>VDFB02270651.1:438980059-439130494 GCA_007258455.2 Sequoia sempervirens
TTTAAGTTGAAATCCCTAATTAGGTTGGGGTTAGAAGATCTATATTTAGATTTTGGTTCTTTCTTTTAGGATTGGGAAATTTTTCTCAAGTGGCCTTCTTTTTTTATAGAGGAAACATGCATTGAGGCCTCCCAAGACTTCAATTTTGCACCATACCATTTTTTTAGTGTTTTAATAACTATCTCATCAAGAATATCCATGCTTGGATATTTAAGGCCACTAACAATATTGGGTCCATGTGAAGGAGGGTTTATCTACTTTCTTCTAATTTCAATACATTTTCTAATGGGGATAACAATTCTAGTAGAAATGACCAAAACTGAGGCACATTTTTTATCATGACCCATATTAGGTAAGAAAGAGACAATATTTCCTTAAAGCCTTCGAGGACTAGGCCACCACCCTAAACATGGATTGTCTAATTGTCTAAAATTATTTTTTTAGGTTTTTATCTTGCATTGTCTAGTTTTGGAAAAAACCACACTAAAGCATTCTATAGAAGGTGAGATGAATTCCCATTTTTTATCCCAAACATTATTAAATCACTCGTCCCAGAATTTCCTAGTATGAACTTTCTTACAATCTAGGGCTACAAGAAAAATTGCAATTTTTTTAACCTAACTTCTTCCATACTGGACGTAGCATCAACCATTTCAAGTTTTGGTGCTAGAACAAGTCTCTTAAGGCTAGTTTGAGAGCCCTTACATGTTCCTTCACACTCTTCTTGGCCTCCATCACACCAATCAATGCCTATCTATTCAAATTTTGTTGAGATTAGGGCACAAAAAGCTTCACTACCTACCACAACATCTCTAAAATATTATGTATTTTTTACTATCCAAAGTTACACAAGACCCAAAATATTTACCTAATGTGCCTGTGTTGTCGGGCAGTCACCCTCAGCCAAAATTGTTGCAAGTATGAGCAAGTTTGGTGGTGTTGTCATTAATATTATCATTGATGTCAACACAATTAAGAATGTCGCAGATTGTACATGTATAGTTGAGATGTTGTTGAGATGTTGTGAGTACATGGAGCTATCCTTATGATGTTGTAGATGTGCTAAAATGATGGGTTACCAAGTGCTTTTGTGAAAATTAATAAAGAGTGAAGTCAGAGTTATGTATGTGTTCAGAATGTGCTCCGGTATGTGCTTTGCATTTCTTCCATGTTGATCATATGCTCATACATATCAGAAGGTTTGTTGTTGGTGATATCTCCTAATTTTTTGTTGCTAGTTTGATGGAAGGTGAAAGTTGTGATCACCAGTGTGTGAACTATTTTGGAAGAGTTGGTTATCTGTGGACTTTGAGAAATGTTTCTATTCCACAATTCTCCTTTGTTTTTTCCAAGGTATTGCAGATATGGAATATGTCTTGTAGTGATGTTCTCTATGTTCTGGCAGAAATGTTCGAGGTTTGGTGCTTCGGAAGATGAGCTTAAGAGTTTTTGTGTGGGATTACATAGTCTAGATGGAATTTTGAAAATATTTATGTTTTTGAAGGTTGTTACACCTACTGTAGATGTATTTGGAAGTATCTAAGATGTGTTATCGTGCATGATGAAGTGAGTTACATCATTCGTGTGTTATCTTCTTGTTGGAAAGTGTGTACTTCAATGTTCATTTTTATTTTCATTAGGTTTTTCCAACCTAGTGTTTACACTTCATATGAAGAATTTAAAACTTAATTAAGGAAGTGTGTGGTTGATCCAAGACATTTCTTTTGGTCTTGGTTAAGTGTTTAATTGGTCCACTCTCATTCTTTTCCATTGCGGGAATGTTGAGTTGCCAATCTAGTTTGAATTTATCAATTGAAGTGTATGTGGCCAACCTTGGAGAATGTTTCTAAGGTTGAAGATGGTATAAATACAAGTAGAGACATGAAGGATTAGATGATGGAAAATTAATGAAGTATACCACAAGTGAAGAGAAAAGTTGTGCGAAAGAGAGTTCAGGTTATAGTACTTCATTGTGTTAGATTCCTGAAAGCAGTGAGCTGAAGGTTTCTGCAATCTTTTGATCAAGGCTGCAGATGTGTGTAAATTATTGTGGTGGATCATTTTGTTATATTTTGTATCTATAGGTAGTGAGCCTCCTTGTTGGATAGTGATTTCTTTCTATAGGCAGTGAGCCTTTATATCTAAACAGTGAGTCCTATTCTAGGCAGTGAGCCCTAGGAAGTGAGCCTCTTGTATTCGATTTTTCTATCACTTTATATTGTGAGTTAATCCTCACCGTAGTTTTTCCCTAATTGGTTTTTCCACATAAAATTTGGTGTTCATTGTGTTGATTTTGTTTTCTGTTATCTACTTTTCATGTTCATACTTAATAACAAAATAGTGTGGTTGTAAAGTTGATAAGTGTTTGAAGTTTTGTGATTGAATCTGGTGACAAATGATTCACCCCTCCTCTCAGCTGTCCTGCACCTTTTAACAATTGGTATTAGAGCTTTGGTTCCTTCATGTTGATCTTAACCACTTAAGGAAGATCTGATGGTGCATAAGTTGGTGATACCTATGTTCGATGGATCTAATTATAGTGATTGGAAAGTGCAGATGAGAGGATATATTATCTCTATTGGTTACAAGGCTTGGAAGGCTATTGAGATGAAGTATGTTGCTCCAATGAGTGGTCCTACTACTAAAAATGAGGTTTCTTCCTATGAGGAGAATGAAAAAGTGAGGTATGCTATTTATAGTGCTTTATCCAAGACTAGGTGAACAAAATTTCTCTTTAGGCACTACTTATGAAGTTTGGAAGAAGTTAGAAGATCTTTATGAAGGAAATGATAGAGTGAAATTGAAAAAGAAGCTGATGGTAAAGTGTAGATATGAGAATATGAAAATGGAAGAAGGAGAAGATATTGCAAGCTATTTTCAAATAATTGATTTGGCAAAAAATGAAGTTAGAAATCAAGTAGGTACTCTGACTAATGAAGATATAATTGAGAAGATTCTAATGATTCTACCAGAATGTTACAGTGACAAAGTGTTAGTTATTGAGGAAACATATGATCCTAATAAATATACTAAAGAAGAGCTATTTGGCACCTTGACTGCATTTGAAATGAGAAAGTTTGGAAAGAAAGAGGAAAAGATAGAAACAATATTTAAAGCAACAAAGATTGATGATGATCTAGATAGTGATGGCTCAGATGAGTTGGAAGCGAACTTTACAAGGAAGTTGAAGAAAGGTACTAGTAAGTATAAAGGTATGTTTCCCTTTAAATGTTTTAGTTGTGGTAATATTGGTCATTATGCCCCAAGATGTCCAAATAGAACTATACATAAGAAGAACAAAGATCATAAAGATAGAAAGGATAATAAATACAAAAAGTTGTACTATGTTAGAGAAGAAGTTGGAATCTCTGATGACGAATATAATTATGAGAATGATGATAGTGAATGTGTGTTCTTAGCTTTGGAGAGTAAATTTGCGTCTGCTAAATCTAGAAAATGTGTAAGAAAAAGTGATTCAGAGAACAAGAAGGATGAGATGGAAGGTACTTTGGTCACCACATTTCATGCTAGAAAGGATGAATACTATTGGGTGATTGATAGTGGATATTCTAATCACACAACTGGAGATAAAATTAAGTTTACTAAACTTGAAAAGTATGGTGGTGGTTTGGTCATGTTTGGCGATGATTCAAGAGCAAAGATTGTTGGGAAAGGTACAATTAGTTTTGATAGAATACACAGCATTGATGATGTATATTATGTAAAGGGTCTAAGGTATAACCTTTTGAGTGTTGGATAGATATGTAGCAAAGGTTTTAAACTTGTGTTTCAGGATAATACCTGTGAGATCAAAAAAGGATCTGAAGCTATGGTTGTTGTAGGAAGGAGAACTCATGGAAAAATCTATTCGCTTAAGAGTGTTGATGGTTAGTGCCTTGTATCTTAGTTTAATGAAAGTTGGTTGTGGCACCAAAGAATAGGACATGTAAACTTTGATAATCTAGTCATGATTAGTTCAAGAGATATTTTCTGAGGTCTACCTAAAATCATAAAGCCTGCTAATATAGTTTGCAGAAGTTGTCAACTAGGGAAATAGACAAGATGCAATTTCAAAGGAAAAGAGAAAACTACTACTAGAATATTGGAATTAATTCATACAGACCTCTATGGTCCTACTAGAACAGGAAGCCTAAATGGTGATAGGTATTTCATGCTCCTTATTGATGACTATTCTCAAATGACATGGGTTGCTTTTCTTAGAGAAAAGACTCAGGTTCTAGATAGGTTTAAAGTGTTCAAAGCAAGAGTAGAAAATGAAGTGAACCTAAGAATAAAATTTTTGAGATCTAATAAAGGTGGAGAATTCACTTCTAGTGAGTTTAATGCATTTTGTGAAGAGTGTGGCATAAAGAGACACTTTTTTGCTCCAAGAACCCCTTAGTAGAATGGAGTGGTTGAGAGAAAGAACTAAACTATACAGGAAGATGCAAGAACCATGATGAAAGAAGAAAATGTACCTGATGTGTATTGGAGAGAGGCAATACACACTATTTTTTATGTTCTTAATAGAGTTCAAATCAAAGGAAACAACATAAAAACTCCTTATGATTTATGGAATAGTAAGGCTCCTACTGTGAAATACTTTAAGGTGTTTGGAAGTAGATGCTACATTAAAAGATATGATGAAAATCTTGGGAAGTTAGATGCTAGGTGTGATGAAGGGATTTTTCTTGGATATTCAACTACCAACAAAGCATATAGATGCTTTAATAAAATATTGAGGAAGATTGTTGAGAGTGCTAATGTGAAGGTTGATGAGGATATGCATAGACCCATTGAGATAAGTGAAGTTGAACCTGATGATCCTATCTGCAGACAAGTACCTAGAGAGAATAAGGAGGAGGAAGAAGAAGAAAAATAGATTGAAGAAGAAGAAACTCTAGAACCTATTGTTAAGACTCCTAATTATGTCTAGAAGAATCATCTAGAAGAGAAAATAATTGGAGATAAGAGTGAAGGTGTGAAGACAAGAATTAAATTAGCAGTTGAGGTAAATTTGTGCTTACTTTCTAAAATATAACCTAATCTATATGTGAAGCATGTGAAGCTGAAAGTTTGGTTAGAGCTATGAAAGAAGAGTTGCAGCAAATAGAGAAGAATCAGACATGGGAACTGGTTCCTAGACTTGTGAATAAGAATGTAATTGGTTCAAAGTGGTTGTTCAGGAATAAGTTGAATGAAAATGGTGAAGTTATAAGAAACAAAGAAAGACTTGTATGCAAGGGATACTCATAGGTTGAAGGCATAAAGTTTGAAGAGACATTTGACCTGGTGGCAAGAATGGAAGTTATTAGGACATTTTTGGTATTTTCTACCCACAAGGATTTAAAGGTATATTAGATGGATGTCAAGTCTACATTTCTGAATGGTGAAATGGAAGAAGTATACATGGAACAACCTGAAGAATTTTAGTTATTAGAAAAACCATATATGGTTTGTAAATTAAAGAAGGCATTGTATGGACTAAAAAAATCTCTTTGAGTATGGTATGCAAGATTGGATAGATACCTAACACAAAAAGGATTCAAAAAATGATTTGCTGACAACAATCTCTACTTCAAAGTGCAAGATAAAAAAATGTTGATAGTAGTAGTATATGTTGATGATATCATCTTTAGAGGAAATGAAAGTATGTGTAAGATATTTGCAGAGGAAGCACAAAAAGAATTTGAAATGTCCATGATTGATGAGTTGAATTTCTTTCTTGGTCCTCAATTAAATCAAACTAATAAAGGGATACTCATTTTACAATCTAAGTATGTGAAAGAGTTTTTAAAGAAGTTTGGAATAGATGACTCCAAATTGGTTTGTACTCCTATGGTGACTGGATGTAAGCTAAGTAAAGATGATGAATTTGCTAAAGCTGATTAGAGAAAATATAGATCTATGATTGGTGGAATGTTGTAGCTTACTGCTACCAGATTGGATATCATGTATGCAGTATGTTTAGTTGTCATATTTCAAGTAGATCCTAAAGAGGTGCATGTTACAACTGTAAAGAGGATATTCAGATATCTTAAAGGTACACTAGATTATGGCTTATGGTATCCTAAGGATGTTGATTTCACTTTAAGTGCTTATACCAATGCAAATTGAGCTAGTTGTGTGGATGACCAGAAGAGTACCAGTGGAAGTGCTTTCTTTCTTGGTGCAAGATTGGTTTCTTGGTTGAGTAAGAAACAAGACTCGATTTCTTTATCCACTGCATAAGTAGAGTATATTGTTGTAGTATCCTACTACATAGGTTTTGTGGATGAAGAAAAATATAAAAGATATTGGAGTGGTATGTGATGAGATTATTCCTATTTTCTATGACAATAAAAGTGCTATAAACATTTCAAAGAATCTAATAATTTATTCAAGAACAAAACAAATATCTATTAGATATTATCTCCTGAGAGAGAAGGTGTTGGAGAACAAAGTTAGGCTGGAGTATGTGTCAACAAAGGAACAAATTGTAGATATATTCACTAAGGCTCTATCAAAGGATACTTTTGAGTATCATAGGGAGAGGTTTGGGGTCATTGGCCCTCCAAACTAGCTACACATGGAGGTGCATTAGTCCAATGGATTCATAGATTCTTCATTTATCTGGATTGGTGAATGGGTCTACTCTGTAGGGGGAGGAGAAAGTTTCCATTGTTGTAGTATGAGTTGAATGGGTGTACTCCTAAGGGGGAGTGATAAAATCTTTTGATCTTTTCCATTGATGTCAAAGGGGGAGAGAGAGTTATGTGAAAGTTATGTTCACCGATGTGTGAACTGTTTTGGCAGAGTTGGTTATCTATGGATTGGGAGAAATTTTTTTGCTCCGTAGTTCTTCATTGTTTTGTTCCAAGGTATTGTAGACCTATAATATGTCTTGTAATTATGTTCTCTAGGTTCTAATATAAATGTTCAAGGTTTGGTTCTCCGGAAGATGAGCTCCAGGGTTGTTGTGTGGGATTACATAGTCCAGATGGATTGTTGGAGAGATTTTTATGTTTGAAGGTTGTTACACTTGCTACGAATGTATCTGGAAGTATCTAAGATGTTTTCTCATGCATGATGAAGCATGTTATGTTGTTCACATGTTATCTTCTTGTTTGAAAGTGTCTACTTCAATTTTCATTTGTGTTTTCATTAGGTTTGGTCCACCTTCTGTTTACACTTCATATGAAGAATTTAAAATTTAATTAAGGAAGCATGTGGTTGATCTGAGATGTTATTTTTGGTCTTGGTTAAGTTTTTAATTGGTCCACTCAATCTTTTCCACTTCGAGAATGTTGATTTACCAACCTAGTTTGAATTTATGAAATGAAGCGTATGTGGTTGACCTTGGAGAATTTTTCTAAGGTTGAAGATGGTATAAATGAAATTCGATACATGAAGGATTAAATGATGGAAAAGTAATTAAGTAAGCCACAAGTGAATATAATAGTTGTGTGAAAGAGAGTTGATACAATAGTAATTCATTGTGTTAGATTCCTAAAAGTGGTGAGCTGAAGGTTTCTACATTCTTCTTATCAAGGTTGTGGAAGTGTGTAAATTGCTATGATGGATCATTCTATTATTTTTTGTATCTGTAGGTAGTAAGCCTCCTTGTTGATAATGAGTCTTTTTGTAGGTAGTGAGCCCTTGTATCTAGACAATGAATCCTATTCTGGGCAGTGAGCCTCTTGTATTTGGTTTTGCTATCACTTTATATTGTGAGTTAATCATCACCATGGTTTTTTCTCTTATTGGGTATTCCACATAAAATTTGGTGTTTATTATGTTTATTTTTCTTTCTGTTATCTACATTTCATGTTCATACTTAATAACATAATAGTGTGGTTGTAAAGTTGATAAGTGTTTGAAGTTTTGTGATTGAATCTAGTGACAATTGATTCACCCCCCTTCTCAGTTGTTTTGCACCTTTTAACATAAACCCCACATTCCATTAATGCAATAGTAATGTCACCCAATTTTCCCCTTACATAGTACTATTAGCAGGGAGAGGAAAAATGCCAAGGTGGGTTTGAAGTTTAAGGCACAAAAAATAAACAAAAGGACTACCAATGGAAATCATAGAATGAGAGGAAAGATAACAAAGTAAAAAAAGAGAAATAAATGAACATGAATTATCAAACCCTAGTTTTGGCAGTCACTAACTCCTCCCACTTGTAGAATGTCATCTTCTCCTTGTGAATATTTTCACCTATTTTTAGAGTCATTTAGTGTTCCTAGGTGTGGATTGCAGGTTGATGATTCCCTCATCCAATCCTAGTGTGGTGTTGCAAGAGCACATGATCATGGTTTAGTAATTGATCTTTGTGTAGGTGTTTTCCTATCTCTCTCTCATTTTTTTGTCATGGTGTATTTATCCCATGATTGGTTAGTATTTTGTTATTTCCACCTTGCTTATAAAATGGTGAATTTGTTGTGTTGTTCTTGTTGTTGTGTCATTGTGAAACTTTTGTGCATGTTGTTGTGCAAGTGTGACATGTCATTGTTGCAATATCGATGTTGTTGTCATCATTTCAGAAGAAAAAAAATTGTTTCATCAAGTTTTGTTTTGAGTGTGTCATCTTGGGGCATTACAATTCCAACCAATTAAATGAGCCTTAGGACCAACTAATTGAGGTAATGGAAGGCAAGGAACCTATTATCGCTATTAGGAATATTAATTTATAGGAGGAGGAGGGGGAGATTCCTTCTCAAATGGGTCAAGAAGAAATTAGTACAACTAGTTTACAAAGTCACTTATAGTAGCCCTAAGGAAGTGGAGAGGGTGCACTCAATTGGGCTAGAGACTATTATTAAACAAGTCAATTTCAACAAGCCCCTCAATCATAAGAGGGGGGAGGGAGAGATGGAAGGATTTTAGAAGTTTAAGTTACCTCTTCCTAACTAGGATAAGGAATCAATAATGTCAAGGATTTTGATTAATAGTCATAGTAGTTTGCAAAGTATTTTCAATAGTGATTTGCAAGGTTGGCCCACCCCCAAGAAAAAGGGAAAAGGTCTTTTAAACAAGGTTGTTAGTATATGAGTGGATGTTAAGTCTGAAAGGTCATCCTAAAGGGAGACTAAAAAAAGGGATATGGCTTGAGAGATAGCTAATAGGAGGCAAACAATCATGGAGGTTTCTTATAGGAAAAATAATAAATGAGGATCTTGTACTAAAATATTAGAGGATTCAATAGTCCTCACAAGAAATGTTTAGTTAAAAGTTGAATTTATGAGAATAATATTGACATTCTTCTTCTGCAAGAAGTCAAAATGATCAAAGCTAACTTTAAAATCATAGCTAAGAGCATCTAGCCTAATGCAAATTTTTATATTAATGAATCCCATATGGAATTTTGGTTGTATTTTTATGATGTGGAATCAAAATAAGTGTAATGGATCCTACTTCAACCATTCTAAGAATAGTTTAAAATGGAGTTATCTTTTAACATGGAGTGAATTGTCACAAGTATTTATTCCCTAAATTCTAGAGATACTAGAAGAGAAGTATTAGAGACTGTCTCTTCTCATATAAATGCTAATAATAAAGTTCATTGGATTGTGGTGAGATATTCATTTACTCCTTTGTATCCTTATAAAAACATAGGGGAATTATGGACTAATCAAACAATATGATTAACTTTGCAAACTTCTTAAATTTTTTTGGTATGATGGATATACATATTAATGGTCAACTATTCACCTAGACCAATAAGAGAACATGCGAACACCTTCTTTAGGTAAATATATATATGTTTCTTATTTCTTCGAATTGGGATATTATAAACAAAACTAGCTCTCAGCCCTTCCTAAAGCTAGAACAAACCACAACCACCTTTTGCTTAATTAGGTGGAGAAATATCTCAAGTGTCCCTACCTATTTAAGAATGAGATTATGTGTGTTTCTCACCTTGAGTTCTAATAATGCATTTCTTCTTGTTGGAAAATCCCCATTCAAGGGATAGCTATTTTGGTAGATAAAATGTTGTTGAGCATAAAAAAATTCTATCCAATAAGCTAATAAAGGTCCAAAAATGTTGGTAGATGGTTAGAACTCCCATCAAGATTCATCAAAAGGGACTAAACACCTCTTGTGTGATCCATGTCTCTACCATTTGTATTGGGCATTGATAGATCAATATTTTGATAGAATGATAGTTGTTTGTGCAATAATTGGTATGAGAGCTTGGGTCACGGGTTTGAACCCCTCACTTGCATTGGGGTTGTTAGAAGTTCTAGCTGATGGTCTAGCATCTCCTAAAGGGTAGCTATTACTTATACTCAGAGACCCTAGGTCAGTTGCCAATGAATAAGAGATGATTGATTGGTAAGTCTCTCCTTTGCACTTTATGCTTTACAAGACCAAGGTGGGTGTCACTATACATTAAGGTAGATCATCATACTACAATGGTGGAGAGCCTTCAATGGGATAAATCATCTACACAACTCTCCCTTGTCTTCAATATTTTATGGTAGTATGGAAATGAACATAAAATAAAATGAAAAAAAGTAAAAGGTTCTTTTTGAATTGAAAATGGATGCACCTCAGACTTAGGCTTATGAACATAGACTAACTAGTGCCTTATCCACATAGAGTCCAAAAATGAAGTAACACTCCTACAAAAGACCCACCCTGGCTTCTTATAAACTTGTTGCCTTACAACAAGAAACCAACAAAAGAAAAAAACTATCAAACTTCCTTGAAATCCCTATTGCATCATCACTACCTTAACATATGACTTGAAAGAAATTACTTTGCTCCTTGAACCAAAACTAACAAGTCAAACATTCAAGATTAACAAATGTGATTGAGAACCAAAAGCAATCATTGATTATATTGATTCAAAGATAGTGAGTACAAAACCACAAAGTATGATAGAGCTAATACAATACTTTAGAGCATAAAGCAATGAACATTTACGTCATCTATTGTCATTACAGAGAAAACATTACAACATTTCCTTTCTAGGTGTAAGACAAAAAAAAACACTATACAGACTAACACCAAAGAGTTATAAAAATTCAAAGAGGATGGAACCTCAAAAAAATGTATAAAAATTTCCTCTATAGTGCAGGAATAACTCAGATTTCAATTTGAAATTGCAAACCCTAACCAAACTATGGTTTCAGACCCAAACACCCAGATAAAACTATAGTCCACTGAGAATTTCCCCCTAAAATGATGCAATCACCAGACTTGCATACTCTTGATGCCTTGAGCACACTCCAACAAAGTTGTTTATGAATGTAGGCATGGTACTCCTGAGAGATCTGAGAGCATAGTCAAGAAGAACATACCCTAACATCGATTTCATTCTCTACAACACATCATGACATTAATGGAACAACTTAGCAATAAATTTTGCTTGGGAGAAGTAAAAATTTGATCTGTAACTATCCTAGATCAATCCTAGTAGCTGAGAAGCAGATATGCCATTACTACAAATTCTTTACCTGTGAATAGGAGTAGCTATCTATTAGAATTTAAATTCTAGCCATCAGATGTGAGATGGATGATTGAAATTAGATCCCCAATGAAATTTAAAACTTCACTTTTGATCTCCATCCCTAGATTTGGGCCATCCACCACTATATCACCCACTTCCCATAAATTTAAACCCTAACCATTGGATGAGTGGTCATTCAAATCTCCACTGCACATCACCAAGTCAAAAAAACCCCAAACCTTAGAACCTTATGTTGAAGGTTACAAAATTTTGGAAACCCACAACATGTCAACCTCACAACAAGCACTGTCCAATCACCTACTTTAACTCTGGGCTGCTTGGTCATCACCTTTATAACATTGCATGACTCACAACAATGATGTGAGTCATACAAAATCAATCTAATAATATTTCACCACCTGGTTGCACCTCAACACCTACCGCATCATCTATCCTCTCACTTAGGTCCTATCAGAGACACGCGTCACCAACTCGTTCATTTTGCTAAAATGTTTTGATAGGAATCAAGATCAAGTGGGGAGGGAATGGAGAGAGGTCAAGATGCAACAATGTCACCAAATAGGGATCATTGATCCAGGGGACCACCACCGTCACTAGGCTTGAAGACCGCGGGACCCACACCACGCACATTCCACATGGTAGAAGCCCACACACCTTGCTACTTTTTAGAAAATAATATTTTATTCCTATAGGGCTATCGAGGAATGGATAGGATCAAATCCTCTAATCCAATGGCCAACAAATATACACATGAAAAAAATTTAGTCATAAAGATGGGACCCGACTAGGTCGATGGGAATGAGACCCTTGGGAACAAAGACTTAAAACTTAAGTCATAAATGAGAAATATTTACTTCACCCAACTTAACAAAGGGGTCAAAAATTAAAGGGGGTCGAGCTTAGGTGAATGGGAAATGATGACATAAATTCATGACTAAAAGGGGCAAGACTAAGTAGGCACAAAAAGCCAACGACAAAATAGAATAAAACTAGGGTTTAAAGAGGGTTTAAGTAGACAATGAAGGCTTGAGGGTTTTTAAGCCCTAATACAGAACCCTAATGCATGAAAAGTGAACCCTATCCCTCAAGAGACTCAAGATTTTGATAGAATGGCCATGAATTTTGCAAGCTCCACCAGTGGCTCCAGTTGGGGACATCTGCTTGACAAAGCAAAGTGATAATTTAATTATTTCTGGGAGAGAAAACCACCAAAACTCAAACAAAAATGAAAAAATAGGAAACTACAATACAAATGTGCATGGATATGTCCTACTTATGAAAAGTAGGATTTGAGGAATTTTCCATGCATTGGCAATTTGAACGTTTCACCATTCAAATTTTGCAAACAATAGGAATCTTCTCCATGATTATCCCAAACAACATAAGGGTCAATCCAAAGGGCCTCAAATTTACCATGTTTTCCCTTGTTTTCATTTCTTACATTCCAAATTAATACAAGATCTCCCGTAACAAACTTTCTCTCCTTAGCTTTCTTGTCAAATAGGTATTTGACCCACAACTGCCTCTTCAAATTAATATCTTATGATGCCCTTCTTTATTCATCCAATTTTGTTAGCTAATTGATCCTATTACTCATGCTATCATCAATATCTTCTTCATATTCCTAGATGAATTTATAGATTGGCAATAAGTTATTATTGGTATTCTTGCATCCAATCCATATACTAGTTCATAAGGAGATCTTTTTGTGGCCTTCTTTATGGTAGTTCTATTTTCCCATAGAGCTAATTTTAACTTTGAATCCTAGGCCTTTTTGTTCTTCTCCATGAATCTCTTCATGATATTCATGAGGATTTTTTTGTAGGTCTCAGCTTTTCCATCTCCCTGTGGGTGATAAGGGGAAGAGGATGACATGGAAATTCCGTAACATCTACAAAAATAAGTGGTCTTCATATCTGAAACACATAGAATTTTCCATAACTAACTTTGTAGGGGTACCAAATCTGATCAATATATTTTCCATAATGAAATTAATGAAAACTTTATTAGTTGCCCTCCTTGTAGGAATTTCCTCCACCCACTTAGTGAAGTAGTTTGTGGAAACCATTATCCAACTATGACCACCACTAGATTTTTCATTGAACTCACCAATAAAATATATGCCCCCTTGTTGAAAAGGAGCCTCAAAATTTTGTGTTCTAAGGGGAAAAGCACCAGAAAACCTTTGGCAAGCATCACACTTTCTCACCATTTTGTGTGTATCAAAAAAGAGAGATGAACACCAATACCTAGATCTTTAGATCTTGTGGGAAATTGTTTTGGCTGTGTAATGGAATCCACATGCTCCACCATGCATCCCTTCAAGAACCTTCTTTGTCTATTTTTTATCAACACACCTCAACATAACACCAGCCCTGTCCCTCCAGTATAAGCAACCCTCAATCATAACATGTTTGATTTCTTGTAGCTTTAGGGTCCTTTTTTTATTATCATTCATATAATCAGGGAAAGACATATTTTAGATAATGTAAAACATATTTATTCTGAATTCACTCTTGGACCATGCACTCCTTTGTGTGAACATCTTCACTGAGTTGATTTATTTGATTGACCTCCAGGTTTGATTCAGCCATCAACTTGGCTAAACCCTATCCTCCAACTAGTGTAGTGATATGAATATCAATATTGAATTCCTGAATTTTATTGATCCATCTACACCTTCTTCCTATAACTTCTTGCTAAGTAAAAATATCTTTGAATACAACATTAGGTACATACACCACTATCTTAGCACCTACCAAATAGGTTCTAAAATTCTTCACTATCTTCACCAAGGCATAGGCCTATTTTTCCATGATATCATACTTCAATTTTACTACTTGAAGTGATTTGCTAAAGAAAGCAATGGGTTGTTCATACCCTTTCTCATCTTTCTCTAGAAGGATAGCAACAATAGAGTGGAATGATGCAAAAGAAAACAACTGAAAAGGTTTAGTAAAGTCAGGTGATTTGAGCATCGGTGCCTCTTTGTTAGCCACCTTGATGTTATTAAAAGCTTTAACAGGATCATCACCCCATTCAACTGTTTCTTTCTTTCTCAACATTTTAGAGATGGATTTTGTAGTTTTAGCAAAGTTTGTAACAAATCTTTTGGAAAAATTAATTTGGCTGAAGAATGACTGGATTCCGTTTACCGAATTAGGAATTGGGATTCTATCAATTGTTGTAACTCTTTCTGGATCAATCCTTATCCCATCCTTTGAAACTATATGCCCCAACAGTTTTCCTTCTGTAACCCCAAATGTACATTTCTTAGGATTTAATGAAATACCATATTCTAAAGCTCTTATGAATATCTTTTCTAGGTGCATGCAATGCTCCTTCTCCTTGGAATATGTTGTGAGGTCATCCTAATATATGGCCATGAAAACATCTATGAAATCTAAAAAGGAAACATCCATGGCCCTATTAAATGTATCTCCAACATTTGTTAGGCCAAAAGGAATTCTAACATATATGTATGTTCCCCATGGTGTAGTAAAATCAATCTTATATTGCTCAAACTCTTTTACTTTTACCTTATGTAACATTTCCTCCATGTTAGGCAATGGATAGTTATGCTTTAATGAAGACATATTCAAATTTCTGAAATCAACGCACAATCTTATATCTCCATTCCTTTTTCTTACTGGTACCAAATTTGATACCTAGGTGGAATGTCTAATAGGTTTTATGATTCCACCATCTCTAAAATTCATGAGCTCCTACTACATCTTATGTGCTAATGTAGGATTTATTGGCCTTTTCTTCTGCCTCAAAGGTTTTGCATTAGGCTTTAGAGGAATCTCATGTTGGAATAAATCTTCTCTATAAGCCTGTAGGTCATCATATGACCATGAAAATATGTGTTTATATTTCCTTAGCAGGGTGATAAATATAGATCTAACCTTAGGATTGAGCTTCTTACCAATATACACTTTCTTGGGTGCACTCTCTGTTCCCAAATTTATTTCCTCAAGGTCTTTACCTTGTGTAAAATTCTAATTCATATTGCACTTATCTGAGTTATCAAAAACTCTTTCTAGGGCTACCAATCCTCTTGGGATTTTATTTGTATTGAGCTGAATAACCTCTTTACCAAGAATGGTGTCCTTTCCATCCACTCTCTTCAAAAAATTCTAGAAATCAATTTCCTACCTATGATACTCATCCACACAATGCAAGAATTTCAATAATTCCTTATCATCATTGAATATCTGCCAAATTTGAATCTCAACCTTTGATATACCATAGTAGGTAATATCATCTGGTCTCAAGGAAATATTGGAAAGGAAGTCTGCCATCACATTTTTTTCCCTTTCTACCCATTCAATGGAAAATACATCAAACATTTCAATGTAGTCCCAAACAACATTCTTATATTGTTTTAACCTTTTGTTTTTAGGCTCATATTCTTGTCTTATTTGGGAAACATCTAATTCAAAATCACCTAATACTTTGAGCATTTTAATTCCATGTTTGACAACAACTTTAAGTCCAAGGAGTAAAGCCTCATACTCAACAACATTATTTGTACATTCAAATTTGAGTGAAAATGAGTATCTGTAATACTTACCTCCTGGTGACATGAGAATCACCCCTACTTCGGATCCTTCTTTTGAGTAGGCTCCATAAAAATTCATGGCCCACAAACCATCTGATTGGACCTCTTTCTTTATCTCTTCACCTATTTGTGCATCCTTGACCTTCATTGGTTTTGCATCAACAACTTTAAAGTTGTCCATATCTATGTCAATAAAATGCACATCCTCATGTAGATAAACATCCTCAATTATATGTCAAGCCCTATTTTCCCCAAGTAGCATGACATCCCTACCATTCATAGGTATGGTGGCATAAGAAAGGTCCAACTTCATACTTCCCCCAACTATTGCTACCCACCCCCTTGACAGGAGCATTCCATACTGAGCAAGAATATCAACAATAGTCACACTCATAGCATAATTCTTCTCAGGAAAAGCAACCAACTTGAAAGGAACCTCATTCACAACTCCAACCACAGGGACCTCCCTTGAATCCATAGCAAAACAATTACCGTATGTATAACTAGCATGCAACCCAAACTCCTTCATGATTTCCAAAGGCATGATATTAGTAGAAGCACTAGAATCTATCATGCAATATTTGATCAAGGTTACATAAAATGGGTCGATACGACTGGGGTTAGCATTTAAAGTGGTGTCTATGAATACTTTAGGAAACTCAATATGAATTCTCTTAGGTTCAACATGCTTCACCCCCTACTTCTCCTTTTCACCGAGGACATTCATCCCTTCCTCATCACTAACAATAGATGTACTAGCAATAAGGGCCAATGCCTTTTCCTTGTGTTCCTCTATCCTCATCATTTCTAACAAAGGAAATGTTACTTTGATTTGTGATGATATTTGATTAATTTCAACAACATTGTATTTTGGAATTTCAAATCTTGATAGATCCTTCTCTCTCTCTTTTGTTTTCTTGGGTTTGGGTTTATTTTTCTGAACCACAGTAACTCCTTTGCTCCCTTGATCATTCTTTTCTTTCTCAAATTTTTCTTTAACAAAGGAAGCTTCAACTTGATTTTCAAGATCCTTAACCTCCTTTCCTTTGATGTTCTTTTTCTTTGAAGAACTCTTTCCTTTTAAATTACCATGTCCTTTTATGAAGAGGCTATTCAAATTACCTTGGTATTTGTTAACTGTCATGTTCCTCAAATTGTAAGAACTTCTAACCTCATTATTATCAGTTAGCAACTTGATATATTCATTTGAATTCCTCCTTAACTTCACATTTTCTCCTAATTCTAAATTATTCACCCTAGCAATGTCATCATATGACCATCCTTCCTCATCAACATTCATATACATTCCAAACAACATGTTGGCACCATGATCCTCCCCTTGTGAATCATTACAATCATTATATGATTCACAGTTTTCCTCCAAGGACTTAGCAACCCTACATTGCAAAGAGGAATGTGGCAACTGACAAGGGTTGCACCAAGGAGCATCATCCACAAAGTTTGCATTACTCCTTTTCAAAGGATCAAGAGTCTCTTTGTTCTACACACTTCTCTGATTGTTTTGAATAGGCCTACCATTATGCCAATTGGTATTATATGGATGATCTAAAAGCTTAGGCCTTCTCTCTTGTCCTTGATAAGTCAATTTATTATGAGGTAAACATTTTTCATTTCATGTTACCTTGTAATTCAACTCCTCAATGGTAGTCACCATTTTATCCATTTTTCCCCATCATCAATCTTTTCATTTAGGTGCCCCTAGGGTTCTTGAGAAGTTTTACATCTCTCCTTCCTATTTTACATGAAGCTCTTCTATTGCTCTTAATATGGATTGCAACCTTGTATGCATCTCTCAAGGTCTGGGGATTCTTATCCCTAAGATGGTAACCCATTTTAGAATTAAAGGAATTGAGATATGTAACCAAACAATCATCCTCATTGGGTCTTAATTATGCTAGGAGCCTAGACATAGTCTTCTAGAATCTAATATTAAATTTTGACACCATTTCATTTTGACCCTTAGCAATGTTATTGAATTCATTCAACATGAATCTTGGGTCTATTTTTCACCATGCTGCTCTCTGAAAACCCTTTGGAATTCTTCCCAAGATCCAATACTAGCCTCCAAAAGGCTTCTATACCAATTTCTTGCATTAATAGTTAAAGACTGCATGAATAGCTTCATAATCACATCTTCATGCTCTATATAAAAATCTCCTAATAAGTTCCTAAAAACACCCAAGTGTTCCTCACCTATCATGGCATCACTTCTAGAGAACATAGGGAGGCACTGCCTTGTTTCATTGGTAACTTGATTTGGGAATCTAGGGATTCCCCCAAAATTAAGTTGTCTATATGTATCCATCTGCAAGGATCTTCTTCTAGGAACATTACCTCCTCCAAAGTGTTGATTACCTCCTTGTCTGTAAGGAATATTTTTTTGTGTATATTGTTATTGTGGTATGCGAACATACTAGTTTCCCACATAAGGTGGAATACTCCCCTACACTTGAGGACCACCTTGAAACTATCCTTGAGTGCCTGGTATAAAATTTCCAACCCCTATATTTTGTCCCACAATTGGTGGTTGGGATACATTTCGAATATTTGTATTTGGTTGAAAATAATGAACTTGTGTGGGGTTTATTTGAGGGCCCACTAAAATACTAGAACTCATGGGTGTAGAACTCATTCCTAGATTACTTTGGGAGTTAGAAGGGCCTACACCCCTGATGAAGTACTTCTTATATAAGCAGCACTAGTCACATTTTGTGAAATAGTTCTTGGTTGAGGATTAGTCCATGTATTAGAGGCATACTTATTTGAATGATATTTTTGGCTTGAGTTTGAGGTGTAGGTATTAAAAAACTAGCATCATTTTGTGCAGCTCTCAAATCATTAAGCTCTTTTCTTGCTTCATCTCTTTTCTTTCTCAATTCTTCTCTAGCTTTTCTTCTTTCAATCTCTCTATTTCAAATAGCATGTCTGGTTTCATTTAATATTTCTTCCTTGGTCTATACAATATCATTTGAGGTATTGGCTTGAGTAGGGACTTCAGTAGTATTGTGGGGGTTACCTGGGTTTTCAAAAGAAAAGGGGTGCCTTTTCCAGGCAATAGGCTTACCCTGTAATTGTTGTATTATAGAATTTCCAAGGGGTAGATTTTGATCTAAAAGTTCTTGAGAAGGGTTAACTACAACCCAATCTATATTTCTTGTTTTCCTTTCTCTTCTTTGAAAGCTTGTAGGTCTTATCAATGGGGTAGTTATTCCCTCTTCTTCATTTAATAGAGCATATTCTTCTTGAGAAAAATTAGAACTGTCTTGACTATGCAAAATATAACTAGTATTTTTTCAAAGGTAGGATCAAACTTACTTAGATCCTTGTTCTTCTAATTCTGATTCTTGCTTCTCCAAGCCACTCTACTTATTATGTCTCCTCCCTCCATTCTTCTTGAAGGGATAGGATTGTGAAGTAATCTTCTACCATTCATGATTGTAACTTTTCTTTTTAATTTTTCTTTAGAGTATAGAGTCACCACCCAACTTAATGGGAATAATATTTCTTCTTACTAATTCACTTTCACAGGAACTTTGAAATTTGAATGACTCTATTAAGGCCAGGAAGTCTCCTAGATCTTATCAACTTCTCCCTAATAGAGTTTCCAATCTGTTGGAGGTTCCAGCTGGTGGTCTAGCATCTCCTAAAGTTATACTCAGAGACTCTAGGTCAGTGGCCAAAAAATAGGAGATGACCAATTGGAAAGCCTCTCCTCTATACTTTAGGCTCTGTAGGACCAAGGTGGGTGTCCCTATACATTAAGGAAAATCATCATACTAGAATGGTGGAGATCCTTCAATGGGATAAATCATCTACACAACTCAAACTTGTCTTCAATATATTATGGTAGTATGGAAATGAACATAAAATAAAATGCAAGAAAGTAAAAGGTTTTTTTTTAATTGAAATTGGATCCACCTTAGACTTAGGCTTATGAACATAGATTGACTAGTGCCTTATCCACATAGAGTCCAAAAATGAAGTAAAACTCCTACAACAAACCCACCTTGGCTTCTTCTAAACTTGTTTCCTTACAACAAGAAACCAACAAAAGAACAAAACAATCAAACTTCTTTGAAATCCCTATTTCATCATCACTGCCTTAACATATGAATTGAAAGAAATTACTCTACTCCTTGAACTGAAACTAACAAGTCAAACATTCAAGATCAGCAAATGTGATTGAGAACCAAAAAAATCCTTGATTGTATTGATTCAAAGATAATGAGTACAAAACTAGAGAGTATGATATAGTTTATACAATACTTTAGAGAAAAATGCAACAAACATTTAGGTCATCTATTATTATTATAGAGAAAACATTACAACATTTCCTTTCTAGGTGTAAGACAAAAAAAACACTATAAAGACTAACACCAAAGACTTATAAAAATTAAAAGAGGATGGAACCTCAAAAAATGTACAAAACTTGCTTCTATTGTGTATGCATAACACAAATTTCAATTTGAAATTGCAAACCCTAACCAAACTAGGGTTTCAGACCTAAACACCCAGATCAAACTGCATTCCACCAAGAATTTCCCCTAAAATGATGCAATCACCAAACTTGAATGCTCCTGAAAAATCAAGCACACTCCAACAGAGTCATTTATGAATGTAGGAATGGTACTCCTGAGAGATCCAGGAGCACAGTCAGGAAGAACATACCCTGAAATTGATTTCATTCTTTGCAACACATCAGGACATCAATGGTGCTACTCAACAATAAAGTTTGCTTGGGAGAAGCAAAAATTTGATTTGTAATTGTCTTGAATCGATCTTGGTAACTAAGAAGTAGATACACCATTACTGCAAATTCTTACCCATGAATAAGAGTAGCTAGCCATTAGTATTCAAATTCTAGCCATCAGACATGAGATGGATGATCGAAACTAGATCCCTAATGAACTTTAAAATATTACCATTGATTTCCATCCCTAGATCTGGGCCATCCACTACTATATTTCCCACTCCCATAACTTTAAACCCCCACCATTGGATGAATGATCATTCAAATATCTACCACACATTGCCAAGCTAGAAAAAATCCAAACCTCAGAACCTTATGTTAGAGGTTACAAAATTTTGAAAACCCATGATATTCTGACCTCGTAGTAAGCACCATCCGATCACCTACTTTAACTCTAGGCCACTTGGTCATCACATTTATAACATCGCATGACTCACAACAATGATGTGAGTCATACAAATCGCACCAATAATATTTTTCCACCTAGCTACTCCTCAACACCTACCACATCATCTATTCTCCCACCTAGGTCCCATGAGAGACATGTGTCACTAGCCCATTCATTCTGCTAAAATATTTTTATAGGCATCAAGATCAAGTGAGGAGGGCATGGAGAGCAATAAATATTCAACCACATCACCAAATAGGGACCGTCAATCCAAGAGTCCACCACTATCGCCAAGCTTGAAGACCGTGGGACCCACGCCACATGGCAGAAGCCCGCACACCATGCTACTTTTTAGAAAATAATATTTTATTCATGCAGGGATAACATGGAATGGATAGGATGGGCGGGGGCCCTAGCTCGATTGGCTAAGTAATTCCGTTGCGGCTCTGCTGGTCACGAGTTCTAGTCTCCCCCATCCCGTGGTATCGGAGGGCGTGTCGCACCAGCACCGCCGGTCACGTTAAAAAGTTTACCAGGCGTACTGCAGTTTATAGGGGGTCGTGCTACCCGATTCCTGCATTCTAAAAAAAAAAAACATGGAATGGATAGGATCAAATGCTTTGATCCAACAGCAAGTAAATCTACACATGCAAAAAGGTTAGTCATAAAAAAGGGACCTGACTAGGTCGATAGGAATGAGACCCTTGAGAACAAAGACTTAAGACTTAAGTCATAAATGGGAAATATTTACTTCGCCCAACTTAGGAAAGAGGTCAAAAATTAAAGGGGGTTGAGCTTAAGCGAATGGGAAATGATGACATATAGTCATGACTAAAAGGGGCAAGACTAAGCAGGCACAAAAATCCAATGACAAAATATAACAAAACTAGGGTTTAAAGAGGGTTTAAGAAGACAATGAAGGCTTGAGGGGTTTAAATCCCTAATACAAAACCCTAATGCATGAAAAGTGAACCCTATCCCTCAAGAGACTCAAGATTTTGACAAAATGGCCATGGATTTTGCAGACTCCACTAGGGGGATTGTTTGTGAGGTGTGTACCCTTGGTCTCCTTATGTTGTGCATCACAATAATAGGTTCATGGCATGGCTTAACCACCTCCTATGGATTCATTAACTCTAGTGGTTGCATTAGACATTAACAAGTTGATATTTTGGTGCAACAATAGCCATCTATGAAACATAGAAAGATATGGTTGAAGAGGAAACTTTAGGGAGACTTCCCTCCTAGAGAATTCATTAATAAAAGAATGGAAAGATATAATGAGGAAGGAATAGATATTCTAGAAATAAAAATAGAAAATTTGGTGGCTAAAGGAAGGGGATAGGAATGCTACCTTATTTCATCAATATACCCAACAACACAAGAAAATAAATACTATCTCCAAGGTTATTGATGAGAGATTTTTTGAAGCTAATTCTAATGAACAAGTGGGTAAAGTTGATACTAGGTATTTTGAGTCATTTCTATTTTAATATAATCTCAAATCTTCTCCTATTTCAGCTAAAGAAATGTTCGACAACATCCCCTTCTTACTTTCAAAAGAGGATAATCTCATCCTTAGTGAACATGTCACTAAAGATGAGGTCAAAGCTATGGTACTTTCTATAGATATTGAAAAATTTCTTGACCTTTTAATACCATTTTTCCTTGTAAATTCCCTTGTCTAATGTCATAAGTCTTCTATTAATTAAATAGTTTTAGTTATTTAATTAATTCATCTCTATCTTTATATTTTATTTTCTTGATTAATTAAATAAATTTTATTTATTTAATGACTTACTAATTTTTCATTTTCTTTCGATTTTGAATTAAATTGTTATTTAATTCAAAAGTCAACCTATCACATGTCCTCTATAATTAAATAATGTTTTAATTATTTAATTGTTCATTTCTCCTCTCCAAACAAATAATTTATAATTATTTAATTTCTCCAAGAACCTCTTTTTTGTGTCGACCTCATTATCGATGCCAATCTTATCTCTTGACATCTCATTTAGTTTCATCCCTTGATTGAATTATCTTATAATTCAATCTTAGCCATTCATCCTTAACCAAGTCTTATCTTTGCCTTAATTTTTCCCTAACCCTATTCTATACTACAACTTTCAACCTTAGCCATTGATCGATATATCTTATTGACATTCAATCTCCGCCCTTCATTCAAATTTGTCTTTTCTATAAAAGACTCACATCATTGTTATTTCTACATCTTAGACACCTTAGACATCTTATGCATATCTAGTTCATATGCAAGTACATGTTGCTAGTGTGAGACAACAATCTTTAATATTTTGCTAGTCATTATCATAGGCTTATCATTGCACACTCAAATATGAGGGAATTAAGTAAAATTAAGCAAGATAGAGAAGACCAATGGAGGTGAATCAATGATGGAATGAAGACTTTATGGTGATATTTCTTTATATTTTATTTTTTGTGCTTATTTGTGCTCTATTGTTGGTTTAGGGTTAGTTTTTATGCTTTATTACATTAATCTAGATTTTTACCCTAGATTACATTTTCAATGGGATCTTATAAGGCTCCAAGACTAGAATAATTCCCTCTATCTTTTTTCCAAGATTTTTGAGAAATTATTGAAAAAGATATCACAAATGCTACTAGAGATTTTGTTTAGAACAAGGAAAATTTTGAAACAACTCAACAACACCTTCATTTTTATAGTCCCTAGGAAGGCTAAACTAGTCTCTATAAGGTATTTTGGATCTATTACCATATTCAATACAATCAATAAGGTATTTGTTAGGATACATTTTTCCTACCAAAATTGTATGGGGGTCTTGGAATTAGAAAAAATCAATTAACCAATAATGCTTTATTGAAAAAAGTGGGACAAGGCTTAATTAAGGGAAACAAGGATTGGAGCCTATTGATGAAAGACAAGTAATTAAGAAATATTTTTGAGAATAAGTTCCTCTCTGAAGTAGGTATTCCAAAAGGCTTAGTGATTTGGAATAATTTGTTTAAAATCATGAGTCTTTTGTAAAAAGAAAGCAAGTGGAAGATAGGGAATGGTAGAAAGATAATATTATAGGATGATAATTGGATGGGCCATTAGGACCTAAATAGTCACCAATCCTATAATAGATTGGCTCCCCATACTACTAACTTCTTTGGTCTTATGTTGTTTGACTACATTTCAAAGAATGGGATAAGAAACCAATGGAAAAAATTTCAAAGTGTTGCCCTAATCAGAATGATATGGTTATGGTAGCTAGGAGCCTCCAAAAAATAACCTTCGAGTTTAGGATCCCCATTTTCCCTATGGATAATGAAATCATTTTGGTCTAGGATAATAAAGGAACTTTATCTAAAAATTCTACTTGTAGTATGTTGCTAGACCCCCCAACTAGGACCAAATTCTAGAAATAAATTTGGAACCATATGCTAATTGCTAAATTCAACTTTTTTTGATGAACTATGACTCACAAAAGAAATTCTCACACAAGATAATTTACAAAAGAGTGGTTTTCAACTTTTTAATAGATGTATTATTTTCCAAAAGGAGGAAGAATCTATGCCCCATCTATTTTTTTCGTTGTGAGTTTGCTAGATAAATTTAGGAAAATTCTATGTAGAAGTTTGAAATGTGTTGGTTTATGACCAAGAACATGACCTCCTTTATTGAAGGTTGGTACTCCCACTTCCCTTATCCTAGTATTAAATGAATTTTGAATCAAAACCCCCATCTTATGTGGAGTCTTTGGAAAGGATAAATAATCTCAATTTTAGGAGTTTAGCTAAGAATGCTAGGAATTTTGTCTTTTCTTTTTCCAAAATCCTTGTGGAAGATGTCTCCAATTGTCAATTGAAAGTCCTAGAAGTTCTTCCTAGCTCCATGGATTTAACCATAGCTAAGAATTGTGGTTTCACAATGGATATGAGCAAGGTTGATAGAAATAAAACTATATCTTATTAGAGTTATTTTTGGAAGCCCCCTCCTGATGGATGGAATAAATTGAACTTTGATGGGGAAGATAAAGGGAATCCTAGACCTACTAGTGTTGGGAGAGTTCTAAGATCCCATAAGAGTGATTTCATTGTTTCTTATTCAAAAAAATTTGGTCTGAAATCTAACAATGAGGTTAAAGCCTTAGCATTGTTGTGGAAAATTAAATTGGCTTTGTCTTTGGGTATTCAAAAATTACAAGTTGATGGTGATTCCAATCTTTTAATTGAATCATTTTTAGGTAAAGTGACTCCTAGATGGAATGATGTTGATATTACATTTGACATTAAATGTCTCACCAATGGTCTGGTGGAGTTTTAAGTTCTTCATATATAGAGAGGGTAACTAAGTGGTTGATTCAATGGAAAACATCAATATAAATATGAGCTCATGGAATTTTTAGAGAGATTTTAGGAACCTTCTTGATCCCCTCCCCCCTCTCATTCACAAGGAATTAATGCATACAAATAAATGTTCCTAATGATCTTAGGGATGTGTTGGACTGAAAATTTTGTGAGTTAAATGTGCACATGGATTATATGTTCGAAAAGGGATATAGGCCATTTTTACATAATATTCCACAAATGGGGTGAAATGATGATGTGGGTTTCAATAAAATAGTGGACATACTGACGAGACAAAATAATCAGAAGGATAGCCTGATGAGGTAGATTTTGAACTAAAAAAAGTTGGTGTTGTTGTGTGGTAATTGTATACACCTAAAATCGGTCAAGACAATTAATTAATTAAATACTAGTTATTTAATTAATAAACCTTTTATTTCATCTACTTATAAATAAATTCTCAATTTATTTATATAGTTCACACTTTTCTAAATTCATCTTAAACCACATTCTTCTAAATTTACTTAAATAAACAAATGTCAATAGTTTGTTTAATTAAATATCTTCTAAGTTTGAATAATTTCCAATCAAATTTAGTCACGTGTCTACAACACTTTTTGGCCACATCATCAAATGTCACATGTATTTAAATGTGACTAATATTTAAATTACATTATTCTCAACCAATTCCAAAACAAACTTTGGACACTTGGAAATTTCACACATATGATTCTCTCATATATTTGGCATGTTGTCTTTGGTCAAGGGAACATCCTCCATGATTCTTCCATCTCCACCATTCATCTCTCATGCTGAAAATTTGACCGTTGGTTGCTGGCACATCACAAGATGCTATGGAAATCCTATAAATACAACCTCTTGCTACATAATTTATCATCCCATATTTGAGCAAACTTATTATGCAGAAATAGCCTTGGAGCGATTGGAGCATTTAGAGTATTTAGCATTTATCATTTGACCATTGTAGTATCATATTAATTTAGAATCATGTCTTAGTTTATATTTGAATTCTATTTATCATCTTAGCTTTCATGCACCATTTGCATCATAGAATCTAACATCATCATCATAGCATAATCTTCATTTTATCATAGCAGTATTAATATCATAACATCATGGCTTCATTTACATAGTTTATAATTCATGTAGGAACTAAGATTCTTGCATTTTTTAATAGCATCTCGTTACTCAAGTTTTCACTCTAACAATCATAGTGCATAATCAAAATTTGAAAGCCAAAATGATTTAATGAATCCTTGAGAATAGAGAACAATGGAACAGTTTTAGAGATTTGTTTTGATGCAAATAGATTAGTTTTGTGATTCAAGTCTTTAATGTAATACGTCTCATTGAGTTTTTGTGTTTATTTCAAACCCCCACATTTGCATAAATTGGTGCCCAACCCTATTTTTAACAATTTCTGGAAAAAAAAAATTCATATTCTAGACGTGAAGTTATTTTGGCATGATCATGAGCTCTTTCAGAACATACGACAAATCTTTTAGCACATTCAATTTCTGTTACAACACATCTGACAAATCTTTCAGCGCATTTGATTGTTGTTATGGCGCATCCGATATTTCTTTCAATGCATAGAGCAACTATTTTAGCACATGTAGGGAGTCTTTTAGCGCATCTGTTTAAGACTTTAGCACATTCGATATCTTTTTTAGCACATTGAGTTGTTATTTTAGTGCATACATGAGTTCTTCTAACGCATAGAGTAGTTATTTTAGCACATTGGAGTAATCTTTTAGCGCATAGGATGACTATTTTAGCACATCGGTTTAAATTTGCAAAATATGAAAATCCTGAGAACTAATTGATGTTTTCTACTTGTAGGTACTTTTATACAATGATCAAAGAAAAAATTATGCAACTATTGATGATTTATGCAGGGGCTAGAGTTATTTGATGCTTTATTTTGATTAAATTAGGAACCTATTTTAAATAAAAGGTGAAATAACCCCTTGTCTTTCATGCTTGAAGTGATAGGCCTATGCTCTCCCCTTGACTAAGTGATCAGAATGCTAGACTCACTATTTTATTCTTTATTAACACCTCTAGAAGGCCTAGCATAGTGGGAAAAAGTACTCACCCTATGGGAATGACCTAAGTGGAAACAACTAAAGCCAAGTTTTCCAACCCACTATAATCAAAAGTGAATTTGAGGAAAGTTTTCAATTTGATGGCAGTGTGTAAGATAACCATCCAAAAATACTTTTTTCTAAAGTTTGGGAGGTCTCCTAAGGGATTTTATCTATTTCTGCATTGAAGGGAAACCCTTACTATGAGCCATAGTGTAGAAGACAGCTAAGTCAATTTATGAACACTTTCTATATCACAGTGCAAGGGGAGGGAAGAATCTTCCCCCAAGACACTCACCATATAACTATCAGAGATCCCTAGCCAAAAGTGGAGGATTCAATTTTGTTTAAGACTCAGGAAAGGAAAAAACATGGGTGCCCTCTAGGGGGTGACATGGTTGTGTGAGTTGACATAGTTTTAAGATGTGGGTTTTAGTATTTTAAGTGACCCTTAAGAATAGAAAGTGTTTGAAATATCTTTTATTGTGTTATACCTATGGAAATTGAAAGAATCAAACCAGATTTTTGAATACACACTCAATGTTTAGTTACTAGGTTTGACACAATTGTTTGACAACTTACTGCTATGTTTGAAATCATGATTTAAGAAATCATCCATTTGAACATTTGACTCTCACAACTTGCAAACTAGAAACCAAGAAAAACTAACTATCCATCTAATCATACCTTGGAAATATTTAGATCTGTGGATTAAAAAACCAAATAGACTATCAAAATATTGAAAATTTCCAGATTAGCACATTTATCCTCTGTTCCAGCGCATTCACTCCATTTTCTAGCACATCTGTGCAATCTAGTCACACATCCATTTACTATTATAACACATCTAATTAGTCTTATGGCACATCCATTCACTATTATAGCACAACTAATTAGTCTTATAGTGCATCCATTCACTGTTTTAGCACATCTGAGCAGTCTTATAGCACATACATTCACTGTTTTAGTGCATTCAGGTAGTTTTATAACACATCTGAGCAATCTTCTAGTGCATAGATTATCTGTTATAGAACATCTATGAAATATTTTAGTGCATCCAGGCTCTGTTTAGTGCATCTATTAAATGCAAAATCCGAGAGTTAAATATATCCCCTGCTTCACAGTTTGAACTAGAATTCAGAATCTTTTTCAGCCCAGAATCATTCCTCAGGTACCACAGAGTATAAACTTGTTCAAATTGACCTCTACAAGTGGAATTCTTCAAATTAAACCAAGATCTAACATCTCAAAGTTCCTAAATCATCAAACTTATCACACTTTTGATTATTAAGCCAAGTTTCATCATCTGGATTTGTCATCCTTTCATCACGAAATAGAGTTGTATAATCAAATTAAACCTAGTCTCATCAATAGAATTTTTCATTCTATTTGACTTAGTTTTCATCTTTGGCACTCTTCCAAACAAAGATCAAAGTGTATTTCTCATTCAAACAAGATACAAAAGCATAAAATCAAGTAAAAAGAACTTGAAGCTCAAAACATCGAAGCTCAACACATCAAAACTCAAAACATTGAAACTCAAAACACCATGGCTTAACTTGAAGAGAATCCTTTCCATGGAACCAACAACACTGAAAGTGAAGAAATGACTAAGGAAGACATCCAACATTCTGAACAAGATCCAAATTTCCACAAGTGCTTAGAAAATATTTTTGAAAGAAATGGGGAAAAATAACTCATAATGTTGGCTAATCAAGGTGTCAAACTTCCACTTGACTTTGATGTTAACAAATTGAAAGAAACTCCTAAAAATCCTGAAAATGATTCACAAGATACAGAACAAGTGGTTCCTTAACTCATCAAATGAAGAACCTCCAACAACAAATTCTCGACATGCAAAGGGGAACCTCAAAATGATACTTGATACAAGACATTTTTCCATATCCCTTCGATCAAAGTATCAGCATGATTCATTTTCCCAAATGTTGTGAATTCCCAAAGTATGATAAATACAATGGTAAAACCGATCCAATAGATCATGTGAGGGAATTTAGAACCATGAGTCTTGAATTTGCACACGAAGAAACTTGATGAGATTATTTCCACAAAGCCTAGGTGGACAATGTCTTGAATGGTTCTCCAAACTTGCACCACCAATTAACACCTTTGAAGATTTGGTTAACAATTTCATCACCCAATACTCTTATAACATCCAACATGATATAACAATGAAAGATCTTTGCAGCTTGAAATAGAAAAAGGGTGAGTCATTCCTCATATTTTGGTAACAATGGAGAAGGTTGTTTGCAAGATATTCTCATCCCATACATGAAAAGGAAAAGATAAAAATCTTCATCGATAACCTAAATGACAAGATGAGCTATAGATTGGAATCATGATTTCCACCTACATTTGAAAAATTGATTGAAATTGGAATCAAAATTAAAGAATCTTTGGTCAAGAGAGGAGTGATAAAAATTTACAATGAAAACAACACATCAAACCCCTCTAATAATTACAACAATAGTGATAAACCAAAGTTTTGGCAACAAAAAAAAATGTTGGAAACAATGATGGTGTAGCTAAAAATAAAATGCAAAACCAGTGTTCAACTTAACAGTAGCTGCCATCGAGACTAATCAGAACAAAAATCCACCCAACAACCAAAACAACAATCAAGGTAATGTTAAATCTAGAACACCCCCATATTGAACATCCTCAAATCAAAGAAGGTTTACACCTTTAGGAGAATCATTAGAATCAGCATTAAAGGAGCTTCTTGCAGCCAAGGTCATAACACTACCAAAGGCAAGAAATTGGGAACCACAAGTCAAACCTTCATGGTGGAATGATGCAAACTATTGTGACTTTCATAGAAATAAGGGACATAAAACCAATGACTACATGCAATTGAAAAACTTGATACAATACTTGATTGATAGTGAGACCATATTTGTGGGAGGACCCCAAACAAACAATGATCATGGAGCATTCAAGAACCCTCTACCCAATTACAAAAAAGGGGAGTCTTCTTCATCAAACACCAAAAGAAAAAACATGAACTATGTCTATGATTCTACCATTCATTTTGTTGAGATGGTTGAACATCAAACCAAGGACATTGAAATCAAAGGCCAAAGAAACATTGTTCTCGTTGAAACTCATCATCACGATATTGACACAACATCACATCAAATTAATGAAATTGCACCAATAAATCTAAAGACAAACGTTTTTGCAAGTGAGAATCAAATTAATGTCATTAAAATCATATAAAAACAAGACAATTCACCAATCAATGCAATCATAAGAGGACAAGCCAAGGTAACATTGAAAGGAGCTACCCCTTCCACATCCAAAACAACTACTACCCCTGCAACTCAATATAACATAGTTGATCAATTGTAGAAAATTCCTTCCCAAATATCCATATTGGAGATTCTCAGGATTTCACCAGTGCACAAAGAGATCCTAGAACAAGCTTTAATCACCACCACAGTACCAAACAACCTAGAGGTTTACCAATTTCAAGCTATGATGGGACACTTGACCGTACCTCACTTCCTATCATTTTTCAAACATGATGATGTATCTATCACCCATCCACACAATGTTTCCCTCCACATTGAGGTCTTAATCCACAAACACTACGTTAAATGTGTTCTAATAGATGGAGGAGCTGGACTAAATATTTGTACTTTGAAACTTGTATGTGCACTTGGGTATTCAGAAAATGCTATTGATCCAAGAAGGAAAATCACAATAAAAGCCTATGATGATGAAAAGAGAACATCCCAAGGCTTAATTGTACTACCAATTCAAGTGGGACCAGCTGTCAAAGACATAATATGCCAAGTATTGGACAAAGATTTAACATACAACATACTCTTGGGATGTCCTTGGATTCATGAGATGCAAGCAGTACCATCAACTTATCATCAGTGTTTGGAATTTCCTTTCAATAGGTGATAAATCACTATTGTAGCTGACTCCAATAATCCCTAATATTGCAACACCCTCAAAACAACTCAAGATACTTTTGTGCCACATAACAGGGAAGCTTCAATGCCTAGTGTTGATGGTGTTTTCTGCACAACAACAACTCAGATAGAATGCAATATTCTATCTCTCTTGAAAGGTTACTTTCAATAATAAATCACTGAAAATTACCCCAAGGTCTATTGGGTGTTAGGTCATAACAATGCATAAACAACTCAGATAAAATGTGAAATGCTGGTAATCACAATCGGACCTTACTACAAGCAAACTGTATCTTCCTGTTTATCAAATCTTGCAATATGATGATCTTTAATCCTAAATCTAACCAAATGATAAAGAAATAACAAAAGATAAGGGTGCGAGGATATAATAGAATCTAAACTACTCCTAGAATGAACAATGTAAACAATAGATATTTGGAATGGACCTATCTCAAATAACCAGTTCTTGTTCAACCCACAATGCAATCTTCCAAGAACGGTGCAATCTTCTAAGGTATTTAAATTTTCAAATCATAGACTTGCATCTACAATCGAACTTAAGCGCATTGAATATATGGTCCAGGTTGACTTCACCAGCCTACTACAATCAGATAGTTACTAGGAGTATAGACTAGAGATAGCTACAAACATTCCAACTATGAAATCATAAACATCATGCATCCAACTGAAACTGATTTATTTCTGAATACTAAACCCTAAATCTTCAAGCAATTTGAAATATAGAACAAAAGAACCACGCAAGATGAAATAACACAAGAGATTTCACTAGGAAAACCACAATGTCTTCAATTGTATTAATCACCAAAATGTTGCAACAATTCAACTGTTCTGATACAGAATTTGCTTCAAGAAATCAAACACTACTCCTATTACAAAATACTCTAGCTCTTGCTCTTTAATTTCTAATGTCTTCTAGCCAATTTCTAACCCTTTACAATGAGGCAAGAATGCCTATTTATAGAAAATCCCAAGATATGTCGGCCCAGCCAAACATTTTACAAAATAATAAAAACCGCCCAAAACAGGTCAGCCAAGGAGAACAATCAAACTAAGGCACACATTAAATGCCATCATCTAGGTCGACCTTGACACAATCCTCAATGCAGTCCCGTCCAATGCATGCCTCGTGATAATAGGGAAGCACAAATCTCAAAATAAGCATTAACTGCTTCTTCTCTTATCCTTTCTTTCCAGACGAACCCTGCACCCTCAAGAATGTTCCATCCAGCTCGTTGACAGGTGGAAAAGGTAATACCCTAAGCCAGCATTTAATAGCATCAATCTCTTCCTTGGACCATTCAACAACTTTGTTCCAATCTTCCCTGCTGGCCATATACTTATCCATCACTGCCAAGTAGGTAGCTGCATCATCAAGCTGGTGGGCAGTTACAACTCCTTCTGCATCTGGGGCATAAACTTCATGCCACCATTCCTTTAGCTACTCATGACTCAGGTATTTCGAGGCTATCTTCCTCCTGCCAGTCATCACCTCAAATAATGCAATGCATCCATCGTACACTGCAGTGAGATCCCCATCAATCTGCTTCTTTCTTTTCAAAATCTTCTTCATGGCCTTCTGCCTAATCTGCAGTGCCTCGAACCATTCCCAAGGTTCATCCAACCTGGAAGAAGGAAGAAATCCATCCTCAGCCAATTGTTCTCTTCCATGTCCCATGATAACCCTTGATTTCCGCAACAAGAGGTCCATGTCATCCTTGTCCTGGGACAGTACATACTCTAACAACTCTTTAGCCCAGACTGCATCCTTTCCTACCGATAGAATATCCTTGATGGTATCATCTCCTTTAGTTTGCACACTCATTAACCAATCTATGGCGGCTTGAGCTGAGGCTTTTAACTTCTCAATTCCGGAGATGGTCTCCTTAGGTAGAAAGCCAGGAGTGGCAGAAGAAGAAGGATGGAGGGACTGCAAAGGCTTCATTACCTCTTCCAAACATTTCCTTAACCTTTCATTTTCTTTCTTCAGTTCACGTTTGGTCTGAGTTTCCCTCTTCAATCTGTCAACAATCACCGCACTGGACCCCTCAAACTCCTCAATATCCTGCACCATGGAGGCTGGCCCGAGGTTGATAGTCTGAACATTATAATCCTGACTTGTAACATCTCCTCTTGTTTTGTCAGCAGCAGGGGTGGCAACATGGATAACCCTGTTATTTGTTTCATCTCTTTCCACCCTTGAGATTACCCTAGCTGTCTTCTTCTTCTTTCCTTTACCGATCTTTGACAGCATTTCATCCCAGTCTAAGGGGGTATCCTCAACAACCACCTGCTTCTTCCTTGCAAGCTCTTTTTCTAGCCAGTCCGGAGCTACAGGGTCTACCCGGATTTCTTCTGTCCTAACATCCTCCGGCTGCTCTGTCACTTTTTCCTCCTCTTCTGTAGTTGCCTTATCATTCTCCTTCTCCAGAAGCTGCTCACCCTCCTTAGGACCTCTGACCTTTATCTTGAATGGTGAGGTTTTTATAGCTTTCCCTTTGGGGTCATCTTCCCCGGATTCTTCAGAAGTCGACATGGGATTGAGATTTCCCATCAATTCAAAAGTACAAGCTACCTTTGCACTCTCCAATTCCCAAATTTTATGTTTTATCCAAGAAGAGGTGAATTTCATGACAGGGACCATTAAGTCTTCCAGCTCTGTAACTTCATTCTCATTCCAATCTATATCCCTGATTGACCTATCCTTTACAGCCTCATAGGCGTGGTCCTGAACCAGGTTTCCGTCATCATCTAGTTGATCCGGAATCAACTTAACATTATACTGCCTAATTGCCTCCACAGGAAGCCTAGAGTATCTCTTTTTTCTGGCCTCAAGGTCATCTTTGATATTGACCCAATAATCTTCTAGGTCATCCTTATGCCTGTACTCCCTAGTAGCTTTCTTCTGTGCTTCTCCAGTTATGTCAAAATTCATCCTTTTCGAATGGAAGGAGAAACCGTATGCCGCCAGTTCTTCACCTACAGTGTGGGCTGATTGGATAGAAGGGCACATTTATGCCACACCAATCCCAAGAGGGAAGTTTCCTCCGAAGCCTGTCTTGTGCTTCTCTCTCTTTACCATGGCATCAAATTCACAAATTTGCCTCATAACTTCTAACAAAACAATGTGGTCAGTAGGATACCAAGGCAACCTGCACGGAGCAACCGGGCATCCATCAATTCTGAGGTAGGTGAAGGTGGGGAACTGTATGAACGAGGCTCCGTAGTTCTTTATAAGTCCCTTGGCCCCATCCGACAGCCTCATGTGTTCAGCATTCTGTAGCGTCCGGGTGATATGCATCGTGAATGCATCGTTAGCCCTTCTGTAATCCTTATGCCCAAGATGCAACTCCGGATAAACCTCATAAATAATATCCTGCCCAAGTGTCCCCCTCGGATTCAGACCCTTGTATGGGTAAGATATGGCTAGTATATACACCACATATGAGGACATGGTGAACTTCTTTGTTTCCAGGACATTCCTTAACTGCCTATCAATTTCTGCACTGATGAGCCCTGCCCAGTGATAATTGGTCCCTTGTCCAATCTTGGTGATTACGTGGACCATCCAGCTTTCCAACACCCCTGCACTTTTCAATCCTGCCACCCTGCTTAGAAATGTGATGGCATCATATACATCTGATATGAACTTAACCCTATGCAACTGTTTGGGAAACTTGGAATGATGGGATTTTGGCTTCTCTAACCAGGAGTTAATCATCTGTTGAGCCTTGATGGGCTCATTCTCATAATATGTTTTGGCAGTATCTATATTCAGAGCACATACCGAAGGTAGATCCGGCATGCTGAAAGCTTATGCAATGGAGACAGGGCTAAAGTTTTCCAGAACTCTTCCCTCGGTACTAACCACCCTCTGTGTATCAAAATCATATTGTCTGGTGCACTCGAGAATTAGCTCATAACACTGGACCACCGGAGGGAAGCCTACCACATGCACTAGTCCGGATTTTATCATTCCCTGCCTCAAGGCCGATAGGTCTTTCTCCGCCGTCCTCTGCTTGAATTCCTCATATTTCTAGGCCCCAACATTGGTATCAGATACTTTGGCCCACACAAAAGACACCTTGCTCTCGGGGAGCTGACCCTTCATATCTAATCGTAACCGTTCTGCTTCAAAGATGGATGACCCTCCTATGGCACCCTTAGATTTCCCGACCGCAGCTTTGCTCGACTCGGCCTGCACCCACAAAAACTTCATTAGTACTCAATCATTAGGCATAATCTGACCAAAGGTTAGCATAAGATCATATAAAACTGTTAGAATTCATCACAATTGCTAATCCTTTCAAGATTCGGAAAAACAAGCAGTCCGGGTAAATAATGCAATCTGGGAAAATCCAGTCGGGGTGGAATTTTAGAGAAATCCGACCCAGACGGATTCCTGTTGCCAAAGCCTCATTAGTCAAATGGATCATTAGTACGGATGAAAGATCAAAAGATAATCATGAAATTCACTCATTGGCAACAAGAAATCAGCATTAAACAATCATTCCATTAGTCCTATCATCAAAACATCAATTGGGACAAAACCAGATAGGAAATCCAGAAAAATCCGGATGGAACGGACTTTCGCAGGCAGGTCGAAATGTTCCGGAAAAAACCCTAGCCCACGGAATAAGCCCAAACCGGGAGAATCCGAAAGTAGCAGAATTCCGCGGGGACCTCGGGAACCCAAAAAATGATGAAATGTGAACGAAAAGCCAAACGATCATGGGATCTTCTCTACCTGAGCTCTAATGGTCTCGAAATTGACAATAATCAATAAAACTCAGGACACAAAATATTTGAACTTCTCAAAAGTACTCAAAAGACGAATCCCTATTTCAAAACAATGATGCCCTAATTTGAATAACCAGACCTCCACCATTAAAACTAGGGGAAACTTTAAGGTTTAAAATATCAACTAAGGATTTACCTAAAGCACCCGAATCTTCACAAGACGGGGGGAAGGTCAGCATGATACAAGAATAAAATCACTCAGTCATAACGAAATATCCGTTTTGGGCCAAACACCGAAGAAAACCCTAACCTCACACAATATGGTGGATTCCGCACTAGGAAGGCAAATAATCCAGCCCAGAATCCCGCCTAAAGGATACATACACCATCCAATGGATAAACACAAGCTCATAGGGCACGGAAATAGAAATACCCGAAGACACGAATCTAACCCCAACTTTATAAATATGAAATCAAAATCAAGTAAGGGCCGACCCAAAACTATCAACACCCAGTGCAGAAACACTCAATCACCACGCAAGCAAACAAAAGGGTGATGATAACATACCATGGATTGATGCTGATGAAATTCGAGCTCAAAAGATGACCATGCAGTAAACACGTCCAAGCAATAAAAACCCAGACACTGGCACCCAAATAATCCTCACGCACACGAGTCAAGATCACTCCTCAAAGCTCGAATGGAATTCCTAATCGCGAAAGCAAAAGCAAGTGAATAGACGAACTTAGAATGATGCTTGAAATGCCCTAAATCTGCCCTTATACCCATCTGAGCAAAGGTACCCCGGCCATTAGTGCGCGACAAGACACTTCTGACAAATCCGGAAACCCGAGCTCAAAACGGAATTTCAAAAATTCTGAGGATGCGCGGAAACACAGATTTCGTGGAAATGCAGAAACCGGGGAAATGACGAAGGCCGGGATTTTGACAGAGTTCGGGAAAATCTGCTAGGACCGGAAAATCCCGGGATCAAGCAGAAACCCGGATTCGGAGAATCCAGCCAGGAACAGACAAGGAACCAGGGCCCGGGAAAATCCGTCGGAGCTGGAAAATCCCAGATCCAGGTGAAAACCCGGATTTGGCCTAAAACTCAATTTCAATCAATTCTAGCCTCAGGGCAAGGTCAAAGCCAGCAAGACCAACATGTTAAGACCCCAAAATGATAAATCCAATAAAACCAAAGGTCGAAAGACATCCGAAAATAGGGTCCCTACTCCAAGTGGGGCGTGTGTGCAAAAACTGCACAACACCTAGCTCATCAAACAATGAAAGAAAATTGAATTCCTTGTTAAAGTGGGTTGAGAAAAAGGAGCAGTCAAGAATTTCACAACTGTTATCTTCTCCTATGTCATATGGGCAGCCATCCACATCAAGACAATGATCGTCACAACCCACCATGCTCTTTAATGGAACCTTTGTGAAAGTAGGAACCTTAGTAGATGAATTAGAAGACAAAGAGGTCTTAAACTAGTTATATAATGATGAAGAATCATCACAAGCATCAACTACCCATGTGCTAATTAAACCATATGGTTAAGGTTTCAAAATCCTAGAAAAGATGGGGTGCGATGGAAAAAGTCATGTCAGAAATAGAAAAGAGGGTATCAGAGAACCAATACAACCTATCATAACCAAGGCTAGGGACAAAACCAGACTAGGATATAGGGAAGAATCAAAAGGAGAAACCAAGCAGCAGGTTGTTGAGAGAATACTCCAATTGAGAGATAGTTCTAAAATGGATTCCAATGAGTATGAATGGGATTCCCTCTCTAAAGAATCTTTCCACGATAAGAAAATTGATGTAATACAAACATATACACCAACACATATGGAGGGAAAAAGATCAAGTTCTAGATCACTTGAAATTCGATCACAACATATCAATGACTCAAGTGAAGACGATCAAATTTCGAGCGAGATAGATACTTCAGAGGAGAGTAACATCATAAATCTCAACATCACTATCGAACACTTTGATGATGTTGCCATTATGACACTTACCTTGTTTGACCTTATCCAATCAGATGATTGTTGGTCATTGGTATACCCTGAACTGATTGACTAGGACCAAACTGGGCTGCTTGATCTACCCACCTTTCCAAATGATGATGCCATTGTGAATTTCCTTCACTCCAACAATCCCAAAACATGTTCCACCATCAAATATCATAATGAAGCTTCAGACAAGGGGAGTTCCAAATATCTTAGCTGCAAATTGAATATCAAAAATGGATCTAATGGTGAAAACCATTTAATGGAAATATTAGATCAAACAAAAGTAAAAATAAAGAGTGCATCTAATGGTGAAAACCTCTCCAAGGCACTGAAAGATGGGAGATTTGACACTGTTCCTGAACATGATCATGAGAGATATTTAGTGATGATTTTACCTACTCAATCTATCAACTTCAGTATAGAAGAAATAGTCAAAACCCTACATCTAGAAACATCCATGACATAGGATGAAAACCAAGCTTCACTAAGTTCTTTGAAGAGAGAGAAGTCAACTTTTCTTGGTCCTATGCTAACATGCAAGGCATGGATCCAAATCTCATCATGCATAATTTATTACTACCACTTGGAATAAAGCCAGTGAAGCAAAAGTTGAGAAAAATACATCCTCATATCACCCTTTTGGTGAAAGTTGAATTGAAGAAATTTTTGGATGTGGGATTTATCAAACCTATTGACTATGTTGAGTGTATATCAAATATTGTACCAATTTCAAAACCAGATAAATGCATCATGATATGCATAAATTTTAGGGATCTCAATAAGCCTTGCTCGAAAGATGATTTTCCTCCACATAACATTGCCATCATCGTAGACTTGACAGTTGGACATGAAATATTATCGCTTATGGATGGCTTTTCAGGATAGAATCAGATAAAGATAGCACCCGAAGATCAAGATAAAACAACCTTCACATGTCCTTGGGGCACTTTTCGTTGCAATGCAATGACTTTTGGGTTGAAATATGTTGGGGCCACATATCAGAGAGAAATGACCACCATCTTCCATGACATGATGAACACTTTTATGGAAGATTATGTAGATGATTTATTGGAAAAATTATTCACTAGGGAGGGACATTTGGAAATTTTAGACAAGATCTTCACTAGACTGGAGAAATTTAATGTGAGGTTAAATCCCAAGAAATGTGTATTTGGTCTAACATTAGCTAAACTCTTGGGATATATTGTATCAGCTAAAGGTATCGAGGTAGATCCTATGAAAGTCAAATCTATCATGGAGATGCCTCCTCCTAAGAATATCAGTCAACTTAGATCATTACAAGGACGATTCTAGTCTATCAGGAGGTTCATCGCACAACTAGCCAATAAAACTCATCCTTTCAATCATTTGTTACACAAGAACGTTTCCTTCAAATGGGATGAGAAATGTGAAGAAGCCTTTAATCAACTCAAGCAATATTTTATGTCACCACCCATACTAGTACCACCAACTAAAGGAAAAACATTACTACTTTACATTGCAACAACAAAGATATATTTGGGAGCTTTATTGGCACAGGAAGATTCTGTAGGAAAGGAAAGGGAAATTTATTACATTAGTAGGACCTTAAATGGATATTAGATCAATTACACTTTTATTGAAAAAGCTTTTCTAGCGATATTATTTGCTACTCAACAACTAAGACACTACATGTTGACTCACACCATCAAACTCATAGCTAAAATTAATCCATTGAAAGCTGCCTTGACAGGAAGACTAGCCAAGTAGGTAATGATGTTGAGTGAATTTGATATCTAGTATGTGGAAAGGAAATCAATCAAAGGTCAAGCCATAGCGGATCAACTAGCGGAAGCAACATTACAAGATGATCATCCAATGAGCATTGAATTTCCATATGCAGATGTCCTTACAGTGTCAACACAACAATGGATGTTATACTTTGATGGTTCCTACATGCAACATGGATCAGGTGCAAGAATCTTATTTATCACACCTCAAGGACATGCCATTCCAAAATCCTATTGACTAATATTTCCTTGCACTAACAACATAGTTGAATATAAATCATTGATCATTGGAATCAGAGTAGCAGTTGAATGGAAGATCACAAAGTTGCATGTCCATGGCGAATCTCAACTAGTCATTAACTAGGTAAATGATGACTTCCAAACAAAGGATGATAAATTGATGCCATATAAAAGAATGGTTGATGACTTCAAAAAGTAATTTATGGAGATCAAATTTGAGTAGATTCCAAGAGGTGACAACAAAGTTTTTGATGCTATGGCTACCATTGCCTCTCTCTTACAGATTCCTATGAAACAAGCCTGTTATGAGTTCATGGTGGAACAATTGTTTAACCCTTCTTATGATAACCCCAAATCCCAAGTCATATATCATCTCACCAAGGCTAATGCTTCTATCTACAGGAAGATCCATACCTATCTCAAAGACAATACCCTCCCACTCGACTTATCCTGAAACCAAAAATGAAATTTTATTTGACAAGAAACTCAACCTACCCTAATAGCTGATGTACTTTACCAACGATGTCTTGATGGTAATCTCCTTCGGTGTCTTGAACGTAACAAACCCGAAACCACTTTACGTGAGGCTCATGAAGGTATCTATGGCACACATTCAAGTGGACTAACTTTAGCTAAGAAACTCCTATGTTTGGGGTATTACTGGCTGAATATGGAGAAGGAATCCTTTCAATATGTCAAAACGTGCCAAAAATGTCAAATTCATGGAAACCTAATACATGCACTAGCACAAGAGCTACAACCTTTCACATTAGCATGTCCTTTTTGTCAATGGGGACTAGATCTTGTAGGAAAAATTCATCCATCTTCATCAAATGGACACAAGTTCATCATCATAGCCATGAAGTACTTTATGAAGTGGATTGAAGTTGTTCCCCTAACCACCATCATAGGAAAAAAATTGCATCCCTTGTCCTACATTACATCATCTATCCATATGGCATTCCTCAATCCATTATCATGAATAACGATAGACCTTTAAAGAATCGAGATGTCCCAAAACTTTGTGAGAGGTTTCATATCCAACATCGGTTTTCTACAGCTTACTATCCTCAAGGAAACGTCCAAGTAGAGGCCTCAAATAAAACCATCCTGAAAATCTTGAAGAAAATTGTCAACGATGTTGGACATGATTGGCACATTCAACTAAACCCTGCTTTGTGGGCTTACAAAACTATTATCGGCACCTTGATAGGAGCCACACCCTATGCTCTAGTTTATGGATCAGAGGCCATTCTACCTATTGAGGTTGAGCTACCATCACTCTGTGTGTCACTAAAGGGGATCATTTCAAATGATTATAGAGTATCTCAGCTATAGGAATTGGAATTGTTGGATGAGCATCGTCAACATGCAGTTGATCACTTGAAAGCCTATCAGCAAAGGATATCTAGAAGTTACAATCATAGAGTAAAACCTAGAACATTTAAGGTTGGTGACTTAGTCCTGAAAGAAAACCCCTGTAATCAACATGATCGAGAAAAGAAGGGGAAATTTGAACCAAACTGGCTAGGTCCCTTTTTTATTGTATCAGTTTTTGGATCAGGAGCATATCAGTTGTCTATGCCTGAAGGGGATTTGTTTGATGAACCCCTCAATAGCCTGCATCTCAAGAAATTTTATACCTAACTCATCTAGTGCATTCATAAAAGTCCTGAAAAAATATAAAAACATCAAAAAATGTCCTAAAAAAATGGTTGCCTTGAGGAAAACCCAGCAAACAAGCATCTTGGTAACAATAAAAAAAAATTTGAAAAATTGAAAAAAAATCATAAAATCCAAAAAAGTGCAATAAAAACAAGTAGTGAAAACATAGCAACATGCACTATTTGTGATAGGTTATCTTTTCCATATATTTGAGCATGTCGACCATTTTTCTTTCACCATTCACTTTCGCCATCAATCTTCCTATCATTGGAAGGCTTCATGTACATATCCTGGCATCATGGTTGTGTCTCACCCTAGACTGGGGGAAATATCCTAAACTCACTAGGGGAGATAAAATTTGAGCTTAAAACAATATAAAAACAACAATAGGACAACACAAAAAACACAATAATCATAGTGCAACTTAACATTGAACATCAATCACAAACATGAACACATCAACCATCCAAATCAAATAGCCAAATCAATCAAATCAAAGAAAACTTTAAATGAATGATGTTCCTTTTGAATCATGGCTTTATCATGTTAGGATGACTGTTCAACTATTGTAATTTGATTTTTGTTATCATATCTCTAGAGCAACTCGATGATGTATTGAACAAGAGGAACCAGGAAAGAGTATGATTTTTCTTTGTTTGCTATCTGTGAGTTGATCATTACTACTATGCAAATTTTTGTGAGATGTGCTCTACAAAGTATCACTGATGACATTCTAAATTTGCATAGGAAAATGATTAACTCTTGTCTATTTACACAAGCAATGCTCAGGTCATCTCGGTCTAATTATACCTAGATGCTTGTGTTAACTTGCAATATCAAAAATCATGGAAGTAGTACTCAAGTCATCATGGTCTAATCATACCATCAATGTTTATATTCACTTTCAACATTTTATAGGCTAAATGATGATAAAAAGCATGACAAATCAGTTGTTACGATGAAAAAAATTGAATATTAGATCTGCATGGTTAAGTTAGATTGCATCCATGATAGTTTGCATCTGTATCTATGGGGTTTCCAAAGCTACAACAATTTCACAATGAGGTTATCTCTCTTATTAATGTATCAAGTACATTTGACATTAACCAAAAACACATTAGTTGCATCATCATTTGCATTCATCCATCCATGAATTACATCATAATATCCACATTAGAAAATACAAAAAGAAGTGTGTTGCATCTCACTTGAATAATCAAAATCCTTTTATATATTATCAATGGATTAAGAAAATGGTACATTAAGAAGATTGAAAGACATATCCGACAGAGTAAAATTTCCAAGAAGAAAAAGTTGTTGAAGAACATGACATGGCATAGGAAGATTGAAAGACATATCCAGTAGAGTAAAATTTCCAAGAAGAAAAAGTTGCTAAAGAACATGACTGGTAAAGATATAATGCCATTGTTATGAACATCTAAAACCAGTAGTGAAGATGAATTTGTTATTACTCAAATCCAAGACTGAAAAAGAACTAACCGGATCAGCATAATCATTATATAAACATCACACATCATTTGCATAATCAAATCCATCTCATATAGCATAAAAAATCATCCATAAAGCATATAGAATCATCCATCATGCATTATCATGTCATCATTGCATACATCACATCATAACCATCATAATCATCATGATCATCATCATATAAACATCATAAATACAAAGAACTATACATCATCATATAATCATTTCATCCATTCATTGCATCATCATTTGAATCCATAGCATATCATAACATCATCATAAGGAACATCACATAGCATATATAATAGAAATTAAATGCATCCATCATAATCATCATGATCATCATCATATAAACATTAGAAACACATAGATCAATCATCATCATCGTTGCATGTCATATATAACTCAAAATGATGTCAAATATACAAGGATATCCAAATACTGAGAGGTACATCATAAAAAAATGGTAGTATATCATAGTGTCTCAAACGAAATCAAGAGGTATACATCATGTCCCAAAATACAACAAATTTGTTATCACATCGGAGCTATGTCATGCTCCCCCCAGATGGTGTCGACATCACTAGACCAGTACCTCTTGCACCAGATAGACCCACACCAAGATCTCATAGATCTCTTGGAAGTGGCTATGTAACACCTCTTCTCATGGTCTGAGACTAGGACCTACCTGACTGGGACTACGTAAAGCTCTCTCACTGCTCTAGAGGAACGACCTCATGATATCTCAGTCTATAGAACTCAGCCTCCTATGCAGTATGATATACCTCTCTAAAATAGTCTATTGTACTAGTAACCTCTTTAGCCCACCGTAGTCTCTCGGCCATGCCCTTTTCTTGATCAAAGCATAGTCTCAAGTTGTCCCTCTCGACAGTGAGTGTAGAAATCTTCCCCTGCATCTATGTTTGTGCCTGAGCCTGGGCCTGGACCTGTGTAAATTGTCCTTGTGCCTGCACACACTACTATCTCGCAACAAACCTCTCTATCATTAGTGCAATAATCTGTACTTGAGCTTGTGCAAGCAAAGCATGTACCTACTCTAGCTGACCCTGTATTGTTTGCACCTACACCTGTAATGCAGCAATCTGAGTCTATTATTGCTGTGAGGGTAGTCTAATCTCCATGTGTTGTTGGGCTACTGCTACCAATGATTTTCTCTTATGAGGCACTCTGAACTCTCAAACATCTAGACCTAGGCCTCCTCCACCCTCATCTCTGCCTCCTCCATCTCCATCACCATCCCCATCATCACTGCTATCCTCCTCATCTCCTCCCTGTCTCCTCTGCCTCGCCCATGCACTACTGCCCTCTCCTCCTCATCTAATAGTGGAACTGGCTCATTCGAGCTCAAAATCCATGGGAATGGATGTAGGAATAGGTACCAAACATACTCCTCTAATATTGGAGCCTTGATGATCTCTAGATGAACATCCCAAATGATGGCCTATAAACCATCGAAATGTTAAACTACTACATTGTAAGAAAAAATAGGTCCCCCCTCTATCGCATCCATTTGTCACCATGCATAATGGGCCACTCCCTGAGGCATGCCCTAGATGCTTCCATACTACTTAAGTACCCTCAACAACAAGAATCTCTCAATGATGAAATGGTTCCACCCAATTAGGTACATATACTGACACAAAAATGGCATCTTAGTGTCATCCTCTAGCCACTACTCACAATCAAGATAAGGCCACCATGCCACTAACTTTAAATCATCAAGTATCCTCCTCTAGTACTCTAGTTTTCCTAGCCTCTACTGAGCAACTGAACCTACTTAAACATGTACATATGGTCTCATGGCAGGTCGCTAACTATCTTCAACTAGACGGGTAACTGCTATATGCTCCTAGGCCTAGATATAAAGCAATGTAACTCCTGCTGACAAACTGGCCCCACAAAGATAGACAACTTGGTGTAAATTATGGTATAGATGAGCGAACATGTAGCATCCCCAAACATATTTGGTGCCCTAAGCAATCATGCTCTCAAGAATCCTACCCCATCTAGCTAAGATTCCCTTTTACCTGTGATCAAGACAAAGGAACCCTCCAATGAATCTAGCAAGAATAGACGACAATATGGCATAAGCATCAACTATCTCTCTCCACGGAATATCATAGCCACATATCTGATCATCCTCAAATACTTTGTGAAGTGCATCGGTCCCACCCTGCTCAGTAGAATCATATAAGTCCAGCTCTCCAACAATAGGTATCTGCAGAATCTAATAGACATCCTCTGTGGTCACTATCATCTCGCTAGTGGAAAAATGAAAAGTGTTATGCTCACTATGCCACCTCCCTGCTAAAGTTATCAACAAACCCCAGTTAATCCTAATCTGGGGCATATCTATCAGAGAGGTCAATTTGCATCGTGTAATAACAACTACCTCAATCGACGCCCGCTGAGGTATCAAATCCCACATCCTTAGGAAATGCTCTTGAATTTGTAGATTCATCAAAGGCTCCTATCATCACAAAATACCACAAATCAATGATCTTGTCAATCAATCAAAATCAATCAGCCTATCAATTTAATCAGCTCTAGTGGGACTTTGATCAAATCTCATGAGCATCAATCTATCATTCAACCTCACCTATCATAATGTTTATTAATGAATCTATCATTCAACCTCGCCTATCATGAGGTTTATCAATCAATCAATACACCTTGCTTGTCATGAGGTCAATCAATCAATCAAACTATCATTGATCCTCACCTATCATGAGGTCAATTATTAGTATCCTATCATTGAATCTAACCTATCATGAGATTAATCAACATCTAATCTATCAACTTCATCAATCATCATCAAGTCAAAGGCTGACACAATAAAAAATTCATCACTCTAGTCTAAATTTCATCAATGCACTAAAAAAGTCATTCTATGCACTAAAATCATGCATGTGCTAGAAAAAATCATATATGCACTAAAACAAAGCTTCAATGCACCAAAACCATGAATGTGCCACAGATTAATTCAATGTGCTATAACAGAATTTCTATACGATGAATCACCCTATGTGCTACCCCATATCATCAATGCACTAATCTGATTCACCTATGTGCTAAATGCACCTATGCACCGCATTAGTCATTCAATACGCTATTTCAATTAATCTATGTGCTATTTGAACCTATGCACTAATCTACTTATCCTATGCGCTAAAACCCTAACCCTAAGCGCTAAAGTTTTCTATGTGCTAGAACAATTCATGAATGCACTACATCGGGTGTTCTATGCACTGGAAAATTTTAAATCGAATTCAAACATGGTAAAAGAGCGGGAAAATGAATTGTACAAATTATGAGGAGTTTTTTTGGGGTACATACCAGAGGTCCATATGCTATCGGGTGGTTGTGACGTCTAATGCGCTCAAATCGATGTGTATGATACGGGATCACCATTTTGCTCCAAATTGCTAAACCACTCAATCACTCTCAATTTCAAAATCCACAATGCACAAATGAACTTTTAATCCACCTTTTTAACCTTTTAAAGGTTAATTAAGAGGGATTTTTGGTGGGGTTGTTTTATTTTATTTTTCAAAGGGTCTTTAATTCATCAACTCATCACCTAAAACATCATTTTTGGGAGATAAATCACTTATGAATCATTAAATTTTGAAATCATCATCAAATCATTGAAAAATCATCAAAATTTCAAAAATTTCAAAAATTCACCTATTTATCTCCCGAGGGGGCATATATCTGTCATCACCTGAAAATCAACGTTTGGGGCATTGAATTTTTTTTGTCATTAGCAGAAAATTATTCTTTGAAGCAATGTGTAAACACATTACTTCAAAGAGGGGAAAAATGTATACACCTAAAATTGGTCAAGACAATTAATTAATTAAATACTAGTTATTTAATTAATAAACCTTTTATTTCATCTACTTATAAATAAATTCTCAATTTATTTATATTCACACTTTTCTAAATTCTTCATCTTAAACCACATTCTTCTAAATTTAATTAAATAAACAAATGTCAATAGTTTTTTTAATTAAATATCTTCTCACTAAGTTTGAATAATTTCTAATTTAAATTTAGTCACATGTCTACAACACTTTTTGGCCACATCATCAAATGCCACATGTATTTAAATATGACTAATATTTAAATTGGATTATTCTCAACCAATTCCAAAAAAAAACTTTGTACACTTAGAAATTTCACACATTTGATTCTCTCATACATTTGGCATGTTGTCTTTGGTCAAGAGAACATCCTCCACGATTCTTCCATCTCCACCGTTCGTCTCTCATGCTGAAATCTCAACCGTTGGTTGTTGCCACATCACAAGATGATTTGGAAATCCTATAAATACAACCTCTTGCTACAACATTTATCATCCCATATTTTAGCAAACTTATTATGCAAGAATAGCCTTGGAGCAATTGGAGCATTTAGATTATTTAGCATTTATCACTTGAGCATTGTCGTACCATATTAATTTAGAATCATGTCTTAGTTTATATTTGCATTCTAGTTATCATCTTAGCTTTCATACAACATTTTCATCAAAGAATCTAACATCATCATCATAGCATAATCTTCATTTTATCACAGTAGTATTAATATCATAGCATCATGGCTTCATTTACATAGTTTATAATTCATGTAGGAACTTAGATTCTTGCATTTTTTAATAGCATCTCGTTACTCAAGTTGTCATTTTAACAATCATAGTGCATAAACAAAATTTGAGAGCCAAAATGATTTAATGAATCCTTGAGAATAGAGAACAATGGAATAGTTTTAGAGATTTTTTTTTATGCAAATAGATTAGTTTTGTGATTCAAATCTTTAATGTAATACATCTCATTGAGTTTGTTTGTTTATTTCTAACCCCCACATTTCACACTTACAGTAATAATTACCAATTAAGTAATAATATTCATGTGATTTTTAGGAGGTTGAATAATGATTTTTAAAATCACACTCTTGAGGTGTGGGATTCACCAATGGGGTGGAATGATGACATGGGGTCAATGGAATAGTGGACATACTGAAGAGACAATATGAGAAAATTGATAGCCAGATGAGATGGACTTTGAAGCACAGTTTTCCAATGATGTTGTGTGGTAATTCTATTCAATTAATTCATGTTAATTTGAGAAGGTTGAATCATGATTTTCAAAATCAAACACTTTATGTGTGGAATTTTGAAGATATCACATATTTCTATAACACTCGGAGAACTTTCTAGATTTGGCCACATTATAGTTGGGAGTAGAATTGTTTGAATTTTAGGTTTCAAAGGGAAGTTTGTAATATAAATATATATTATTTCAATAATAGTATCCCCTATTGCATTCCAAAAGCTTAAGATTTAGATTAAACGTTGGAGGTCATAGAGTTCACATGGAGCCAAGGTCTTATGAGGAAGTGAAAAAGGATGGGACTATTTTCTATATTTGTAGAGGAGTATTATAGTATATTTAGAATGTATAAATAAATATTCATCAAAATATCTCTATCAATTTTTTTGATTCCTGGAATCAAATACATGTCCAACTAGGAGGAGTGAGTTTCAAATTCAATGAATATGTCACCAACAAAGCCATAGGTATGAATTTCCAATGGCAAAAATTTAGATTTCAAAGCAAGGTCCCAAATACATAAAGCATGGGGAAAAATTCAAAGAAGGGGAAGATCTTGTCAAGCTCCAAAATGGGTTTGATCGGCAAAAGCTTCTAGACCCCTACAATCATGTATGTTGGGTCCTCATAAAATCCTTACCCTTGAAGGCTATTTTAAATGTTATAATCATTATCAGTTTGCTTTGTTGAATCACCTTTGTCAAAAACTTTTTTTCTGCTTCTCATTATTTTTACTTTCTTCTTTGGAGATTTTCATTAAAGAATATAGGACATTACACTCTAAAAACCCTAGTAAGCCTAGCATTCCTCTATATTAGGGTCTCATCTTATGCCTTTATCATTTCCACCTTGCTTTGTGTTTGACAAACCTATAAAAGTCAACATTGTTGATACTACCCCTCCTTACAACCCTATGGAAAAGAGTAAGAATACCCTCAAATTTGAAAGTCCCTCTTCTACTCAACTTGTAGGTTTAGAGGAGTTGATTGGTAGTCAATAAGATATTTTTAAAAATAAACCCATGAAAAAGACCAAGGATAGAAGAGAAGTAGAAGCCACTAGTTGGTCTAAGTTCAAAATAGTTGTGCAAGCTAAGACATCCCTAAAGTAGGTTAAATACTCCACTAATATTCCTTAGAGTAAATTCAAGACCCAAGAAGAGGCAGTGGTTGGGTTGTTCTCTCTAAAACAAAGCTCCCCTACTAATCAGGGTACCCATAAGAGGCCTGTGAAGATAAACTTGGAAGGGAGGATAAAGAAAGGATAAGGTAAAAACTCCAAATGTTATCATGATTCTAGTGGTGAAAATTTACAAGAGGGAATGACCCAATTTTTGGGTACTATTGTGCCTATAGCACACATGCCCCATTTGGAACGGGGACCCTCTACTTTTCACCTTTGTCAGGTCACTTTTTACCTTTGCCTCATTTTGCATGCCCCTAAATTTTGAGCATCAAGTGGTCAAGGGACCTTAGAGTCATCATCTTTAGTTGACCAAGGTTCACCACTCAAGAAATTTTCAAGTCCTTAGCTTTTGTGGGGTTTCCTTGGTAGGTGTCCCTTAGTTTTCAAAACTAACGTCCTTCAGCTCCTGCGAGTCTACCTATACGGGTTTCCCCTGTGCATTGCTATTTTTTGTTCACTGTTTCATCGACGGCCAACCTAGGACATTCACCCACATGGTGGGTCTCGCATGCTTCTCCACCATCCTCTTTCTGTCACTCATCAAACAACGAGGTGTCAAGGTCTTTCTGTCTTGTGGGTCCCAACTTTCTTGCGCCGCTTTTTTGAAATTCAAGCCCAACTACCCTGTCGACCACCATGCGATCATTGATTGAGGGTAATAAATGAATTTTTTACTATAAATAAATGGAATGGGCTGTCATTTTCACCCTACACCAGTCATAATTTTTTAGCGAGAAATGGAAATCGCTTCCCATGCGCCCACATGAACCCTTGAGGAATTTGAAGTGTGATCTCCGCTAGTGTTCTTTAGGATCTCCAGGTATGTTTTCCTCCGCTAGCATAAAAAATGTCTTTTGAATTAATTTTTCAAAGACCATTAAAAAATCTTAAGGCCAAATTCAAAATATTTTGGACAGTCGATTAAACATCAAATTCGATATGAACCCATCTTGAAAAACGTTCAAACACTGTCATTTTGAGCCTTGTGGAACTTGGCCCCTTTGTCGTTGTTCTTCACAGAGTGGTCAAACCTTTAGAGACTGTAAGCTCTTTGCTGCACTACCCAAAATAGACTTCAAATGAAAAAATTCTAAGCATCCTAACCTTGTGGGTTATCCTTTGCAGACTTCCATAGGCGGGTAGACATCGTCCTTCCACCACCTTGGTAAAATCCTAAGATATCAAGCACTTAAATGAAAAAAATTGAGACCCTAAAACCCTCACAGGTTCACCATTATGGGACACTGTGTGCAGGTGGCCCTTGTCTCATGACCATTTCCAAATAGTCAACCCTTCACTAGCTTCCCACATTACGGGTTCCACTGAGTCCAATGCCACTGAATGCCAAAACCCAAGTCTCTTTTTTGCAAACTATTAAGACTAGGTCGTTGTTAGCTCTCTGCCACTATTTTGAACACCTTCATCAATGGACAAGTCCATGCTCTAACCTACATCGCGGACCCTACGGTCTTCCTTTCCATCTGAGTTCACATGAAGAAATGCTAGGTCTAAACCTCTTGCAGGATAAATCTCGTGGGGGTCCGTTTGCAGACCACCCTGCCATCATCGTCATTCAAAATAGCCGAGGACCTCTGTCGGTCCACTTTTTGGACTCCGGCCACTTTGTTTCTTTCCAATTTTTTAGCACTAAAACAATTAAGTTTAAATGTAATGTGAACCTTTCCTTGCAGCCCGCCGTTATCTAATTTTCATTCGCAAATGGCCACATCCTCCCTTCCTCTCACATTGCAGAGTCTGAGCCTTCCTCTGTCATTTGAGTTTCTTTTGGAAAAGTGACCATCTCCAAATGATCATCTCTCAATGGTTCCACCTATTCCTGGCTACATGAATAAACCAAAGGACAATACCCAAACCATCTAGGCTTCCTGTGGGTCCCACATTGTGAGATTCCTCTTACGGGTTTTTGTCTCCTGATCGTCATTTCTCAATGATAGAGTTCCAAGCGTCTGTGGTGCCTTTGGCTTCCACACTCCTTGAGGTTGCATGAAAAAATTGAACAATTGAATGCCTCCAAAGACTTCATGATGGGTTCTCCCATATGTTAAATGCCTTGTTAAAGAGCTCAACCTATAGAACCTCGATGCAAAACTTTGAGTGTGGGCGGCCATCTACGGGCTGCCGTGACGCTGACATCATTTTTTGACCAACCCTAATGGTTACCAACCTAGGGAAACCTGCATCCTTAGGCTCACATTCTTGTAATTGACCCAAACGAGCCCCGAACAATGATCATTAATGGATTTTATGATCTTTTGAAGATGAGTTGTTGGATCTAATCCTCGTTTTGCAAGATTCCACTAACACTTCCCTGATTTTCATGAGAATATGCTTACTGCACCTTTGTTTGTAGGATTTATGGAATTTTCTATAGGTACATCAAGAAGTCTGCAAAGAAAGAGAAAGGAAAGAAGCCTACAAAAGCACCGAGGGGAAAAGAAGAGGACCAAATGAAGTATCAGTTTCATGGGGTGGATATCGCCTCCAAAGTCACTTCTACCTGGGATTCAATATTAGACACTAACTTGGGGCATGTGGATATCGATGAATTCAGACAAAGGGTCATGACCAATCCTACAAATGAGAATGTCCAGAAGATCTGAAAGAGTGGCCTCACCAAGGTAGTCAGATTCCCACTTGCACTTGTAGCTCAAGAACTAGTCATGGTATGCAATGAGTGCTACCATAGTGGTAGAGTGTTGGAATATCTTTATGGCTGGTAAATAGGCCAAACATTGCATATCCCTACATTTGACCCCATGGAGGAAACAAAGAAGGGATACACCGAGAACATGTGGAAAGCTAACCCCCTAGGATGTAAGAAGTTGATCAACAAACACTGGTTGAAGGAAAAGAGGGGCAGTGCTACCAAGGCACCACAAGAGCTTTTCAGGAGTGACTTCTACGAGGAGTACCCCCACTGTTTCCTTCTTCCAGGAGTAGATGTTCTATTTTATTGAGGAGATCATCCTTGGAAAAATGAAGTTCCACTAGGCCAAGATCATCAGTGACAACATGCACGCACAACTTATGGTTGTAAAGAAAATGTCTTAGTTCTACATGACATCTTACCTAGTATACCTGCTAGCAAAGGAATTCCCATACAAAGGCCTCTTTGTTGCATAGATTCCAAACCCAGGAAGAGGAGAGCTCAAGGTGTATGGTCATTACCCACAATTGTAGTACATGAATTTCAAGAGGGAATATCAAAGAGTGAATGATGCCTTCATTGGGCATATCATCAGACTCCTTGGTGGAGATTTTGAGAGAAGAGTATCACACATTGCCTAGGAATTTATCCAAAGATTTTGGTACCTATTGATCAAGTTCTCAAAATTCACATATATCAGAATAGAGAGTTTCTCTGAGAGACCATACAATTTTCCCCGGTAACCCAACAACCGGATGATCATACTAGAGGTCTCTAGATAGCTACAAAATTCCCATACTCTACTAAGTGATAAACACAGGGAAGGGATCCTATATCCCCTCAATTTCAAGTAAGGAATGTATACCATCCTCATCGCTCAATGCGCAAAGTATTCAAAGAAGGAGATAGTAGAGTACCACCTGGACTCCATATGGCCTAACCAAGAATGGATCCCTATGGGAAAAAAAAAGAAGATGTTCAGAAGGCAGTATGCTCATCTACCCCACATTGTAGATTTTTGGCCCAACTGCCAAGACGATAAGGAAGTTCAAATGAGGAACTATATGTAGATGATGGCTCAGTTTGTGCATTCAATTAAATTGTAGAGGAGGAGGATACTATTATTGATGAAATTTTTGGTGTTGTGGCCAACCTGCCATTGCCACTAATAGATTGGGATGAAGAAGAGGTCAAAGACCTTGACATAGTAACACGACCAGTGGAGAACAAGACCAGACAATGGATAGATGCTCAAATTGTGTAGCTTAAGGCACAAGGAGTCATGTTAACATATGGTGAGCTCGAGGATGATCTTGAAAGTGAAACAGATAGTGGAATAGCTACTCTCCCAACAAAGGAAACCCCTAAATCCCCTTCGGCCATGAGAACAAGGAAAAGAAAGGATGTGTTTTAGTTCTAGCCTAAACACAAGGTATATACATGAAAGACCATAGAGGGAGAATCCGCAAAGAAGACCAAGAAATCAAGAGGATTTGGGGAAATTCCAACTATTGAGGAGGATCTACAATGTGAAGGAGGAGGTTGAGCAACCACAATCACCACATTCTACCTCTTCTCCCACCATTACCACTGTTGTTTCCACTCCACCTCTTGCATCTCAAGAACTACTTGTTTCCTCTCTGCCTATCATGGACATCTCAATCCACCTTGATTCCACTTTGCCAATGGCCCCAATTATGGTGTTGGATTCTTCCTCAATTACAACATCCTCACTATCATCTACTTCATTGCTCCCTCCATTTCCTACTCTCTTTACTATGATTCCTTCAATAGCCACTACTACCATCCCTCCTCTTACCTTGCTAGAAGCCTTTTCCAATTATAAACAAGGGATACCCGCTGAGCTCTATGGGGTAATATTGAATCCCACTATGCAAGCTATGATGGATCAGATTGTTGTTGGCCTACCCATTCCTCCACCACCTATGGAGCCATTAAAAATGGAGGCTACCATGCAAATATCAGAAAAAATGGAGAAGCGACAAAGGGAGGCTGGCAAGGGGATAATGGAAGAGCCCAAAGATCCTTTCAAGGATGATTACTTTGAACACTCAGAGGGAAGAATGAGCATGAGCATGGATAAGGTGGAAATTGATGAGGAAAAATCACACTCTTCGAAGGAAGAAACTGAAGACCTTAATGACAAATACATAATAGAGACCTTGGATCAAGAGCTTTAAGAGGAGTTGTCCCAGCATCTCAAGGATATAGGAGAAGAGGTCAAATCTGAAAAGAAACCTTTTGAGGAGAAAAGTGACATTGATGCCAACATGGAGATACTCAAAGAGCCTCCACTAGTTGGGAAAGACACAAGTCCCATTCAAAAAGAAAAGGCACCTCCTGAAGGAGAGAAAGAAGAAGAGAAAGAAGAAGATGCACCACAAAAGAGCCTTGAGTCGAAATGCCATGTAGAGCTTGAATAGGAAGAAGAAAGAGCACCTCAGAAGGAAAGTATTGTTGAGGAAAACATAGCCATCACTAAGTCAAACAAGGAGAAAACTATACATATTGAGGACTCGGATGAAGAAGAGGAAAGAACTAAATGAGAAGCCCTAGACCATTAGCAGAAACAACTCTTGAGGGTGCAAATTGAGGAAGGTGATCGTGAATCACTAAAGGGGGAAACTCAGATTCCTGAATGGTTAGAAAATAAGTTGCAAAAGAAGACACCTACCCTCATTGATCCCAATACCAGACTCGAGGCTATACTATCTAGAGCGCAAACAAAGATGAGAAAAGAAAAGAAACCAAGGGTCTATTCCCACATCACAATCGATGCATTTGGATCAAGAATAGTGCAGATCACCACCCCAGTGATAGAAAAAGGAGAAGAGGTCAACTATAACATCTACACCATCAACTTGGGCCCTACCACAAGAGAGCAAAAAATTGATGGATTATAGGGATCTATGGCTATGATCATGTAATAGATGAACAAGGATCAGTCCTCTAAGGAAGAATTAAAAGCATAGGTGGCAGATCTCACTGCCTATATTCAATAGTGGAATTCCTTGGAAGAATCCCCAAAAAAATCTTTCATTCCCTTGTTTCTCTCCCAAGAAGAACTCACCAACATGGAGAAAATGAAGAATTAGACCAAGGCTACTGCAAACTAGTTCCGATGTGTACTCTACAATGGTGACATGGGTATAGGCCATGCTACCCAGATGACCAACAAATTCCAAGGCATCCATAATAATTTGGAGGGCACATAAAATATCTGCCACTAGTTCACCAAGCTATATAGGATCACCTATCCTAAGCTCTAGGCCATTCTCAAGATGCCCAAGAAGACATGGGAGAAAGAACTAGAACTCACCAAGGATGATCATTGGCTGGTGGAGACATGGAAAATGGGCCTAGATCATAGGAGGGACTTCCTAGAAAGAGTGTTGCACAAGGTTGAGCTCAACCTCGAATGGGTTGTAGAGCACAAAACGAACATCGAGGACTACCTCAAGTTGATGATGGACTATGATATGCCTGCCTTAGAGCTAGATCTAGAGAATATTGGGCCATTCTTCCATAAGAATATGGAGCAAGGGGCAGTAAATGCATTAACATCAGATTTCATGGGCTTTGTTGCAAGGGTGTTCACTTAGTCCGAGCAGATAATCAAGGCCATGCCAAGGTGCACAAAACATTGGGATAAAATCGCTAGTAGGTTTAAGAGGTTGACCTTCCAAGTTCTTCAATCCAACATTATGGAATGGGACAAGCTTCAGGCACTGATCGGGAAATTCATGGAATATGCCACTCTTCATAAAAGTGAAGGAAAACCAATGATAGATGATGATTTTCTCATAGTATAAGCTAGAATAAGAAGGAAGTCACTAGAAGACAAAACTACTAAAGTGTCAGAGCCACTAGAGGACGAAATAGGAATGAGACAAGAAATGTATTTTATATTAATATATTTTGAGGGTAGGTGAAACCCTAGTGTAAAATGAATCTTGGCCACACAATGAAAGTAAATCCTGGCCATTCATTTCACTTTTGGAAAACTATAAATAGGGGTCTCCTCTCATTTTCAAAGAGAGAGTTGAGTTTTTGTAAAGACATGTTGCAAAAATTTCAATAGAATTTCATTAATTTTGGTGGATTCTTATGTTTCTCACATGTTGCATGATTCATATTCTCAAAATTGATAGATTTAGATAGACTTAGTTTGTTGTTCTAAGTTATTTAAGTAGCTTTTAATAGTTTGGTTCATGTTGTCCATTGATATTGAAGAATTCTATTGTGTTGATGCCTTTCATGTTCATGCTTTTTGTTGTTTATTGATGATGAACAACAGTATAAATCTAGTCTGAACATTAATTCATTGCTACACTTAAAATTCATCTTTTATTCATTCTTTATGGTGAATGAATTACTAAAAAATTTGTAGACCTTAGAAGATAGCACTAGTTTCATGAGACTGTATGTTGTTTTGTTAAGTGGAACTTAGTTTTAGGAAGGTTCTCCATTGTAGCATCCTCCGTTGTCACTGTTCATCATTAGTTTTATGTCTAGGAACTCTTCCATCCCTTTTTTCCCTTTTACCTTTCTTTGAAATACTAGTTAAGGAAAAGTTCAAATATCATTGTAAAGCCAAATTTGATGTTGAACATGGAGTTTTAGATTATTGTTTTGAACTTGTAGCAGTTGCATCTAACTTTCATAATTTCAAAAACTCCATTTGAAGACCCAATTCCCTTCCAACTTAGCAATTGTCTAGGCCCCTTGTGATTACCAACAAATCACTTCAACCAACTAAATTATTCCAAGCATAGTCATGACCTGACACCCGAGAGACCTTGGGGTAATTTTTTGCAACTTGTTTGCAGGAAGTTTCCTTTCAAGAGAGTTAGTGCACTTGTGTGCTACCTATCTTGAGAAGTGAAAAAAAACACATCAACAGGTATGACCATGTTTATCCCAAAGGAAATGGATCCCTAAATGGATGATTAGGAGGATATGGGGACTTCTCAAAATCAATAGAGGAAAGGATAGAGCATTAGAATAGCTACCAAGTTGGTTGGAGTACAACATCCCATCCTTGAAGATATAGAAATCTCTAGTGATTCTCAATAGGTGGAAGGTTACACTAAATATAATGGAAATAATGGAGATGATTTTCCTAAGCCTTCCCCCTATTGTATGAAGGTAACAATTTTTTTTAATGATATGAATTCCCCTGATACCAATTTTGAGTCTAAAGATTCCACCAAGGCCCCTTATGTTGTTTCCAAGGATTTCCCTAAGACCCCTACTTTTGACCAACAATAATGCAAAATTTGTGTTTAGGCTATGAAGGAGGTGAATTATCTGAAGACCAAAATCAAGGATATAGAAAAAACATGAATACCATAATAAGGTTTAGCAATAAAATTATGCACATTTCTACTACCACTCTTTCTATCCTAAAATATTTGGAGATGAAGAAGCATGAGACTAATATGTAAGGAAGATAAGGTAGTCGAACAAGTTCCTATAGTAATCTTGAGAGGAGGATAATGTAAAACTTTATAGATATTTTCAATAGTTATAGAAACTTAAACAAAAATAAACATAAATATCATTCATACCACAACACAATGATTTATGTGGGGAAAACCCTACTAGGAGAAAAACCCCACACTCCAAGATTCATCCAATATATTATTCAAAAATCACAAATATTACAATACACTTGCAGATAAAACTTCTTATAGGATTATCACTAACTAGAGATCTTGAGGCAAGACAACCACTATTAGACTCCCAAAATATATCATACTATATAGCCATAATACAATACCCTCATAAAATAGGGTTGCCTTCTAGGGAAAGTCAAGCTAATGAAATATCGACTGTAAGATCTGAGACATAATGATGAGCGGTCCAAATTTACAATAATTAAATATAAATAAAATTTATCTTTCATGGGTGTTGCCCCTGACTCCTATGGGGGCGCATCACCCATCGAACCCCCGTCGAGGGGATGATCCCCCCAGATCAATCGTGGGGGGAACCCTCCCGCACCCCCCTTGTCGTTGATGTATATATAGTATCTTATGTAATTTTAAGGTTGAGACACATTTTTCCAATAAATCTCCCACTTATCAAACACCTTGCAAGAGCAACTTGACGTTTCTTAATTACTAGGGGGTTGAAAGGCCCGTAGTCTCTAAACACCATCTAAACTTCTCTATTCTCACAGGATTAGTTTAAGAATTAAGAAAATTCATCAAATTCTCTACCTTATCTAGCTTCACACTACCATCTTCAACCATATCTCTAACAAAATGATACTGTACATCAATGTGCTTGGTCTTGGCATGAAATTTCAAGTTCTTAGCTAGACATATCACACTCTAACTATCATAATAAATTTTCATTGCACCTTGTTTTATTCCAATATCCGAATACAGTCTCTTAAGCCAAATGGATTATTTACAATCATAAGTAGTGACATATACTCAACTTCAGTAGTGGACAAAACAACCGCCGCCTATCGCTTACTCATCCAAATAATTATGCCACCAAATAAAGTAAACACATAAGCACCGATGGATCAACTACTATAAACATCACCCACCCAATCTGAATCCACATAACCATGAATATCAAGGGAAATCTCATATTCAGTCAAGTTACTATGATAACATAAGTAATACATTGAGGTACCACATAAATATTTGAAGACCCTTTAACTACATCCCAATGAACTCTACAAGGATTAGACATATATCTAGAAAGAACTCCCACTTCTTGGGTAATGTCTAGTCTTATACAAACCATAACATACATCAAACTTCCAACTACCCTATGGTAAGACACTTTTCTGATGTCTTCCATCTTTGACGAGGATGTTGGACACTCTAAAGTAGATAACTTTGTTCTAGATAGAAAAGGAACACACAATGGTATACAATCCTGCATATCAAATCTCTATAAAATTGAACTAACATAATTACTTTGGCCAATCCATAGCTTTTTGTTCACTTTACCTTTTTTTATTTCCATCCCAAGAATGTGTCTAGCTACACCAATGTATTTCATTTCAAATTAAGCAGCAAGTTGAGATTTCATATATGAAATCATACATTTCCCCTTACCAATAAATAACATATCATCAACATATAATGCAATAACTAGGAAAAAAACACCTTTAGTTTTATAATAAAAACAATGATTTGATTTAGAACACTCAAATCCAAAACTCAACACGTGTGTATCAAATTTCGAGTACCACATCCTAGGACTCTATTTTAGGCCATACAAATATTTCTTCAATCTGCAATCCAATTTACTTTTACCTTTCACCACATAGTGCTCTGGCTATGTCATATAAATATCCTCCTCCAAGTCACCATGAAGGAAAGTAGTTTTTCACATCTATTTTATCATCCTCTAAATAATAAGCAACAACAATAGAAAGAAAAAATCTAATGGATGTCATTTTTACAATAGGAGAAAATATCTCACCATAATCAATACCCTCAACTTGCCTTGCTTTGTACTTTTCAATACCTCCATTTGAACCAATATTTTTCTTGAACACCCATTTTCAACCAATAATTTTTCATCCTTTAGGGAATGGTACAAGATCCCATGTATCATTCTTTTTTGAAGTTTTCATTTCTTCATCCATAGCAATCTTCCAGGATTATGCATCATTCATACATAATGCTTCTTCTACTAACCTAGGTTCATCCATGTTAGTATTCAAAGCATAAATATATCTCCAATCATTAGGTGAATACCTTTCAGTTGATTGTCTATGCATTGTAGACCTACAAACAAGATTATTTTTAGGTTCTTCCTCCTCTTCAGAAGATTCAGAGCTAGATGAGCTCTCCTGAACTTCTTGTCTATCTGTGGGCCTCAATTCAACTTTCTCAAGTGTAGAAGAAATTTGAATCACATCTTCTTGTTTACTTTGTTTTGTTTACAATGTAACAAAAGAAGGCTTAGTTTCTCTAAAAATAACACTTGTACTATACATTACCTTCTATGCAACAAGATCTCAAAGCTTGTATCCTTTCACACTGTAATTGTATCTGATAAAGATACATTTCACAACCTTGTTCTCCAAATTTGTTCACTTCTCCTTTAGCACATTTTCATGTGTCTTGCTACCAAAAACTCTAAGATATCTTAATGAAGACTTGTAGCCTGATTATGCTTCTATAGGCATTTTATCAACAAGAGTTGATGTAGTAGACCTATTAATTAGGTAACAAGCAATGGCAATAGCTTCAGCCCAAAACCTTTGTTCTAGACCAACACCACTCAACATATACCTAGCCTTCTCCATTAGTGTCCTATTCAATCTTTTTGCAACTCCATTCTTTTGTGGAGAATACAAAGTTGTAATTTTTCTATAAATACCATAAGATCTACAGAACCTATCAAAATCATTAAAGAAAATTCATTGCCATTATCATTCCTCAAACATTTTATTTTCTTTCTAGTATAAAATTCAACCATTTCTTTAAATTCTTTAAATCAACTGAAAATTTTAAATTTACTCTTTAGAGATACACCCATGTTCTACTATAATCATCAATAAATGAAACATAATATGTGGATTTACCAATTGAAGGAACATCTATAGGACTAAGCACATCATAATGAATAAGATCCAATATAGCACAAGATTTATGAGAACTCAAGTAAAATAAATGTGGTTTTGTTATCCATAAATGTAATACTCCCAAAAATAAATTTCAAAATTACAATAAGACAACCCTTCAACAAGGTTTTTATTTTTTAAGGTCTTTAAACCCTTTTCTCCAATATGGCCAAGTCACTAGTGCCATAACATAGTTTTCTCTATAGGAAACTTTGATTCAAAAGAAAGTGCATCCTTAGGTACTCAAAATCCATGACCATCTACTAAACATGAAACCCTCACCTCTTCCACAAACTTGCTTTTCATAGAAGTAATATTGCGCTCAATAGTGCATGAATCAAGTTTATACAATGTGTCATATCTGACACCTCTAGTGATCACCATAGCACCTCTAACCATCTTGCATCCTCCATTAGAAAATACTACCTACACACCTGCATCTATTAGTTTTCTCATAGAAAATAAATTGTGTGCTAATCTAGGGATGTGCAACACACCATTAATCCTTTTTATTCTACCATTAGGAAACTTGATTCTAACTTTACCATGACCAACAATATTTAAATAAGAATCATCACCCAAGTACACCTTACCTCCATCAAAGTCTTCATATTCAAAAAACCAATCTCTATTAATGATCATATGGAAAGATGCACCTGATTCGATTAACCATGCATCATTACCTGCATGAGTTTCCAAAGTTGCAAAAAATGCATCACCATCTTCCTTCTCTAATTTTGAATCAATATCAAATTTCTTCTTTTTCTTCTTCTTTTCTTCTTTATAGTCCTTATGAATATGTCCAGGCTTACCACATTTCTATCAAATAACTTTAGACTTTCCAAGAGATTTGGATCTTCCCTTGGACTTGGATTTATCACACTTCTCATTATTCTTTCCTTTTTCCTTAGGTATTCCACAAAAATTTAAGGCCTCCTTAGCACTAATGGATACCTTCCTCCTCATCTCTTCAAAAATAAAAGAACCCACCACATATACAATATTTAATATAATAGAAGTACTCCTAATAGCCATAACAAGAGAATCCCATGAATCAGGAAAATAAAAAAGCAAGATTTGGAATTTCTCCTCCTCATCCATTTTGACACCAACTAATACCAATTGACCAGGTGGTCTTTAATTCATCCACCCTTTTCCATTCTTAAGGAATACAATTTCTTCCTCAAGAAAATATTTTTCACTAAAGATTTTGCTTGATATATCTCACCAAGCTTCTTCCATAGTTTTTGTCTAAAGGTCTCTTCTTGGATATTGCTTAAAATAGAGTCTTCCAAGAACAATCTGATTAGACCATTGGCTTTACAATCCATAACATCATATTGAAAAACCAAAGTAGGATTTACAAGCCTTAAAACTTTCTCATCAACAACATCCCACAAATATCAATCTATCAACAGATCCTCCATCTTCAGCTTCCACATCTTAAAATTATTTCCAAAAAAATTATCCACCTCTATTCTCCTTTATGAACTTTCCATCTAAAAATTCATGCAATAAGATCACAAAGTTTCTTCTGCATAAGCTCCCACTCAAACCTAGATTAGCTCAAAAAACCCAACAACCCACAACTAAAACCAAACGTAATCAAGCTCTGATACTAAGTTTTTAAGGAAGCTAAGGTACCAAAACAACTTCCTACTCTAATCTTGAGAGGATGATAATGAAAAACTTTACATATATTTTCAACAATTATAAAAACTTAAAAAAAAATAAACATAAATATCATGGATACCATAGCACAATGATTTACATGGAGAAATCCCTTTCAAGAGCAAGACCCCACACTCCAAGATCCACCCAATAAACTATTCATAAATCACAAAGATTACAATATACTTGCAAAGCAAGATTCTCATAGGAGTATCACCAACCAGAGATCCAAAGGCAATATGATTGCTATCAAAATCTTAGAATATATCATACTATATAGCCATAATACAACACCCTCATAAAATAGGGTTTCCTTCTAGGGAAAGTCAAGCTAATAAAATATTGATCATCAGATTTGATTCATAATGATGAAAACTCTAGATTTACAATAATAAAATATAAATAAAATATAGCTTTTGGGGGCATTTCCCCAAGCCCTCACCAAGGCATGCAATTCCTAAACACCCCACCAAGGGGATGATCCCCCCAAACCCCTCATAGGGAAGGGGACCCCCCACACTCCCATGTCGCCGATGTATCAACAATACTTTATGTAATTGCAAGGTTGAGACACATGTTTTCCCAACATAATACTACAAATTTGAGTAATTATGATGATATGTATAAATTTCTCAGTAAGGATTGGGGAAATTTTTCCCTTAGGTTGTGCTCTTATTTTTTAATTTCTTGGCCTATTATTTGATTAATTTGTTTATGTTGTTTGTCAAACTATTTAAGTATTGTTAATGTGTTATTTTTGGCCAGTCTTGGGCTTGTTTTTATCTGCCTTGGGGGATTCTTTTGTCTATGGTTCAAGCCCCTTATTTCCTTCTTACTTAATAAAAAATAATAATTATAGGGATATAAATAGGGTTATTTTAGGATTGAGGAGTTTGATTCTTGGAATAAGCTTCATAATTGGCTTCCACAACTACATTGCAAAAGATGATTCATGGAGAACTACAAATGAAATTATTGACCAATGGAGAGTAAAATACAATGTAGACACCTAAAATTGACACATCGCCATTATTCAACTATTTCCTCTATACTTTATTGAATACAACCTAAGTTATTATTCAATTAATTATTCTATTTCTATCCCATTATTAATTAAATAATATTTTATTATTTAATTAATAAAATCAATATTCAACAACTATTCATCACTATTCACCCAAACCTATTTCTAGCATAAATTATTAAATCACCTTCCTCTTATAGTCCAACTTAGATGAATATATCTAATTATTTATTTATCTAATTCTCATCCCCAAAAAATAAATAAATATGTTATTTATTTAATTTACCTATTTTCCTCCACTTTTCATTAAATGGCCTAATCCGCGTAATCCCCTAATCACCCACTTGCAAATGCCTAATCCTAGTCAACACCCATTGAGTCCTCCACATACTCTAACATGTACAAAGGAATGGCCCTCTCGTACATAATGTAAGGAAGCTAAGGTAGCGAAACAACTTCCTACACTAATTTTGAGAGGAGGATAATGAAAAACTTTACAAATATTTTCAATAGTTATAGAAGCTTGAACAAAAATAAACATAAATATCATGCATACTACAACACAATGATTTATTTGGGGAAAACCCTTTTGAGAGAAAATTTCATACTCCAAAAGTCACCCAATATATTGTTCAGAATTCACAAAGATTACAATATAATTGCAGAGCAAGATTTTATCAAGAGTATCACCAACCTAAGATCCTATTATGCCTTGCATAACCACGCCATTTTTTTTTTTGGTCAAAATGGGTCCCCCTTTGTTGTTATTGTCTTTGGTGTTCTTGTTCAAGCTTTAGCAGTTATCTTTTTCTAATAAGTTATTTTCCTTTGTTTTTTGGGTTTGGGTATCAAACCATCACCGACACTTGTTACTTTGCAAAGTTCAAGTTCTTGTTTATGGCCCAATCCTGATTCCTGCGCTTTTCCTTGCATTTTCTTTGTTCTGTCGGATTCAGGTTTTGGATCAAAACTATCACCTTGCACCCTTGAAAGTGTAAGTTCCTATTCAAGTCTCAATCCTCACTTCCACTTTTCTTCCTTGTGCATTTTTGCTTGTTTCAGAATCGGACATCGAACCAGAACCAGAATCAAGAACTTTCCCAAAGTTCTTGTTCATGTTTCCATCTTGATCCCAATTTTTGATTCTCTTTCTCTTTTTCAGAATCGGACATCGGACCAGAACTAGAACTAAGAACTTTTTCAAAGTTCTTGATCCATGTTCCATCCCGATCCTAATTCCCACATTTGTCTTTGTCTTTTGGGATTCGGATTTCAGACCTTCACTGGAAATTTGCACTCATTGAAAGTTTGGTGTTGTGTTATGTCTTGATCTCAACCCATGCTTTCCTTCATTCTTTCGATGTCGCATTTATGACTTCCACCCCAATCCCAAGGCTCGACCAACCCACATTAATTTCTAACCATTCACATGTTTGATTAGGTTTTTATTCCCACTCCTCCTTGGTTTTCATTTATTTTGGTTTATGTAGTTTGACCGAACAAATCAAAATGGATCCAAGAGATAGGATTTTGGGGTAGCACTTGAATTCTTCATCCTATTGTTAGATGTTTTGCTACATTTGGAGGTAGGTGTTTTTCCCTATGTTTTTCCTTCATTCTTGGTTTGCCTATCTTTCCTTCGCTTATGGTTTTGTGTGTTTTCTTTCTTTCCTTCTTTTTTGGATTGTTTGTTTTGGTTTTTTTTCCATATTTCTTGGCACTTGTTGGTGTGTTTTTCTTTGTTCTCAAACCCTTTAGTTCATTTTCCCTTGTTTTTTTGGGTTTTATGCATTTTTGTTTTCCCTCGTGTTTTGTTTTATTTTCTATTCATAGGATTTGTTGTCCCATCATGCCCTAGTTTTCTAGGGTTTGTCATACTGCTTGGTCAATTTTGCATTAAGTTGAATAAATTTTGAAATTTCAACCATTACAATTCAAAAATCTTGAGCACAACCGTTTCTCAATCCCGAAGGTGTGATTTGAAAAATACTATTACATTTATTTTTCCTTTATTTTAGCTCATTACTTCATTCTCAATTCTTGCATCTATTTTAGAATTGGGAATTAGAACTGCACCATGCATTTTTACCACCTCCTAGGTTTCGCTCATTTTTTTTCTCTGATTTTGACTTCCAATGTACCATCAGGATCAAGGATCGAATTGTTACCTTGACATGTTAGGGGTTTTTGACAATACTTCAACTTATATCCTGACTCTCATTCCCACATTACTATCGGGATCAGATGTTAGATTGAGATTGAACTATTGACATATTGATAAGTTCCATGATTTGGTGTCATTCCAATTCTAACTTTTGACATAGTGTTGGGATCGGAACTCGGAGTTGACATATTTCCACTATACATACCATAGGTCAGGTTCCTAAAAAAATCTTGATTCTGACTCTCGATATCTTATCAGGATTAGAACTCAGAGTGTTACCAAATCTTGTTCACTTCAATGAGGTCAATCTCATATCATTTCCCAATTCTAACTTCTTACACAACATTGGGATCAAAACTCAAAGCGATCCATCAACTAATCCCATTTGTAGAGTGTCTATGCCTAGTGCCATCCCAATCTCAATTTCTAAATACATTGCAGGATCAGATCACAGAACAAAACTAAAAATTTATCTTCACTATAGGTATAGGTGTCGAGTCAAGACCTGATCCCAACTTCAGACATAGTTCAGTATTATGCTTAGAATGGTCAAGTTCTTGGTTTTGTCCCGAAACCGAAACCCAAAAATGTTGAAATAACTTTTAGAATGGGAATTTTTCTTGAATGAATAGAGATTTAATATGAATGCTTGTGCTAATATGTTCTTCACATATCTTCCCTTTGTCTAATAATGGTTAGTATTGTAGGTGATTACCAAAATTTTGACTCAGGAGAAGAAGTCCTCGGTGAAGGAACATCAAAAGGAGCAAGGGGTAAAATGCTAAAACTGGAATAGGTTCCCGTTACAATTAAGTATAATTTCCAAGGGACCCCAGTACCATCCAAGTTTGTTTTTGAGGTTATGAAGATCACTGACACACTTGTGGGACATATTTATTTAGACCAATTTCATAAGGATACTTTTTTAGAAGAAGCTACCCCAAGGGTAAAGAGGATTGCAAAGTTTGGTTTGGATCATGTAGCTACTTTTCCTATTGTTGTGCAATGCTAGATTTTATTTTAACGATTGAACAAACATACAATCTGACTCAAAGGAAATGCATTAATTCACGGGCCAATGTAATAATTGATTTAATCCAAACAATGATTAGACTATTTTTTGATCCTCCTCCTTAGTCTAATCTCAATGTTATGTTTGAAACTAATGCACTTAAACACTAGGTAGCCAATGAGGAAGGGAACAAAAGGGTCATTAACAAAAGGTGACTAAAAAACAGAGAAGAAATCAGTAAAGAAGGTACCACTAACCCTAAGAGGTCTGACTTCTTTGAGGAAATTGGAGACATAATCACATTGTTGGCAAGAGTATTTGGAAAGGAGAACTCTCATATCTTAGAACACTAGATGTTTCCATTTTTTCAACTAATTCTAGATGGGAAACAATATTTGGATTAGGGAAAGATAATTTTAGGCAACACCCATTATCAAATATTAAAAGTAATAGAAACTAAGACATTTTATATGTCTTCATACGTGATATACTGTGTTGCAAGAATGGGATAGTTTCCTAGTTTAACTGCTAAAGGATCAATGGATGAGGACTCGGATCAGAAGAAGGTTTGGGACTATTATGAACAACTAGAGCTGAAGACAATGGAGGAACATTTTAAAAGAGTTAATGATGCATTTTTATATGCTATTATTAATCAGCTCACAGGTGATGTTGGTTTTAGATCATCCCTGAAGGAAATGGAGTTTATTGAAGAGTGAGGTTATTGGTTTATCCAATGCTCCAAATCCACGCATTTTAGATTATTTTGATATGACGGGAACCCTTTCAAATTTTTAAGGTGCTATGGTGACAGATGGATCTTGATGGAGTTTTCTTGTCACACCGTTGAGGTAAATGCTAAATTATTTGCACAATAAAAGGTTGGCTACCATTCATTCCCAATGTAATTGAGGTTTTATTCTTATTCCTCTTCATAGCAGAGAAGACAAAAAATGAGGAGTTTCGGTCCATGAATTTTAAACATCATACCTCTAGGAAAGGTTTTGATCCTAAGAAGAAAATGTATGGTTTATATGCTTCACAATTTCCCCATCATTAGCCACTTCTCAAATATTTTTGGGCCAACCTACAAGATCAGTTTGAAGTAAGGAAAAGGGGATATGAAAGACTGAAAATTCCCCAAATGAAGGATTTTGAGGTTACAAAGGATATACTAGAAGGCACCATAGATGATGGGATTACTCTTGATCCCTACTATGAGATGGATAAAGTGGCTACCAAGGATTTTGAGCCAATAAATTGGATGGAAAAGGAGGAAACTAATATTTGTAAAGTTTCATAGGTAATGGTTGATAGAAGCTAGAAGTGGTGTAATCTCCATTTAAAGCAACCAAGAGTTAAGGCTATGAGGAAGAAGGATTCTAGTAGTGAACCCACTTCTTCCACTGAGACAAGGCAGTACAAGAGGCTAAAGAAAATTGTTGCAGATACGGAGGTAGCCACGAAAGAACCTACTCAAGCAAAAGAAGAAACATTAGTGAAATAGGTCACTAAAGCCTTGGAAAAGGCTAAGGTTACTTATCAAGATGCCAATGTAGGAATAATTTAAGGTCTTGCTACTACACCTATATCCACTATGTACCCTGGAGAAGAAGTTACTGAAGAAGGTCCTTTTGTTGTTCCTTTCCAAATTGAGGATACTACTCCTATTGCAACATGAACTTCAGGAACAATAGATATTGAAGGAGAGAGGCCTCATCTGACTAATGTGATAGATTCACCTTTGCCTTTGGACTCTGAAGAAACTCCACTTCTAGAAGAGAAGGTGGAATGGGAGGAATATCTTGAAAGATATGAAGAAGAATTCAGAGAAGAAGAGATTGGGTTCCAAGAAGGAATCATATGGGGTGAGGCTATAATGAATGACACCTTGACTAAAGATCAAAAAAAGGAAATATTGGAAGATGCTAAATAAAAAGTTGTTGAAGAGTTAGCTAAGGAGGAATAAGAACAAAGAAAGAAAGATGAGCTAGCTTGGAAAAGTGAAGCTGCAAAAGTCCAAAAGAGAGTTGAAGAAGAGCTTCTTGCATGAGAATTAGAACAACAAAAGAGGGTTGAGCAATCAAAGGTACTAGAAGATGAACTCTATGTAAAGGAGTTAGAACAAAAAAGGTTAAGAGATGAGCAGGAGGCTACACAAAAGGAAGAGGAGATGAAAAGGGTAGAAGAAATCAAGGCTCAAAATGAGAAAATGGAATAGGAAAGGTTGTAGAAAGAGCAAGATGAGCAATAAAAGACTTCATCTAAGAAAACCATGGAGGTAGTTTCTTTTACACCTCCTTCATCAACACCTCCTAGCATTCAGTAGGTAACTACTCAACCAGCTACTCCCACTTGGCTTAAGCTAAATTTGGAAAAGAGACAAGTCCAAGCTCAGTTGGTGACATGGGATGAAATGGTGAAGGAAATAGATAAGGTGAAGCCAAAGAAGAAGCCTCATGCTATTCACTCTACAAGGATCACTAATGATGGATACTTGGTAGCATACATTGCTACCTCGATAGCTAATAAGGATGGAAGGGAGCTACAAGCCACATATTATCAAGTAAGCACTATCAATCTAAGTAAACAAACTAGAAATAAACAAATAAATCTCATTGACATTGTTGCTACCACTACCAAGTCATGATTGATTAAAGATAAGCAAGCTAATGATGAGCTTAAGGCTCAAGTTGGAAAAATGAAAGGATTTATGGAAGAATTGATTACATCCACTCCTAAGCAATTGACACCATCAGAAATTCTTGTTTTAATGAGCCACAAAGAGGTGGATGAGTTGAGTGCCATAAAAAAGAAGGCTACTTAGTTTGATAGCTAGTTTGACGATTTTAAGAAGGATATTGGAGAACTTCTAAAGGATACAAATAGTATGATGGAGCTCTTACTCTTCTCATTGAAATTAAAGAAAAGACTAAAGAAAGGTGGGGAGAAGAGGAGAAGTACAAAAATTATTTAAAGGGTTTGAAACTAATTGATAAAAAACTTGAGAAAATGTTGATCCAGTTAGGGATTCTAGGTGATGAGGATCCTGAGTATTGTAATAAATCCATTAAAATCACTACATATAATTCTCAAGTGCTTTTTGTGGTGCAGGAGCACCAAGAGCATTTTATGCAAATGTTGACAATTGAGGTATTTTGGTTGTTTACGGGTATTTGAGTCTTTTTGTTCAAAAAATAAGGCTATTTAGACAATTTTATGATGTAATGAGTCCATTAGAGTTCATTAGGTGATTAGGAGGTTCAAGTTGTAAAATATTGCAAAATATGCAAAATGTTGTCATGTCAAATTTGTGTAAAGTGCAAAATTGTAACTTTTTGAATACCAACAGTCAAGTTGGTTAGAAGTGGAAGTTGAGAAGGTTGAGTTAGTTGGTTTAGGTGGAAAAAGTATTTAAAATTTGGGGAGAACTCGCTATAAGGTTGTTGACAAGTTTTGGTTGCAATAAACAATAAAGAAAGCTCTTGAATTTTTGTATTTTCCCTGAATTTTCTGGTAAAACTCCTATTTTAGAGGTCTATACGGGTTTGTACAACAAGATATTGTTCTAAATTTTTTAGAAATTAGTGGATACCTATGTTAGCTTTATTTTTAATTTAGTGTGGTGTGATTTTATAAATAAAAAAAGTTTTTCTCATTGATTTTCTATTAATGAGTCTGTGAACCAGATTTAAGGGTTTTGAAGGTTTAAAAATGTAATAATTGGCCATTCCACCTATTGTATATGTTGTGGCTCAGTGTAATGGGCCTAATTAGGTAGTAATTATATGTTAGAAAGGTTTGGGAGAGCATGGGAGGTCAATGTAGGTTTGGGCATGATGCCCTAAGTGTGAAAAGTGTGGTTTTTGAGTGAAATTTAGGAGTTTCAAAGTGAAAATGGATGAAATCCATTTGGGAAGAAATTTATGAAGGTTTTTAGGCATGTTCAGACATAATAGGACATGTTTGAAGTGTTGGAAGAGTTGCTAAAGGTCTGGAAGGCTAACTTTCAATAAACCCTCTCCAAATCAAGCAAAAGTGAGTGTTAGGTAAAAAGGGGAATTGAAGGGCATTCTTTGTGTTAAAAGTTGGATATGTGGTGGTTTTAGGGACTGGTTAAAGACTTTCCACAAGATTTTGGGCTGGTTGAGAGTTTTGAGAGGGGTTGCTTCGTAAAATAGGCCTAATTGGCCAAGTAGGACAGCATAGAAGCCCTAAATTGATGGTGTTGGTCCAAAGTGACCATAAGTGGTTTTGAGATATGTTTGAGAAGAAAATAAATGGTGGCTGAAATGGTAGATGGATTGTGGGCTAGATGAGGTAAGTAAAATAAAATTTCAATTAATTGGGTCTACACACCTACTAGAGGAATTGTGAAGTTGTGATGGAGTTCACCCTAGTTAGGGTTTGGCTGATAGGAGAGTGGTTGATAGGAGATTGAATTGTGTTGTTAAGAGTAAAAAATCCTCCATGCTTTGCATCAATTGGTATTAGAGCTTAGGAAGCAGATCTTGTGAAGGAGAAATTGAAGAGTTGTAGTGAAAAATTGAAGGGTGAAAGGAAAGATGCCTACAAAAGGAAAGAATATGGCAAAAGAAATGAGTGAATTGAAGGATACACAAGCTAGGGAGATAAGAGAGTTGGAGGAAAGACTTGCAACTTTGGAAACAAGCAAGAGAAGAGATGAGAATGAGAGTGATTCTAATGAAGAAGAGGAAGAAGAATTTAAAGATGTGGATGAAGAACTTGATCCTGATGATTAGAGGATGGAAAAGTTGTTAAGGGAAGTTAAGAGTGACAAACATAAGGTGAAGATGGATGTTTCTAAATATGGTGGGAACCTAAATGATGAAGATTTATTAGACTAGATTGCAGCCTTAGACAACTATTTTGAATGTGAAGAAGTTTATGAAGAATAGAGGGTGAAAATTGCAAAGACAAAGTTGAAAGGCCATGCACTTTTGTGGTGGGATTATGAGCAATTAGAGAGAAGAAAGAGAGGAAAATCAAAGATAGTTTCTTGGGACCGGATGGTAGCTAAAATGAAAGGTAAATTTCTACCTACTGACTATTCTATTCAAATGTTTAGAAAGCTTCAAGATTTAAAGAAAAAACAAATGGACGTAAAAACATATACTAAATAATTCTACAAGTTAAGTATTAGGTTAAGTCATAATGAGAATGAGGATGAAAAGATTTCTAGGTACTGGGGTGGATTGATATTTAACATTCATGATGAAATAACCTTGGAAAAACCAAGAATTGTTGAAGAATGTTATCACATGGCTATAAGGGCAGAAGAAAAGGTGAAAAGAAGGCAAGAAAAATAAACTAGAGGTAGGGGAAGCACTTCAAGAGGTAGAGGCACATTTTCTACTTCAAGAAAATTCAATGAAAGCCAAAAAGATGCACACAAAGAACAAGGATAGTTTGTTGATCAACGTGGTCGATTCAGAGGCTCAAGAGCAAGATTTGGAGGAGGTAGAAGTACAAAAACTTTTCCAAGTAGATGTTATAATTGTAATGAGTTTGGTCATCCAACATACAAGTGCTCTGAAAAGCATGGTTCTACTTTAAGTGGTGGTGAAAGAAAAAGTGGTAAAAGAGTGCAATTGGTTGAAGAAGATGAATGTGAAAGTGTGAAGTCACCTAGTCATCTTGCTACACTAGAAGTGGGATAATCTTTGATGATGAGTAGACAACTTCTAAAGGCAGCCAAGGAGAAGGAATCTACACAAGGGAGGACCTTTTTCAAAACCACATGCAAATGTAAAGGTAAAGTATGCAAAGTTGTAGTAGATTCAGGTTCCCCTGATAATATGGTATCAAGTGAAATGGTAGATAAGTTGAATTTGCATAAATTTCCTCATGAAATTCCGTATAAGGTATCTTAGTCAACTAATGATCAATCTCTTTTAGTCAATGAACAAGCCTTGGTTGAGTTTCAGATTTGTGGTTATAGGGATAAAGTTCTTTGTGATGTTCTACCTATGATTTGTTGTCATCTATTGCTTGGGAGACCATGGTAATATGATAGACATGCCATGTATGATGGAAGACAAAACACATATCGAATTGAGTAGGATGGGAAAACTTTTAATTTAACCCCATTAGTTGAAGATGTGAAAGGAAAAGGTAAGGCAACCCAAGTGATCATGATGGGAAAGAAAGAGCATATTAAGGTTGAGGAAGACAAAAACAAAGAGCTTGTAGCTATTGCAAAGGTTGAAGACATTAAAATAGTGAATTTGAAGAATGGTACACCATTCAGAAGACAAAATGATGAGGAGAAGAAAATGTCAAAGACTGACCTAGAGAAGGTCAAGGAAGAATTGTTGGTGAGGAAGCAAGATGGGTTAAGAAAATGTGATGAAATTTTGGTTGGCACATTAGTTTGTCCTGTGATTGTAAAATAGGTTAAGGGATAGTTCAATATTGTCAAGACAGTGGTAAATAAGCCTGTTGAAGTTGAGATCCTAAGGGAAGAGGGTTTGAAAGAAGAGATAAAAACAAAAAGTGCAGTGATTAAAGGTGTTTGGCCAAGACAGTTGGATGAGTTTGAGCATGTAATAAGGGGGAAGGATTGGAAAGTCAAGGGTAATGTTGATAGTGATAAGTTGGAAGATAGGAAGGGGAGTCTAGAATCAATAACAAAAGAGAAAAAGGTCAGAGCAAGTTCATTAGATCAATGTGTAGGGATGGAGCAACAAATTCACAATAATAGGTTCAAGGGTCAATGGGAAAGGTTACCAGTTAGAGGAGTGGAAAGAGCTTTTGCAGAGCAAAGAGTTGAAGATATCAGAGGTGGAGAAGTTTTAATTTAGATTCCAATGGACATGGAATCCTTTTTTGGTCATGTGTATGATGCAGGGGCACCAAGAGCATTTTATACAAATGTTGACAATTGAGGTCTTTTGGTTGTTTACGGGAATTTGAGTCTCTTTGTTCAAAAAATAAGGTCATATAGACCATTTTATGATGTAATGATTCCACTGGAGTTCATTAGGTGATTAGGTGGTTCAATTTGTAAAATATTGCAAAATATGCAAAATGTTGTCATGTCAAATTTGTCTAACGCGCAAAATTGCAACTTTTTGAATACCAATGATCAAGTTGGTTAGAAGTAGAAGTTGAGAAGGTTGAGTTAGTTGGTTTAGGTGGAAAAATTATTTAAAATGTGGGTAGGAATTTTTGTAAGGTTGTTGACAAGTTTTGGTTGCAATAAACAATAAAAAAAGCTCTTGAATTTTTGTATTTTCTCTAAATTTTCTAGTAAAACTTCTCTTTCAAAGGTCTATATGAGTCCATACAGAAAGATATTATTATAAAAGATTTATAAATTGGTGGATACTTGTGTTAGCTTCATTTTTAATTCGGTGTAGTGTGATTTTATAAAGAAAAAAAGTTTTTCTCATTGATTTTTTGTTAACAGGTCTATGAACTAGATTTAAGGGTTTTGAAGGTTTAAAAATGCAATAATTGGACATTGCACCTATTCTATATGTTGTGGCTAGGTGGAATGGGCCTAATTAGGTAGGAATTAGATGTTAGTAGGGTTTGGGAGAGCATGGGAGGTCAATGGAGGTTTGGGCATGATGCCCTAGGTGTGAAAAGTGTGGTTTTTGAGTGAGATTTAGGGGTTTCAAAGTGAAAATGGATGAAACCTATTTGAGCAGCAATTTATGATGGTTTTTTAGGCATGTGAAGACATAATAGGGCATGTTTGAAGTGTAAGTAGAGTTTCTAGAGGTATGGAAGGCTAACTTTCAATAAACCCTCTCCAAATCAAGCAAAAGTGAGGGTTAGGTAAAAAAGAGATTTGGAGGGTGTTCTTTGTGTTAAAAATTGGAGACTTGGTGGTTTTAGGGATTGGTTAAAGATTGCCCACAATATTTGGGTTGGTTGAGAGTTTTGAGAGGGGTTTCTTTGTAAAACAAGCCTAATTTGCCAAGTAGGACAACATAGAAGCCCTAAATTGATGGTGTTGGTCCAAAGTGACCATAAGTGGTTTTGAGTTATGGTTGAGAAGATAATAAAGGGTGTTTGAAATGGTAGATGGATTGTGGTTAGATGAGGTAAGTAAAATAAAAGTTCAATTTACCGGGTCTACACACCTACTAGAGGAATTGTGAAGTTGTAAAGGAGTTCACCCTAGTTAGGGTTTGGCTGTTGGGAGAGTGGTTGATAAGAGATTGAATTGTGTTGTTAAGAGTAAAATACCTCCCTACTCTACATCATGTTGAACACAGAACAATTCTCTTCAAATCTCAATATGACATAAGGCAACATACATGTGTATTTGAGGAAATTGTTACACAACTTACTATTAAATATTTTCCTCAAAATGGATGATGGAGTTCATTGCAAGAAATAAATGATAGTTGGGGTAAATGATTAGAGCATCTAGTCAAGGAAGGTGATGGACCTGAAGGGATTCTCTTGGATAGGTTGATGAACATAAGGTTTGAAACTTGATGGGCTACAAATTATATCAATTAGATGTGAGAAACAATTGTTGTGGCTACCAAAGAGTTCAAAGAAGCAAAGTGCAAGGTAGATTGGATTGATGGACCTAATGAAATGGTGGTGAATTAATTCTTTGACAATTTTGATGAATTTCATTGATTCCCAAAGTAGACCGATTAAACGTAAGGGAGAATATAGTGCAGGGGCACCATGGTAGTTCAATTTGTGAGAGTGAGGTCATGTGATAAGTCTTAGGTGTTTTAAGTCATTTTTCAATTAATTAGGTCATAATATACCATCTTATTCTATATTGAGTTCATTTGGTCAGTTTGGAGTCCTCTTGTCAAGAAGTTGCAAAATTTTGAAAAGTTGTAAAAGTGTAAAATGCAAAAATGCAAAATTAGAGAAGTCCAACATTCAGTTAGTTTATAAGTTAGTTTGAGTCAGTTTTTTCAAAATTTTTGGATGTGTGCAGTATAAATATGCTTGTAGGACCTTGAGGCATGGGTTGGTGAATCATTTTTGAAGTTTACACAATAAAAATACTTTGTTCTCATTGAATTTTTTGTATTTTCTTTGGTAAACTATTGTTGTAGGGTTCTATACAGAACCGTACTGAAGGTTTTTGGAAAAAAAATATTGGAACTAGATAGACACATGTGTTAAGTGCAATTTGGTTTTTGTGGCAATTTATTTCATAAAGAAATAAGGTTTTTAGAGCCATTTTTCTGTAAGTGGTATGTAACTTAGAGTTTGTGGTTTTGAGAGTGCAAAAATGAAGACCTAGGCCATTCCACTTGGTGAATTTGGTTAAAAATTGGTGGAATGGCACCATTAGGAGTAGGTTTTGTTTTGATTTTGGTGGAATTAGCAAGGAAAGCAATTTTAATGGTTTTGTGTGATGCCCTAGTTGCAAATTTGTGAGTTTTGACTTGAAAGGTGATGGCTAAAGGTGGAGGTTTGCATAAAATGCATTGGTAAAATCTTGGAGAAGGTTTAGGAAGCATAGAAAGACATATTTTAAGGTGTTAGAAGTGTTGGAAAGGTAATGGAAGTTGTGCAATATTGATTTCCAATAAACCCTCATTGTTCAAGCATAGTTAAGCCTATAACAAGGGTTTTGTAGTTTGGCTAGCTATGAGGGCATTATCCTGGTAGAAGTTGTTGATTCTATGTTTTGTAACCTATTAGAGGTCATGAAATGGAGATTTAGGTTTGGAAGAGAGTTTGGAGGGTTGTTACTTTGTAAAAGTGGCCTAATTGGCCTAAGAGGGAAGCATAGCAACAGTAGTTTGGATGATATGTTCCAAAAGAACTTGATGAAATTTTGAAGTATGTTTATGAATGGAATAATGGGTGTCTAAAATGATAGATGGTTTGTGGGTTTGTAAAGAATTTTGCAAGATATGTCCAAGAAACTAGATCTGCAAACCTACAAGGGAAATTGTGAAGTGTGAGAAATCACCCTAGTTAGGGTTTTGATGTTTGAAGGATTGTTAAATTCAGTTTGAATTGTGATTAGTGGATGATTTCCTCCCTTCTCTACATTAGAATATTAATTTTTTTTTAAAAGGGTTAAGTAAAAAGTGCCAACTAGCTCCAACCGCCCTTTGGATAGCAACACTTCCATGTCAGTTTTCAGACAAATGGACAACCCATATCAGTTTTGATGGGTCGGAGATTGGGTGTGGTGATCAACAAAAAATAGAGTTAGAAATCCTAGTCAAATTTTTGACTAAATGGACATAAGGCGTATTGTTTAGCTCTTGTCGTTTCAGCAAAGACAAGACTCAAGCTTAACTGTGTGTCCCTATAATTGTGGATTTGGGCCCCCAAGTTGTGGATCTTGATTTTTGATTGGAGAAATTTATGTTAATTATTTCTATAAGTTAAATTTTTCTCTTCATTGTAAAGGTCAACTAATTGAAGTTAGATTGGCTACCTAAGAATTGGATACAATTTTCATTTTACAAGCTTTATGCAAGATACTTGAACAATTTTGTAGCTTTTTAATGCAAGTAGTTTATTTTCAAAAGTGTGTTAGTTTAATGGTAATGCTGATAGATAACGGTTTTTCGTATGCCAATCCATTTTGTTGTGCATAAATGTCTCTTATTTGATGAAAATCAATAGAATATTCTAAGTTTAAAACCATCTATTGTTTTATCTGTGGATGATATTTCTTATTGTTTATTGATATTTTAATTATAGTGATGAGCTTATGGTATTTTATTATTGTAAAGTCTAAAAAAAAGTGATGATGAATGGTTGCACGTTTTGATTTGCGCTGTGAATGGATGTGATGGTATGAATTTTTTCATGAATTATGTCATTCCACAATATTAGTTAGTTGGAAGGTACTCATTGTAAGGATTTCATGTATGAATTGAAAGGAATTTGTGTTCATGTTTTACTATTTCAAGATTTGATCGATCTTTTTTTGTTTATTTAAAACCCCCATGTTACGTTACTATATACTACCCATTCTATACTCACTTACCAGCAAAGGCCCCTTGAATATTATAGTTGCATAGGCCATTGAATGATGACAACACAGTTCAAAACCAACTATAGAGACCTTGGAAGATAGATGGTTTTTAGATCATTTGTCTTTTTCAGGAGAAATAGAGTAGAGATATTTTGTTTTAACATTGTTGTGTTAATTTTGACCATCAACAAAACTAGCGCTAGAAGGAGGGACCAAAGGAACAAACTGGATTGAATTGGGTCCTTTTCACTAGACAGGTTTGAAAGAGTTCTAAAATCTACTACAAATCTAGAGCCATTACTTGAACTCTAATCTACTAGACCCAAAACTTGTAGGGATCTAACACCACCACTCACTCCACCTAGATTTCCACCAATACCATAGCTAGCACAACCAAATCCATTGCCACAAATGGCATTCTTTGCAAATAATCCTTCACTACTAGGAACCATCCCTGGTGGCATATATGAGATGCCTAAGAATCTAGAGAATTTTTTTCCCAGGTATACCCATGGAGAGTCATGAATTGCTAAAGAGCACATCTAGGAATTCAAAGATTCTTACACTCGGGCTCAAATAGCCCATCATGATTGCATGTAGACTATTCCCCTATTCAATAGGGAATATGGCCTACAATTGGTACATGAACTTACCTACAGGATCCATCCTTAGTTGGACCAGTTTAGAGGATTCCTTTATAAATCAATTTTGGGTCTATGTAGACCCAACTATCCTATACCACCAATTCACCATGATTAGAAAGGAACTACATGAACCTTTGCCTCTATTTAACACCCATTTCCAAAGGATGTACATCTGGTTGCAAGAACCATACATGGTGGCTGAAAATGTAGTCATCTAGGCCAACGTAAAGGCCATAGATCCGTTGATTGGCTTATTTCAGCAAATAAATTACCTCACGCCAGACATTGATTCATTGTCCAAGGTATACCACCTAGCCATAAAACTACAACAATAGATAAGTTCACAATTAGGTGGTTTGGGAGGGGTCTTCCCTCCTTTAGGATATCCTGGGGTACCTAGTGCAACCCTTCTATTTAATACAGTCCTAGGAATGTCCCACTCTGCCTATGGACCTTTGTCTAAATTAAAACCTCCCCCTACATTACCCTAGGTCAATGGTGGGACTTTAGATTCTTCCCAACAACATCAGAATTCTCTTAATCATGTTGGAGGATCTAACACCACTACTCACCCATCTATTGGGATGACTACAAAAAGTGAGGGAACTACTCATTTGACAACAAAGTTAGAAACTCTGAAGAAAAATTCATCTCAAGTAACCAATAAGATGGACCAATTCAAGCTGAAGAAAAATTAGGGAGGGTATTCCAACCAAAAAAACTACTCCAACCAGAACACCAATCAGAATCAAAGAAATTTCTAGAACCAAAATTACCAGAATCAAAACTATCTTAATTAGAATAGGGGATATAACTGAAGACCCAACAACTGAAATGGGACACTAGACCAAACAATGGAGGGGTTCCCCATAATTATCAAACCAATGAAGATAAACCACATACTGCAAATGTTGCAGATTTGAACTTCATGACTAATTGGTGTAGATTGCATTAAACTGCAGTGCATTTTGAGGTTAACTACCCAAAGATGGAAAAAATGTTTAAGATGGCACAAGATAATTCCCAACAAAGGTGGTGGATCTATGGATACAACCATCGATTTTGATACTTATGATGAAGAATACTAGTTTCCCATGCAGGGGGGAAATAAACTAGAAGTAGATACATATGATGCTCAGGCTTTTCAAGCCAAGGGATGCCATTTTCTGAGAAATTAGAATAAGGGATTGTTCACTCCATCTACCCCTCCAAAAAATATGGTCCCCCCTAATTAGAATGCCAAAATCAATCCGCCTCCACCAAAATTCCCACCCGAGTTTCCAAACAGAGGTAATTTTTCTTTTGTTCCTAAACAACAGAGTAATGGTACCATGGAATTTGATTTCATTTCACAAATGCAGAAATAGATTACTTCATTATCATTCTTTGATATTCTAAAATAGTGTCCCTCTCAACACGAAGTCATGTTGAAAGCCTTGGAAGAGGAAAATCAATTGAAAGGAAAGACTAAGGCAACTCCAGCAACTAACATGAATGCAACCCTATATAGAGGTAAGACAGGGACACCCCTATTTCTTTTGAGTCTAAGAATTTTCAGGAAGAATCTACATAACTGCCTTTTGGATTTTGAAGCCTTAGGTAATGTTATTCCTTTGTCTATTTGTAAAAAAATGGGTTTAGTCCTATTTCAAACTCATAAGAAAGTTATACAGATAGATAAAACTAAGGTCAATGTAGTAGGAGAACTAAAAAATGTCCATGTATAGATTGGATCAGACTCGCAGATTTAGAACTATATGGATATTCAGGTTGTTGATATTCTTGAAACATATGGCATGTTGTTAAGCAGGGATTTGATGAATGCAATAGGAGGTGACCTCTCCATGTATTTCTCACACATGTGGTTGTCAAGGAAATGGGTAGCAACTCAAATTAGGATTGAAAGAGAACCTCGCCTAAAGCATATGATCACTGAATACGACCATCCCAATGAAGTAGCCTATTTTGAAACCAAGATAGGTGTTTATAGGAAGGAAGAAATTATGACCTTTTCAATTTTTAATCTTGATTGCTCACATCCTTTAGGAGATAGTGACCATATGACTACCAGTGACCCTATGACTACTGCTAACTAGCAAGTTTTAATTTAGAAATTACAATAAGATAAGTTGGTCCTTGGAGAAGAGGTTGACTTATGTAGTTTGTTACTCCTAGATTGGAGTCAAATTCATTACCAGAACCATTTTGAGTTGACCTGTCAGCCTTGTTTGGACATTTTGAGTCATCTCTGTCAATTAGAACAGACTTGTAGAAACAATCCTAGAACATCTCTGAATCAGTTTCCATTTGAAGCCAAGGACACAACTGTTTTGACAAGGACAACCAATACCCAAGAGAAGTTTTTATCCCTAACTAGTCAAACTTAGATCCTATTTTCTTATTCATGAAATGAGAATGAGGAACTTCAAGAATCAACTAACACACCTGCCCCTACTAACCTTCTAATTCCTAAGGAATTGCTAAAAGAAAAATGAGTTGTAAAACTCTAGATCAAGATGAGGTGCAGAAAATAGTCTTTGCACATGTTTTAAATCTTAGTGAAGTACTTGAAAATCATCGTTTACATCAGTCTCCCGATCTTAGTATCTCAAACTAGTTTGAGCCACCACCTATTTCTCTTAAACAATCACCTAGAACTGACTTGAAGAAAGAAACCCCAACCCAAGATCAACTGTGGACCCTCAAATTTGATGATTCTAAGTCTAAAATCAGAAGTGGAGCTAGATTAGAACTAACCAACCCAAAACAGAAAAATTACTTTGCTTCTTATAGGTTGCAGTTCACTTGTACTAATAATGTTGCCAAGTACGAGGAACTAGCTAGAGGACTCGAGTTTGTGCATCAAAATAAAGTGATAGCTCTAAAATTAATGGGAGATTGAGGTAATATTCAAGTAGGTTAACAACCAATACACATTCCATAATAAAAGGTTGGTTGCATACAAAAATAGGGTATGGAACTTGATCAAAGATTTCAATGCTTTCGGTATTAAGTTGATTCCTAGAGAAGACAATCAGATTGAAGATGCACTTGTTGTTGCTACTAGTACCTTGGAACCTATGTAGGATTCCAAGTTAAAGAGGTTCTCTATGGAATTAGTGTCGATCCCAACCATCCTTGAAAATTTCCAAAATTTCTAGGTTTTTGATGATGATCAATATATACTTTCCTTCTTGGCAAGTTTAGATGTCTTCGAAGGACAAATCATCGATGAGTCTAATAGGGATTAGGGTGTCTGGGATCTAGAAGATTTTGATGCAGAGAGTATAATGAATTTAAAAACCAACAACATTATCTTTGATTCTGATCCGCGTGCCTGTGAAAAATTGCCTATTGATACTAAAGGAGGAAAATAGGAATCATACAACTTGGCAAACAAACCTAGAGAGGAACATATTCATTGGAAAAACTTGTTTGAAGGACATTCAAGATAAAATCTTGAGAGTATTGAAAGTAGATATCGCAACAATTGCTTGGGGGTATGAATATCTAAAAACCTATGATATTTTGGTAATATTGCACACCATCCCTTTGAAACACAAAGCAAATTCATTCCATTAGAAGCAACATCCATTTAATGCTCTAATTGAGCCTTTAATTCTCAAAGAGGTACAAAAGCTACTATCAACGAGAATAATTTTTCTGATGAGACATTTGACTTGGGTTGCAAATTTGGTGCCTATTCATAAAAAGAATGGGGAAATCAGATTGTGTGTCAACTTTAGAAACCTCTATAAAGCTTTAGAAAAAGATAACTACCCAATTCCATCTCTTGATGAGGTGCTGCAGATAGTTAGTGGCTCACAAATGATGTCATTCTTGGATGGATATTCAAGATACAATCAAGTGTTGGTTAACTATGAAGACAAAATGAAGACCGCTTTCACTACCAAGTGGGGGACTTGTTCCTACCAAAGGATGTCATTTGGTCTCATTAACGCTAGAGCCACCTTTTAGCATGCAATGGACATTGCATTTTAAGATCTAGTAGGTAAATGTATTATCATTTACATGGATGATCTAATTGTATTTTCCAAGAATAGGGAAGACCATGTTGCAAATTTTTCAAAGGTCCTTGGAAAATGTATACGCTATGGTGTCTCCCTCAACCTAAAGAAATGTGTGCTCAAGGTCTCAAAAGGAAAACTCCTGGGTCATATAATATCAGAGTGAGGGATTTCAATAGATCGTAACATAGTGGTTTCCATTCTAAAATTGACCATGCCTGGCTATAAAAATGAGATGAGATCTTTCTTTGGAAAGATAAATTTCATAAGAAAGTTCATAATCGGGTTCGTGGAAATCATTAAACCCCTTAATGAGATGATGATGAAAGATGCGAAGATTGAATGGAGTAATGAGGCTAAGGCTACTTTCTCACAAATCAAGCAATCTATCTTAGAGGAACCTATTTTAATCAGTCCCAACTGTTTAATTCCTTTTTATATTTATTCTTTCACATCATCATTTGTGTGCTACTATTTTGACATAGTGGAAAGGCGAAGGAGATGAACGTCTGATAGCTTTTATGAGTTCTCCATTCAAGAATGTTGAGATTAGATACCTACCATTAGAGAAGTAGGATTTCACACTTGTAAGAGCGGTTAAGAAATTTTGGAATTACATTCTATGCAACCAGATCGCAGCCATAGTTCCTGACCCTATAGTGAAGTCCCTTCTAATGCAGATCGATCTTGGAGAATGAAGGGGAAAATAGATGGAAATTATACAGGAGTTCAACCTTGAAATTCACCTGATGAAGCTATTTTGAGGACAAGGCTTGTCCAAAGCCATGGTAGATGTTGATCCCAAAATCACATGTCAACAATACATAGTATAGTCATTCATAGGTGACCCATGGTATGTTGATTTGTTTTTCTTGTTGTTAAACAATAGTGTCCTGAGGGGATGAATACCACTCAGAGAAGAGCACTAAGACTAAAGAGTGCTCAGTAAATGGTTAAAGGAGGAGCCTTGTATAGGAGGAATTTTGAAGGTGTTTATTTTCGTTGCCTAGATCAACAGCAGGCAAGATAGGTTATTACTGAGTTTCATGGCAAACATGGTATTGGGCACAATTCAGTTAATACCATGGCACATAAAATTTTGAGATTAGGCTATTATTGGCCTCATGTGTTCCATGATGCACACCAACACATTAGGCCATTCCATACATGTCAAACTTTGGCATCTAGAGAATGCAATACAATAATGCCCTTGCAACCCATATACGAGGTAAGACAATTTTCCCAATGGGCATTAGACTTTTTCAAGGTAATTAATCTAAATTCATCTATAGGTCACAAGTTTATTTTGACTATGATGGATTATTGCACACACTGGACTAAAGCTCAACCTTGCAAGAATAGTATCACCAATGTTGTTATCAAATTCCTCAATGAATGTGTTGTTACCAGGTTTGGAGTACTATTTGCTCTAGTATGACATAACGGCCCTGCCTTTTCTTCTACCCAATTTATTTAGTGGGCATATGAACATAAAATTGTTTTGAAATATTCCTCTAATTACTATCCAAAGGGAAATGGGGTAGTAGAGTTTACCAATAAGAATTTTTTGGAGGTAATTAAGAAGTTGCTAGAAAGTAATCTTAGGGACTAGCACACACAACTGAGAGTTTGTTATGGGAAGATAGGACTAGAATTAAAGCTACCTTAGGAAACTCATCATTTAAGTTAGTCTATGGCTAAGACCCAGTCTTACCTATTCATCTACAGATACCTATTTTTTGGTTTATGCAATAGTTCTATTCTAATTATGATAGAATAGAGGTCTGGCTATCTAATTTGCTCAATATAGAAGAATAGAGGGATGTTGATTTACAATAGTTTTCCAAACATCAAGTTGTAATCAAATGCTAGTTTGACAAGAGAGCCAAAAACAATGCCTTTAAAATATCAAACCTTGTGCTACTATGGGACATGGCTAGGGAGAGGAAGGGTGACCACCAAAATTTTGATAGACTTTGGTTGGATCCATATCAAATTGTTGAGATTCTTGATGAGAATGCTTTCGAACTTAGTACCTTGAAAAGAGAACATGTTCCATTACCATTCAATGGATAGTTTCTCAAGCATTACTTTGGCCCATGAAGGCTTGATCATTCATCCATTGTACATATGTAATTTGGTTGTTTTCTCATTTTTGTTTGTTTTCCTTTGATTTCTGCTTTTTTTGTTTGATTATTTTCTTTGTTGTTTTTTTTGTTTTGTTTTTGTTTTTGGGGACTTTTTTTTTTTTTCATTTTAGAATAATGGGTAGTTGTTCAAAGCATACTAAGGGTACTATGACCAATAAATTGATTTAGTTATTTTTGAGTATGTCTATTGAGCTCTTTCATTTTGAACCTTATGTTTTATGCACATCTTAATGAAAGCTTGAAAGGTTAGAACACATAGTAATTTTAAGTGATCTCATAAACCATGGTTGAATCTATCACATCTTAGATATGATCATTTATTTTCATAAGGCCCTTTTTTTCTTAGGGTGAATGTATTCATAAGTCAAGTGAAAAATCTGAGTCTTAACACTATCATGAGGTCTATTGTAGTTCTCAACCTAATTTTTAGATTCTTACATCTGAAGTATTGAGGGAAAAGATAAGAAAATAATTTCTTCAAGTAAACTATGGAAAGAAAAGAAAAGAGAAGTATAAATTACGTCATACAACAAATTCACCGCCAGCAATTCACCAATGGAAAATTTTGTAAGGAAAATTAGATGCAGAAACAATTCTCCTAACATCAATACCTTAGGAAAGAATGTAGATATACTTTTAAATTTTTCAACTACAGTCCAATTAAGATGCACTATGAAGTAGATAATAGAAACAGAGTATTTGACAATCACACCTGAACACCAGATATACGTGGGAAAACCCTTATGGGAGAAAAACCCACCACACCAAGAGAAATCACTTTGTATTATAGTAATGGAGATTACATAAAAATGTCAGACTTATCTTTCTGGTGTCTGTTTACAGCAACATTCACAATGAACAATCTTGTATAGGAACCTTCAAGTTACAGTCATAACAAAAAAAAATACATCTACCGATCATACAACCACCCAACAATTCGTCGATGCAACCAACCTTCGAACCAACCGATCACAATCTAAAATCACCAAGTATATCCATTTCGATCTCTTTCTGTCAAACTTCCTCATAGAACCGTCACAACGAACAATCTTCCAATTGTTTAGATTCAGCTTCTCCTATTGGTCCATGAGACTCCACATAGGATGGTCAATCGGTCAATAGAATTCGCACTGTGTTGGCATCTCGGTGAGACACCAATAGTGTCTCGCCGATGCCACATAAGCTTCATATTGATGTCACCAAGAGTAATCATTTATTCCAAAATTTTCTACGAGCTTTCAATGTTACGCCAAAACACCAAGCAGTCGCCAAGACCTATCGCTTTCGCCAAGAGATCATAGCGAGCTCCAAAGAATATTCAGCAAGACTTAACATCTTCGCCAAGAGTTCTTATCGAACACATATTTGTTACACCGATGACCACCATTTGCCAAGACCTATGCCAAAGAACCCTCATCATCGGCGAGACTTACATAGTTCGTTGAGACTTCTTCCTGAACCATTTAGGTTACCCTGATAGCCATCGATGGCTATCGGAAAGACATCCATCAATCGCTAAGAGATCTCCCCGAGATCCTTTGTGTTACACTGAACACCGAACAGTCGGCAAGACTTAACACTCTTGTCAAGACCTTTCCCCGATCGCTTTGAGTTACTCCGATGAACATTTGGATGTGTCCCCATCGGTGTGACCTTCATTGTTTGCTAAGACCTCACACCAGAACCTTTATGTTGCGGTGAAGAAATCATATGTATTCCTATCTATGAGACATTCACTATTCGCTGGGACTTCTCCCCGAGTGTTGAAGTCACTCTGAAGCCCTCAGTCGCTATGAGTCTCCTCGACGCCCGATTGAATGGCTTGTAGGCTAGAGGTCTCCACATGGTGAGAGGTTACAATGACTGCTCTATGTCAATGATAGACTCCATAATGAAAGAATTCGGCAAGATAGAAGCTAGGTCATAATGACCTGTACAAAACATGATGTTACCAATCTGCTAGTCGGCCAAACATGATAGATGTCATACCGACTTTGCTCTAGTAGAGGTTTCAGCCTATGATGATTGAGGCACATATTTCCAACAATCTCCCACCTTACGAAGATCACACAGGCACCTCCAGAGCACAACAAAACTTACTGAAAAACATGGGCACTAAGGCCCATTGAACTGGCACACCACCTGAACTTGTTTGTGCTCACTGGCTTTGTCAATGAATCTGCAACATTCTCCAGAGTATCATTTTTTTCCAAACTGACCTTTCCATCCTCCACCATATCTTGTACAAAGTGATACTCTACGTCAATATGTTTCGTCCTGGCATGGAAAATAGGGTTCTTTTCTAGACAAATTGCACTTTGACTGTCACAAAAAATTGTTATTTCTCCTGCATCAAAACCAATGTTAGAACACAAACATTTCAACCAAACTGCTTCTTTACAAGCATGAGTAGCTGCCATGTATTTAGCCTCCATAGTGGACAAAGCGATTACATCCTGCCACTTGCTCATCCAACTCACTGCACCACCATTCATCATGAATATGTATCCACTGGTGGACCTCCTGCTGTCAATGTCCCCTGCCCAATCAGAATCTACATAACCATGAATGCTAAGAGTCCTCTGTGATTCAACCAAGTTCCCATGATAACACAAAGAAAAATATGAAGTCCCCTTCAAATATCTAAACACTCTCTTCACACCATCCCAATGCGTTCTTCCTGGATTAGCCATAAATTGACTAAAAACTCCCATTGCTTGGGAAATGTCTGGCCTTGTACAGACCATCGCATACATGAGACTGCCAATCGCACTAGCATAGGGTACACTGGTCATGTCCTCCATCTCAGTAGGAGATTTTGGACAGTCCTCAATAGATAGCTTTGTTCCCTGGATGATTGGAACCACTAGTTGTTTGCAATCATTCATATAAAATCTCTCAAGAACAATCCTAATATACTTACTCTGACTAAGCCATAGTTTTCTATTCTTCTTATCCCTGGTTATCTCCATCCCCAAAATATACCTTGCTGCACCAATATCCTTCATTTTGAACTTAGTAGACAATTGAGACTTAAGATCAAAAATCATTAGCTTACTATTGTCTATGAACAACATATCATCAACATAGAGAGCAATAACAAGTACTCGATCACTTTCAGCTTTATAATATACGTAGTGATCAAATTTTGATCTTACAAATCCCAAAGACAATACAAAAGTATTAAATTTTTGGTACCACATTCTAGGTGATTGCTTTAACCCATACAAAGACTTCTTTAATTTGTATGCTAGTTTTTCTTTACCTTTTTCAACAAAGTGCTCAGGCTGGGACATATAGATTTCTTCTTCAAGATCACCATGAAGAAATGTTGTCTTCACATCCATCTGTTTGACCTCTAAGTCATATGCTGCTGCAAGTGACAAAAGAAATCTGATAGATGTCAGCTTTGCTACAGGAGAAAATATTTCCCCATAATCGATTCCCTCTACCTAGGAATAACCCTTTGCAACTAGTCTCGCCTTGTACTTTTCTACACTACCATCTAGACCAATTTTCTTCTTAAACACCCATTTGCAGCCAACGACATTTCTTCCTTTAGGAAAGGGCACCAAACTCCAAGTTTCATTCTTTTCTAATGATGCCATCTCTTCATTCATGGCTTCCAACCAAGAGTTTGAATCAGACATTATAAATGCCTCTTTCACAGTCCTAGGCTCATCAGTGCTAGAAATTAAAGCATAGGCACAAGTAGAATCAATCAAAGAGAACCCATACCTATCTAGTTGTTTTCTTTCACAGGTTGACCTCCTCACTTGCTGAGGCTGAGATTCTTCTTCTTCAGAACTTTTAGAATTGCTTGAGCTCTCCTCAGTTTCAGGTATATTTTGAATTTTCAATTCCTCTTTCTCTGGTGTAGGAGGAATTAATGCTACATCATTATTATTTTCTGACTTTGTCTCTGACTACAAATCCAAAGTGGAAGGTTTCAACTCACAAAAGATTACACTTCTGATGTATACAACCTTCTCTATCTCAGGATTCCAAAGCTTGTATCTTTTTATGATAGCACTATAGCCAATAAAAATACATTTGATAGCCTTGTTCTCCAGTTTAGATATTTTCACATCTGGCACATGAGCATATGCCTCACAGCCAAAAACATGAATATGTCTCTGAGAGGGCTTCTTACCAGACCACGCTTCCAAAGGTGTTTTCTCAACAAGAGCAGAATTTGGAGAATGATTAATTAGGGCATAGCAGTAGATACAGCCTCAACCCATAACTTCTCCTCCAAGCGACACCCTGAGCATACCGTGCTCTCTCCATCACTGTCCTATTGAACCTTTCTGCAACTCCATTCTGTTGTGGATATAAGGTGTAGTCTTGTGTCTTTTAATTCCATGGTCTTTACAATATCTTTCAAATTCATCAGAACAGAATTCACCGCCATTATCGGTCCTTAAGCATTTTATTTTTCTACCAGTCCTAATTTTTAACAAGGTTCTTAAATTCCTTAAATCGACTGAACACTTCTTATTTACTTTTCAAAAATATACAAATGCTCTTCTTGAATAATCATCAATGAACGACACATAGTATCTTGATTTAGACAAAGAAGGAACATCTACTGGACCAAACACATCCGAATGAATATAATCTAACAAACCAGAAGATTTATGAGGACTGGAATAAAATGAAACATGGTGCTGCTTTCCATATATACAATGCTCACAGAATTCAAATTCGAGATTACAATCTTCAAGCCCCTCAACTAGGTTTTTATTCTTCAAGGTTTTTAAACTTTTTTCTCCTATGTGGCCTAACCTATGATGCCAAAGTATAGTCTTCTCTACAGGAAGTTTTACTTCCATAGAGTTTACATAATTAGGGATATTTCCCTCTTTACCTCCATGAGCAGCTTTCAATGACTTTCCAGAGACACTGTTACATTGAACAACATGTGCATCCAGCTTGTACAGGGTACCAATTCGAGCACCTCTAGCCAACACTATTGAACCTCTAGTCATCTTGCAACCATTTCCATAGAATGTGACTTGTACTCCAATATCATTCAGCATACTTACAGAAAGTAAGTTTCAAGCCAGACTTGGTATGTGCATTACATCATTAATTCCCTTTATTCTTCCATCAGGAAATTGTATTCTGACTCTTCCAAGGCCAACTGTCTCCAAAGTTGAATCACTCGCTAAGTACACCTTTCACCATCATATTATTCATACTTCATGAACCAATCTCTATGAGATATCATGTGGAAAGATGCTCCAGAATCAATTAGCTAGACATCATCTGATGCCTGAGTAGCCAAGGCTACAATGAAGGCATCACCATCACTATGAGAAGAACCATTATCAGAAGAGCCCTTCTTCTTTTTCTCCTCTTTACAATCCTTTCAGACATGACCAGGTTGCCCACAGTTCCAGCACTTCACCTTGGACTTCTTTCCAGGAGACTTTGATCTCCCCTCTGATTTTGATTTGGACTTCTTGTCCTTCTTCTTGCCTTTCTCTTTCGGTCTTCCTCTGATAGCAAGATCTTCCTTCGCCATCTGAGAAGATTACCTTCTCATCTCTTCTGATAGCAAAGATACAACAACATCTTCCATCTTGAAATTTGATGTTGTACTCCCAATAGCCATCACTAGATGATCCCATGAGTCTGGAAAAGGACACAACAATATCATACAGCAATCCTCTTCTTCAATCTTCACACCAACAGATGTCAATTGAGCAATCAGCATATTAAATGCATTCAAATGATCAGCAATAGACCCTCCTTCCTACATTCTCAAAGAATATAGCTTCTTCCTCAAGAACAGTTTATTCACCAAATATTTCCCCTGATAAATAGACACCAGTCTCTTCCACAAGGAAGATGCAGTCTTCTCTTCATGCACATTCAGAAGCACTGAGTCTACCAAATAGAGCCTTATCAACCCCTTAGACTTCCTATCTGTAAAGTCCCAATCTTCTTGCTTCATGCCTGTAGGTTTCACTCTAGCCACATTAATCCAAAGATCACGATCCACTAAAAGATCCTCCATCTTGAGTTTCCACAACTCAAATTTACTGCCATTGAATTTCTCTATTTCAATCTTACCAAATGTACTAGCCATCTTAATCTATAATTAGAAATAAAAAACTCTACAAGACTCCCACTAAACAGAATTAACACAAAAAACTCAACGTACCCACAAGGATAACACAACTGGCCAGGCTCTGATACCACTTGTAAGGAAAATTAGATGTGGAAACAATTCTCCTAACGTCAATACCTCAGGAAAGAATGCAGGTATACTTTTAAATTTTACAACTACAGTCCAATTAAGATGCACTATCAAGCAAATAACAGAAACAGAGTATTTGACAATCACACATGAACACCAAATATGCATGGGAAAACCCTTATGGAAGAAAAACCCACCACACCAAGAGAAATCACTTTGTATTATAGTAATGGAGATTACATACAAATGACAGACTTATCTTTCTGGTGTCTGTTTACAGTAGCATTCACAATGAACAATCTTGTACAGGAACCTTCGAGTTATAGTCATAACAGAACAAAATACATCTACTGATCATACAACCACCCAACAATCTGTCGATGCAACCAACCTTCAAACCAACCGATCACAATCTACAATCACCAAGTATATCCATGTCGATCTCTGTCTATCAAACTTCCTCACAAAACCATCCAAATGAATAATCTTCCAATTGTTCAGATTTGGCTTCTCCTATTGGTCCATGAGACTCCACATAGGACGGTCAATTGGTCAATAGAATTTGCACTGTGTTGGCATCTTAGTGAGACACTTACAGTGTCTCGCCGATGCTGCATAACCTTCATATCAACATCACCAAGAGTAATCATTTTCGCTAAGATGTTCTATCGAGCTTTCAGTGTTACGCTGAAACACCAAGTAGTCGCCAAGACCTATCGCTTTAGCCAGGAGATCATATCGAGCTCCAAAGAATAGTCAGCAAGACTTAACATCTTCACCGAGAGTTCTTATCGAACACATATTTTTTACACTGATGACCACCGTTCGCCAAGACCTATGTCGAAGAACCCTCATCATTAGAGAGACTTACATAGTTTATCGGGACTTCTTCCCAAACCATTTGGGTTACCCCGATAGCCATCGGCTATCGGCAAGACATCCATCATTCACTAAGAGATCTCCCTGAGATCCTTTGTGTTACACCGAACACTAAATAATCAGCAAGACTTAACACTCTTGCCAAGACCTTTCCCCGATCGCTTTGAGTTACTCCGATGAACATTTGGATGTGTCCCCGTCAGCGTGACCTTCACTATTCGCTAAGACCTCACACCAAAACCTTTATGTTATGGGGAAGACATCATATGTATTCCTGTCGGTGAGACATTCACTGTTTGTTGGGACTTCTCCCCGAGTGTTGAAGTCACTCTAAAGCCCCTAGTCACTATGAGTCTCCCTGACGCTCGATTGAATGGCTTGTCAGCTAGAGATCTCCACGCGGTGAGAGGTTACAATGACTGCTCTATGTCATAGCGATAGACTCCATAGTGAAATAATTTGGCAAGACAGAAGCTAGGTCACAGTGACCTATACAAAACATGATGTTACCAATCTGCTAGTCAGCCAGACATGATAGATGTAATACTAACTTTGCTCCAGTAGAGGTTTCAACCTATAATGACTGAGGCGCATATTTCCAACAAATTCACCATGTGAAAAATTAATTGCATGAATTTTTGGCAGTTAATTTTCCATGGCGGTGAATTGTTGGTGGCAGTGAATTTTCCCATGATGAATGGTTGATGGTGAATTTTCCATCGGCGAATTGTTGGCGATGAATTTTCCTAGAGCCATAAATTACAACAAACTCAATATTATAAAGGTGATTCAAGTATTTCTAACAGGGCTATGGATGCCTGGCTGGTAGTAGAGAAATGCTTTAAGAGAACTAGAGGTATCTCTGTTGGGGCTATAGACATCTGGCTAGCAGTGGAGCAATTCCCACGATATCATTGCACGATAGCTAAAGGGACTTCATGTAGCTTGAATCTTGATACAATTTTTTCAAAGATAGGTAAAGTTTTTACGGAAAGGATTCACCATACATGCACACACTCATATTCAAGATGTTTTTTATGTACATTTTGAGATTCCAGCTCAACCTTGTTTGTTGTAACTAATCCTACTCAAGTTAAGGGTTCATAAACCAAAGGTTCTAGATGACTAAATTCTTCAGTATCTTGAAAATGGATGAACCATTTTCCCAGCCAAGTCACCAATTGTTAAGCCTTGCATAACCACCCCATTTTGTTTTTTGGTCAAAATGGGTCCCCCTTTGTTGTATTTGTCTTTGGTGTTCTTTTTTGGGCTTTAGGAGTTGTCTTTTTCCCCTAAGTCCTTTTTTTCCTTTTTATTTTTGGTTTGTGTTTCAAACCATCACCGACACTTGTTACTTTACAAAGTTCAAGTTCTTGTTTATGGCCCAATCCTGATTCTAGCTCTTTTCCTTATGTTTTCTTTGTTCTTTTGGATTAGAATCATCACCTTACACCCTTGAAAGTGTAAGTTCCTATTCAAGTCTTGATACCGAATTCCACTTTTCTTCCTTGTGTGTTTTTCCTTATTTCAGAATCAAACATTGAACTAGAACCAGAATCAAGAACTTTTCCAAAGTTCTTGTTCATTTTTCCATCTCGATCCTGATTTTTGATTATCTTTCTCTTTTTTCAGAATCAGACATCAGACCAAAACTCAAAGTAAGAACTTTTTCAAAGTTCTTGTTCCATGTCCCATCTGAATCCTCATTCCCACATTTTTCTTTGTCTTTCAGGATTCAAATTTTGGACCTTCGCTGGAACTTTGCACTCATTGAAAGTTTGGTGTCATGTCATGTCTTGATCTCAACCCCTGCTTTCCTTCATTCTTGCAATGTCGTATTTATGACTTCCACCCCAATCACAAGGCTCAACCAACCCACATTAATTTTTAACCATTTGCACATGCGAACAAGTTTTTATTCTCATTGCTCCTTAGTTTTTGTTTATTTTGGTTTGTAAAGTTTGACAAAATGAACTAGAGCAGTGCTGAGAGATTGGGTTTTGGGGTAGCACTTGAATTCTTTGCCCTTCTATCATATTTTCAGTTGCATTTTGAGGTAGGTTTTTTTCCCTATGTTTTTCCTTTATTCTTGGTGTTTTGCCTTGTATTTTTCCTTCGTTCTTGGTTTTCCTATGTTTGCTTTGCTTGTGGTTTTCTGTGTTTTCTTTCTTTCCTTCTTTTTTGGCTTGTTCGTTTTGGTTTGTTTTTTTCTTTCTTGGCACCCGTTGGTGCATTTTTATTTGTTCTTGAACCCTTTGGTTTGTTTTCCCATGTTTCATTTTGGGTTTTGTGTGTCTTTTTTTTCCCTCGCCTTTTGTGTTGTTTTCTATTCACAGGATTTGTTATCTTGTCGTACCCTATTTTTCTAGGGTTTGTCATACTACTTGGTCAAATTTTTGTTAAATTGAATAAATTTTGAAATTTTGACCATTACAATTCAAAAATCTTGAGCCAAACCATTTCCTGATCTTGAAGGTGTGATTTGAAAAATATTGTTACATTTATTTTTCCTTCATGTTAGCTCATCGCTTCATTTTCGATTCTCGCATCTATTTTGGAATCGAGAATCAAAACTGCACCATATTTTTTTACCACCTCCTAGGTTTCACTCATTCATTTTCTTCAATTCTTACTTCTGATGTACCATCGGGATCAAGGATCAAATCGTTATCTCAACATGTTAGGGTTTTTTGACAATACTTCAACTTATGTCTGGACTTTAATTCCCGCAATACTATCGGGATCAGTTGTCAGATTGACACCAAAATTTTGACATACATATAAGTTCCATGATTTGGTGTCATTATGATTCCAACTTCAAACACAACATCAAGAAAAAAACTTAGAGTTGACATATTAACACTATACATACCAAAGGTTAGGTTCCTAACAAAATCCTAATTCTTACTCTCGATATCTAATCGAGATCGAAACTCAGAGTGTTACCAAAAAATTTTCACTCCAATGAGGTCAATCTCATATCATCTCCCGATTCTGACTTCTAACACGGTATCAGGATCAGAACTCGGAGCGATCAGTCAACTAATCCCATTTATAGAGTGTCTATGCCTAGTGCCATCTTGATCCCAATTTTTGAATACATTGCAGGATCGGATCATAGAATGAAACTCAAAACTTCTCTTCACTATAGGTATAGGTGCCAAGTTAGGACCCGATCTTGAATTTTGACATAGTTCAGTATTATTCTTAGAATGGTCAAGTTACTAGTTCTATCCAGAATGTGTAACTCGAAAATGCTAAACTAACTTGTAGAATGGTAATTTTTCTTGAATGAATAGGGATTTAATATGAATGCTTGTGTTAATATGTTCTTCACATATCTTCCCTTTGTCTAATAATGATTAGTATTGCAGGTGATTAACAAATTTCTAACTTAGAAGAAGAATTCCCTAGTAAAGGAGCATCAAAAGGAGCAAGGGGTGAAAGGCTAAAACTAGAACAAGTTCCCATTACAATGAAGTATAAGTTCCAAGGGACCCCAATACCATCCAAGTTTGGTTTAGAGGTTATGAAGATCACTGACAAACTTGTGGGACATATTTATTTAGACTAGTTTCATAAGGATACTTTTTCAAAAGAAGCTACCCCAAGGGTAAAGAGGATTGCAGAGTTTGGGTTGGCTCATGTAGCTACTTTTCATATTGTTGTGCAATGCCTATAGTTTATTTTAACTGTTGCACAAACATACAATCCAACTCAGAGGCAATGCATTGATTCATAGGGAAATGTAATAATTGATTTAACCCCAACAATGATTAGACTATTTTTCGAGCCTCCTCCTTACTCTAATATCAAGAATATGTCTAAAGTTGATGCACTTAAACACTAGGCAACCAATGAGGAAGGGAAAAAAAGGGTCATTAACAAAAGGTGGCTAAAAATGGATAATAAATCAATAAAGAAGGTACCACCTAACCCTAAGAGGTCTAAATTCTCCGAGGTCATTGGATACATGATCACATTGTTGGCAAGAGTATTTGGAAAGGAAAACTCTCGTATCTTTGAAAACTAGATGTTTCCATTTATTCAGCTAATTCTAGCCGAGAAACAATATTTGGATTGGGGACAAATAATTTCAGACACCCATGATCAACTATTAAAAGTAACAAAAACCAAGACATTCTATATTTCCTCATACGTGATATATTGTGCTACATAGATGGGATAATTTCGTGGTTTAACTACTAAAGGATCAATGGGTGAGGGCCCAGATCAGAAGAAGGTTTGGGACTATTATGAACAACTGGAGCTAAAGATAGAGGAGAAACATTTTAAAAGAGTTAATGATGCATTTTTATATGCTATTATTAATCAACTCACTGGTGATGTTGGTTTCAGATTGTCCCTAGAGGAAATGGAGTTTATTAAAGAGTGGAGTTATTGGTTTATCCAAACCCCAAATCCACCTATTCTAGATTGTTTGGATATGAAGGACACCCTTTCAAATTGCCAAGGTTTTTTGGTGGCAGATGGGTCTTTATGGAGTTTTCTCATCAGGCCATTGAGGTAAATGCTAAATTCTTTACACAACACAAGGTTGGCTGCCATTCATTCCCAATACAATTGGGGTTTTATTCTTATTCCTCTTCCATAGCATCCAAGACAACAACTGAGGAGTTTTAGTCCATGAATTTTAAACATCATACCTCTAGGAAACATTTTGATCCTAAGAAGAAAATGTATGGTTTATATGCTTCACAATTTCCCCATCATCGGCCACTTCTCGAAGACTTTTGGGCCAACCTACAACATTATTTTGAAGTAAGGAAAATGGGATATGAAAGACTGACAATTCCCTAGATGAAGGATTTTGAGGTTGCAAAGGATATACCAAAAGGCACCACAAATGATGGGATTACTCTTGATCCCCGCTATGAGATCCAGATAGAGTGGCTACCAAGGATTTGGAGCCAATCAATTAGATGGAAACAAAGGAAACTAATATTCATAAAGTGTCATAGGTAGTGGTTGATAGAAGCTAGAAGTGGCTTAATCTTCATTTAAAGAAACCAAGAGTTAAGGTTGTAAGGAAGAAGGATTCTAGTAGTGAACCTACTTCTTCCACTAAGACAAGGTAGTACAAGAGGCTAAAGAAAATTGTTGCAGCTATGGAGGTAGCAACGAAAGAGCCTATTCAAGCAGTAGAAGAAACATTGGTGAAATAGGTCACTGAAGCCTTGGAAAAGGCTAAGTTTCATTATCAACTTGCCACTGCAGGAGTCATTCTAGGTCTTGGTGCTACACTTATAGCCACTGTGTACACTAGAGAAGAATTTATTGAAGAAGGACCTTCTATTGTGCTTTTAAAAATTGGGGATATTGCTCCTACTACACCATCAACTTTAGGAATGATATATTTTTTAGGAGAGAGGCCTCTTGTGATTAATGTGACAAATTTCCCTTTGTCTTCAGACTCTAAAGAAACTCTGCTTCAACAAGAGAAGGTAGAATGGGAGGAATATCTTGAAAGAGATGAAGAAGTCAGAGAAGAAGAGACTGGGTTCCAAGAAGGAAGCCTATGGGGTGAGACTATAATGAATGACATTTTGACTAAAGATGAGAAAAAAAAATATTGGAAACTGATAAAGAACAATTTGTTGAAGAGTTGGCTATAGAGGAAGAAGAATAAAGAAATAAATATGAGCTATCTCAAAAAAGGGAAGCTATAGAAGCCTATAAGGAGTTGAAGAGGAGGTTCTAGCATGAGAATTAGAACAACAAAAGAGGGTTGAGCAACAAAAGGTAGTAGAAGAGGAAATTTGTGAAAAGTAGTTAGAACAAAAAAGGTTAAGAGATGAGGAGGAGGCTACACAAAAGGAAGAGGAGATGAAAAAGGTAGAAGAAATCAAGGCTTGGAATGAGAAAATAGAACATAAAAGGTTGCAGAAAGAGCAAGATGAGTGACAAAATACTTCATCTGAGGAGATTGTGGAGGTAGTTTCTTCTACACCTCCTTCATAAACATCTCCTAGTATTCAATAGGTAACAACTCTACCAGCTGGTCCCAATTGGCTTAAGTTAAATTTGGAAAAGAGACAACAATTCCAAGCTCATTCGATGACATGGGATGAAATGGTGAAGGAAATAGACAAGGTGAAGCCAAAGAATAATCCTTGTGTCATTCCCTCTATAGGGCTCACTAATGATAGAGACTTGGTAGTAGACATTGCTACCTCAATAGCTGATAAGGATGAAATGGAGCTACAAGTTGTAGATTATCAAGTAAGCATTGTCAATCTAGGTAAACAAACCAGAAATCAGCAAATAAATCTCACTGAAATTGTTGCTACAACTACCAAGTCATGATTGATTAAAGACAATCAAGCGAAGGATGAGTTTAAGGCTCAAGTTGGAAAAATGAAAGGTTTTATGAAATAATTGATTGCATCCACTCCTAATCAACCAACACCATCAGAAATTATTTTTTTAATGAGCTACAAAGTGGTGGATGAGTTGAGTGCCATGAAAAAGAAGGCTACCTTGTTTGATAGCTAGTTTGATGATTTTAAGAAGGGGATTGGAGAACTTATGGAGAAAGGATACAATTAGTATGATGGAGCTCTTACTCTTCTCAGTGAAATTGAAGAAAAGGCAAAAGAATGGTGGGGAGAAGAGGAGAAGTACATAAAGTATCTAAAGGGTTTAAAACTAATTGATAAAACACCTAAGAGCATGTTGATCCAGTCAAGGATTCTAGGCAATGAGGATCCTAAGTATCTTAAGAAATCCATTAAAATCACTACCTATAAATATCAAGTGCTTGTTGAACACAAAATAATTCTCCTCAAAACTCAATATGACATAAGGCAGCATACATGTGTATTTGATGAAATTGTTACACAACTTACTGTTGAAGAATTAACTCAAAATGGATGATGAAGTTCATTGCAAGAAATAAATGGTAGTTGGGGTAAATGATTAGAGAAGCTACTTAAGGAAATTGATGGACCTAAAGGGATTCTCTTGGATAGGCTAATGAACATAAGGTTTGAAACTCAATGGGATGCAAAATATATCAGTCAGATGCGAGAAACAATTGTTGTGGCCATCGGAGAGTTTGAAGAAGAAAAGTTCAAGGTAGATTAGATTGACAAACCTGATGAAGGGTGGTTAATGAATTCTTCGATAATTTTGAAAAATTTTATGGATTCCCAAAGTATACTAGTAAAAGGTAGAGGAGAATATTTTGTTGTTTTTGAAGAAGGGTGAAGTCAAAAGTGTCAACTAGTTCTAGTCACCCTTTGGACAACAACACTTCTAGGTCAGTTTTTTTAAAAATGGACAACTCCAGATCAGTTTTGATGGGCTAGAGATTGGGCGTGGTCATCAGCAAAAGATAGAGTTATAACTCCTAGTCAAATTTTTGACTAAATGGACACAAGGTGTACCTTTTAGCTCCTGTCATTTCAACAAAGACAAGAATCGGGCTTAACTGGGTATCCCTATGATTGTGGATATGGGCCCCAAGTTAAAGGTTGGCTAATTGAAGTCAGATTGGCTACCTAAGAATTGGATACACTTTTCATTTTACAAGCTTTATGCAAGATACTTGAATAATTTTACAGCTTTTTAATGCAATTAGTTTATTTTCATCTGTTAGTTTAATGGTAATGTTGATAGATAATGGTTTTTCTTATGCCAGTGCATTTTTCTATGCACAAATGTCTCTTATTTGATGAAAATAAATAGAAGATTATGAGTTTAAAATCATCTATTGTGTTATCCATGGATAATGTTTCTTATTGTTTATTGATTTGTTAATTTTGGTGATAAGCTTTTGGTATTTTGTTATTGAAAAGTCTAAAAAAATAGTGATTCTGAATGGTTGCATGTTTTGAATTTGCACTGTGAATGGATGTGATGGTATGAATTATTTCATGAATTATGTCATTTATTAGTCTTAGTTAGTTGGAAAGTGTTCACAGTAAGGATTGCATGTCTGAATTGAAAGGAATTTGTGTTCACATTTTACTATTTCAAGCTTCAATTGATTTTTTTTGTTTATTTAAAACCCCATCTTATGTTACTTTATACTACCTAGTTTGTACTCACTTACCAACAAAGGTCCCTTGAATATCATAGTTGCATAGGGCACTGAATGATGACAACATAATTGAGAACCAACTATAGATACCTTGGAAGATAGGTGGTTTTAGATCATTTGTCTTTTTTAGGAGAAATAGAGTAGAGATATTATGTTTTAATGTTGTGTTAATTTTGACCATCAACAAATCTAGAGGCAATGTGACTGCTATTAGACACTCAAAATACATCATAATACATAGTTGTAATAAAATTCCCTCATAAAAAGGGGTTTCTTTCTAGGGAAAGTCAATCCAACAAAATATCAACTGTCGAATCTGAGACCTAAAGATGAACAATCTAGACTTACAATAATAAAATATTCATAAAATTTTATCTTTTAGGGTAGTTACCCTAAGCCCCTACTATGGCGCGTGAGCCTTAGAACCCCTATCGGGGGGATGATCCCCCTGGACCCATTGCAAAGAGGACCCCCACACTGCCCAATCACTTATGTATTAATAGTACCTTATGTAATTGCAAGGTAGAAACATATTTTCCCAACACACAAGGCATGGGAATTTGTACATTTGGCATGGCCTTGGTACCATGTCACATGGGTCAAAGTATTGGCCATACACCCAATCCTCCTCTTTTTCATACCCCAATCCTCCTCTTTTTCATAAATGGGAATTTTAAATTCCCATATGTCCTCTCAATCCCTTTCCCTTCATCTCATTCAATCGCCACATGTCACTTGTCATCCCCTCCTTGATTGAGATGTCTCAAGCAATCTTTTCCATTGATCTCATCCCTTCATATTGGCCTTCCATCTCATTCCTCAAAAAAACCATAAAACCTTCAATAGTTAGTCATTTTTCATAATCAATCAATCTCAAATTTTCATGAAAGCAAAGTTATGCCACCAAAATTTTGAGTGAGCACACATCGACTACAATCAACTTGGGAAAATCTACACAAAGAGTCTAGCATAGTTCATTTTCATTGAGTTATATGTTTCATTGTATTTCCTAGGGATTGTCTAAGTGCTTGTTAGAATTTTTTTTTTTTTTCAATTTCACTTGCTATTATTGTTCACATTGACACATTTTCTTGCACACATTTTTTGAACACTCAATGGGACCCACATCATAATGCAAACTAACCAAGATCTTATGTTTGTAGTGTTTTCATCATTGTAGATTCAAATTAGTAAATACATACCAAATCTATGAATACATTTTTATTTTTGGTGAATTTGATATTTTAGAAAATCAATAAAATGCATTTATAAATTGACAAATCCACTCTATGGATCAACAGATTTATTTGGTATAGTTTTTCCCCTATTTGGTTAGTTTATTTCACATTTTTCAATATTTATTTACACTAACCAACTAACTTGTGTCTTCTTTTGATAAATCTAGCATTAGTCTTTGTACATATGTGTGTCCAAGAAAAACAAACACCAAACTACCAATCTTATCTCTTGCAGCCCCACAATCAAATATTCTCGTTTTTCCACTAAACTAGGAACATTAATTAAAGTAGGCATAAATTAATCTTGTTTTATGTGTTTGGGGTCCCTTAATGGTGTATTCTCTCCTCACACCATTTGGTGATATTAGAGATTAAAAAAATTAAGGTAATCCAAGTCTTGTGAGTCAAATCAAGAGTACTTGATCATGCATATGCTCTCTCATCATGCTTCATGTGATCTTGGAGATCAAAAGTTCCAAGTGTCTCTTTCCATTTATGAGGCCTGATTGTTGATTTCATCACTCCATGTGGTGACCCCAACCATATTTTCTAGTGGGGTATAGAAAGTGGAGAGATTGAAAGTTTTACCTCAAGGAGTGGCCATTGTCATGTCTAGCTGAGTCCCAATACCCTCAATTTATAGAGACTTATGAGGTGAAGGTCTATGGGAGACACTTCTAACTAAAGAATATATAGATAGGCCCTCTATTCACATAATATCCCCTAGTTCACCTATATATAGTAGCCTAAGGACTTTGACCATCAATTAGTTTGGTGCAAGGGATGTATATCATAGCTTAAAGCTACTCACAATGTACCTTTAGGTGTTGAGATAGAATTCACTAGGGTGAAGCTTATATGACTCCTCGATAAGGGACTTCATGTGTATGTGGATGTCCCTATCTATCCTACATCTAGTAGATGGTATTAGTCTTGTGTTATAATCCTACACTAATTGTCATTCCTAATTGAATAATATTAGAGCATGTGAGCATGACTAGCATGTCTTCATGTGTTAAAATTGTGTATATCTTCAATCCATAATCTAGTTCATGTCCTTCCTATTGTATTTTTTGTTATCTTATTCCTTTTTCTAAACAACCCAACTAGTTATTGAATCTTCTCTACCCTTCGATGGTTCTATCATCCCTTTGATGAATCTACTCTATATCTTGGCAAATCTTCTTTGCATTTTTGGTGAATCTACATTGTCCAATTTGTCTAGTCATGCAACAGTTTAAAATTATCAAAGTGTCATTCAATGAATCTAACATTAAATTGATGGATCCACTCTATAAATTAGTGATTCCGCTTTCCTTAGTTCAATCAACCTATTATCAATATTTTCAAATCTCTAGTTTGGTGAATATTTCATCAAATTGACGGATATGCTCTACCATTTAGTGAATCTATATAAAATCAACAGATTTGTTCAAAATATCACATCTCTAGTTTGTTTAATCTATATCAAAATAAGTTAATCTACTATATTTCTAATAGATTCATTAGTTTAGTGAATACATATCAAAATTGGTGAATACAATATGTTTTCAATGGATTCACTTTCTCTCATCTTTTTTGAACTAAAATTACATAAAAATTTATCAAACTCTAAATCAGTGGATTGGATCTATGGTTTGGTAGATCCACTCCCATACAAAATATAAAGAATAAAATTTGATGTAAAAATATAAAAAACTTGTTGATTTTATTATCCTAGCTTGATGGGGTCATAACTTCTAGGAATTTGGGAAAAATCTAGACTTCTATACATTGATGGAAAGATCTCCAAGATATCTAGTTCCAATACCTTGGAAATAATACCTTTGGCAACCCATTCCAAGGGATTTATAATATTTCTCAAGTTAAATTCCACTAAGAAGACCTTCGTGATTTACTAAAACATATAAACAAATGAAAAAGAAATCTAGATTTTCAAAATTATCCTAACTCAAACTTTAGTAAATTTACATCTAAGATCTTTTCATATCAAATAAAACCTTCAAATTCATTCTTTCATGTTCTTCTAATCCATTCCATTTACCTTCTAACAAGCTCTTTCCTCCAACCTTATCTTCTTTTCTCATCAAAATTATCAAGTGAATATCATGGATACACCTTGATTTGATGAGTCTCCTCATCATAACCATCCCCAAAATCCACCCCATTTTTATGATGTGAAATTATTTTCAATAAATATGAGTATAAAATTAATCCACCCCATTTTGATGATGATTAAATTATTTTTGATCAAGATGAGTATTAAATTCATCCCATTGTCATCATTTCTAGAAAACTCTCCTAAAACATCCACCACTAATTCATGCATTTTTACCAAGCAATAGCTAGCAAAAGATATCACATTACACCTCCATGCATGTCCATTAGTCATCCTTATGCTACCTTTGAAAAGGGAACTATATTTTTTCTTCCATCCATATCTCCCTTATACTTCTCACCCACATATCCCCCTCATCCAATATCTTTACCTCCATCCTCTCCTCTTCATATCCCAACCTCCATCTTTGTACAACATCACCACCTACATCCCTAATCCAAATCCATTATCCCACTATTTCCAAACCCATCTTCCAATCTATAATCTTAATTCTCTAATCCATAATATTAATCCTTCATCTAATCCTAATCCTTCATCTCCTCTTAATCGTCCATATCATTCTACCTCTCCTATCCATAATCCTCATCCTCCATCTACTCTTAATCATCCTTCTCCAATACATAATCCTAATACTCTAACTACTCCTAATCCTTCATCTAATCCTAATCCTCCATCTACTCCTAATCATCTATCTAATCCTAATCCTCCTCTTCTATTTCATAATTCTCATCCTCCATTTAATCCTAAAAATTTCAAATACCTCACTTCAAAACTCCTCCAAGGACTCCTAGCAAAGAAACCATCACAAAATCCACATCCTAAAATAATGGAGTTGTGTCATCCCAATCAACCATATAAATTCATTAGTGATGAGTCCCTTCTCCATCCCACACCTATCATTCCTCTTCCAACTCCAAACACCATTGAAACCATTGAAACTATCCAACTATTTGAAACCCTCCAACTCCAATCCCAATCTATTACTCCTAGTATAATCCGACCCCAACACCATGAAACTCATGAATCCTCCAACCCTCCACACACCCCATTTGAGGGGTTTATCTAGCATTCCTCCATCACACTATCCACACACACACAAATATGCAAAGAGCTTGTTCCACAACATACTAAATTATCCCCCCATCCAAATAAAGATCTTATAATCCCATCTAATCCTTATCATGATCTCTTACCTTCTATCCCCACCATCCCAAAACCATCACCTTAACCTCTTATTCCTCTTACCTTCAACCATGGTGATTCTCTTGTAGAAAAATAACAACTTATATCCACCAATAATCCTCCTCCATCTAATAATGGACTCACATATTGCTTCCAAAATAATAAACATCCTACTATATATTAAATGCTTGGGAACATGAAATATCAAGGTAAAGGATTAGGTATACATGAGAAAGATATATTGGAACCCATTAATATCAAATAAAATCCATGATCACGAGGTCTTGGTTATATATCCCAAGGAACTCAATCTAGAAATGTTGATACAACCTTTGTAAAACCTAAACAAGCTTCTTCCAAAACCACAATAGGTGCTTCCCATATTTTTTGAAAACTATTTTTTCATCCCCCCTCCTCCATCCTCTAAATCCAATTTGGGTCTTTATATCCCACAATCCACCATCACATATCCTCCACCTACTAAATCCATTATGGACCCTTATATCCTAAAATCCTATTTTTCATCTTATATTATTCATCCCCTCATCCACCAATCTATTATCCCTATCAACCATCATAAGTGTGTCCCTCCAACAATCCCCAATTAGGATCAACAAAGGCACCCCTATATGAACATAACCCAACATCCTCCCTCCATAAACCCTAGTCAAAATTCTATCTCTGTTACTCCATTCATATTCCCTCCATATTATCCATCTCCTCACACCCATACTATTTCTATTGAAAGAAATTTGGATGCCAAATTAAAAATGCATAAATCTAAACATCCACCAAAATATAAAGATCATCATGTCCCCTCAAAAATACATGTTATTACAAAGAAAAATCCTATCAAAAAGTTCAATCAATCTCAAAAGGCACAAAGGCCTACCAAAACAGAAATAAAAACCATGTGGATTTGAAAGAAAAAATATGAAATACATCTTAAGGAAAAATCCATAAGGGAATCTACATTTGATAATCCAAAAGCTAAGCATCCCCATCCTCTATCACTTAAATCCATTTTGGGACCTTATGTCCCAAAATTCACTATCCTAATTCTTGCATTATCCCCAAACCCTAAATTAACTTCCCATGCAATCCTTCAACACCCTTCACAATGTGTGCTAATGTTGGTCTTGACAACATTCCCCCATCACACTCCCCTCCCATCCTTCCATTCATACACTTTTCAACAACTCATCCATTCTCCCACATATCTCATCCATCAAATCCCTTTAATCAATACCCTTGCATAATCCACCCATCCTAATAATTTTGTACCAACATCTAATGATCACTCTAAATGGGATTTTATCACCTTAGTATGGAATTAGATGGTTGAGTCCTTCCTCCACATCCCTATTAACATATCTTTTGAATCTGCTTAGCCACATCCTTAGCCTTCTCCGTCTCCATCCATAAATGTCTCAAAACAATCCAAAAAATCTAAAAAATCCAAAAATCCAAAAGGAAAAAAAAATTCCAAAAAAACAATAAAGAGAAAAAAACCATCCAATGGGGAAAATATAGAAAATAGGAATCATGTGTAAATCCCTCCTCCTTTTTCTCTCTAAATTTGGGGTAAAATTCATTCTAAGAATCCTCATCCTTCATATCCTCTATACAACATATCTTACCTATTCTTCCCATCATCTTATCCATTCCAATCCCTCCATCCTCCTTTGGATCTTGATAAATATTAGAGCAACTATTCATAGATTCTTTGGACACCTCTTGGCATATATTCCCCCATAGAAAAATTTTCATCATTCATTTCATTTTATCTTTCCTCCTCTCCAATCCATCTCATCCCTCCACACACCTTCATATCTTATCCATCATGCTTTCCACCCTCCTATCCTTCCACACCTAATCATACCCCGTATCCTTTCATCATCCTATCATCCATCTTCTCATGAACATCCCAATGCCTCATCATACCTGACATAGCTAGAATGGGAAATGTTATTCCTTTGTGACATAGTCCTTGGAGATTCCATCCACATCCCACATCCATTAATAACCTACCCAAACTATCCAACCTTCATCTCATAATCTTTCTTACAATCCTTACCTCTCTATCTTCCTATTAATCCCTCCAATTCATTCATTGACCCTTCATCCCATAACCCTTCCATCTCCCCATATTTATCTATTTATCCTCTATATATTACTCCCTCATACTACCTCATTCTCCCATATAATAATCCCTTATCATTGGTATCTAGTTGTAGTGTAGGAAAAAGTATCCCTTTTTCACACTTAATTTGGGAGTAATTAATATTAAAAAGGACTAAATTATTCCTTAATTTAGTGTTGTAATATGTTTTACATATTCACATTAAGTTTAGGGACTTATTAGATAAAATGGAATTAATTGTGTCTTATTTATGGTGTTGTAAGGTGCACCTTTACACTTTCACACTTATCTAGCCCACGTTATTAATTAATTGAGGTTAATTATGCCTTAATTGGCCCCTTAGTTCAAATGTAAGCCTAATTAATTAAAATTTTCGAAGAGGAAAACAAAACATTCATAGATGCCATAACATAAAACTTAATATTGGAGAATGTGTTTCCTAGGTGACTGACCTAGGACCCATTCACCAAAGGGCGAATGGGTCCTCACTTAGACCTAGGACATAAATTTTTATTATGTTTTTGGTGGTATTTTAATGATTTAAAATGTATATTCACATGTTGTCTTGTCTTATTTGAATTTTAGGAATTAATGTTAACATATGTATAAATAAGAGGTAATTTCACTAAGTTTCATCTAAGCAACCTAGAAAGTTCAAGTTATCTAAGAGCACTTTCATGAGATCAAGCTAGAGAAAGTTCAAGAGCATTTCAAGAGCAAGTCAAGGCATTCAAAGGAAGAATTATAGAAGAATTATTGCAACATTTAAGATCCTATTATCATGCCAAAGTCTTCTTGCATCATGCATGTTATTTGAGCTAATATGTTGATGTAGCATTCAAGATCCATTCAAGCATTCAAAGGAATTGTTTCAAATCAAGTTTCAAGATCAAGATCCACATCCTTTAAAGCCATTTCATGCAAGTTGCAGATCCATATATTCCAAGGTTCAAACAAGGTTTGGTGAGTTGTGACGTAGGCTTGTTCATTCATCATTCCTTCATGCTATTTAATTTCATTACAAGTTTTAATTACAAAAATGGGGTTTGACCGAGGAAAACCCCCATTCACCAGTAAAACAACAATTTTCCCTCTTGATTTGTGTTTGCAAGTTTTTAGGTGGAAGATCTATCGGAGAGAAAAAAATTGCAAAGTTATCAAAGTTGCATTTGTTGTCATCATTTTTGCAATTTCATGGAAAATTGCATACAAGATTTATTTGCAAGTTTCTGACTATGAAATGCAGGGATTTGAGAGTGCAAACACAGCAAAAGAGAACCCATAAACCATTTTTACAGAGCCCTAGCCAGGACCCATTTGCTATAGGGAAAATGAGTCCTTAGCTTTGAAAAAACACTTTTGGTGACTGCTACACATCATGTTCCCATTCTCAAATCTATATTTTAGTTTTTGGTTCCATCCTAATTGAGCGTAATCTATTAGATGTACTTTGTAGATTGCATTTTGGAGTTTTTTTTCTATTTTTAATCTTTCTCCCCAAAGTATTGTTTAATAAAGACCCCCATCCTTACATAAAAGGGAAATTTGTAGATACACATTTTGACTTGACTCACCTTCTGGTTGACAATCATTTCATTGTTTGGATCTCATTTCTAGGTGCTTTTTTAGTCTTTGGTTTTCATTTTTGTTACTATTTTTTATCTAAGAATTGAATTTATGAATTAATTTGTTAGTGCATTCAAAATATTTCTCATTTAGTTAGATCTTGCAACATTTTTGGAAAATATTTCTTGCAAATTTTAACTAAAGTTAGTATTAGATTTCTATACTTTTCTTGCATTTTCAACACCATTACATTATTAGATAGATTAGATTACATTTTGCAATGATTAGAAAACAAAAACAAAAAACCAAAAACATCAAACAAAACAATAAAATAAATAAATGGCTAACTTCAAACCCTTTAGTTGTGATGAATTTGACATGTTAGATGAAGCCCTTGAGGACTTCATCTCACCTAGATCATCCACTAAAGCTTTGAAACTATAAGATGCACACATAGACAATCATGACAATCATAGTTACTCTTCTCCCATTATCTATCCTACTTGTGATGAAGGTATCTTGGTAATAGAATACTCAATTATTGAGCATCATGAGAATATTTGTTTTCCCCTCTTCTAATGCTACATTTATCTCTGTATACACCTAAAATTTGTCTAGAGAAAATTAATTAAATACTAGTTATTTAATTAATAAAATCTTTAATTCTTCTACTTATAAATAAATTACAAAATTTATTTGTATAGTTCACTTTCTTAAATTCTTCTTACTCTAAATCACTTTCTTCATGTTTTAATTAAATAAACAACTTTAACTAGTTAGTTTTATTTAATTAACTCCTTTTATTAAATTCAAATTTAATATTTGAATTTGAGCACATTTCTACTAACTATTCACCTTCCACCTTATCATGTGTCTCATGAATTTAAATATCCTTAATATTTAAATTGGCATTTATCTTAACAAATCCTAACCAATTTGGAGACACATGGTTCTCTCCTACATTTGATTCCTCTCACACTTGGCAATGTGTTCTTCTAAAGGTAACACTCCCCTTGATTCTCTCCAACTTCTTCATCCTCAACCGTCCATCTCTCCAGATCAAATCCCGACTGTTGAATCTTGCCACATCAGCTTAAGCCTTGGAGAAATCTATAAATATAGTCCCATTTACAACATTTTGATAAATAGAGAATTGGAATAAGTACATTTTGCAGAAATTTCACTAGCATTGTTATCTTAGCATTTTAGCATTGAGCATTTTAGTATCATTTAGTTTAATCAATCATGTAGAAAGTTTATTGTATTTCTAGCATCTTGTTCTTCAAGTTGTCATTTTAAAGGTCATGTGCATACACACAATCTGAGAGCCACAATGACTTGAAGAAAAATCCTTGGAGATAGAGAACAATGGCATGACATTAGAGAGTTTGTTCTTTCAGTTTGATTATTTTTATTTGAATTCTCTCTAATATAATGTTTCATTGATTGTGTTGTATTCCTTTCTTTTTCATTCAGACATTTTAATACACCACATACATTTTGGCACCCACCGTGGGGCCTAGCCCCATTTTTAACATTTTCTGGCAAGTGTTTGTCTGTAGGTTTGGACGTGAATTTCAATGTAGCACACCTGAATTATCTTTTAGCACATTAGGCTGCTCTTCTGGCACATCTAGTTCCTATTTCAGCGCATTTGGTTGCTCTTCTGGCACATTCAACCTTTGTTTCAGCACATCCATGGGATCTTTTAGTGCATCTAGTTGCTCTTCTAGTGCATATAGGACTTGAGTTTTATTTTATGCTTTCCAAATTAGCACATTTAGTCTGTTTATTAGTGCATATAGTCAATCTTTTAGCACATATGGTTTTTGTTTTAGCACATTCAGTTTTATTTGCAGAAACTTAAAATTTTAGAAGCTAACTGAGGTCTTTCTATTTTGCAGGTGTTTAAAATGATTTCAAAGACAATTATTTGAAACTAATAATGGTGTTTGTAGGGGATGGAGTTATTTTTACTTTCCTTTGATGAAATTAGGCAACTAGTTTAATTAGAAGGTTAATTGAAAACCATGTATGGTGCGCTTATAAAGTGATAGGCCTATGCTCTCCCCTTCACTAGGTGACCAGAATGCCAGACTCACTATTTCATTTTGCAAAATCACCTTTAGAAGGCCTGCCGTAGTGGGAAAAAGTACTCACCCTATGGGAACAACCTAAGTGGGAATGGCTAAAGCCAAGTATTCCAACCCACTATAATCAAATGTGAATTTGAGGAAACTCACTTTCAACGGTAGTGTACATTGATAACCATCCCCAAAGCCTCTGTTCTAAAGGTTGGGAGTTCTCCTAAGGGAGTTTATCATTTTTCCACAACGAATGGAAATCCTTACTAAGAGCTTTAAGTGTAGTAGCCAACCGAGTCAGTTTCTGAACATTTTTAATATTCACAGTGCAAGGGGAGGGAATAATCTACCCACAAGATACTCACCATATAACTACCAAGGATTACTAGCCAAAAGTGGAGGATTCAACTTTGGTTAAGACCCAGGAAAGGAAAAAGCACAAGCGCCCTCTAGGGGGTGACACAGTTGTGTGAGCTGATGTAGTTCTAAGATGTGGGCTATGATATTATAAATGACCCTTGACATTAGAAAAGTGACTGATCTATTTGCTATTGTTTAATACCTATGGAAATCAAATGGATCAAACTAGATCCTTGAACATACACTTAATGCTTAGTTCCTAGGGAAAGACAGTTGTTTTACAACTTGTTGTGTTTGAAATCACTTTTCAAGAGATCATCTATTAAAGAACACTTAATTCACATGGTTCACAAACAAGAAAACCAAGCCAACTTACTATTTAGAAGATCTCTCACCAAAAACATTCAAACTTACTGAGTTGAAAATAGAAAATGAGACAAAACTCTCAAAAACGGTGACCATTTCCAGTTTAACACATTAGTTGTCTGTTTTAGTACATCTGGCTCACTTTTCAATGCATACAACTTCTTTTCCAGTGCATACACTCCCTGTTTCAATGCATTTAGTTCATAGTCTAGTGCATTTGGTCCATAGTCTAGCACATCTGAGTCATTTTCTAGAGCATTTATCTCATACTTTGGCGCATCTGGTTCCTATTTTAGCAAATCCATCATACCTTTCAGCACTTTGAGTCCATAGTCTGGCGCATTTGTCCCATCTTCTGGTGCATTTGCAATTTGTTAGTGCATTTTACCTAATATTCCAATCAAGAACTAAGTCAAACATTTGTCAAATAACTTGAGCCATACTTGGGGGCAGTCTAATGCATCCCTGGCTTGTTTTAGCACATTTAGCTCATTCTCTAGTGCATCTAGGGTCTTTTCTAGCACATATGTAACATCTTTTAGTGCATACATAGTCTTTTATAGTGCATTCATCAAATCCTTCCATCATATCAACTTTTGTTCTAGCACATATAAGGGGGGCAGTCTAGCACATTTGACGCATATTCTGGTGCATCCATTATACCTTCCAGTGCATTCATCAGATCTTTTAGCGCATCAATTTCCTATTTTGGTGCATCTAGGGTATAGTCTAGCACATCTATGTCATCTTTTAGTGCATTGGGTCCCTGTTTTAGCGCATCTAGTTGATTCACAAACATAGAGCTAATTTCAACGTCTATCAAACAATTAACATCAATTTTAGGGACTTTTTCCAAAATACAGATCATTCCTTATCACCATAGTAGGTTGAACTTGAAGAAACTAGATTTTTCAAATGAAATTCCTTTAACTAAACTTGGATCAAACATCTTAAAGTGACTAAATCATCAAACCTATCTCTGATTGTTTAGCTAAGTTTCATTATCAAGATCTATCATCCTTCATCACAAAATGAAATGTTGTCAATCATATTTATCACCTTGGTCTCATTAATAGAATTCATCATTCTATTTGACTTAGGAAATCTCCTTGGAACTCCTAAACAAAGATCTAAGTATAGTACACTTTAATCACTTGTATGGCCATTTTAACAAGATCTCAAAAACAAAAACTCAAAGAGAAGGAAATTGAAACACAGAACACCATGGTTGAAGCTGAAGAAAATATCTTTCATAGATTCCACCAACCTAAAACTGATGAAATCACTGATGAAGACCTTCAAAGAACTCAACAAGATCCCAAATCCCACAAGTTCATGGAAAATGTTTTAGAAAAAGGGAGAAAATACTTTTTAATGCTAGAAAACCAAGGTGTGAAACTTCTCAATGATTTTGACATTAATCAATTAAAAGGAACTCCCAAGAGGACAGAGGCTGATTCACAAAATACTAATCCAATGAATGGTTTGACCCAACAAATACAAAATCTTCCAACACATATCCAAGACATGCAAAGAGGAACCACAAAAAGATATTTGTTGCAAGACATCTACGCTTATCCTTCTGGTAGAAGTTTGAATATGATACCATTTCCACCAAATGGTGATCTCCCAAAATATGACAAGTATAATGGAAAATCTGATCCTATAGATCATGTGAGAAAATTTTGCACCATGAGCTTGGAGTTTTCACATGAAGAGACCTATTTGATCAGATTATTTCCACAAAGTTTGGGTGGCCATTGCATGGAATGGTTTTCAAAACTCCCACTCGATATTAGATCCTTTGAAGAACTGGTCAATAAATTCATCACCCAATACTCATACAATATCCAACATGAGATAACCATGAAGGATCTTTGCAACACAAAACAGAAAAAGGGTGAATCATTCCTCATATTTTTACAAAGATGGAGAAGATTGTTTGCTAGATACGCTCGTCCTATACCTAAAAGGAAAATATGGAAATATTCATTGATAATATAAATGATGAGATGAGCTATAGACTCGAATTGCAATGTCCACCCAGCTTTGAAAAGATGACTGAAAATGGAATTAAAATCGAAGAAGCCTTGGTTAAGAGAGGAGTCTTAAAAATATACAATGAAAGAAACAACTCAGCAAACTCCTCCAATCATTATAAAAACAATGAGAAACCCAAATTATGGAAAAGAAACAAAAAATTTGGTAACACTGATGGTGTAGCTGAAACACATAATGCAAAACCAGTCTTTAATCTATTAGGAATTACTCCTAAGACTAATCAAAACACTAATCAAAACACCAATCAAAACACCAATCAAAAAAATACTGAATCTAAACCACCACTATATTGAACACCAATCAAAAATGTGAATGCTTGGTCTAGACTTGCACAAACATGAACAAACAACACAATGTTAGTCAATTATACAAATATAAACTAGCATTCCCCATAAGATTCATTTGAAGCATAATGAACAAGAAATAAGGTAAAGAAATCAAGTGAAAGCAATCTAAATCCTATTCAAATGCTCAAACCCTCAATCCCATGGGGGAATTGGTGCTATTTTGATGTGGGAAATAGTCCCTTTCCCAATTCCTTGCAAGCTTTGATGATGAACAATGGTGCTCCTTGATGAAATTTGCAATAACCTAGCTATGGTGGATGAAAACTATGAAAACTTGGATGAAGTGTTGATGAATTTTCTCAAAACCTATAGATAATGACTTTTCATAAAGTTGTGGATCCAAAATTAGTAAAAGAGCTCTCCATTTATAGGAAAGAAGGATGAAGGAATGAGCAAAAAGAATGAATGTGGGACTAAACATAAGCCAATGACATTGTGCCACTTGTCAAAATGCTATTGAAGAGAGGTGGAGCACATTTTGATGAATGTGCACATAAATGCTATTAGGTGGAGATTTGAAATTTAAAAGTTAGCTTGTGGAGGAAGATGTGGAAGAGGAGTTAATGCCACTTGGCTCAAGAAAAAGGACTTGTAAGAGATATAAATGCCATGTTGGAGGACAAGACCTTTTAGGAGGGAGATTTCAAAATGGAGGAATATTCCATGCCTGCTCAATGAAAATAGGAGAATTTATAAATCAATTAAATTGATTTACTTGCACAAGTTGTAAAATCTAGAGGATATGATGGAGCTAGAGTTAATTAGGATTTAATTAACTTAGATGGAGACTAGTTGATTTGACATTTTGACTTAGATTTTTGGATTTATTCAAATCAAAATGAGAGGAATATGAATATTAGACTTAATTAAATAAAGTTTGATTTATTTAATTAAAAGGGATGATGACATTAGATTTAAATCAAATAAAGGATAATTTATTTAATTAAAGGAAGATTATGATTTAATCAAATAAATGGATTTATTTAATTAAAAGAGGAACATTAGGATTAATCAAATAAAATGATTTATTTAATTAAAATAAGATAATGATTTAATCAAATAAAGAGTCGGTTTATTTAATTAAAAGGGGAAAATGATAAATTAATTAAATAAGGATTATTTAATTAATTGGTTTGTAAAGAAGTGATTTAGGAAGAACTAATGTTAGTGAACTGGAATCAAGTGCATCATGTCGATTAGGATATTTTACGTGCCTACATTTTTTCCCTCTTTGAAGCAATGTACCTGCTGCGTTGGTTCAAAGAATAAACTTGTTGAGATCAAAATTCAAAAAATTTCTAATTTTTTGGATGCCCCACTATTGCCCCAGTGGAAAGAAGTATGCAGGTACACTACCCCCTCGAGAGATCGAGTGAAAAGTTTCAATTTTGGGTCAAGCTCGCAATAAAGATTCAAGATCAGTTTAGCTTAGAGAGGACTAGAAAGCTCAAATGTTTGATGTAGACAATTCTGATGATGTAGACAGTTCATCGACCATGGCTAGCCTCATGTATATTTTGATATATTACACACACTTGATACTTGGATAGATATGTTAGTATTAAAGATAGAAGAATAAGAAGAATAAGATGGAAGAACCCTTGAGTTTGAGATGATGTAGGAGTCCAACAAGTCCATGAGTCACTAAAACTTTATTAGATATGATGATGAGTGATGATGATGTTTTTCTTATCAGGAATTTGGATTTTAAAAGGGCTTACTTACCTTATGTTTGATAACACACATAGATACAATGCATCAAGGTATAAAGAACCAAGATGGCATTGTACCTAGTGCAATGGACTTTGACTTGATAATCAGATAGGAGTATTCTTGTTCACACTTGACATATGAAAACCTTGCTAGGATGCACTTTAGAAGTTTCAAACATCTTGAACCAAAACACAGAAAGGTATAACCTATCAATGCAATAGTCAACAAGTTTCCCAAAACACCTTCCATACATACCTAATAAAGTAAGTATTTGCCAAGTTATATTACAAGAATGTCCAACAAGCACAACAAACAAAAGATAATGATCAATGCCCCATTCCTTTCTCTCTAAATCATTTTGATTATACATCATCGAGAGGTCATTGGAATGAGTACAATAAGATAAATCAAAAGAAAAGATCAAGTACACAAACAAGTGAATGTTCTTTATACCTATAGCCAAAGGGATTTGTTTTGTTTTGGATAAGAATCTGAAGTGATTGTTGAAGATAATGCCCATTGTAGGAAGGATGCATCCTAGGACATGTTAGTGGATGGTAGAAAGTTGATAGGTTGTTTGAAAGGCTATTGATATAAGGTCAATTGACATGTTTGCAAATGATGAGGAGTTTAATTTTGACTTTGCGTTTGAAGTTTTCTTTTGCTAATTGTTGTGGTTGTTTTCCATTTGTATTGCCTGTTATCAATAATATTTTCACACAGCTGAAAATGAAAGTTCAGCAATCTATTGACACATGGAAATGTTCTCGAGTTGTGGGTAACTCATTGTGAGAACGAATCTCCAAAGTGAGATGGTTCTCCGAAAGATGGATCCTATTCTAAATGACTCTTCTGAGAAAAGGGATAGAAGGATAACTGAAATTAAAACCTATGACTATAAATGATTTTCAGAACTTGATGATAACATAATGATGACTCTGGTTTTTCCCACAAACAACTTTCAGAAAACAACAATGCTTCACAATTCCTCATGAACACTTAACACATAAATGATTTTTATGGAGATTCGAATCTAAATACAACATGCACCCTGTATCTTTAAACTTTCTGCATTAAGGATTATAATTTTAGGACATAACAAGGATTATGTAAACAAAAATCACAATATGACATCAAACTTAAAACTACAAAATAGACACAAAATTGAGAAATAGGAATGTTGCTTTATTCAACTGAAGGAATATGCCAAAATATGTCTGAACTGAGTACAAAATGAGTTTGCAAGCTCAAAAATGTGTAAGAGAAAGAAACTAGAATTTGAACTGAGAAGAAGAAGAAAAACTAAGTCTTCTTCAAGATATATCCCTCAAAACCCTAATCTGAGCTCAAAAAGAAAAGCTCAAGAAAAGGTATCAAAACTGCCCAATAAGTTTGAACAAAAGCATAAAAACATCACTTTTTTCATGCTCACACTGTCCAACCCCAAAAATAGACTAAATCTTCTTTAAAAGAAAATAAAACACCTTATATATCTAGCAGGCATCTCAAATCCGACCAAGGAAGAAAACAAGAAATCTGCTAAAAATAGCAAAGAATAAAGTGATTTATAAAAACACCACTTTAATCTTGCTTTACATGATATGCAGATTTTCATAATTTGACTAATTTTGCAAATAAAGATTTTGAAATCTTTTGCAAAAATTACACACTTATATCTCCATTTTACAATACTTGATTTTCTCAGAAAAATTATAAAATATAATAAAATCTCCATCAATATCCTAATTGATTTCCTCAAAATCAATTGAAAAAATAAAGCCTAAGTAAAATATCATTTAGAATTTTAATTGATTTCTCTCAAAACCAATTAAAACCTAAGGCATTATCATTACTCTATTTTGACTAAGGCATAAATTTGATGCTCTACAAATCCCTAAAGTCTTAAGCCATAAATTTTTTTATCAAACAAGCATAAAGACTTAGGAAAAGGACTCCTAGTCAAATGATCGACCTAAACCATGAATGAGATTTTCGGCCACATAGAGTATTTACTTACAAGGCAAAATAGACCCTAAATTCGAATTAGGGAAAGCATGAACAAAACAAAGGCAAACCCTAATTCCTATCATTTCATACTTTTGCAACCTTGGAAGAACTCTGCCTGAAGGAGATTCCACCACCACCATGCTTAGGGTTTCAATTTTCTGTAGGAGATTTGAGCTCCATTATTGTTGTTTCTTTGTTGATTCCTCCATGGTTTAAAGGTAAGACTGTTTGTGAGCTTCATGTAGGTTTTCTCAGACTCCTTGCTTTATTTTTGAGTCGCCTCCTAGCCTTGAGGCTGTGGCATGAGCATATTTTCCTGACATATTTTGTGGCTTTGTGTTTATTGTTGTTGATGCTTTCAATGGCCACCATATTTGAGAGTTCAGCCCTTGCATTTGGGAAGCTCTGTGAGTCTCGTTCGTGTGTTAGAAAGCTCCATTATGGCACGTGTGGTAAGCCCCATTGTCTCATTGCTTTCTCTTGGCATTATTCCTTAAAAATGGAAAGCTTATAAAGCTTTGTGGTTCTGTAAAAGGCTAATCTTTGAATGAATGCTATGGCAATTCCTAGGCCACGCCATACTTATATGCTATAATGAATTTTTTACTCATAAATCTTGTGTGATTTCCAATTTTTTCTTCAAATTTGAGGTCTAGCACACGTACCTAAAATTTTTCTATTTCAAAATGAAAATCTGGAGCTAAAACTCCTCTCCTTGGTCGTAGCCACTCGGGCACCAAATGGGCTTTCTACTAATTTATAGGCTTGACCCAATAGAGCATAGTGCACATTTTTTACTTTTTGGAACAAAATCTCATATGGGTCTTTGATATCTTGAAGGAATACTATTTATTTCCTGACCTCCTATTGAAAAATAGTATGGCTCACCATGCCATTTATGTACTTTGTTTTGCTTTCAAAACCCCAAATGGGTCCCTCTAGAAATGAAAGAGAACATCAATCTTGCTTCTCTGTAGAATCTTGAAAATTGTACTACTTTCTTTTAAAAATAAAAACCCCAATGTGGGTATTCTGAAAATGAAAGAAATATGTCTTTTAAAGAGAATAACATGTATTATGGGTCTCTCCAAAATTCGTGCTCGACCCCTTCATTGCACTTCATTTGTATTCTGAATTCTTAATTTCCTCCATATGGGCATTTTCTATTTTGAAGAAAACTTGGTTATCTTGTGATTTTCTCTTATGGAACTTGACCCATGATGATGTTTTACTTTCTCATGTGGTTTATAATTAAACCCTTACATGGGTATCTTTTATTCTGAAAACAAGCTTATCTAAATGTATTTTCTATTGTATTCCAGCCTCGACCATGGAAACACTATATAAATATTATTTCTGACAAACCCCACCTAGGTGTATAATATTCTGAAAAACACATATTTCCTTTACATTGCTGTTGAAAACTCTCACACAGGTATATGAGATTCTAGAAAAATGTATCTTAGATTTTAATTTCCCACATGGGAATCTTGTACTTTAAATATACTGAACCTTCATGTATCTTATGTTTACATCTTTAGTTACCATTATAATGTTGTTTCCTCCTTACACACAGAAATATTTTAATTTGAATTGTAGATTACTTGTTCACTCTAGCCTCTTATGCACTCCAAACCCTCATTCATATCACATTTAATGTATATTCTGCTTGTTCTAAAGATGAATTTTCACATTGTAATTTTGTTCAATCTATTCATATTTTCCTGCCTTTAACTCCATGCTAAATATCCTTAAAAACATACCTCGAAAGCATAGCTAAATGATACAAACAGTTTTCTGAAACAATAATACCATAGTTGCATTGATACATAACACAGTGGATTACATGATGCTTGAAAACATGAAGCTCACCTCATGCTTGTCTATCCTTTCATATTCTTGGTCTTCAACCTGGCACTCTTCATGCATTTTTATGCTCCATTTAATAAAATTGTTCCATGCACTTGCTCTCTTCTAAAATGAAAATCTGAAACAATGCTCTTTGTTAAATAATGCTCTTATTCGTGAGGCATTATGTATGCCTATTCATTATCACTGTCGTGAGCATGAACACTGTTGAACTTTGCATAATATCATGAACATGATGAACAAATAATACTATGGTGGAAGAATATAACCATACAGTAGTGTTTGAGATGAATGTACTCAGTTGAATTGATTGAGCTAATTAAACCCATTGTTCACCTATAGCTTTCGAAAACATATTTGACTATTATGAGTGAATAGTCGACTTAATAACTTGATGGATGAACTTTGTTTTACTCTTTCAGTTGTATATTGATGAACATGATGATTGCAATCTCCATCTCAGCCCAGTTGTAATGTATAAGGGGTAGCATGTTGAGCTCTACCCTTGTGGGAGCCCATTTTTCTCCACATGCTTGATCTTCAAATGATAATCAGCTTCATGATTTTCCCTATACCTGCACAAAGAAACAAACGGTATTAGCATAAAACAATATATGATGATGTTGATGTCTCTCTTTCAGCTCATGTTTCTGCACTTTTCTTGATTGTTTCAGTGTATGATTAGTAGCTTACTACATTATCATTGATGATTCATGTAGGTATACTCATAGTCAGAGCTCTAACATCCCTCTTTTCTTCCTATAGGTCAATGGAGCTCGAAGAAGACAAATGGTGCACCACTTCTACGTCATTCATCAACACAGGAAATGATGATTATGTCTATACTTATGTGATTTTTTCTTTTATGCATCTTCCATAGTGTAGTATGTTGTTTATGATGCATTGCAATAGTTACATCCACGACTTGTGTGGATATTTAATTTCATTCTCTCTACTTTTCATTTTGAAAAGAAAATGCATCTCAATGCAAGTTTGTACTATCATTTGAATGTATCATCATTTGAATTCTTGCAATCAAATGAAATGTTGTAAATATGAAAAGCATCATGAAATAAATGAAAGTAATTGAAATGCTCTATTCTTTGTATATTGAATTTTGTACTCCAGTTGATCGCAAAACACTGAATAGCAATTCTTGAAACTCAGTTTTCTCATTTCAATGCATAACTGTCACTTATAAAATGATGAATAAGATGCAAACAACACTTAGCATATGCAGAAATAACTGTATTTTCACTTTTAGATATAACAGTATTTAATCAGCTCCACCAATTGAGTTGTAGCGAAAAATTGGTAACATTGCCAAAGGGTGAGCGTGATGATTTTTTTATTATGGATGAGATTATTGTGGGTGAAGTGAAATGAGACAGATGTATTTTTTCAAATATTTGGATGTTTTTGATGTTTTGAAATGTTTTGAGGCTATTTTTGGTATTTTCAAGATGTTTTACAAATGTTTTGATTTTCAAATTTTCTAATGTTTTTGTGTTTTATGAGATTTTATGATTTTTTTTGGATTTTGTGTCTCAGGGCCTAATCAAAGATTAGCCTTGCCTATGTTTAAGCTCAGAGACGACATAGTTCAAATAGCATGTTTTTGACGTTTTTCAACTTTTGACTTGTTTTTGGATTTTTGACATGTTTTGGATGTTTTTTGAATTTTTTCATGATTTTGACGATTTGGATATGGATATGTGTGATTATATCAGTGATTTGTTTGGGATTTTGTTGAAAACCAAGCTAAGGTTGATTTATCAGATCGATGGATTGATGATGATAACATTGTTGAGGATACACAACAATCCAAGGATAGTGTTAAGCAACACAACGATTAGGATGGATATCCCAAGATGATGAGGGATTGATTGGATTTGATTGATCAGGATTTTGAAGCTTGATTTGGAACAAAATTTGTTTGGATGATTTGGTGTGATGTTGAAGCATACGTTAGATGCAACTGATATTGATTGTTTGGATTAATGTTCGATGAGAGATGAAGCTTGACAAGGAATGTCTTCTTGTCAAAATATGCCATGGACTAGTGATTTGGATTTTGGCTCACAATTTCTTTGGCCAATTTGATTCCATGTTTTCTAATGTTCAGATCACCACATAAGTTGGAGGATATAGATCAAGATTTATTCTCAAAGCAAGATATAAATATCTGCCCCCAGTGTCTAGCAATGTGTGGAATGCCATGGGTGGAGGCTTGGATAGGTATATAGATGGAGGGATATGGATTATCTTGCGATAAGATAAGGTGTTCAAATAAAGAATGCTCATTGGATAATGCTTCATGGCTCAGATAATACTGGGTAGGATAGGGTCAATGAAAATCACTCATGTCAAGATATTTACCATAAGCAAGTGTAAAGTGTGCACCAAATTTTTTCAAGGTCAAGATAATGTGGAAGATGGATGAGAATGGATTGGATAAATGGTTCATGGATGAATGGATTTATTATGGATAAGATGGATGGAATGTGGATTTATTATGGATGGGATGAGATACTTTCACCTGAACTAGCACACATAGATGCTTGATTCTACACATGATGCCTATTTTCTAGGTTTTCATCATGGTACCTATCCAAAGTGCCACCGTAGTTGTTTTCACTAGAAGACAATTTATTTTTCTTAACTATTTTCAATCCTTTTTCTGATTTTTTTTTTAATTTTTTTTTTTTGTATTTCTCTGTGAAATATTTTTAAGCTCATGTTGAATCACCTAGTGGTTTTGATGTAGATTCTTCTGTCATAATGTTCCATCAATATCCTACTTGAAGAAGCTACTTTTCCAAGATACGTGCACTTGAATGCAACTTTTGAGATTATTGATTTTCTTTGTTGACATCAGAGTTAAGTTTGTCTTTGTGCTCACATCGTGATAGAGTGCCTTTTGAATCCTTATGATGAAGGGTGGTTGCCCATACATGATCAATGTGAGAATTGGATATCATGTGTGGAGGCATGGATGGAGTGTGTTTAGGAATAAAAGATGGATTGCTTGATAGTTTGGAACCTTTGACTCTCCAAACTTGGGAAGATGAGCAATGATGGGTGGTTATGGAAGTGTGCATGGAATTAGGACTAACTACTTGATACACTTTGTACGTCACTTGGGAAGCCTCCTTTTTCCTTTGTGGACATCTTTGATGGATACTTTTCCCATTTTTATTTTTCCCCATAGTTTCTTTAACTGATGGAGTTTGATAGGGATAATATTTCTTTGTATTCTTTGGTATCCATGTGTATTTGATTTGTCCATTATGCTTCTCAATTTTTTTTGCTTTGATGACATTCTTCGTGCTTTGATTTAAATATTTATTTTGGTGTTGGTCCCAATGCATGGATGGGGTGATGGGTTGATGGGTGAATAAAGAATCATGACGTGGCTGGTTGTAGTATTGGCATAAGTTTCATCATAAGGATTCTTTGTGCTCCCTATGTTGACATTTTCTTGAGACATAGTTTCCCATAGTATGGTGGTAGTAGCATATTTGTTCTTTGATTCTACCTATTTTGAGATGTTTTGTTCAGTAAGCATTCTCTGATAAATGACCACTATAAATGGCATTATTTCAATTTGTTGTTCTGCTGACTCTAGAATATCTTGTTCTTTCTGACATACTTCCTTAAGTGGATAATGTCAGATATCTTCATACATGATTTCCTATGTCTAGATTTGGGATATATCTAATCTTGATGTTGACAACTCAGTATGACTATAGGAATCAATAACCTACTCTTTTTGTGTAATAATGTCAGGAGTAAAGGAATATTGTTTTGAATGAAGATCATCTACATGTCCATCCATAGAAAGCATCTCATGAGTAGATGGAGGAGTATGTGCTATGTGGATATGATCATCTTGTATAGATAGGATAGTTTCCACTAGATCATTGTAGTATCTTGGAGATATGAATTCTTGATCTCGAATGATTTTGAAATTGCTTTCGACATGCTTTGGATCGAGTTCTTGACATGGGTCGGTTTCAAAGGATGGATTTCTTATAAAGGGTTCCTGGATGTCTTCAATAGGCATGGGAAATGGCTCAATATCCTCTTGATCTTTGAGTGTACTTGGATCAAATGTTAAGTCGAGGATTCCTTTAGTATATGTAACCATAAAGTCAAAGGATGTCAATGTGTCTTGGAAAGGATCATTGCTAGACTTTGGTGAAAGATGTTGATCATTCTTTTGAATATATTCTTGAGATATGTCCTCTAACTCATTAGGTGATGTAGAGACATTTTAAACATGATCATTGGTCAATAGAGCATGGATTATGCCAATAGAATTAAATAATTCTAACACTCCTTGAAATAGCTCATTGTCGAATATTGTTGAGGGGTTTTTATCATGACCAAAAAGTGACTCTTGATGTATGTTGAGTTGATCTTCAAATGAGGTAGAAACATCTTCAAGGTGCTCATTGATGGATAGATCTTGATCATTATTTCCAACAATTGTGGTGGGGAGATTTTCAATGCTATCGCTAGTGGTTGAATCTTCATCATTGTCCTTAATAGTTATTATTTTTTTTTACCAATAAGGTCTTGGATGAGATTTTTGAGTCGAATACAATTTTATGTTGTGTGTCCCTTTATCTTGTGAAAATCACAAAGGTTCTTCTCATTATACCCTTGTGGTTTAACTTGAGGCTCTTGATAATTTTCATAAATAGGGATTTTAAGAGAGTTTCTTGTACCAACTATTGCATGACCGATTTGATTGGTTCCCCAAGTGGTGTGTATTTTTGTTTGTTACCTTGTGAGATTTGTACTTTAAATTGACCATTTGGTGATATATTTTGGAGATGTGGTAATTAATCTTTGAGATGTGGTGACAAGGTTTGTTGTTGATTTTGTTGATCTTGATATCCAACCTCTTGACATTGGGGATATTGTTCTTTATGTGGTTGTGGAAACAACTCAATGCTTTGATGACATGGTTTAACCAATGGAAGAGTGTATTGATTTTGGGGTGGAGATGTCTCTTGGCGCAATGAATCAACTATTTTGGTAAGTGTGGCAATTTGATCTTTCAAAATTCGATCTTGATTTTGATCTTGACACCCATGATATAGTTGCTTTGGTTTTTGTTCAAGCAGATTTGGAATGTATACTTGTGGTGTTTGTATGGGATCATGGACAAATTTATTTTGGAAAATTTCTTGATTTGGGATGATGCTTAGATTTGGCATGATAGGATGAAATTGAACATTGTTGTGGTTGGGAATCACATTGCCTTGATTTAGGTGGCTTTGATTTTGCATGGTGTTACCTTGACTTGGATCAATACATGGAGTTGTTAACATATTGTTTGGAATTTGAACAACATTTGTATGATTTTCAAACATATCTATCCCAAAGTTTACCAAGTGTGGATTTGAAATGTTCATGTTTGGTAAACTTTTACTTGGTATATTCACATTTGGCATGTATGGATTTGGTGGTATAATTTTATTTTGTTGAAGACTCATGCATTGATTGTTTGGTTGATAGATTTGTAGGTTTGGACTTTGATTTAAATCTACCATAGGGAAAGGTGGTCCAAAATTTAGATTAGGAATACTCACATTTGTTGTACCATTGAGATTTTTAGGAGATAATGATCCCATGTATGGATTGTATAAATGTGAGTTTTGATAATCCATTGGTTTCGTAAGGCTTTGATAGTTTGGTTGATTTAGACCACCCATGATGTATGAATCAATTTTATATTCCATGTTTTTCTTGTGTTTTGACCTTGTTGACCTCTAAGGAAATTAGGACCAATGATGAGATGAAGGATGAAAAGAGTGAATGATATGGGTGTTGAACTTTTAAGAGCCTTGAAGGAATACTAGACTTTAGGATTCTTTGTATTTTTGACTTGGTAGTTGATTTGGTTTGGTTTGATTTGGATTTTGATTTTGATTTCATAATGAACTCATAAACTCCAAGAGGTTAGATGTTGTCTTGGAATAAACTTGTCTAAAAGATGATAATTTAACTAAGTGTATGAAGAAGGATGCCTCAACACGCACTTAGTCAAACAAGATGATTTTGATGTTGATTTGAAGGATTTTCCAAAAATTCTAGTATGAAGTATTTTTTTCAAGATTTCTAAGAAATGTTTGCGAGATGGGTTATGATTGATGTTTTGGGATGGATGAAATGATTGGTTGTTTTGATCCTAAATGAACCTAAGAGGGACTTGTTTACAATAGCAAGGTTTTGAAGAACATTCTTTTCCCTAAGAGTGATTCAAACCAAAAGATCAATGTTTGCTCAAAATACCATAAGACAAAAGATAAACAAGCACATGTGTGGGATTCAATTGATTTCATCTTGATTAATGAATTGATTTTACCACATCCACACTTCTTGCTTAGTTTTTCAAACTGAATGTCTATGTCTCAATTTCCTTTTCATCCCACAAGGTCCATTATGTGGAAATCAAGAGAATCAAGGCAATAGTTCCCTAATGTTGAATTTAGAGAGCAAATTGAGATATAAATTCAAATACTTAGAAGCCTCTGTGGATGAAATCCCTAGGGACAAGTAGTAGAATTTAGATTTTTCAAAGGTATTTGCTCCTCTAAAGGGCTTGAAATTTGATGGCCTTGTTAAACGTTTGTTTTCAAGATTTTGGATCCAAGCAATGTGTTTCACTGACTCAAATATTACACAATCCTAGGATGGAAAAGAAAATGTTTGTTGAATTCCCACTTGGATAAATGCAGCTACGCTTATTCAGAGTGGATGACTAGAAGCTTGACCAAACTGGATCCCCTCCACGGCACGCACTTCTACCAGTCAGCCAAGCTTCAGTGCTCATAAATCTCCCATGATGAATTTTTCATCTCTACAAAGAACCGAAAATATGTGGGATGGCTCCGGAGGTTCGACCTCCTGACACCAACAAATATTGGGATTTTAGATTCTAAACAAAGGTTCATAGTAAGGGAATCTATTTTAGGGGATGCAATGATAAACTCCTTGTGAGAGATCTCCCAACCCTTAGAACAAGGGCTTTATGCATCATAAAGACACTAGGGGAGAGTTATCATGCACTGCTTCCCATTGTTTACGATTTTCATCGCAACCACAAATTTATATAGTGGTTTGGAAGAGCTTGGCTTATGCTCGTTACCGCTTGGGTTATTCCCTTGGGGTGAGTACTTTTTCCCACCAAGGTAGGGCCTCTAAAGGTACAAAAAAGAGAGTAATTGCATCTCTAGTTTGATCAATCCTTGTTTGCATGAACAAAGAGAGAACACACGCGATATACTTAACTCACACTAGCAAGATTTTGTTCAATTTTAAGAAGCCCAAATTGAAGTGTGGAGGCAATCTTTTATAGAACCTAATATCACCAAAAGACTTTTGATTCTCCAGATCTCTGTGAAGCACAAGAGAAGTGCATATGCCTTTTAAATGATATTAACTTGTAAAAAAGATTGCAAACCATGAAAAATACATGTTCATTTTAACTTCAAAAGCAATAATGGATTATTTTTATAGCACCAAGATGAAGTGTGAAGTTTGTTTGTTCAATTTTTCGATCCAAAACCAACTCTAGTAGTTCCTAAGGTTCTTTTTAACCCTTTGATTGTTCTTTTTAAAACCCAAATGAAATGTATTTAAGTTCTTAAGCTAAAAGATAACAATGTTCCAAAGATTGGGTTATAGGTGTTCCAAAAGTGTTAAAAAACACTTGTTACAATCATGAAATAGTTCCATAAAAAACCTTCCCTTTGTTTCCTCTTTCCCTTCTTAATTTCCAAACCTAAAAAAGTGCTCAAAATGTTAGATGAGATCAAGAAAAAAGAAGATATAAGGGTTAGATGAATGATTAAGCATAAAAACCCTAATATTTAGACCACATTACGATGTGTTTTCACTTTAGATGTAAAATAGAAAATTTTAACTATACAAAAATTGAGAAACACTTACACCATTGCATAACTTATGAAATTCTACCCCATTTAAAAAAACAAATCTTTGAAAAATATTTTTGTATGACCAAGATATGGCCATTTTAAGATTGACTATAAAAGCATTAAAACAATGATTAGATGCACTAAAACAATAACCATATGTGCTAAAATAGTGACCAGATGCGCTAAAACAGTGACCAGATGTGCTAAAACAGTGACCAGATGCACTAAAATAGGAGGTGAATATGCTATAAGATTTCACAGATGCATTATAACATAGCCTGGATGCGCCAAAAGTCACCACCTATGCGTTGAAAGAAGCCACAGGTGCGCTACATTGAGATTAATGAACAAACTTGTTGGAAAAATAGTGAAATTGATCAAAAAGACATGTTAAATTTGAGATTTTTGCCCTCCTTATAGCACCAAAATGTGAATGCTTGGTCTAGACCTGCACAAACATGAACAAACAACACAATGTTAGTCAATTATACAAATCTAAACTAGCATTCCCCATAAGATTCATTTGAAGCATAATGAACAAGAAATAAGGTAAGGAAATCAAGTGAAAGCAATCTAAATCCTATTCAAATTCTCAAACCCTCAATCCCATGGGGGAATTGGTGCTATTTTGATGTGGAAAATAGCCCTTTCCCAATTCCTTGCAAGCTTTGATGATGAACAATGGTGCTCCTTGATGAAATTTACAATAACCTAACTATGGTGGATGAAAACTATGAAAACTTGGATGAAGTGTTGATGAGTTTGCTCAAAACCTGTAGATAATGACTTTGCATAAAGTTGTGGATCCAAAATTAGTAAAAGAGCTCTCCGTTTATAGGAAATAAGGATGGAGGAATAAGCAAAAAGGATGAATGTGGGACTAAACATAAGCCAATGACATTGTGCCACTTGTCAACATGCTATTGAAGAGAGGTGGAGCACATTTTGATGAGTGTGCACATAAATGCTATCAGGTGGAGATTTGAAATTTAAAAGTTAGCTTGTGGAGGAAGATGTGGAAGAGGAGTTAATGCCACTTGGCTCAAGAAAAAGGACTTGTAAGAGATATAAATGCCATGTTGGAGGAAAAGACCTTTTAGGAGGGAGATTTCAAAATGGAGGAATATTCCAACTTGATGCCTTTTTGAATGAAAATAGGAGAATTTATAAATCAATTAAATTGATTTATTTGCACAAGTTGCAAAATCTAGATGATTTGATGGATTAGAGCTAGAGTTAACTAGGATTTAATTAACTTAGATGGAGATTAGCTAATTTGTCATTTTGACATAGATTTCTGGATTTATTCAAATCAAAATGAGAGAAATATGAATATTAGACTTAATTAAATAAAGTTTGATTTATTTAATTAAAAGGGATGATGAAATTAGATTTAAATCAAATAAAGTTTAATTTATTTAATTAAAAGAGGAACATTAGGATTAATCAAATAAAATGATTTATTTAATTAAAAGATAATGATTTAATCAAATAAAGAGTTGGTTTATTTAATTAAAAGGGGAAAATGATGAATTAATTAAATAAGGATTATTTAATTAATTGGTTAGTAAAGAAGTGATTCAGAAAGAACTGATGTTAATGAACTGGAATCAAGTGCATGATGTCGATCAAGATATTTTACGTGTCTATAGGGATAGTCACTTGAATCAACATTAAAAGAGCTTATTGTAGCCAAGCTTATAACATTACCAGAGGCACGAGATTGGGAACTAAGAGTTAAACCTTCATGGTGGAATGATGCATATTATTGTGATTTTCATAGAAACAAGGGTCACAAAACAAATTATTGCATGCAACTAAAAAATTTGGTGCAAGATTTAATAGATAGAAAGGAAATATCAATAGAAGGACCCCAAACAAATGTTGATCATGGAGTATTCAAAAATCCTTTATGTAACTACAAAAAGGGGGAGTCCTCTTCATCAAACACCAAAGGGAAAAATGTGAACTATGTTTATGATTCTACCATTCTCCATATTGAGGTAGTTGATAACCAAACCTATGGCATTGCTACAGCTAATAATCAAACTAATGACATTGAAATCAATGATGAACAAAAATTTGTTGCAGCTAATAATCAAATTAATGATATGACAATTGAGCATGAACAAAACATTGTTGTAGCTGAAAATCAAATCAAATCAATGACATCAAACAAGACATGGTTGCAAATGATAATCAAATTAATGTCATTAAAATCAAAGACAAATAAGACGACATGCCAGTAAACATGACCACAAGAGCTCAATCTAAGTATGTATTGAAGGGAAGTACATCCAAAACACCTATTGCCTTGTCAAATCAATACAAAATTGTGGACCAATTGCAAAAGATCTTAGCTCAAATATCCATACTATAACTTCTCAAAATTTCACCAACTCACAAGGATATTATGGAAAAGGCTCTAGTGGACACTACAGTACCTACCAATTTGGAATTTTGTCAATTCCAAGCCATGGTGGGACATTTGACTGCACCTCATTGCCTATCATTCTCTAAAAATGATGATGTATCCCTTACACATCCACACAACACAACCCTTCATATTGAGGTTATCATTCATAAACATTAGGTCAAATGTGTTCTAATAGATGGAGGAGCTGGTATAAATATTTGTACTTTAAAGCTTTACCGTGAACTAGGATTCTCAGAAAATGTAATTGATGCTAGAAGAAAGATCACTATCAAATCCTATGATGATGAAGAAAGATCCTCACAAGGATTGATTGGCTTACCAATCCAAGTGGGACCAATCCAAAAAGATATAGTTTACCAAGTTTTGGATAAAGGTTTGACATATAACATACTCTTAGGTTGACTTTGGATCCATGAGATGCAAGAAGTGCCATCAACGTATCATCAATGTTTGAAATTCCCTTTCAATGGGCAAGAGATCACCATTTCAACTAATTCCAACAATCCTCAATATTGCAATACTCTCAAGACGGTCCAATATACTTTTGTACCACACAATAGGGAAGCTATCACTCCTAGTTCATCAAAAAATGAAGGTCAAATCAACTTGAGAAAAAGGTACAGTCAAAAGATAAAGGCATTGGTGATTCTACTTCCTCAAGTAATGAGAGTCAACTAAATTCTTTGTCAAAACTATTTGAGAAAAAGGTTCAGTTGAAGGACAAAGGCATGGGTGAATATTCTTTTGAGCAATTCTTATGTCTTTCACAACTCCTACCTTCTCTGAAATCCTATGGACAACCATCAATATCAAGACAACAATCCTCATAACCAACCACACTCTTTGATGGTAAGTTTGTAAAAGGAGGCACCCTAGTTGATGAATTTGAAGACAAGGATGTTTTAAACTAGTTGTAAAAAAATGAAGAAGCATCACAAGAATCAACTTCCAATGTGCTAACAGAGCCATATGGTAAAGGGTTTACAATCCTAGAGAAGATGGAATATGAAGGAAAAGGTCATGTCAGAAAAAGAAAAGAGGGTATCGTGGAACCAATACAACCCACCATAACAAATTCAAAAGACAAAATAGGGCTAGGATATAGAGAAGAGACAAAGGAAGAAACCAAGCAGCAAATTTGTGAGTGAATCCTCCAATTGTGAGATAGTTCAGAAACAGACTCCAATGAAATGAATTGGACTCGCTATCTGAAGAATCTTGTCATGACAAAGAAATTGATGTGATAAAATGGTATGCACCAACACATATGGAGGGAAAAAGCTAAGGGTCTAGACCACTTGAAATTGGATCACTACATATCGATGACTCTAGTGAAGATGATTAGACTTCAAGCAAGATAGATCATTTGGAGGAGAGTAACATCATAGACCTTGACATTTCTATCAAAAACTTTGACAATGTTTCCATCATGACACTCACCCCTTTTGACCTAAACCAATCTGATGATTCCTTTCCATTGGTACACCCCAAACTTATTGACTGAGACCAAATAGAGTTGTTTGAAATACCTATCTTTTCAAATGACCACGTCATTTTTAACTTCTTTTGCTCTGAAAATCCCAAAACAAGTTCCACTAGTGAATCTCATAATGAAGCTTCTGACATGGGGAGTTCCAAATCTCCTAGCTACAAAATGAATATCAAAAATCAATCTAATGTTGAAAACCATTTAATGACAGTATTAGATCAAGAAAAAGTAAAAATAAAGAGTGCATCTAATGGTGAAAACCTCTCTGAGGCACCGAAGGATGAGATATTTGACACTCTTCCTGAGCACTATCATGAGAGATCTCTAGTATTGGTTGAGCCCACACAATCCATCAACATTGGTGCAACTAAAACAGTGAAGACCCTACATCTAGCAGCATCCATGACAGAGGAAGAAAAACCAAGCTTCACCAAATTCTTTGAAGAATGGAAAATCAACTTCGCTTGGTCCTATGCTAACATGCCAAGGATAGATCCAAATCTTATGATGCATCATTTATCTCTACCACCTAGGGTGAAGCCAGTAAAGAAAAAATTGAGAAAAATGCATCCCCATGTCGCCCTCCTAGTGAAAGCCGAATTGAAAAAGTTGTTAGATGCGGGATTCATCTGACCTATTGATTATATTGAATGGATCTCAAACATTGTGCTAGTTTCTAAACTAGATAACAGTATCAGGATATGTATAGATTTCAGAGATATTAACAGGGCTTGTCTAAAAGGATGACTTTCCTTTGCCTAACATAGACATCATCATGGATTTAACAGCAAGGGATGAAATGCTATCACTCATGGATGGATTTTCATGTTATAATCAGATAAAAATTGCACTAGAGGACCAAGACAAAACAACTTTTACCTTCCCATGGGGTACATTCTGTTGGAACGTCATGCCTTTTGGGCTAAAGAATACAAGAGCTACTTATCAGCGTGTGATGACCACAATCTTTCATGATGTGATGCACACCTTCATGGAGGACTACGTAGATGACTTTTTATCAAAATAATTCACTAGGGAAGGACATATAGAAATCCTAGACAAAATATTCACTCGGTTGGAAAAGTTTAATGTGCGTCTAAACCCAAAGAAGTGTGTATTTGGAGTGACATTAGCTAAACTCTTAGGATATATAGTCTTGGCTAAAGGCATTGAAGTAGACCTAGTGAAATTCAAAGCCATCATGGAAGTGTTGCCTCCTAAGAATATCAGCCAACTTAGATCTCTACAGTGAGGATTTCAATCTATCTGAAGGTTCATCACACAACTACAGAATAAAATTCATCCTTTTACACATTTGCTACACAAGAATGTTTCCTTCAAATGGGATGAAAAATGTGAAGCTGATTTCAATCAACTGAAACAATATCTGATGAGCACACCTATTTTGGTACCACCAATAGAAGGAAAACCACTGCTACTCTACATTGCAACTAATAAGGTATCTTTGGGAGCTTTTCTAGAACAAGAGGATTCTACAAGAAAAGAAAGGGAGATCTATTACATCAGCAGAACATTAAACGACTATGATATTAATTACACATTCATTGAAAAAGTATGTTTAGCAGTAGTGTTTGCTACATAATGATTGTGACACTACATTTTTAACACACCATCAAACTAATAGCAAAGATAGATCCATTGAAATATTTACTCAGCAAATCCAACTTAACAGGAAGACTAGCAAAGTGGGTAATGATATTGAGCGAATTTCACATCCAATATGTGGATAGAAAATAAATCAAGGGCCAATCAACAGTCGACAAACTAGCTAAAGCACCATTACAAGATGATCACCCCATGCACATCGAATTTCTAGATGTAGATGTCCTTACAGTTTCAACACAACATTGGATATTATATTTTGATGGCTCTTACACACAACATGGATCAAGTGTTGGAATCTTATTTATCACTCCCCAAGGACACACCATTCCAAATTCTTACAGGTTGATGTTTCCTTGCATCAACAACATAGCTGAGTATGAAGCATTAATCATTGGAATCAAAGTAGTGGTGGAATGGAAAATTATAGAGTTACAAGTCCATGGAGAGTCCCAATTGGTCATAAATTAGGTTAATGATGATTACCAGACAAAAGATGATAAGCTACTACCATATAAAAGAATGGTAGATTACTTTAAAAAATACTTTGTTGAAATAAAATTTGAACAAATTCCAAGAACTGACAACAAAGCTGTAGATGCCATGGCTACCATCGCTTCTCTTCTACAGATACTAGAAAAAGGAGCTTGTTATGAATTCATGTTGGAATAAATGTTTAACCCCACCTATGATAACCCTGAATCCCAAGTCATATGCCATTTAGTCGAGGTTGATTCTTCTATCTATGGGAAGATCTACACCTATCTGAGAGACAATACCCAACTACCTGATCTATCCCAAAACCATAAATGTAATTTTATTTGACAAGCAGCTCGACACATCTTGATAGCCAATATACTTTATTGACGAGGTCTCAATGGTACTCCTTCAATGTCTTGAACATAGTGAAGCTGAAACCACTTTACGTGAGGTTCATGAAGGTATCTGTGGCACTCATTCAAGTGGTCTTACTCTTGCTAAGAAACTCCTACTCTTGGGTTATTATTGGCCAAACATGGAGAAGGAGTCTTTTCAATTTGTTAAGAAGTGCAAGAAATGTCAAATCCATGGGAACCACATTCATGCACCAACATAGGAGTTGCAACCATTCACATTAACCTTGCCTTTTTGTCAATGGGGACTTGATCTTGTAGGTAAAATTCATCTTTCTTCCTCCAATGGGCATAAATTCATCATCATAGCCATAGAATATTTCACAAAGTGGATAGAAGTCGTACCTTTAACCACCATCACTGGCAAATAAATAGCCTCTTTCATCCTAAATTACATTATCTGTCGATATGGTATCCCTAGTTCCATTGTCACCGATAATGGTAGACCTTTCAAAAATCAAGATAATCAAAAAAATTATGAAAAAATCCATATCCAACACAGATTTTCCACACCATACTACCCTCAAGGAAATATCCAAGTAGAGGCCTCAAACAAAACTATTCTGAAGATCCTGAAGAAAACTGTCAATGATGTTGGACGTGACTGGCATGTTCAATTAAACCCTGCTTTGTGGGCATATCGTACTAGCATCCACACCCCTATAGGAGCCACACCATATGCTCTTATTTATGGATTAGAGGCCATTTTACCAATTGAGGTTGAGATACCTTCACTTCGAGTGTCTTTGAAGGGAATCATTTCAGAGGAAGATTATCGGGTATCCAGGTTACAAGAGTTGGAACTTTTAGATGAGCGTTGTCAACATGCAGTTGATCACCTGAAATCCTATCAATAGAGAATGTCAAGAAGCTATAATCACAAGGTCAAACCAAGAACATTTTAGGTAGGTGACTTGGTCTTGAAAGAAAATCCCCGCAACCAACAGGATAGAGAAAAGAAAGGAAATTTTGAAACAGTATCCAGGTTACAAGAGTTGGAACTTTTAGATGAGCGTTGTCAACATGCAGTTGATCACCTAAAATACTATAAATAGAGAATGTCAAGAAGCTATAATCACAAGGTCAAACCAAGAATATTTTAGGTAGGTGACTTGGTCTTGAAAGAAAATCCCCGCAACCAACATTATAGAGAAAAGAAAGGAAAATTTGAACCAAATTGGCTAGGTCCTTTTGTCATTGTATCAGTCTTTGGATTTGGAGCATATCAGTTGTCTACACCTAAAGGGGACATGTTCGAAGAACCAAACAACAACCTACATCTCAAAAAAAATTACACCTAACTCATCCAGTGCATGGTCAAAAATTGAAAAATCCAAAAAAAAGAAAAAAATGCAAAAAATAGAAAAATAAAGGTGAAAAATCAAAAAAATTGTTACCTTGATGAAAACCTAGCAAACATGCATCTCAATAACAACAAAAAAATCATAAAATCTGAAAAAGTGTAATAAAAGCAAGTAGTGAAAACTTGGCAACAGGCACTATTTGTGATAGATTAGCTTCTCCATCTATTATCATGTGTGTCGATTGTCTGCTTTTTGCCATCACTATGCCTGATCATAAAAAAGAACCTCATGTACATATCTGGGTGTCATGGACGTTTCTCACCCTGGCTTGGTTATCATTGCACATATCCATAATAAATGATTGGTTTCTCATTGGGGGAAAAATCCTGAACTCACTGGGGGCAATCTACTTTGAGCTTAAAACAACAAACAAGAAAAAAAATCAGACAACGTAGCAAATACAACAATCACAATAAAAACTCAACATTAAACATTGATCACAAATTTTAAACATCAACCATCCAAATCAACAACAAGATCAATCAAAACAAATATAAATGGATGATACTCTTCTGAAGCATGGTTTTATCACTTTGGCATGAATGTTCAACTATTGTGTCTTGATTTTTGTTATCATTTCTCTGGAGCAATTCAATGATGTCATTGACTAGAGGAGTTATGATCGAGAATCATATTTTCTTTGTCTACTGTTTGTGAGTTAATCATTAATACTATGCAAATTTTCACGGGACATGCTCTACAAAGTATCGTTGATGAAATTCCAAATTTGCATAGGAAAATGATTAACTCTTGTATGTTTTACGCAAGCAATACTCAAGTCATCTCGGTTCAATTATGCCTAGATGCTTGTATTAACTTGCAATATCAAAAATCCATGGAATTTGTACTCAGGTCATCATGGTCTAATTATACCATCGATGTTTCTACTAACTTTCAACATATTAAAAGGCTCAATGATGATACCAAGCACAAAAAATCAGCTGACAAAATGACAACCTTGCATATTTAATTTTGCATAGTTAAGATAGATTGCATCCATATTAGTTTTGCATCTGCATTTTAGAATTTTCCAAGGCTAGCAAATTTCAAAATGATTTTATCTCTCTCATCAATGGATTGAGTACATTTGGCATTAACAAAAACATAATCAGTTACATGTAGTTGCATAAGCACATTGTACATTAGAAAGCATTGTCATATTGTGCATACATTAAGACAACATCATCATACATCCATCCATGCATTAAATCATATATTTGCATTCAAAAAATACAAAAATAAAGTGCATTACCTTTCATTTGCATAATCACATCCATCTCATATAGCATAAAAGCATCATCTGTAAAGCATATAGCATCATAATCCATGCATCATCATTTCATCATTGCATCCATACATAATCATGGCATAATCATAAAACATCACATAGCATATAGAACAGAAGCATATAGAACAAAAATTAAATGCATTCATCATAAAAATCATGTAGGCAACATATAGATCAATGATATCAGTTGCATCTCATTTATAATCTTGAAATAAATGTCAAGTGTACAATGATATCATAAAATGTGGAGAGATACATCATCAAAATGGTAGAATATCATCAAGTATCTACCCGAATCAAAGTATACATCAAGTCTCCATAAATCATCAAATGCCAATACATCAAATGTCAACATCAAAGCTATTTGCAACTCCCCCTAGATGTTGTCAGCCTCACTGAACCACATGCTAAACCACCTGATGGCCCTGCACCTAGATCCCTAGGAGGTGGCCCTGTCACACCCCTGCTCACCGAATAGCTCTGACCTAATCTGACACTAGCTGACTATGCACAACTAAAACACTGCTCTACAGGAACTACCTCATAATATCATAGCCTATAATACTTGGCCTCCCTGGTAGAGTGCCATACCTCTCTAAGCATACCTATTGTCGTGGTACCCTTAGCAACTCTTTGTAATCTCTATGTTAAGGCCTCTGCCTGCTCACACCACTATCTCAAATTATCTCTCTCTATTGTCAATGAGGCAATCTGTGCCTGTGCTTGTGCCTGTGCCTATGCTCGTATCTATGTTTGGACCTGTGTCAACTATGCCTATAACATATGCACTTGTGTCTGTAAAGCAACTATCTGAGCCTATTACTGATGGGAGGGCAAACAAATCTAAATCTTCTAAGGTGCTACAAACACCATGGATCTCCTCATTTGAGCCTCTCACATCTAGTACTATCCCACCACCTCCATCATCTCCATCACCCCCATCTCCACCACCTCCATCACTACCATCTCTCTCCTCCCCATCTCCATCTCCTACGTCTCTCCTCTATATAGGGGCATGTGATGTCATTCTCTCATCATCATCCATGACTAGTGTTGGCTCGTCTGGGCTGGATATCCTTAGGAAAGGATGGGTAAAGAAGTAATACACATAATCATCTGTCATCATTGCATCAACAATCTTTGGATGGTAATCCCATATCTGCAGCTGTAACCCAAAGTACTCCTAATAGGCTACATCATAGGATAATGCAAGTCCCCACTTTGGAATGTCCTGTCGACGTCAAGCATATAATGCCACTTCCTGGGGTATGACCTGAGCTCTACCATACTGTTGAAGCACTCTCATGACCAATAATCTCTCAATAACATATGGTGTCTATCCAATCAAATACCTCAAAGACAACACAAATGACATCTCAATGTCATCATCTAGCCAATCCCCGTAGTCTAAGTATGGCCTCCATGTCACTGTCTCCAAATCATCTAAAAGACGTCTCCAATACTCCAATTTTCCTAGCTTAGGCTAGAAAATTGGACCTATATATCCAAAAAAATAGGGTCTCCCAACTGAACGATCTTTGTCTACAACAAGTCACATGAAATCTATGTTCTCCCATGCCCAAATCTGTAGTAGTGTAACCCCAACTGATAGACTAGCTACTCCAAGATATACTACCTAATGTAAATCATGATACAAATGAGCCAGCATGCAAGATCCCCAAGCATATCTGATCCCTTGTGAGAGTATGCTCTCTAGAATCCAACCTTAGTCAACTAAGAGTCCCTTTGACCTACAATTAGGACATAGAAAACCTCCAATGAATCTGGCTAAAACACAAGGTAGTGGCTGATATAATGCAACCATCTCTCACCACAGAATCTCGTATATGTTAATCTCATCATCATGGAAAATCCTCCACAATGCATCAGTCCCACCCTGCTCTATGTGATTGAAGACCACTAGCTCACCACTAACCGGAATCCCCAAGATACGATACACATCCTCTGGCATGACTATCATCTCACTAGTGGCTAAATGAAAGGTGTTGTGATCACTATGCCACCTCTCAGCCAAAGCAATCAGAAGTCCCCTATTGATCCTATATTGGGGCATATCCATCAAAGAAGTCAACTTGCATCATGAAATGATATCTAAATCAGCCTGCACTAGCTGTGGAATCATATCCCAGGTCTTCGGGAATCACTCCCAAGACTGAAGGACTCTAAAATCATCCTATAATCATAGAATATTGCAAATCAACATCTTATTAATCAACCTATCAATTAATCTAATCATTTATCTATCACCTATCATGAGTTCAGTCATCAAAAAATCATCAAACATCATCAAATCAATAGCTGGCGTGATCATCAAACATTGAAAATAAGGAGAACAATCAAAATTTCATCATTCTGGCATAAATGCGCTAAAACAGTGCTTCTATGCACTAAAAACATGGATGCACTAGAAAACTTCATAAATGTGCTAAAACAGGGTCTCAAAGTGCTAAAACCTTAGATGTGCTAAAACAACTACCATATGCACCATTTTGTGCCTTCTATGCACCGAAACACTATATGTACTACAAAATTTTATGTATGCACTAATAAAATCAACCGATGCGCTAAATTATTGTATGCACTAAAACATATCATGAATGTGCTAAAACCTAATCTAAATGCGCCAAAAATTAGTTTGCACTACAACATCCTATCAATGCACTATTTTATGGCTTCTATGCGCTAAGTCAACCCTATGCGCTACAACAAATACCATATGCGCTAAGTCTACCCTTTGCACTAAAATAGTGCCCCAATGTGCTAAAGTGGACTCCCTATGCGCTAAAACATGAAAATCTGAATTCAAAACATAAAAAAATGGGAAAATGCATTTCAAAACTCACGAAGAAGTTTTTGGGGTACGTACGAAAGGTCCATACGCGGTTGGGTGGTTGTGACATCGGACTCACTCAAATCGATGGGTTTGCAATGGGATCACCATTTTGCTCAAATTGCTCAAACTTGCTCAATCGCCTCAATCTTCAAATGCAAATGACTCAAATGACCTTTTTTTCATCCTTTTACCTTTTTAAGGGATGAGTAAGTGAGAATTTAAAGGGATTGTTTTATTTTTTTTAAACCAAGGGGCATCAATTAATCATTTAATCAAGGTGGCAGGTTCAGTATTATTTTTCAGGAGATAAATTGTTGCAACATCATAAAATTTGAAAATTATCATAATATCATAAAAATTTCAAAAATATGAAAATTTTCAAAAATTCAAAAAAAATCCCTGATTTATCTCCCAAGGGGGCATATATCCATTATCACCTAAAAATCAGCATCTATGGCATATCCAAAATTTTATCAACAACATAAAAAAAAAAATCTTTGAAGCAATGTGTCACAAACACATCACTTCAAAGAAGGGAAAAATGTATACACCTAAAATTGGTCTGGAGAAAATTAATTAAATACTAGTTATTTAATTAATAAAATATTTAATTCTTCTACTTATAAATAAATTGCAAAATCTATTTATATAGTTCACTTTCTTAAATTCTTCTTATTCTAAATTACCTCTATGAGTTATCTTGAATTTTATAAGGAAAATGTGTAGTAGCAATGTTTCACAACAACCGAGTTACAATACCATTGCTCATACATCATTACTATTGCCTCAACCTATCTTGCCTATTGCTCCTCATTTTCCTTCACATAGTAGAAAAGAGAATGAGCTTTTTGAGAAAAAATTTCATATAACCATCTCCATTTTGGATTTAACAAAAACATCACTTACATACAATAGGACATGCTCCAAGAAGTGTTCCAGAAGAATAGTATCCAATCTTCTTTGAAATTGAATGATGTAGCAACCTTCTTTGATTGTATGCAAGTGACAAAGTCAAAACTCACATTCCCTAAACATGAATTACCCTCGCTTGAGATACAAAATAAAAATGAAGCTTTAACGATAAAGGTCATCATTAATGAAACTGCAGTTAGGTGCACTCTCATAGACAATGGAGTGGGTCTTGAGTTTTGTAACATTGACATCCTAAATAAAATTGGTATGGACAAGAGGCTTATTTGACTTAATGATGTTAATATTTTTGGGTTTGACAATGTTAATAGGCAACCATTAGGAATGATCACATTACCTATTGAGGTCAAACCTGTAGTTTTTCCTACCCCTATCCATATCATGCTAGGACCTCTTTCATACAACCTTCTCCTAGGGAGACCATGGATTCATGCTATGAAAGGAGTCTCGTCTACTCTTCATCATGAGATGAAGTTTGAATATAACAATAAGAACTACACAGTTGAAGTAGATGAACAAAGTTATAAGTCACAAAATCAATAGGATCATAACACTTCCAACTCCCCTAATACTTTCATTCCAACCTCAAAAGTAGAACCTATACAAGTTGATGATAATCCTAATTGTCTCTAACCTACAACAAAAATCTTTAGTGATGATTGGGGGTTGTTATATTTTACACCTCATTTCAATGAAGAGTCCAAAATCTCACCCTCAAAGTCCAAAGATTCATATACAAATTATTCATTTTCAGAAACATGCTCTAGTGACAATTGAGGTTCATTAGATTTTACACCTTCCTTTATGGGAGAGTACAAAATCTCACAATCTACACCTCAACAGCCTTGTGTTTCATTTGCCCAACTTGGTTCTACATCAACAACATCACCCCATGATGGTGATGGGGGCTCTTTAACTCCCATCCCTCATGAGAGGAATATGTGTAACTTCAAGAAACCTAAAAATGATTTGTGTTCTCATGAAGAATCCAATCCTTCTTAGAACCATAAACCCTCTTCATCTGAGTTGGAAGAATGTTATGGTCTTGGATACAAAATCCTTTCTAAACATGGACACAGTGAAAACATGGAGAAAAATGATAGAGAACAAGTGAAGTCAATACCATACTCTTTCAAAAAAGATCTAGGTTTACCACCTCTATCTCCATCTTCATCTAAGGCCTTATCATCTATTGTGTATGACATCTTGTGCCAAGAAAAAAATATCCGCTACTGTTGATCAAGAGAGTATCTTGTCAAGACTCCTCCAAGATCATTTGATATCTATCCCTCCAAAAACATGAAAGAAATTTTACAACATGAATTCATTTTGTGCATATCATAGAGTTCATGGTCATTCTACTAATGAATGTAAGGATTTGGGTAATAAAATTCAACATCTTAAGGATTGTGGTGCATTTCCTTGTGTTGATGCACCTAGTTCCTCTAATTGATATTGATTTTCATAATATCATGTTTCTCATCAATTATATCGGCTCATCCTTGTCCTACACTTAGTGGGGGAAAGGGGTTAGATATCCTTGTCCTATTTTTGGCACTTGATGTTGTCCCTTTGGCTAGTTACCTTCCTTCCGCATATACCGAACAAGATTGGGATGTGGATGACCTACTATAGGTTGACTCGCATGTTCCTTATTAGTAATGTCTTTGTTTTCTTTTGCATGTTTCTTTGTGTGATTGCATGGGTGTAATGTGATCCCTCGTACTAATATATTTGATGTATCTCTCTCTTTATGTGTATCCCTCTATTTGTATATGCATTCTTCTATATGTCATAAACATTTATCTTTTGCATTTGTCTTGTGTTTTCCTTTTGGGGATGACACAAGGTGTTGAGACATTTAGGTCTCTTCCATGTTGACCCGAAATCCTTTCTTTGATTTTTCTCTCTATGTGTTATTCTTCCAATTATGTGAGTATTTGGGGAACAATGACATTTTCAATCTCTAAAGCAACATTGTAGCAAAGATATACTGACCCCGAATCCATAGATCCCTTATGTGTTTTTTGGGGAAACCCTTTTCATGATGTAGCTTCATTTGGAAACATATGATTTGGTACAGGGATTTTTGAGTTAGCTCTCATAGGTGCCTTATGGTTATCATTGATTATTTGCTACTTTAAATTTATTGCTTACAACAATGGTGTAGAAATTCCTATAAAGTGGGGGCATATATTGGCATTATTCAGCATCCTCATGTTTCTTTGTGAAATTTTATTTCTTCTTGTGATGCATCCTTTTCTTGGTAGTGCCATTGGGTTTGATGTCCTCCAAGAGCATGATATTTCTTAGCATATGACTTTCCTCTTAGTGGTGATGTTATGAGATACATTCCCTAAGTTGTGAATATTTTATCTTCAACTTGTCCTCTCTTGGAGACATTATGCATGATGATCCCTAAGGAGAGACCTTACACAAACTAAGCAAAGTCCCTTTCAACAAAACTATATATATATGTATAATGTTCATAAGTGTTTAGCATAATACAACTTGTTAACCTTTTTAAGCTTGAACCCATCCCTATAAGGCCACAAAGCATAATGCACCTTGTTTGCTAGTAGATCCTCCCCCATGTTCATGAGTGCTTAGCATAATGAAGCTTGTTAAGCCTTATGAAGCTCGAAACCCAACATTTGTGTGTGGTGCCTTATTAAAGTTGTCAAGAGGATAACTTTGATATGGTATGGGAGCCTAATAAGATTCTCTCATTTGCCACTTCCCTGGGGGCTCACCTAATGGACAACCTGAGGTTTCATTAGCCTGTGTGAGCATATGTGTCATTTGCATAGTGGACATCAAGTTTTTCTTGTGAACATATAGGACAAATAGCCTAGATGTGTTTCACATCTCGTTGGATAGTCGAAGCTTGATCCACTCCTTCCCTGGATAAATAGTCATGTTCCACATCGCATTGGGACAATTGAAGCTTGACCTACCTCCCTCCTCTTCTCCTAGGCTTTGATATTGTATGATTGAGTGATACTTGTCATGGGGTGATACTCTCACTAAAGTGGGGGCTAAATGTAGTGTAGGAAAAAGTATCCCTTTTTCACACTTAATTTGGGAATAATTAAGATTGAAAAGGACTAAATTATGCCTTAATTTAGTGGTGTAATATGTTTTACATATTCACATTAAGTTTAGGGACTTATTAGATAAAATGGAGTTAATTGTACCTTATTTATGGTTTTTTAAGGTGTACCTTTACACTTTCACACTTATCTAGAGATTTATTAATTAATTGAGGTTAATTATGCCTTAATTGGCCCCTTAGTTAAAATCCAAGCCTAATTAATTACAATTTTTGAAGAGGAAAACCTAACATTCATAAATTCCATAACACTTAACATTGGAGAATGTGTGTCCTAGGTGAGTGACCTAGTACCCATTCGCCAAAGGGTGAATGGATCCTCACTTAGACCTAGGACCAAAAATTTTACTATGTTTTTGGCGGTATTTCAATGATTTCAAATGTATATTCACATGTCCTCTTGTGTTATTTGAATTTCAGGAATTAATGTTAACATATGTATAAATAAGAGGTCATTTCACTAAGTTTCATCTAAGCAACCTAGCAAGTTCAAGTTATCCTAAGAGAACTTTCATGAGATCAAGCTATAGAAAGTGCAAGAGCATTTCAAGAGAAAGTCAAGGAATTCAAGGGTAGAATTATAGAAGAATTATTGCATCATTCAAGATCCCATTATCATGTCAAAGTCTTCTTGCATCATGCATGTTATTTGAGCTAATATTGTTGAAAATGGAGCTAATTATGTAGCTTAATACTTTGTAAAACTATTGTAGATGTAGATCTAATTAACTATTCTTTGTTGATGATTATCTATTGAGATTCATTTTACCATTTGTAGAAATAGAAAGAAGATTGTAGAAGAATAAGACCAAAATTTTGAAGTTACACAACATATACCATGGAGAAACCCTTTCAGGAAAAAAATCCACCAAGAATCACTGTATTATATAATCTCAAAATAAGATTACAATAATTCCAATCTTTGCTTCAGATGCTTCTTTTTCCTTCAACAATTCTTCTTCACAACCTACAATTAAAATCTAATAAACTCTCTTCAACTTGCTACAATATATAGACAATAATGAGCCTTGTAAACTCCAAAGAGTTTACAATTTCAAAGGACAATGCTTATCTCACAAAACCCATTCCTATTCTTTGCAAGTAGAGTTCTACTGTGAAGAACAATGTCAAAACAAGTCCATCCTTTTGGGTGTCCCAAACTGAAGTCATAACTCAATGTTGATTCTAAAGATATCTTCTAATATTATCCTCAAATTTGGTGCCCAAGAATGGTCCCACTTAACTCATCCTTATAAAATATCTTATCATGCAAAAGTGTTAACTCCAAGATTCCAACTTGGGCATCCAATGTGGGTCCAAGTCAATCTTTGTTAACTGAAACATATCTCTCCACCATTTATGCAAATATCATGCATGATTGATCATCCCAACTTAACTTAATGTATCACCTATTATCTGTCATGCAACTCAAGTCATTAGTCATGCATTCCAATTCAACTGAAGTCAACTAGCATTCAACTGAAACTAACTAGATGCAATGAAGATAACTGAACCATAATTGAACTGAACTGAAGTGAACTAATTCTGAACTAATACTCAACTCAACTCAACTCAACTCCATGCATATAAACATCAATCCCTAACTTTTAGGATCTTTACATGCATTACTGAAGTATTATCTTTTTTTCCAATCAGTTAACTTAACTCAAGGTGAGTTCCACCTTCCATGTGGGTGCCCCATGTGCTCCTATTTTGTAGGAGCTCTTCATGGGCATCCCCACATGTTCCTATCATTTAGAATTAATTACAAATGTCAATTTACACACTTTCCAAGGACTTAGGAGATACATGAAATAATGTTTAGGATTCTAATTAAATGGCATCCTATTACCAAACTTCTCCCACTTGACATTATTCATTGTAATTATTCTAAACAAGGAATCATTATTATAAATCAAGTACAGGACTCAAGGCCAATGGCCTTCCTACACCAACTAATCAATCCATGCCAACTTCAAATGCAACCTGCATAATCATGAAGCTCCAAGGAAATGATTAAAACCAAGAGAACTTATCTATAGGATCTGGTTTCATAAGATAATCTTCAACATTAATTAAAGTGTCAACTTTCTCGATTAATACCTTCCCAATCTCAACCATTTCTCGTACAAAGTAATACTGAACATCAAAATGCTTAGTACGAGCATGATACATAGGATTTTTTTGGCTAAACACATAGCACTTTGACTATCACATTCAAGTTTAACTTACTTGCAATTAAAACCAATACCTTTCCCAAGTCTCTATATCCAAACTACCTCTTTGGAGGCATGTGAAACCACTAAGTGTGTTGAACTCACATCCAACCAAGGTGTAGGCTTCTTAGTATTTAGTGTTGAAAAATATTTTCTTACAAGTAACCATTCTAACATATATCTCTTACCATAAGAGAATTCAATCCTTACCTATTTCGCAAAGTATCCATGAGGACCTACGACCAACCAATCCATGCCAAACTCCAAATGCAACATAGCACTATCATGAAGTAATCAAGCAAATGATTAATGTACCCAATACTTAAGAGAACTACTCAAGATTAATGTCAAAACTCCAATCATGAATCGGGAACATAAACATGACAACATGATCTAACCATCTCCAACTAGGAGATCACATGCACCACAACATATATACATGCTAGTCTCAAGAGAACAAGTACCATGCCAAACTATAAATGCATATCAAGAGTAAACCATGACATAATAACAACCACTCTAAACCAAGAAAAAACCATATCCCCAATCACATGAAGATAACCTTACCAATGATGCATCCAGATCACTGCCAACAACTCCCACTGAACAGTGGTAAGAGCTACACATGGCATCATGACTACCATCCTCCTCATGAAGATCGCTCTTTAAAATCAAGCAAAGAGTCATCACTAACATTTTTACATGAAATTATCAAATCATGATTACCGCCATCCAAGGATTCCTCTGTAGAAGAATCAAAACTCTTTTTCTTATTCTTACAATCCTTTTTCACATGTCCCGGTTTACCACAGTTCCAACACTTTACCTTACTTTGTCCTTCTGACTTACCCTTCCCTTCCTTGTCTCCCTTAGCTTCCTTTTTCTTAGGCCTACCTTTTACAAACAAGGCATCTTGGATTTTTGTTTCAAACTTCCTCCTCATCTCCTCTAATAGGAGAGTAGGAATTATATTGTCCATCTTTAGATCTACACCACTACCACTGATAGCAACAATTAGATTTTCCCAAGATTCTGGTAAAGAACAAAGTAACAAAATTCATTTATCTTCATCTTCTCTCTTTACATCTACAAATGCTAACTAACTTAGAATCAAATTAAAAGCATTCAAATGATTTGTAACATAATCACCATCTTTCATCTTTAAAGAATACAGTTGTCTTTTCAGATACAACTTATTAGTAAGACTTCTAGTTTGATAAATATCACCTATTCTCATCCAAAAATTATATGTAGCAGTTTCTTTTGAAACATTCAAGAGAACAACATCAGCAAGACATAATCCTGTGGTCCCTCTTTCCTTCTTATCAATCTTAGCCCAATCCTCATATGACATTGTTGTAGGTGACTTTGTCTCATTACCAACAGCTAATCATTGATCTCTCTCTTTAAGGAGATCCTCCATTTTTAGTTTCCACATCTCATAATTAGATCCATTGAATCTTTCAATAAATAAATGAGAATTAAAACTCATTGTAACAAACTTATTTTCCAAAATCAGCAACAACACAATACTAAAAGCTCCCACTACAACCAGAAAACCTTCAAAATTTTAAGAGAGAGGTGTCCCAAACTCTACCCAATCGTTGCTCCAATACCAAATATTTAAAATGGAGGTAATTATGTAGCTTAATACTTTGTAAAACTATTGTAGTTGTAGATATAATTAAGTATTATTTGTTACAAATTCTTTGTTGATGATTATCTATTTAGATTCATTTTACCATTTGTAGAAATAGATAGAAGATTGTAGAAGAATAAGACCAAAAGATAGAAGTTACACAGTGTATACCGTGGAGAAACCCTTTCAGGAAAAAACTCCACCAAGAATCAATGTATTATTTAATCTCAGAATAAGATTACAATAATTCCAATCCTTGCTTCAGATACTTCTTTTGCATTTGACAATTCTTCTTCACAACTTGCAATTAAAATTTGTTAAACTTTCTTCAACTTGCTGCAATATATAGACAATAATGAGCCTTGTAAACTCCAAAGAGTTTACAATTACAAAGCACAATGCTTATCTCAAAAAACCCATGCCTATTCTTTGCATGTAGTGTTATACCATGAAGAACAATGTCAAAACAAGTCCTTCATCCATTTGGGCGTCCCAAACTAAAGCCATAACTCAATGTTGATTCTGAAGATATCTTCTAAGCTTATCTTAAAAGTTGGCACCCAAGAATGGGCCCACTTAACTCATCCTTATAAAATATCTTATCATGCAAAAGTGTTAACTCCAAGATGCCAACTTGGGTGCCCAAGGTGGGTCCAAGTCAATCTTTGTTAACTAAAACATCTCTCTGCCATTCATGCAAATATCATGCATGATTGATCATCCCACTTAACTGAATGTATCACCTGTTATCTATCATGCAACTCAAGTCATTAGTCATGCATTCCAATTCAACTGAAGTCAACTACCATTCAACTGAAACTAACTAGATGCAACTGAAGATAACTAAACTAAACTAAACTAAACTAATATTGAACTGAACTCCATGCATATAAACATCAATCCCTAACTTCTAGGATCTTTACATGCATTACTGAAGTGTTATCTTTTCTCCAAATAGTTAACTTAACTTAAGGTGAGTTCCACCTTCCATGTGGGTGACCCATGTGCTCCTATTTTGTAGGAGCTCTTCATGGGCATCCCCACATGTTCCTATCATTTAGAATTAATTACAAATTTCAATTTACATGCTCATTTCATTTGAATTTAATCTCTTTCTAATCATATTGTTTGGGGAACACTTTCCAAGGACTTGGAGATACATGAAATAATTTTTAGGATTGCAATTAAATGGCATCCTAAATTACCAACATTCTCCCACTTGACATTATACATTGCAATTATTCTAAACAAGGAATCATTATTTTAAATCAAGTACAAGACTCAAATCCAATGGCCTTCCTACACCAACTAATCAATCCATGCCAACTTCAAATGCAACCTACATAATCATGAAGCTCCAAGAAAATGATTAAAACCAAGAGAAATTATCTATAGGAAGTGGTTTCATAAGATAATTTGCAGCATTAATTAAAGTGTCAACTTTCTCAATTAATACCTTCCCAATCTCAACCATTTCTCGCAAAAAGTGATATTGAACATCAACATGCTTAGTGTTACCCATTTTTTTTACTTGCTCAAGTTGATTGAGTTTAGAGTGTTTGCAAACTAAAAGTGAAGTACATTTCTTATCTATCTTCCCTATATTGCATTCAATTGTATAAACAAAAAAATTAAAGAGATTGCCAGATTTTAGTAACAAATTATTGCATTTATACAAGTGCATACAATATGGAAAATATTTGCATAAATCTTTCTAAAAGGTAATATTTTTTTATATAAAAGTACATATTTGTCTCACACAAGCCATGAGACTTAACTTGTTCAATGAAATGAAGAATAATTTATACATTGATGGATAAAGAGAAAAGAATGCACATATAGGGGAAGAGGCCAGTCATTGCCTGATGACTGGTTCGGTGTCTGTTGCCTTGTTTTGTCTCCTTCTTTGAGCTGCCTTGTGTCTTTTTTAGCTCCCAGCTCCTAGTCCCTCCATTTGGCAATGACAATGATGTTAGAGTAGTGCTCTAAGCAATGAAAGTCTCTCACACTACATGTGCATGCACCCATGAATGTATAAATTTCCCCTCAAAATACATCAAATAAGCATACATGTCCAAAGAAAGAAACAAGATCATTTAATACATCAATCATATGCATATGTTTTTTCTAACTGTTTGCTTCATGTGCAGATACAGGAAAAGCAATGTTACTATTTCATCAAATTTCAGTACGTGGGTTAAATGTGGCTCCCACAAGTGTTGAACTCGGTGTTCTTTGTTATGCTTTAAAGAGACATTGAAAGATAATTCATCTCTTATGTTTTGTTCAAACGAGTGTATATCATTTATGATAATGAGTTTTATTCATTGTCCTAAATGACATATAATTGTTTAAATAAAATCACAAAGATCAAAGCAGATATGACTTACTGTTCCATGTAAGTGTAGCATAAACATGTTTATCTATTAGTCATCATGCTCATTAGGAAACAAGAGCAGTTTTAAGGAGTCATCAAGAGAGCAACTATGAGTAATGAATGGAATGCAATGGTCAAGACATGTTTGCATTTTCTATCCCAAAGAGCAATGCATGAGAAGGAAAATTCATTGATGAAAATGAGAAAAGGTAACTGGCATTGTCAATGGTCATTGCATGAGGTAGTAGAATAAATACATTGATTTCAAAGTGTTTCTATAAGGGGTGGAAGATCTACCTCTCTAAAATCAACATTCAAAATGTTTCAATAGGACAACATGATCATACAAAAGGAAACAATCTTTATAAGGTGCAGAGCTATTGAAATAGCAACCAATTCAATGTTAAAAGCATGCGGGACAGCCAATGCTATGAGGTAAGAATGCAGAGATAAAGTCATAGTAATTCAAAGAAAAGATCAATGTTGTGACAACAAATACAATGGTCATGGAGAAAACATGGACTATGACAATTACTTTGAGGAGTAACCTACACATTGCAATAATGGAGCATCAAGTGTGCTAGTTATCTTTAAATACAAGAAATGGGTAGTTAAAAGAGATAATAACAAACTATGGCCATATCAAAATAAGAAAGAGAAAAATGTACAGAGGTGGCATAATGAGTTGATGTACTAATCTATGAAAGCATAGTATAAAACAGATATGTGATATTCATTATGTAATGAAGAAAACAACAAAGAGTTATCTGAAGCTATCATAAGTTATATGATGATAAGATAAATATGTGAGTTGAGGACTTGAATATCATATCCCGAGATGAATAATGCAATCATCATGAAATAGCATAAGCTAAGTAATAATAACAAGGAATAGGGCATGATAGAATGCATGACAGTGACCAAACAAATGATAGTCCCTTTCATCCATAAGTGGTTGTTGGTTGTGGAGTCACAAAGGGTAGAGTTAGGAACATTCAAAAGATGACAGTGCTAAGGGGAAGAGACATCATAACAATGTTTCAAAGCTTTATGGACAATGGAAACCATTATCCATATATGGCAAGTAAAACTCTTTTCAAGGAGTATACTGAATTAAAAGTCTTCACCATGGCTAAACTGGTCCTTGTAGTGGTCAAAGTTGGATAACCCCAGTGATAGGTGCAAGTAATAGTGGTTTCATATTCAAAGTCAAAAATGGACATTCATGATGTCCATTATCATCAAATGCAAAGACAATTATCAAATTCATGAATCTTGCACCTTCACCTCAGTCAA
>VDFB02270651.1:439130594-439152217 GCA_007258455.2 Sequoia sempervirens
GTGTGAGAGTAATTTCAATCAAATCAAGCATTATTTGGTGACACCACCAATCTTGGTGCCACCCAGTGAAGACAAGCCATTATTGCTATATATTGCAACAACAAATATCTCTTTAGGAGCCTTGCTGGCACAAGAGGATAGAGAAGGGAAGGAACAAAGTAATATACTATATCGCTAGTGACACTCAATGGACATGAAGTAAACTACACCTTCATTGAAAAAATCATGCTTAGCAGTAGTATTTGCAACACAAAAATTACGACACTATATGCTCACTCACACTGTCAAGCTCATTGCAAAAATTGATCCCCTCAAATATTTACTGAGCAAAGTAGCTTTAACAGGAAGGTTGGCAAAGTGGGTCATTCTCCTCAGTGAGTTTGACATTTAGTATGTTGAAAGGCGAGATATCAAAGGACAAGTCATCGCCGACCAATTAGCAGAAGCTCCATTATCAGACTATCATCCTATGACCATGGAATTTCCTGATGTAGATATCCTCAATATTACAACACAACCATGGCAACTCTACTTCGATGGATCCTACACAAAACATGGATCAGGGGTAGGAATTTTATTTGTCACACCTCTTGGGCACACAATTCCATGATCTTACAGGCTTACCTTCCGTTGCACTAACAATGTGGCAGAATATGAAGCTTTGATCCTTGGAATTAAAGTGGCTATTGACTGGAAAATCATAGAACTACAGGTGTATGGAGACTCTCAGTTAATCATCTATCAAGTCAACAATGATTACCAAACCAAGGATGATACACTGATTTTATACAAAAGACTGGTAGATGATCTAAAGAAATACTTCATAGATATCAAATTTGAGCAGATACCAAGATCAGAGAATAAAGCAGCAGATGCCATGGCCACAATAGCATCTCTTCTACAAATGCCTGAAACACAAGATCGTTATCGATTTATTGTGGAACAAGTGTCAAACCCTACATACGCAAATCCCAAATCCCAAACCATAAGCCTTTTGGATAGTACTCCATCTTCCATTTATGGAGACATTTATACTTATCTAAAAGATAATATCTTACCCCCAGATCTTTCTCGCAACCAAAAGTGCAACTTCATACGCCAATCCGCAAAACATACCATTATTGCTGACACCCTTTACCATCGAGGCCTAGATGGTACTCTTTTACGTTGTTTAGAGCATAACGAATCTGCTTCTACTTTACATGAGGTCCATGAAGGAATTTGTGGTACACATTCAAGTGGATTATCTTTAGCCAAGAAACTCCTTCGTTTAGGGTATTACTGGCCACACATGGAGCAAGAATCTTACCAGTTTGTTAAGAGATGCCAGAAATGTCAAATTCATGGCAACCTTATACATGCACCAGCACAAGAGCTCCATCCATTTGCAACTACATGGCCTTTCTGTCAGTGGAGATTGGACTTGGTAGGGAAAATAAACCCATCTTCATCTAATGGACACAAGTTCATTATCACAGCAACATAATATTTTACAAAATGGGTGGAGGCGGTTCCCTTAACCATAATCACTGGGAAGCAAATATCATCTTTCATACTAAATTATCTCATTTGTAGATATGGGATACCCTAGTCAATCATCACAGATAATGGCAGGCCTTTTAAGAACCAAGACGTCCAAGAGCTGTCTGAAAAGTTCCACATTCAACATCGCTTTTCAACCCCGTATTACCCTCAAGGTAATGGATAGGCTGAAGCTTCAAACAAAACAATCCTCAAGATTCTCAAGAAGACTGTAAATGAGGTAGGATGTGATTGGTACGTTCAGCTTAACCCTGCTCTTTGGGCTTACAGGACTAGCATCAGAACACTAACAGGAGCTACACCATATGCTCTTGTCTATGGATTAGAGGCAATATTACCTATTGAGGTAGAAATTCCATCCCTTCGAGTTTCACTAAAGGGACTCATTTCAGATGAAGATTATAGGATCTCTAGACTTCAAGAATTAGAGCTACTTGATGAACATCGACAACAAGTTGTCAATCATTTGACAGCCTATCAACAAAGGATGTCTAGGAACTATAATCAGAGGGTTAAGCCTAGAGTCTTCCAGATCGGAGACTTGGTCCTACGGGAAAACCCTAGAAATCAAGCAGACAGAGAAAAGAAGGGCAAGTTTGAAACTAACTGGATGGCCTTATGTCATCATATCAGTCTATGGATCAGGAGCATACCGGCTGTCTACACTAGAAGGAGACATGTTGGAGGAACCCATGAATAGCATTCATCTCAGGTGATTCTACACTTGAGGAAACCTAGTGCACGATCAATAAAGTTGTCTTGATGAAAACCTGGCAAACAGGCGTCATGATGACGGAAAAAAATAAATAAATAAATAAATACAAAAGAAAAAGAAAAAGGACACAATAAAAACAAGTGATGAAAACCTGGCAAACAGGCGCTACTTGTGATTTTTACCAACTCTTCCATCTATTAGGTACAGTTTTGTTACGACTATTTCCTTTCAAATCATTTCCATCTATCATTTGAGATAATCACTATCATCATCCATGTCATAGCAAGGATATCATGTTTTACCCTGGCTTGGGGGCAACATCCTAGTGTTATTTGGTACAATGGACTTTCAGCTTAAATGAAAAGGCAGTCAAACATGACAACACTAAGTGACGATACTTGAAAAAATCCAAAAACATCAAAAAATCCATCAAAATCCAAAAACATCAGAAAATTAGAAAATTCACGCAAAAACATTCAGAAAATCAAAAACGCAAAAATAGAGTCTACATCAGTCAGAAAATGGAGTATGTGTCAGTCGAACTACGTGGTCTCTGCGTGTATAACGTAGGAAAGACTAATCTTTGATCAGTCCCCGAGACCCCTAGGATAGGTCTTTAGGTTACATCATTTGGTCAAACGTCTGGGAATATCATGCAAACGTCAGCACACACATTTCAACACTGATGATCTAATCTGAATAATGATTTGAAAATACATTAAGTAGAATTTGAATTTTGTGCTTTTTATCTTATCATTTGCTTATCACTTTAGAGCTACTCGATGATGTATTGAACTAGAGAAGCAAGGAAGGAGAATGATACCTTTTCTTTGTTGTTGTTTGAGAGTTAGTCATTATTATTTTGTGACTGTCGGGGAAGTGCTCTACCAAGTATCATGGATGACATTCCAATTCACTTAAGAAAATGATTAATTCTTGTCTGTTTAAAGAAATGCTCAGTGATCATTGGTCTATCTTATACCATGATGATTAATTCTTAAGCATTTGCTAGAAATGCTTGGGAACATGAAATGAAAGTAAAGGATTAGGCATACATGAGAAAGATATATTGGAACCCATTAATATCAAATAAAATCCATGATCACAAAGGTCTTGGTTATATATCCCAGAACTCAATCTAGAAATGTTGATAGCAACCTTTGCCAAATCCTAAACAAGCTTCTTCCAAAACCACAATGGCCCCATATTTTTTGAAAACTATTTTTTTTCATCCCCCCTCCTCCATCCTCTAAATCCAATTTGGGTCTTTATATCCCACAATCCACCATCACATATCCTCCACCTACTAAATCCATTATGGACCCTTATATCCTAAAATCCTATTTTTCATCTTATATTATTCATCCCCTCATCCACCAATCTATTATCCCTATCAACCATCATAAGTGTGTCCCTCCAACAATCCCCAATTAGGATCAACAAAGGCACCCCTATATGAACATAACCCAACATCCTCCCTCCATAAACCCTAGTCAAAATTCTATCTCTGTTACTCCATTCATATTCCCTCCATATTATCCATCTCCTCACACCCATACTATTTCTATTGAAAGAAATTTGGATGCCAAATTAAAAATGCATAAATCTAAACATCCACCAAAATATAAAGATCATCATGTCCCCTCAAAAATACATGTTATTACAAAGAAAAATCCTATCAAAAAGTTCAATCAATCTCAAAAGGCACAAAGGCCTACCAAAACAGAAATAAAAACCATGTGGATTTGAAAGAAAAAATATGAAATACATCTTAAGGAAAAATCCATAAGGGAATCTACATTTGATAATCCAAAAGCTAAGCATCCCCATCCTCTATCACTTAAATCCATTTTGGGACCTTATGTCCCAAAATTCACTATCCTAATTCTTGCATTATCCCCAAACCCTAAATTAACTTCCCATGCAATCCTTCAACACCCTTCACAATGTGTGCTAATGTTGGTCTTGACAACATTCCCCCATCACACTCCCCTCCCATCCTTCCATTCATACACTTTTCAACAACTCATCCATTCTCCCACATATCTCATCCATCAAATCCCTTTAATCAATACCCTTGCATAATCCACCCATCCTAATAATTTTGTACCAACATCTAATGATCACTCTAAATGGGATTTTATCACCTTAGTATGGAATTAGATGGTTGAGTCCTTCCTCCACATCCCTATTAACATATCTTTTGAATCTGCTTAGCCACATCCTTAGCCTTCTCCGTCTCCATCCATAAATGTCTCAAAACAATCCAAAAAATCTAAAAAATCCAAAAATCCAAAAGGAAAAAAAAATTCCAAAAAAACAATAAAGAGAAAAAAACCATCCAATGGGGAAAATATAGAAAATAGGAATCATGTGTAAATCCCTCCTCCTTTTTCTCTCTAAATTTGGGGTAAAATTCATTCTAAGAATCCTCATCCTTCATATCCTCTATACAACATATCTTACCTATTCTTCCCATCATCTTATCCATTCCAATCCCTCCATCCTCCTTTGGATCTTGATAAATATTAGAGCAACTATTCATAGATTCTTTGGACACCTCTTGGCATATATTCCCCCATAGAAAAATTTTCATCATTCATTTCATTTTATCTTTCCTCCTCTCCAATCCATCTCATCCCTCCACACACCTTCATATCTTATCCATCATGCTTTCCACCCTCCTATCCTTCCACACCTAATCATACCCCGTATCCTTTCATCATCCTATCATCCATCTTCTCATGAACATCCCAATGCCTCATCATACCTGACATAGCTAGAATGGGAAATGTTATTCCTTTGTGACATAGTCCTTGGAGATTCCATCCACATCCCACATCCATTAATAACCTACCCAAACTATCCAACCTTCATCTCATAATCTTTCTTACAATCCTTACCTCTCTATCTTCCTATTAATCCCTCCAATTCATTCATTGACCCTTCATCCCATAACCCTTCCATCTCCCCATATTTATCTATTTATCCTCTATATATTACTCCCTCATACTACCTCATTCTCCCATATAATAATCCCTTATCATTGGTATCTAGTTGTAGTGTAGGAAAAAGTATCCCTTTTTCACACTTAATTTGGGAGTAATTAATATTAAAAAGGACTAAATTATTCCTTAATTTAGTGTTGTAATATGTTTTACATATTCACATTAAGTTTAGGGACTTATTAGATAAAATGGAATTAATTGTGTCTTATTTATGGTGTTGTAAGGTGCACCTTTACACTTTCACACTTATCTAGCCCACGTTATTAATTAATTGAGGTTAATTATGCCTTAATTGGCCCCTTAGTTCAAATGTAAGCCTAATTAATTAAAATTTTCGAAGAGGAAAACAAAACATTCATAGATGCCATAACATAAAACTTAATATTGGAGAATGTGTTTCCTAGGTGACTGACCTAGGACCCATTCACCAAAGGGCGAATGGGTCCTCACTTAGACCTAGGACATAAATTTTTATTATGTTTTTGGTGGTATTTTAATGATTTAAAATGTATATTCACATGTTGTCTTGTCTTATTTGAATTTTAGGAATTAATGTTAACATATGTATAAATAAGAGGTAATTTCACTAAGTTTCATCTAAGCAACCTAGAAAGTTCAAGTTATCTAAGAGCACTTTCATGAGATCAAGCTAGAGAAAGTTCAAGAGCATTTCAAGAGCAAGTCAAGGCATTCAAAGGAAGAATTATAGAAGAATTATTGCAACATTTAAGATCCTATTATCATGCCAAAGTCTTCTTGCATCATGCATGTTATTTGAGCTAATATGTTGATGTAGCATTCAAGATCCATTCAAGCATTCAAAGGAATTGTTTCAAATCAAGTTTCAAGATCAAGATCCACATCCTTTAAAGCCATTTCATGCAAGTTGCAGATCCATATATTCCAAGGTTCAAACAAGGTTTGGTGAGTTGTGACGTAGGCTTGTTCATTCATCATTCCTTCATGCTATTTAATTTCATTACAAGTTTTAATTACAAAAATGGGGTTTGACCGAGGAAAACCCCCATTCACCAGTAAAACAACAATTTTCCCTCTTGATTTGTGTTTGCAAGTTTTTAGGTGGAAGATCTATCGGAGAGAAAAAAATTGCAAAGTTATCAAAGTTGCATTTGTTGTCATCATTTTTGCAATTTCATGGAAAATTGCATACAAGATTTATTTGCAAGTTTCTGACTATGAAATGCAGGGATTTGAGAGTGCAAACACAGCAAAAGAGAACCCATAAACCATTTTTACAGAGCCCTAGCCAGGACCCATTTGCTATAGGGAAAATGAGTCCTTAGCTTTGAAAAAACACTTTTGGTGACTGCTACACATCATGTTCCCATTCTCAAATCTATATTTTAGTTTTTGGTTCCATCCTAATTGAGCGTAATCTATTAGATGTACTTTGTAGATTGCATTTTGGAGTTTTTTTTCTATTTTTAATCTTTCTCCCCAAAGTATTGTTTAATAAAGACCCCCATCCTTACATAAAAGGGAAATTTGTAGATACACATTTTGACTTGACTCACCTTCTGGTTGACAATCATTTCATTGTTTGGATCTCATTTCTAGGTGCTTTTTTAGTCTTTGGTTTTCATTTTTGTTACTATTTTTTATCTAAGAATTGAATTTATGAATTAATTTGTTAGTGCATTCAAAATATTTCTCATTTAGTTAGATCTTGCAACATTTTTGGAAAATATTTCTTGCAAATTTTAACTAAAGTTAGTATTAGATTTCTATACTTTTCTTGCATTTTCAACACCATTACATTATTAGATAGATTAGATTACATTTTGCAATGATTAGAAAACAAAAACAAAAAACCAAAAACATCAAACAAAACAATAAAATAAATAAATGGCTAACTTCAAACCCTTTAGTTGTGATGAATTTGACATGTTAGATGAAGCCCTTGAGGACTTCATCTCACCTAGATCATCCACTAAAGCTTTGAAACTAGAGGATGCACACATAGACAATCATGACAATCATAGTTACTCTTCTCCCAATATCTATCCTACTTGTGATGAAGGTATCTTGGTAATAGAATACCCAATTATTGAGCATCATGAGAATATTTTTTTTCCCCTCTTCTAATGCTACATTTATCTTTGTATACACATAAAATTTGTCTAGAGAAAATTAATTAAATACTAGTTATTTAATTAATAAAATCTTTAATTCTTCTACTTATAAATAAATTACAAAATTTATTTATATAGTTCACTTTCTTAAATTCTTCTTATTCTAAATCACTTTCTTCATGTTTTAATTAAATAAACAACTTTAACTAGTTAGTTTTATTTAATTAACTCCTTTTATTAAATTCAAATTTAATATTTGAATTTGAGCACATTTCTACTAACTATTCACCTTCCACCTCATCATGTGTCTCATGAATTTAAATATCCTTAATATTTAAATTGGAATTTATCTTAACAAATCCTAACCAATTTGGAGACACATGGTTCTCTCCTACATTTGATTCCTCTCACACTTGGCAATGTGTTCTTCTAAAGGTAACACTCTCCTTGATTCTCTCCAACTTCTTCATCCTCGGCCGTCCATCTCTCCAGATCAAATCCCAACCATTGAATCTTGCCACATCAGCTTAAGCCTTGGAGAAATCTATAAATATAGTCCCATTTACAACATTTTGATAAATAGAGAATTGGAATAAGTACATTTTGCAGAAATTTTACTAGCATTGTTATCTTAGCATTTTAGCATTGAGCATTTTAGTATCATTTAGTTTAATCAATCATGTAGAAAGTTTATTGTATTTCTAGCATCTTCTTCTTCAAGTTGTCATTTTAAAGGTCATGTGCATACACACAATCTAAGAGCCACAATGACTTGAAAAAAAATCCTTGGAGATAGAGAACAATGGCATGACATTAGAGAGTTTGTTCTTTCAGTTTGATTATTTTTATTTGAATTCTCTCTAATATAATGTTTCATTGATTGTGTTGTATTCCTTGCTTTTGCATTCACACATTTTAATACACCACATACATTTTGGCACCCACCGTGGGGCCTAGCCCCATTTTAAACATTTTTTGGCAAGTGTTTGTCTGCAGGTTTGGATGTGAATTTCAATGTAGCGCACCCAAATCATCTTTTAGCACATCAAGCTGCTCTTCTAGCACATCCAGTTCCTATTTCAGTGCATCTGGTTGCTCTTCTAGCACATTCAGCCTTTGTTTCAGCACATCCGTGGGATCTTTTAGTGCATCTGGCTACTCTTCTGGCGCATAAAGGACTTGAGTTTTATTTTATGCTTTCCAGATTAGCGCATTTAGTATGTTAATTAGTGCATATAGTCAATCTTTTTTCACATATGGTTTTTGTTTTAGCACATTCAGTTTTATTTGCAGAAACTTAAAATTTTGGAAGCTAACTAAGGTTTTTTTGTTTTGCAGGTGTTTAAAATGATGTCAAAGACAATTATTTGAAACTAATAATGGTGTTTGCAAGGGATGGAGTTATTTTTACTTTCCTTTGATTAAATTAGGCACCTAGTTTAATTAGAAGGTTAATTGAACACCATGTATGTTGCACTTATAAAGTGATAGGCCTATGCTCTCCCCTTCACTGGGTGACCAAAATGCTAGACTCACTATTTCATTTTGAAAAAGCATTTGTAGAAGGCCTATCATAGTGGGAAAAAGTACTCACCCTACAGGAACAACCTAAGTGGGAATGGCTAAAGCCAAGTATTCCAACCCACTATAATCAAACATGAATTTGAGGAAACTCACTTTCAACGGTAGTGTACATTGATAACCATCCCCAAAGCCTCTATTCTAAAGGTTGTGAGCTCCTGAGGGAGTTTATCATTTTTCCACACCGAATGGAAATCCTTACTAAGAGCTTTAAGTGTAGTAGCCAATCGAGTCAGTTTCTGAACATTTTTTATATTCACAGTGCAAGGGGAGGGAAGAATCTACCCACAAGATACTCACCATATAACTACTAGGGATTACTAGCCAAAAGTGGAGGATTCAACTTTGGTTAAGACTCAGGAAAGGAAAAAGCACAAGCGCCCTCTAGGGGGTGACACAGCTGTGTGAGCTGACGTAGTTCTAAGATGTGGGTTGTGATATTATAAATGACCCTTGACATTAGAAAAGTGACTGATCTATTTGCTATTGTTTAATACTTGTGGAAATCAAATGGATCAGACCAAATCCTTGAACATACACTTAATGTTTAGTTCCTAGGGCGAGACAGCTATTTTACAACTTGTTGTTGTGTTTGAAATCATTTTTCAAGAGATCATCTATTAAAGAACACTTAATTCACATGGTTCACAAACAAGAAAACCAAGCCAACTTACTGTTTAGAAGATCACTCACCAGAAACATTCAAATTCACTGAGTTGAAAATAGAAAATGAGACAAAACTCTCAAAAACGGTGACCATTTCCAGTTTAGCACATTAGTTGTCCATTTCAGTGCATCTGGCTCACTTTTCAATGCATACAACTTCTTTTCCAGTGCATACACTCCCTGTTTCAATACATTTAGTTCATAGTCTAGTGCATTTGGTCCATAGTCTAGCACATCTAAGTCATTTTCTAGTGCATTTATCTCATACTTTGGTGCATCTGGTTCCTATTTTAGCACATCCATCATACCTTTCAGCACTTTGAGTCCATAGTCTGGTGCATTTGTCCCATCTTCTAGTGCATTTGCAATCTATTAGTGCATTTTACCTAATATTCCAATAAAGAACTAAGTCAAACATTTGCCAAATAACTTGAGCCATACTTGGGGCTGTCTAGTGCATCCCTAGCTTGTTTTAGCACATTTAGCTCATTCTCCAATGCATCTAGGGTCTTTTCTAGCACATATGTAACATCTTTTAGTGCATACATAGTCTTTTCTAGTGCATTCATCAAACCTTCTAGCATATCAACTTTTGTTCTAGCACATATAAGGGGGGTAGTCTAGCACATTTGACACATATTCTGGTGCATCCATTGTACCTTCCAGCACATTCATCATATCTTTTAGCTCATCAATTTCCTATTTTGGTGCATCTAGGGTATAGTCTAGCACATCTAGTCACTATTTTAGCACATTTGTGTCATCTTTTAGTGCATTGGGTCCCTGTTTTAGCGCATCCAATTGATTCACAAACAGAGAGCTAATTTCAATGTCTATTAGACAATTAATATCAATTTTAGGGAATTTTTCCAAAATACAGATCATTCCTTATCACCATAGTAGGTTGAACTTGAAGAAACTATATTTTGCAAATGAAATTCCTTTAACTAAACTTGGATCAAACCATCTTAAAGTGCCTAAATCATCAAACCTATCTTTGATTGTTTAGCTGAGTTTCATTATCAGGATCTATCATCCTTCATCACAAAATGAAACAGTGTCAATCATATTTATCACCTTGGTCTTATCAATAGAATTCATCATTCTATTTGACTTAGGAAATCTCCTTGGCACTGCTAAACAAAGATCTAAGTATAGTACACTTTAATCACTTTTATGCCCATTTTAACAAGATCTCAAAAACAAAAACTCAAAGAGAAGGAAATTGAAACATAGAATACCATGGTTGAAGCTGAAGAAAATTTATTTCATAGATTCCACCAACCTAAAATTGATGAAATCACTGATGAAGACCTTCAAACAACTCAACAAGATCCCAAATTCCACAAGTTCATGGAAAATGTTTTAGAAAAAGGGAGAAAAATACTTTTTAATGCTAGAAAACCAAGGTGTCAAACTTCCCAATGATTTTGACATTAATCAATTAAAAGGAACTCCCAAGAGGACAAAGGTTGATTCACAAAATACTAATCCAATGAATGCTTTGACCCAACAAATACAAAATCTTCAAACATAGATCCAAGACATGCAAAGAGGAACCACAAAAAGATATTTGTTGCAAGACATCTACCCTTAAGCTTTTGGTAGAAGTTTGAATATAATACCATTTCCACCAAACTGTGATCTCCCAAAATATGACAAGTACAATGGAAAATATGATCCTATAGATCATGTGAGAGAATTTTGTACCATGAGCTTGGAGTTTTCACATGAAGAGACCTATTTGATCAGATTATTTCCACAAATTTTGGGTGGCCATTGCATGGAAAGGTTTTCAAAACTCCCACTCGATATTAGATCCTTTGAAGAACTAGTCAATAAATTCATCACCAAATGCTCATACAATATCCAACATGAGATAACCATGAAGGATCTTTGCAACACAAAATAGAAAAAGGGTGAATCATTCCTCATATTTTTACAAAGATGGAGAAGATTGTTTGCTAGATACACTCGTCCTATACCTAAAAAGGAAAAGATGGAAATATTCATTGATAATATAAATGATGAGATGAGCTATAGACTTGAATTGCAATGTCCACCCAGCTTTGAAAAGATGATTGAAAATGGAATTATAATCGAAGAAGCCTTGGTTAAGAGAGGAGTCTTAAAAACCTACAATGAAAGAAACAACTCAACAAACTCCTCCAATCATTATAACAACAATGAGAAACCCAAATTCTAGAAAAGAAACAAAAAATTTGGTAACAATGATGGTGTAGCTGAAACACATAATGCAAAACCAATATTTAATCTATCAGGAATTACTCCCAAGACTAATCAAAACACTAATCAAAACACCAATCAAAACAATAATGAATCTAAACCACCACTATATCGAACACCAATCAAAAATGTGAATGCTTGGTCTAGACTTGCACAAACATGAACAAACAACATAATGTTAGTCAATTATACAAATCTAAACTAGCATTCCCCATAAGATTCATTTGAAGCATAATGAACAAGAAATAAGGTAAATAAATCAAGTGAAAGCAATTTAAATCCTATTCAAATGCTCAAACCCTCAATCCTGTGGGGGAATTGGTGTTATTTTGATGTGGGAAATAGTCCTTTCCAATTCCTTGCAAGCTTTGATGATGAACAATGGTTCTTCTTGATGAAATTTGCAATAACCTAGCTATGGTGGATGAAAACTATGAAAACTTGGATGAAGTGTTGATGAATTTTCTCAAAACCTGTAGATAATGACTTTGCATAAAGTTGTGGATCCAAAATTAGTAAAAGAGCTCTCCATTTATAGGAAAGAAGGATGAAGGAATGAGCAAAAAGAATGAATGTGGGACTAAACATAAGCCAATGACATTGTGCCACTTGTCAAAATGCTATTGAAGAGAGGTGGAGCACATTTTGATGAATGTGCACATAAATGCTATTAGGTGGAGATTTGAAATTTAAAAGTTAGCTTGTGGAGGAAGATGTGGAAGAGGAGTTAATGCCACTTGGCTCAAGAAAAAGGACTTGTAAGAGATATAAATGCCATGTTGGAGGACAAGACCTTTTAGGAGGGAGATTTCAAAATGGAGGAATATTCCAACTTGATGCCTTTCTGAATGAAAATAGGAGAATTTATAAATCAATTAAATTGATTTACTTGCACAAGTTGTAAAATCTAGAGGATATGATGGATTAGAGCTAGAGTTAATTAGGATTTAATTAACTTAGATGGAGACTAGTTGATTTGACATTTTGACTTAGATTTTTGGATTTATTCAAATCAAAATGAGAGGAATATGAATATTAGACTTAATTAAATAAAGTTTGATTTATTTAATTAAAAGGGATGATGACATTAGATTTAAATCAAATAAAGGATAATTTATTTAATTAAAGGAAGATTATGATTTAATCAAATAAATGGATTTATTTAATTAAAAGAGGAACATTAGGATTAATCAAATAAAATGATTTATTTAATTAAAATAAGATAATGATTTAATCAAATAAAGAGTCGGTTTATTTAATTAAAAGGGGAAAATGATAAATTAATTAAATAAGGATTATTTAATTAATTGGTTAGTAAAAAGTGATTTAGGAAGAACTAATGTTAGTGAACTAGAATCAAGTGCATGATGTCAATCAGGGATATTTCTGCGTACCTACATTTTCCCTCTTTGAAGCAATGTACATTGCGTTGGTTCAAGAATAAACTTCTTGAGATCAAAATTCAAAAAAATTTGATTGTTTGGATGCCCCACTATTGCCCAGTGGAAAGAAGTATGTGTAGGAGTTGATGGTGACTCCTCAACACCCCAAGATCAGTTGCGACCAAAACCACTTCCACAAGAGAGAATGGCAAGAATGTTTGCTTCACAATGCAAGATTGATTGATTGCTTGATTACAAATGTACATGAGATGCCTTGCTTATAGGGGCAAGGTTGAGAGATAGGAATGAATATGATGTTGACAAATGTCATGATCCTATGACATGAGACAACCAACAACCTAATCACCTAGGAAATGATGCATCCTAGCTAGATAAGATAAGTTCTAGAAATTCCAACTAAGACTTCTAGAAATAATCTTTTACCTAAGTAAACTTAACCATGTGAATATGTCCCTAATTACCTAGTGAATGAATTAGCTAGGTATAAGACAATTATTCACACCAACCTGATTTTGCATTTGTTGCGCAAGGGTCATATATGGATGACCAAAGTTTAGCTAAGCACTTTGAGTTTTGCACAGTTTAGTCTTTTTGAAGACTAGTTTTTGCCCCCAAGTGCCTATTTATAGGCCTTTTTCATTTATCATAACTTTTGCATACGAGAGACCATTTTCTAGAAACGAGATATCGTCAGAAATTGGAAGAGTCAAATTTTTCAATGGTGTAGATATTTTGCAAGATTTGCAGTTCGTGCCATATTTTCAGGTTGAAGATAGATCTCTATTTTTGGCTTTTGATGCTTCTATTCAGCGGGATGGTCATAGTTTTTGGATCTTGCTTTGTGGATGAGTATTTGCAGGGATTTCCTAGCATATGGAGTCTCATACTATAGATTTGGAGGACACACTTGAGGGGATTTCTCTCCTCTTTGATGATAGTTTCAGTACAACTGTTATCCCATCTTCTTTGTCTTTGGAGATTGGCATTCATGAGTCTCCTCCATCACTTGATTTGTCATGTTTCTTGGTTCAATTTTGACCATGATTCTGTTGTGGCTCATTCAAGCTTGGAGGATCTTCATCAGTTTTTAGAGGCATACATGAGCATTCATGCTTCCTCCTTTCAGTTGGACATGGAGTGGCTTCTTCATCAGCTTATGGATTTGTTTCTTCCTAAGGGAAGATGTGTTGCTTGCAGACATTGGGTCATCTTTTGTTTTTAGGCATTCTTCATTGGCATTGGAGCTTCTTCATCATGGGGGGGATATATTATCTCTCTACTTCCTTCTTATGGGGGGGTATTTGATTGTATATACATGATGCATGTTGTCCTTGGGGGGTATCATTGAGTCCTCCATACATCATGTTGTCTTGTTTTGTTTCTCTCTTTTGGAGAGGATTTTTCTCCCACAAGGTTTTCTCCTTTTCTCCACTTGTGAGAGATTGCATCATTTGCATTGTAAATGGGTACCTAACATGGCCTAGTAGTCAGGACCCATGGTCATAGTCATAGTCTTTGCATAGTGTGCATAATAATCTTCTCCCTAAGTTGCACTTAAGGGGGGGTGTTGGTGTGAATAATTGTCTTGTACCTAGCTAATTCATTCACTAGGTAATTAGGGGACATATTCACATGGTTAAGTTTACTTAGGTAAAAGATTCCTTCTAGAAGTCTTAGTTGGCTTATCTAGAACTTATCTTATCTAGCTAGGATACATCATTTCCTAGGTGATTAGGTTGTTGGTTGTCTCATGTCATAAGATCATGACATTTGTCAACATCATATTCATTCCTATCTCTCAACCTTGCCCATATAAGCAAGGCATCTCATGTACATTTGTAATCAAGAAATCAATCAATCTTGTATTGTGAAGCAAGCATTCTTGCCATTCTCTCTCTTGTGGAAGTGGTTTTGGTCACAACTGATCTTGGGGGTGTTGAGGAGTCACCATCAACTCCTGTATGCAGGTACACTACCCCCTCGAGAGATCGAGTGAAAAGTTTCAATTTTGGGTCAAGCTCGCAATAAAGATTCAAGATCAGTTTAGCTTAGAGAGGACTAGAAAGCTCAAATGTTTGATGTAGACAATTCTGATGATGTAGACAGTTCATCGACCATGGCTAGCCTCATGTATATTTTGATATATTACACACACTTGATACTTGGATAGATATGTTAGTATTAAAGATAGAAGAATAAGAAGAATAAGATGGAAGAACCCTTGAGTTTGAGATGATGTAGGAGTCCAACAAGTCCATGAGTCACTAAAACTTTATTAGATATGATGATGAGTGATGATGATGTTTTTCTTATCAGGAATTTGGATTTTAAAAGGGCTTACTTACCTTATGTTTGATAACACACATAGATACAATGCATCAAGGTATAAAGAACCAAGATGGCATTGTACCTAGTGCAATGGACTTTGACTTGATAATCAGATAGGAGTATTCTTGTTCACACTTGACATATGAAAACCTTGCTAGGATGCACTTTAGAAGTTTCAAACATCTTGAACCAAAACACAGAAAGGTATAACCTATCAATGCAATAGTCAACAAGTTTCCCAAAACACCTTCCATACATACCTAATAAAGTAAGTATTTGCCAAGTTATATTACAAGAATGTCCAACAAGCACAACAAACAAAAGATAATGATCAATGCCCCATTCCTTTCTCTCTAAATCATTTTGATTATACATCATCGAGAGGTCATTGGAATGAGTACAATAAGATAAATCAAAAGAAAAGATCAAGTACACAAACAAGTGAATGTTCTTTATACCTATAGCCAAAGGGATTTGTTTTGTTTTGGATAAGAATCTGAAGTGATTGTTGAAGATAATGCCCATTGTAGGAAGGATGCATCCTAGGACATGTTAGTGGATGGTAGAAAGTTGATAGGTTGTTTGAAAGGCTATTGATATAAGGTCAATTGACATGTTTGCAAATGATGAGGAGTTTAATTTTGACTTTGCGTTTGAAGTTTTCTTTTGCTAATTGTTGTGGTTGTTTTCCATTTGTATTGCCTGTTATCAATAATATTTTCACACAGCTGAAAATGAAAGTTCAGCAATCTATTGACACATGGAAATGTTCTCGAGTTGTGGGTAACTCATTGTGAGAACGAATCTCCAAAGTGAGATGGTTCTCCGAAAGATGGATCCTATTCTAAATGACTCTTCTGAGAAAAGGGATAGAAGGATAACTGAAATTAAAACCTATGACTATAAATGATTTTCAGAACTTGATGATAACATAATGATGACTCTGGTTTTTCCCACAAACAACTTTCAGAAAACAACAATGCTTCACAATTCCTCATGAACACTTAACACATAAATGATTTTTATGGAGATTCGAATCTAAATACAACATGCACCCTGTATCTTTAAACTTTCTGCATTAAGGATTATAATTTTAGGACATAACAAGGATTATGTAAACAAAAATCACAATATGACATCAAACTTAAAACTACAAAATAGACACAAAATTGAGAAATAGGAATGTTGCTTTATTCAACTGAAGGAATATGCCAAAATATGTCTGAACTGAGTACAAAATGAGTTTGCAAGCTCAAAAATGTGTAAGAGAAAGAAACTAGAATTTGAACTGAGAAGAAGAAGAAAAACTAAGTCTTCTTCAAGATATATCCCTCAAAACCCTAATCTGAGCTCAAAAAGAAAAGCTCAAGAAAAGGTATCAAAACTGCCCAATAAGTTTGAACAAAAGCATAAAAACATCACTTTTTTCATGCTCACACTGTCCAACCCCAAAAATAGACTAAATCTTCTTTAAAAGAAAATAAAACACCTTATATATCTAGCAGGCATCTCAAATCCGACCAAGGAAGAAAACAAGAAATCTGCTAAAAATAGCAAAGAATAAAGTGATTTATAAAAACACCACTTTAATCTTGCTTTACATGATATGCAGATTTTCATAATTTGACTAATTTTGCAAATAAAGATTTTGAAATCTTTTGCAAAAATTACACACTTATATCTCCATTTTACAATACTTGATTTTCTCAGAAAAATTATAAAATATAATAAAATCTCCATCAATATCCTAATTGATTTCCTCAAAATCAATTGAAAAAATAAAGCCTAAGTAAAATATCATTTAGAATTTTAATTGATTTCTCTCAAAACCAATTAAAACCTAAGGCATTATCATTACTCTATTTTGACTAAGGCATAAATTTGATGCTCTACAAATCCCTAAAGTCTTAAGCCATAAATTTTTTTATCAAACAAGCATAAAGACTTAGGAAAAGGACTCCTAGTCAAATGATCGACCTAAACCATGAATGAGATTTTCGGCCACATAGAGTATTTACTTACAAGGCAAAATAGACCCTAAATTCGAATTAGGGAAAGCATGAACAAAACAAAGGCAAACCCTAATTCCTATCATTTCATACTTTTGCAACCTTGGAAGAACTCTGCCTGAAGGAGATTCCACCACCACCATGCTTAGGGTTTCAATTTTCTGTAGGAGATTTGAGCTCCATTATTGTTGTTTCTTTGTTGATTCCTCCATGGTTTAAAGGTAAGACTGTTTGTGAGCTTCATGTAGGTTTTCTCAGACTCCTTGCTTTATTTTTGAGTCGCCTCCTAGCCTTGAGGCTGTGGCATGAGCATATTTTCCTGACATATTTTGTGGCTTTGTGTTTATTGTTGTTGATGCTTTCAATGGCCACCATATTTGAGAGTTCAGCCCTTGCATTTGGGAAGCTCTGTGAGTCTCGTTCGTGTGTTAGAAAGCTCCATTATGGCACGTGTGGTAAGCCCCATTGTCTCATTGCTTTCTCTTGGCATTATTCCTTAAAAATGGAAAGCTTATAAAGCTTTGTGGTTCTGTAAAAGGCTAATCTTTGAATGAATGCTATGGCAATTCCTAGGCCACGCCATACTTATATGCTATAATGAATTTTTTACTCATAAATCTTGTGTGATTTCCAATTTTTTCTTCAAATTTGAGGTCTAGCACACGTACCTAAAATTTTTCTATTTCAAAATGAAAATCTGGAGCTAAAACTCCTCTCCTTGGTCGTAGCCACTCGGGCACCAAATGGGCTTTCTACTAATTTATAGGCTTGACCCAATAGAGCATAGTGCACATTTTTTACTTTTTGGAACAAAATCTCATATGGGTCTTTGATATCTTGAAGGAATACTATTTATTTCCTGACCTCCTATTGAAAAATAGTATGGCTCACCATGCCATTTATGTACTTTGTTTTGCTTTCAAAACCCCAAATGGGTCCCTCTAGAAATGAAAGAGAACATCAATCTTGCTTCTCTGTAGAATCTTGAAAATTGTACTACTTTCTTTTAAAAATAAAAACCCCAATGTGGGTATTCTGAAAATGAAAGAAATATGTCTTTTAAAGAGAATAACATGTATTATGGGTCTCTCCAAAATTCGTGCTCGACCCCTTCATTGCACTTCATTTGTATTCTGAATTCTTAATTTCCTCCATATGGGCATTTTCTATTTTGAAGAAAACTTGGTTATCTTGTGATTTTCTCTTATGGAACTTGACCCATGATGATGTTTTACTTTCTCATGTGGTTTATAATTAAACCCTTACATGGGTATCTTTTATTCTGAAAACAAGCTTATCTAAATGTATTTTCTATTGTATTCCAGCCTCGACCATGGAAACACTATATAAATATTATTTCTGACAAACCCCACCTAGGTGTATAATATTCTGAAAAACACATATTTCCTTTACATTGCTGTTGAAAACTCTCACACAGGTATATGAGATTCTAGAAAAATGTATCTTAGATTTTAATTTCCCACATGGGAATCTTGTACTTTAAATATACTGAACCTTCATGTATCTTATGTTTACATCTTTAGTTACCATTATAATGTTGTTTCCTCCTTACACACAGAAATATTTTAATTTGAATTGTAGATTACTTGTTCACTCTAGCCTCTTATGCACTCCAAACCCTCATTCATATCACATTTAATGTATATTCTGCTTGTTCTAAAGATGAATTTTCACATTGTAATTTTGTTCAATCTATTCATATTTTCCTGCCTTTAACTCCATGCTAAATATCCTTAAAAACATACCTCGAAAGCATAGCTAAATGATACAAACAGTTTTCTGAAACAATAATACCATAGTTGCATTGATACATAACACAGTGGATTACATGATGCTTGAAAACATGAAGCTCACCTCATGCTTGTCTATCCTTTCATATTCTTGGTCTTCAACCTGGCACTCTTCATGCATTTTTATGCTCCATTTAATAAAATTGTTCCATGCACTTGCTCTCTTCTAAAATGAAAATCTGAAACAATGCTCTTTGTTAAATAATGCTCTTATTCGTGAGGCATTATGTATGCCTATTCATTATCACTGTCGTGAGCATGAACACTGTTGAACTTTGCATAATATCATGAACATGATGAACAAATAATACTATGGTGGAAGAATATAACCATACAGTAGTGTTTGAGATGAATGTACTCAGTTGAATTGATTGAGCTAATTAAACCCATTGTTCACCTATAGCTTTCGAAAACATATTTGACTATTATGAGTGAATAGTCGACTTAATAACTTGATGGATGAACTTTGTTTTACTCTTTCAGTTGTATATTGATGAACATGATGATTGCAATCTCCATCTCAGCCCAGTTGTAATGTATAAGGGGTAGCATGTTGAGCTCTACCCTTGTGGGAGCCCATTTTTCTCCACATGCTTGATCTTCAAATGATAATCAGCTTCATGATTTTCCCTATACCTGCACAAAGAAACAAACGGTATTAGCATAAAACAATATATGATGATGTTGATGTCTCTCTTTCAGCTCATGTTTCTGCACTTTTCTTGATTGTTTCAGTGTATGATTAGTAGCTTACTACATTATCATTGATGATTCATGTAGGTATACTCATAGTCAGAGCTCTAACATCCCTCTTTTCTTCCTATAGGTCAATGGAGCTCGAAGAAGACAAATGGTGCACCACTTCTACGTCATTCATCAACACAGGAAATGATGATTATGTCTATACTTATGTGATTTTTTCTTTTATGCATCTTCCATAGTGTAGTATGTTGTTTATGATGCATTGCAATAGTTACATCCACGACTTGTGTGGATATTTAATTTCATTCTCTCTACTTTTCATTTTGAAAAGAAAATGCATCTCAATGCAAGTTTGTACTATCATTTGAATGTATCATCATTTGAATTCTTGCAATCAAATGAAATGTTGTAAATATGAAAAGCATCATGAAATAAATGAAAGTAATTGAAATGCTCTATTCTTTGTATATTGAATTTTGTACTCCAGTTGATCGCAAAACACTGAATAGCAATTCTTGAAACTCAGTTTTCTCATTTCAATGCATAACTGTCACTTATAAAATGATGAATAAGATGCAAACAACACTTAGCATATGCAGAAATAACTGTATTTTCACTTTTAGATATAACAGTATTTAATCAGCTCCACCAATTGAGTTGTAGCGAAAAATTGGTAACATTGCCAAAGGGTGAGCGTGATGATTTTTTTATTATGGATGAGATTATTGTGGGTGAAGTGAAATGAGACAGATGTATTTTTTCAAATATTTGGATGTTTTTGATGTTTTGAAATGTTTTGAGGCTATTTTTGGTATTTTCAAGATGTTTTACAAATGTTTTGATTTTCAAATTTTCTAATGTTTTTGTGTTTTATGAGATTTTATGATTTTTTTTGGATTTTGTGTCTCAGGGCCTAATCAAAGATTAGCCTTGCCTATGTTTAAGCTCAGAGACGACATAGTTCAAATAGCATGTTTTTGACGTTTTTCAACTTTTGACTTGTTTTTGGATTTTTGACATGTTTTGGATGTTTTTTGAATTTTTTCATGATTTTGACGATTTGGATATGGATATGTGTGATTATATCAGTGATTTGTTTGGGATTTTGTTGAAAACCAAGCTAAGGTTGATTTATCAGATCGATGGATTGATGATGATAACATTGTTGAGGATACACAACAATCCAAGGATAGTGTTAAGCAACACAACGATTAGGATGGATATCCCAAGATGATGAGGGATTGATTGGATTTGATTGATCAGGATTTTGAAGCTTGATTTGGAACAAAATTTGTTTGGATGATTTGGTGTGATGTTGAAGCATACGTTAGATGCAACTGATATTGATTGTTTGGATTAATGTTCGATGAGAGATGAAGCTTGACAAGGAATGTCTTCTTGTCAAAATATGCCATGGACTAGTGATTTGGATTTTGGCTCACAATTTCTTTGGCCAATTTGATTCCATGTTTTCTAATGTTCAGATCACCACATAAGTTGGAGGATATAGATCAAGAT
>VDFB02270651.1:439152317-439180382 GCA_007258455.2 Sequoia sempervirens
CCAAGAATGGGCCCACTTAACTCCATCCTATAAAATATCTTATCATGCAAAGTGTTAACTCCAAGATGCCAACTTAAGGTGCCCAAGGTGTGGGTCCAAGTCAATCTTTGTTAACTAAAACATCTCCGCCTATCCATGCAACATCATGCATGATTGATCATCCCACTTTAATCAATGTATCACCAAGATACTATCATGCAACTCAAGTCATTAGTCATGCATTCCAATGTCAACTCAAGTCAATCAACTGAAACTAACTAGATGCAATTGAAGATAACTAAACTAAACTAAACTAAACTAAACTAATACTGAACTGAACTCCATGCATATAAACATCAATCCCTAACTTCTAGGATCTTTACATGCATTACTGAAGTGTTATCTTTTCTCCAAACAGTTAACTTAACTTAAGGTGAGTTCCACCTTCCATGTGGGTGCCCCATGTGCTCCTATTTTGTAGGATCTCTTCATGGGCATCCCCACATGTTCCTATCATTTAGAATTAATTACAAATATCAATTTACAAGTTCATTTCATTCGAATTTAATCTCTTTCTAATCCTAGTGTTTGGGGAACACTTTCCAAGGACTTGGAGATACATGAAATAATTTTTAGGATTGCAATTAAATGGCATCCTAAATTACCAACATTCTCCCACTTGAAATTATACATTGCAATTATTCTAAACAAGGAATCATTATTATAAATCAAGTACACGACTCAAAGCCAATGGCCTTCCTATACCAACTAATCAATCCATGCAAACTTCAAATGCAACCTACATAATCATGAAGCTCCAAGAAATGATTAAAACCAAGAGAAATTATCTATAGGAAATGGTTTCATAAGATAATTTGCAGCATTAATTAAAGTGTCAACTTTCTCAATTAATGCCTTCCCAATCTCAACCATTTCTCACACAAAGTGATATTGAACATCAACATGCTTAGTGTTACCCATTTTTGTTACTTGCTCAAGTTAATTGAGTTTAGAGTGTTTGCAAACTAAAAGTGAAGTACATTTCTTATCTATCTTCCCTATATTGCATTCAATTGTATAAACAAAAAAATTAAAGAGATTACCAGATTTTAGTAACAAATTATTGCATTTATACAAGTGCATACAATATGGAAAATATTTGCATAAATCTTTCTGAAAGGTAATATTTGTTGATATAAAAGTACATATTTGTCTCACACAAGCCATGAGACTTAACTTGTTCAATGAAATGAAGAATAATTTATACATTGATGGATAAAGAGAAAAGAATGCACATATAGGGGAAGAGGCTAGTCATTGCCTGATGAATGGTTCGGTGTCTGTTGCCTTGTTTTGTATCCTTCTTTGAGCTGCCTTGTGTCCTCCTTAGCTCCCAGCTCCTAGTCCCTCCATTTGGCAATGACAATGATGTTAGAGTAGTGCTCTAAGCAATGAAAGTCTCTCACACCACATGTACATGCACCCATGAATGTATAAATTTCCCCTCAAAATACATCAAATAAGCATACATGTCCAAAGAAAGAAATAGGATCATCTAATACATCAATCATATGCATATGTTTTTTCTAACTGTTTGCTTCATGTACAGATACAGGAAAAGCAATGTTACTGTTTCATCAAATTTCAGCACATGGGTTAAACGTGGCTCCCACAAGTGTTGAGCTCGGTGTTCTTTTTTATGCTTTAAAGAGACATTGAAAGATAATTCATCTCTTATGTTTTGTTCAAATGAGTGTATATCATTTATGATAATGAGTTTTATTCATTATCCTAAATGACATATAATTGTTTAAATAAAATCACAGAGATCAAAGTAGATATGACTTACTGTTCCATGTAAGTGTAGCATAAACATGTTTATATGTTAGTCATCATGCTCATTAGGCAACAAGAGCAGTTTTAAGGAGTCATAAAGAGAGCAACTATGAGTAATGAATGGAATGCAATGGTCAAGACATGTTTGCATTTTTTGTCCCAAAGAGCAATGCATGAGAAGGAAAATTCATTGATGCAAATGAGAAAAGGTAACTGGCATTGTCAATGGTCATTGCATGAGGCAATAGAATAAATACATTGATTTCAAAGTGCTTCTATAAGGGGTGGAGGATCTACCTCTCTAAAATCAACATTCAAAATGTTTCAATAGGACAACATGATCATACAAAAGGAAACAATCTTTATAAGGTGCAAAGCTATTGACATAGCAACCAATTCAATGTTAAAAGCATGTAGGACAGCAAGTAAGAATGTAGAGATAAAGTCATAGTAATGCAAAGAAAAGATCAATGTTGTGACAACAGATACAATGGTCATGGAGAAAACATGGACTATTACAATTACTTTGAGGAGTAACCTACACATTGTAATAATGGAGCATCAAGTGTGCTAGTTATCTTTAAATACAAGAAATGGGCATTTAAAAGAGATAATAACAAACTATGGCCATATCAAAATAAGGAAGAGAAAAATGTATAGAGGTGGCATAATGAGTTGATGTACTAATCTATGAAAGCATAGTATAAAACAGATATGTGATAATCATTATGTAATGAAGAAAACAACAAAGAGTTATTTGAAGCTATCATAAGTTATATGATGATAAGAGAAATATGTGAGTTGAGGACTTGAATATCATATCCCGAGATGAATAATGCAATCATCATGAAATAGCATAAGCTAAGTAATAATAACAAGGAATAGGGCATGATAGAATGCATGATAGTGACCAAACAAATGATAGTTCCTTTCATCCATAAGTGGTTGTTGGTTGTGGAGTCACAAAGGGTAGAGTTAGGAACATTCAAAAGATGACAGTGCTAAGGGGAAGAGACATCATAACAATGTTTCAAAGCTTTATGGACAATGGAAACCATTATCCATATATGGCAAGTAAAACTCTTTTCAAGGAGTATACTGAATTAAAAGTCTTCACCATGGCTAAACTGGTCCTTGTAGTGGTCAAAGTTGGATAACCCCAGTGATAGGTGCAAGTAATAGTGGTTTCATATTCAAAGTCAAAAATGGACATTCATGATGTCCATTATCATCAAATGCAAAGACAATTATCAAATTCATGAATCTTGCACTTTCAACTCAGTCAAGAGAAGAATCCACCATTAATAAAGTAGTGAACATGGTGATCATGATGTCTAAAACATATATATATCTATTATGTGTTGCTACAACACTAGTACTGAATCATGACAGTGAAGAATGATGTTTACCATAAATGAAGAATTCATTGCTAGGAATAGAGGTTGGATTACAAAGGAAAGAGGTCCTTGATAGGGACAAATAACACTGTTATGGTTCAATATTAAAGCAACAATTCCATATACTACAATAGCAATATCCAAGAAGCAATGGATTGGATAGATGATAAGAACCCTGTTATTTAAGCTAAGACAACATTCAATGGAGATAACCATGTTACATGAAAGCATCATGAAGTAAGTGTTGACAATCATAATGAGCTACAAGTGATGAGTAGGCAGTCATAAATGGCAATGCAAAATATAGTCATTTTTGTTTTCAGAAGCAACATCACATACAATCCTTGCATGGGAAGAAGTGTTAAGCAACAGTCATGATAATGGTGACAATGATTAATAACAGTGGTATTATATTGTTAAACACAGTCGATACTATGTAAAGATAACAAGGTTGGTGATCTTGTTAAACATCATGGCTTTCAGCTTGATAGCATGTGACAGTCTGAAGTAGTGGTAGGAGTATCATCCAATAATTAAACATAGAGGCAATGCTAAGTGCCATAGTTGCAAGAAATGGTAATGCCAGAGGAGTAAAGGAGATAATTTAAAAGTAACATTGTTCAATGATATTGAGGGATCTCTATCATAGTCAATTAAGGGATTTGAAACATACTAGCAGTCTATTCTTCATTATGTATTCAATGTATGTTGATGGAAATCTATATTAAACTCTTGCTATGTGAAGCAATGGCCATGAATGAGATAAGCCTTTGAAAGAGGTAATGTTCATGAAGAAATGGAGATGATGCATAAAATCTTTGACTATACCCGCATTGTGTAATGTCATTGAACCATCTTGCAAATCATTTTTCTTCACAAGGCAATATTTCTTATGGAGCATTTGACTAGTATAAAAAAGGGATTGTGCTATTGTTGATTGCCATTACATGGCATCATAGAAATTAAAAGTGCTTATATTTTCAAGAAATCAACTGAAAGAAATGTGGAGGTCACGGCCTAGAAAGAGAATTCAAGATACTTGGATATTTCTACAGGAAAATGCATGAATTTAACACAAAGAGAACAAAGCATAGAATATTTTCTTTTTGTACAAGAATATCTAGGCTCAAGTGCAAGAATATCTGGGCTCAAGCAAATTTATTTCCAGAAAATGAAATGAAAAACAAAAAACATCTTCAGAATGCTTACCTTGAGCTTTTCCTTCTATTTTTTTTTACATAAAAATCTGTTGAAAATGCCTCAACATTCTTCATAAATCTACCATGAATGAGCTCCAAACTGCCTATGCATGAATCATGGTGACACTTCTAGCAAGAGAAAATGAATAAAGTGAAATGAATGAATTTGGACACAACTTTTCTCTTTAGGGTTTCATTTTCCCTAATATTAGTTGATGGGTGAAGGTTTTTGCTTTTCTTTTAACTTTTACAATGCAAAATTAATTTCCCTTTGTATTCATGCATTTTGTATTGACTCTCAAATTTGAGATTGGTCGATGCTTTAAATTTTTGCACCAATTTGAAATGTAAAAGGTATTATTTAAGTGATGTAACTATAAATCACTTATTTTAATTTTTTATTTATTGCAAAATACATGTATCTTCAAAGATACGGTTAAGGAGACTTTTCCTTTTAAAATTAAGTCAAAAGGAGCTAGTTATGGAGCTTTATGACTTGTTACCAAGCATCTAGGGGAGGTTAAAATCAGCTTACAAACATGTGCCAAGAATATTGGAGGTTGTTGTTACTCTATTGTGAACATTGGAAAGCATCTTGGAGCATTTGTTGCATGCCTTTATTATGGACTTGGTCAAGTTTGACCTTTTCATGCATATTGAAGCCTTTTGGAGTGGATATGGATGCTAGAAAATAGGCCTTTTGGAGGCATACGAGTTCATGGAGCTTCTAGATGCTATTTTGGTGGATCTTGTTGGGAATTGATGGATTTAGTCACTTGTGTGACTCATTTGTAATCAGTTCCCATTTGCTTCTTTTTCTATTTTGTGACACTTTGGAGTCCTTGAAGAAAAAAAACAAAGATTTGTAACTCAAATACAAGCATATATAAGAGTATTTCACCATGTAATCAATGAGTATAAGCATCTTACCTTGTCAATATTTCTATAAATAGTTTTTGCACTTGTTTAATTGATGCAACTGATAGTGAAACCATATGTTTCCTTGTGGTTATGTCTTATCCTTGCACCTTTTTGCAGAAAAAATACATATTCTTTGTAGGTTGTGGATTGTGTCTGAAATGCAATTAGCCTCTAGTTGTGAAGAATCTTTTCCTTCTAGGGTATAGGCATATAAACCTTTCCATGAAATATTTATGCGGGAAAAGTATGTGATTGAGTTGTGTATGACAAATATTTTGTCATTGACTGAGAATGTGTGCATAAACTGTGTTATATGACCTTTAGCATAATTTTGTGAATCACCTTTAGTTTTCATTACAATAGTTTTTGTTTTTGTTTTTTTTTTTTTTTCAGTTTATGCATTCTTTCTCCCTTTTCTCTGTAAAAGCTTTAGTTTAGTTGATTTAACAAAGAGGAAGTCGACCTTCTCTGGAGGTTTGGTCCCATTTGAGGTACCCACACCTTGGGATCATTCCCATGTTTTACTGGATTGTTGAATTTCACATTCAACAAGGTGTAAATCTAGGAGATAACACTTAGTACAAGCATTATACATAGGATTTTATTTTGGCTAAACACATAGTACTTTGACTATCACATTCAAGTTTAACTTGCAATTAAAACCAATACCTTTCCCAAGTCTCTGTATCCAAACTGCCTCTTTGGAGGCATGTGAAACCACCGAGTGTGTTGAACTCACATCCAACCAAGGTGTAGGCTTCTCAGTCTTTACTGTTGAAAAAGATTTTCTTACAAGTAACCATTCCAACATATATCTCTTCCTATAAGAGAAATAAAGCCTCACCTATTTCTTCAAGTATCCATGAGGACCTGTAACCAACCAATCCATGCCAAACTCCAAATGCAACATAGCACTATCATGAATTAATCAAGCAAATGATTAATGTACCCAATACTTAAGATAACTACACAAGATCAATGTCGAAGCTCCAATCATGAATCAGGAACATAAACATGACAACATGATCTAACCATCTCCTACTAGGAGATCACATGCACCATAGCATATATACATCCTAGTCTCAAGAGAACAAGTACCATGCCAAACTCTAAATGCATATCAGGAGTAAACCATGACATAATAACAACCACTCTAAACCAAGAAAAAACCATATGCCCAATCACATGAAGATAACCTTACCAATAATGCATCCACATCACTGCCAACAACTCCCACTGAACCATGGTATGAGCTACACATGGCATCATGGCTACCATCCTCCTCATGAAGATCGCTCTTTAACATCAAGCAAAGATTCATCACTAACATTTTTACATGAAATGATTAAAGCATGATTACCTCATCTGAGGATTACTCTGTAGAAGAATCAAAACTATTTTTCTCGTTCTCACAATCCTTCTTCACATGTCCCAATTTACCACAGTTCCAACAATTTACCTTACTCCATCCTTCTGACTTACCCTTCCCTTCCTTGTCTCCCTTAGGTTCCTTTTTCTCAAGCTTACCTTTTGTTGGAAAAACAAGGATAGACAACTAAGAGGGGGTGAATCAGTTGTCACAAAATACTTAGAATTTTCAAACTTATCTTAACTTAATTTTAGATATGATGAATGAGAAACAAACCATAAGAAATCAACACATCAGAAACATAGAGAACACCAAGATTTTTTATGTGGAAACCCTATTAGGGGAAAAACCACGGTGGATGTTTGTCCACAATATTATACCCTGTTAAAAGTATAATGAAAAATAATGGGAATGCACATGCATTCAGGCACACTGCCTATAGCTCACTGCTTAATTACAAGAGGGATCACTTCCCAAAGAATACATAGAAATTTGGATTAGATCTGCAGGGTATGAACTAAGAAAATAGCTTCTACACAAGCCAGATTATAGTTTTGATTAAGCACAAAAATACTTCTTCACACTTCGCTCAAACTTCTTCACACTCTGCTCTGTAATCGAATGATTATATCACTATTCACACACTTGCACTTTCTCTAGCTCTTTCTCACTTCACACACACTAACTTCGCACATTTAACCACTCTTATATATCTGCAACCTAGATTTACATCAACAACTTCGTCGGCCAAAATATAAAACATATTTACAATGTCGGCCCAAATGTACGAATAAATTTTCAATGTGAATTATACACTATCAGCTACAACATAATGAAGACTTAAAATGATATCCTCGAGCGGGCCAAAAATTCAAATTTTAATCTTCAAGGATCTGAAACACGCTACAACCATCATGTCATCCAAGAACATGAAAACCTGATCATACAGAAGAAAAACCTTTGATCACAAGCACACCGGTCAATGTGGACATGCAAAAAAGATAGAGAATGATCTAGAAGCATCCATAAGCAACAAGAACTAATAGAGAAGAATTTGCAACAACTGAAATTACCAAAATCACATAAACTTCAATCAGGAACACAAACTGAAACCACAAAAATATTTTCAGAACACATCTATTCATAACACAATCAAATCTACATGCAAACCTCTAAAACTTCTGGTGGATAAACTAGATACTCTTAGTAATAAACCCTTTAGTCCACAACAACTGATCTTCAACGTACTGAGCAAGAAACCTTCATGACATTAACTATTCCACTGGCAACCTGCAACATTTTCTTTAACAATTTTCTCAATATCCTTGACATATACAACCTTCAATACATCAATGCTAATAGTGTTGAAATCAATGACAACCACATATCAACAACACAACCACAACATCCAACACCTTTTACAAACAAGGCATCTTGGATTTCTGTTTCATACTTCCTCCTCATCTCCTCTAATAGGAGAGTAGGAATTATATTGTCCATCTTTGGATTTGCACCACTACCACTAATATCAATAATTAGATTTTCCCAAGATTCTGGTAAAGAACAAAGTAAAAAAATGCATTTATCTTCATCTTCTAGCTTTACATCTACAAATGCTAACTAACTTAGAATCAAATTAAAAGAATTCAAATGATTTGCAACATAATCACCATCTTTCATCTTTAAAGAATACAACTGTCTTTTCAGATACAACTTATTAGTAAGACTTTTAGTTTGATAAATATCACCTATTCTCTTCCACAACTTATATGTAGTATTTTCTTCTAAAACATTCAAGAGAACAACATCAGCAAGACATAATCTTATGGTCCCTCTTGCCTTCTTATCAAGCTTAGCCCAATCCTCATCTAGCATCGTTGTAGGTGACTTTGTCTCATTACCAACAATTAATCATTGATCTCTCTCTTCAAGGAGATCCTCCATTTTTAGTTTCCACATCTCATAATTAGATCCATTGAATCTTTCAATATCTAAATGAGAATTAAAACTCATTGTAACAAACTTATTTTCCAAAATCAGCAATAACACAATAGTAAAAGCTCCCACAACAACCAAAAAACCTTCAAACTTTTAAGAGAAAGGCATCCCAAACTCTACCCAATCGTTGCTCTGATACCAAATGTTGAAAATGGAGGTAATTATGTAGCTTAATACTTTGTAAAACTATTGTAGCTATAGATATAATTAAGTATTCTTTGTTGATGATTATCTGTTTAGATTCATTTTACCATTTGTAGAAATAGACTGAAGATTGTAGAAGAATAAGACTAGAAGATAGAAGTTACACAACATATACTGTGGAGAAACACTTTCGGGAAAAAAATCCACCAAGAATCAATTTATTATTTAATCTCATAATAAGATTACAATAATTCCAATCCTTGCTTGAGATGCTTCTTTAGCCTTCAACAATTCTTCTTCACAACCTGCAATTAGAATCTGATAAACTCTCTTCAAGTTGCTGCAATATATAGACAATAATGAGCCTTGTAAACTCCAAAGAGTTTACAATTACAAAACACAATTCTTATCTCACAAAACCCACGTCTATTCTTTGAAAGTAGAGTTCTATCATGAAGAACAGTGTCAAAACAAGTCCTTCCATTTGGGCATCCCAAACTGAAGTCATAACTCAATGTTGATTCTGAAGATATCTTCTAAGCTTATCTTCAAAGTTGGCGCCCAAGAATAGGCCCACTTAACTCAGCCTTATAAAATATCTTATCATTCAAAAGTGTTAACTCCAAGATGCCAACTCGGGTGCCCAAGGTGGGTCCAAGTCAATCTCTATTAACTGAAACATATCTCTCCACCATTCATGCAAATATCATGCATGATTGATCATCCCCACTTAACTCAAGTCATTAGTCATGCATTCCAGGTCAACTGAAGTCAACTAGCATTCAACTGAAACTAACTAGATGCAACTGAAGATAATTGAACCATAACTAAACTGAACTGAACTAAACTGATACTAAACTAAACTCCATGCATATAAACATCAATCCCTAACTTCTAGGATCTTTACATGCATTACTGAAGTTTTATCTTTTCTCTAAATAGTTAACTTAACTCAAGGTGAGTTCCACCTTCCATGCAGGTGCCCCATGTGCTCCTATTTTGTAGGAGCTCTTCATGGGCATCCCCACATGTTCCTATCATTTATAATTAATTACAAATGTCAATTTACATGTTCATTTCATTCAAATTTAATCTCTTTCTAATCCTAGTGTTTGGGGAACACTTTCCAAGGACTTAGGAGATACATGAAATAATGTTTAGGATTGCAATTAAATGGCATCCCATTACCAAAAAATATGTTGATGTAGTGTTCAAGATCCATTCAAGCATTCAAAGGCATTATTTCAAATCAAGTTTCAAGATCAAGATCCACATCCATTGAATCCATTTCATGCAAGTTGCAGATCCATATTCCAAGGTTCAAACAAGGTTTGGTGAGTTGTGACAGAGGCTTGTTCATTCATCATTCCTTCATGCTATTTCATTTCATTAAAAGGTTTAATTACCAAAATGGGGTTTGACCAAGGCAAACCCCCATTCACCAACAAAACAACATTTTTCCCTCTTGATTTGTGTTTGCAGGTTTTTAGGTGGAAGATCTATTGGAGAGAAATTTGCAAAGTTGTTAAAGTTGCATTTGTTTTCATCATTCTTGCAATTTTACATAAATTGACCTACAAGATTTATATTTGGATTTTCGACTATGAAATTCAGGGTTCTGGGAGTGCAGACACAATAGAAGAGAACCCAAAAACTATTTTTACAGATCCCTAGCCAAAACCCATTTGCTATAGGGCAAATGAGTCCTCAGTTAGCTTTGAAAAATCACTTTAAATGACTAGACACATCATTTTCCCATTCTCAAATCTATATTTTAGTTTTTGGTTCCATTCTAATTGAGCATAATCTATTAGATGCACTTTGTAGATTACATTTTCCAGAGTTTGCTATTTTTAATCTTTCTCCCTAAAGTGTTGTTTAATCAGGACCCTAGTCCTTGCATAAAAGGGAAATTTGCATATTCACACTTTAACTTGACTCACCTTTTGGTTGACAGTCATTTCATTGTTTGGATCCCATTTCCTAAATAAAATTAGAGAAATAGGACTATCGTACCCCCTTTGTTACCATCTCATTTCCCCTAAACCCTATTTTTCTTTGTTTCACTAGCTATAGTCTATTCATATGCAATCCAATGCCATTTATCCCATCATTTCATCACACCCACCTTTTGAACTAATCCCACTCTCCTAATATTACTTTTCATCCCCTCCCATTCATCCCATCATATTCCTTTTATGATTTTGATAACCTCCTACCTTTGAGATTCATTCTTGGATTTATTGACATATCTTGCTAATTCTTGCACATAATCACAATCCTCATCTAATAAACCAAAATCCAATATATCTAACATCCCTCAAGTAAATATTGTACACCCTGTAAATAGTGTCACTCATGTGTAATCATCTAGCTCCATCCTTGTACATATGTGTCATTAGGTCTCATCCTTTAGCTCATTGTCTCGTGTCCCATACAATCTAGTTCTTCAATAAAATCCATTAGTTCCTTTGGGTTTCAAGTATCTTGATCATCTCTTATCATGAGCATCCTAGTTCTTACCCATCCATACTTTTCCTTTGTAGGATGTATCATTCCTCACATTAGACCACATGTATCCATCCATCATCCTTATGGAAAAAGATACTTGAGATATTTTGTTATTTCATTAGTTCTTTTAAATATTTATTTATCTTTCTTTCGATCTTCCTATTTTACCTACTCATTTTTTTCATGATCCTTCATATCACGACATGCTTTGATTGGTGAAACTAGGGGAATATTCTTGACTATCGTGTGTTGTGATTTCATGGTTTGTATTGTATTGTACCCATCAAGGTTCTTTGGGACCTTGTGTTATGTTGGTGCATTCCTTTTGTTTGTGGTTTTCCAAAATCATGCCCACCAAGGCACTTTGCGACCTTGTGAGATGTTGGAGGAAGGGTATGTGCAAGATCATGATGGGCCAAAAAGTGGCAATATTATGGGTATTTGTAGGGTATGTGGTCAATTTTTTTTTACCCAAAATTGATGAAATGAAAAGGGTTTTTAGAGGAGATTCTCAGCTTTCCACCAATATAAATTATGCTTTAATTTGAATTTAATAAATTATTATTATTCATTTTCTATTAGAATTACAACTAAAGTCCTAATCAATAGGCTAATTGAAAAACATCTATAACTTTCAAACGATATCACATTTTTTGAATCCGAAACATGCGTCACATTCTATGCTTCACATGTACTATCTAGGATTAAAAAAAAAAAAAATCATGAAGTTTGACCAAGTTAAGGTGGTCAAACATACAGTTTATATTTTTAAAAATTGTAATAAAAATTCATAATTAATTATTTACGGAAAAAATTACAAAAAAATGCATCACATCCAGACATGAGTCCTATACTTATATATAAAATATTATAAAAAAATATTATCATTTTATTATGGTTAGGGTGGTCAGACAAACACCTACTTCTTATTTTTTCCCTAAAATTTAAGTTCTACTGCATTGAAATTTCAAATTTTCACCAAGTAGATTTTATTTATTTTTAAATAAACCTAGTAGTTTAGAAACTATATTCAATTTTCTACAGATTCTATTCTTACATATTTTTGAAATAATATAGATAACTTATTCAAATTTTTACGTCAAGATGCCTAACACTGATTTTTCTGAATTTTTTGCCACTTAAGGGCCTATTTTTTCCATGATGATCCTGCACATACTTGTAACATTTTTTGTTTATTGGGTCAATCCTATGCATGTGATACAATGTCACCCTAGTTCCTCATGCCTTGGTACACAATGTCTCATTCTATATAAAATTTAGTGCTCACTACATGGAAATTTATTTTTTTGCAATCCACCACCTTTTCATTCTTACATTAATATCTTGTACCATCCCCCATTTGCATATCCCATCTATTTTTTTATCCTCTCTTAATTGTTGATCTCATGTGCATTTTGATTCCCTTTGTCCATATTTATTCTTCCATATTTCTCATCTCTTACTCATATCACTTATGTGCCTAATGTACCATGGTATGACACCTTCACCCATCATAATCCTTTCTTTAATCCATTATATTCATTTTAGGCTAATATAGATTTTTTAGTAAAAACATCTTTCATCCATCATAATCCTTTCATTGATCCATTAGGTTCATTCTAGGCTAATATAGATTTTTTAGTTAAGCATCTTCCATCCATCATAATCCTTTCATTAATCCATTAGGTTCATTTTAGAATAATATAGATTTGTTAGTCTAAGAATATTTCATCCATCTATTCTCATTGATCCATTAGGTTCATTTTAGGCTAATATAGATTTGTTAGTCTAAGCATAGATTTCATCCATCAAATTCCTTTCATAGATCCATTAGATTCATTTTAGGCTAATATAGATTTGTTAGTCTAAACATCTTTTATCCATCATAATACTTTCATCAATCTATTAGATTTATTTTAGGTAATATAGATTTGTTAGTCTAAGCATTTTTCATCCATCATAATCCTTTCATTGATCCATTAGGTTCATTTTAAAGGGTAATATAGATTTTTTAGTCTAAGAATATTTCATCCATAATAATCCTTTCATTGATCCATTGGATTCATTATAGGCTAACATAGATTTCTTAGTATAAGTATCTTTCATCCATCATAATCTTTTCATTATTCATTAGGTTCATCTTAGGTGCATCTAGATTTGTTGATCCATGCATATTTTCATCCTAATCATTGCATATCTCTCATCCCATTAATCTTCTATCTCCCCATCCTTATATCTCTATCCTCCCTTCACCAATCCATCCTACTACCTCATCCCATAATTCCTTTTCATTGGTACCTAGCTATAGTCTTTTGTCCTCCTTGCAATCTAAAATCACAAATAAATCCTAATACATGCAATCCAAATATGCAATAAATGCAAAACCATTCAATCACATCATTGGCCTTGTTCCTAGCCTTGCTTCAAGCCTTGATCCATATGTAATCATCATTATTAGGATGTCTCCTTCACAATACTTGTGGTGTTTTGAGATATATCATTCTCACATAAATAATACTTCATCTAACATCAATTAATCTTGGCTTTTTCAGCTTGGCTAGGGCAACACCATTTTTATCTTTGAATCATTTTGTGCATAATTTCTTGATTGTTAGGTCTCCTCCCTCCATTATCTATTCATCCTCCCATCAAATCTCTCTTACCCACCCCCCCTTATTCACCATCTTCCATCATCTTTCATCCTCATGCTCTCATCCAATTCAAGAGCACACCTGTGTTCCCTTGAACTCGCACGTCCTCTTGAGAGGGCATCCCCATCCTCATCCTCACTTTCATCATCTTTCCTCTTAGTCACTCCTTTGAATGACTAGGGAATCTTCCCAAATATAGCCATTTTCTTCTAAGTGTTATATTGTAATCCCTTTGAAATGATGCTCCTTCATAAAACCATCTCAAAGCAGGGCAAAATGTTGACACTTAAAATTGACACATCATCATTGCTTAGTTCTTTCCTCTATAATTAATTGAATAAAACCTTTATTATTTAATTAGTTATTTCATTTCTATCTCTTTATTAATTAAATAATATTTTATTATTTATTTAATAAAATCACTATTCATCAACTATTCATCTCTATTCACTCACATCTATTTCTAGCCCAAATAATTAAATCACCTTCCTCCTATAGTCTACCTTAGGTGAATAAATCTAATTATTTATTTATCTAAATGCCTCCATCCTAATCCCAAAAAATTAAACCTATTTTCCTCTTGTTTTTGTCAAGTGGCCTAATCCACTTAATCCTCCTAATCACTCACTTGCACATGCTTAATCCTAGTCAACCCCTATCAAACCCTCCACATACTCCAATGTGTACAAATGCATGGCCCTTTGTACATGTGACATGACCTTGGTACCATATCACATGGGTCAAAGTACTAGCCCATACCCCTAATCCTCCTCTTTTTCATAAATATGAATTTTAAATTCTTATGTGTCCTCTCAATCCCTCTCCCTCCATCTCATTCAATCACCACATGTCACTTGCCATCCCCTACTTGCTTGAGATAACTCAAGCAATCTTATCCATTGATCTCATCCCTTCATCTTGGCCCTCCCCAAAAATCTATTCAACCTCCAACACTTAGCCATTTTCATAATCAGTCAATCTCACATTTTTATGAAAGCATTGTTATGCTATCAAAATTCCAAGTGAGCACACATCAAATGCAATCAACTTGAGAAAATCTACACAACAAGGAGTCTAGCACAATTCATTTTCATTGTATTCTATGTTCATTTGGATTTCCTAGGCCTTATTCAAGTGTTTGTTAGAATTTGTGTTTGTCGGTTTATATTGCTTAAATTGTTCACATTAAACACAAAATTCTTGCACACACACAATTCCTTGGGACCTTTTCTTGTACTTTAGCCTTGCCCACTCAACAAATTGAGTCATTTTGATTTCAAACTTGATTCTACTTAATTCTAAAATCTTAACTCAACTTGATAGGAATTTGATTCATTTATATATGGTGTAATATATCCCTTCTAACTCCAAATTTGTTCACTAACAATTCAATCTCTACTTACTCTACTAAATTATTTCAAAATATCTTGAATTTACTATAGACAACTCACTTGAAAAAAAAAGTTCCCCCTTTAAAAAAAATTATCAATTTATCAAAAATTTAGATTTTATTTTTTTAATTACTTAGAAAGAAACAAAATTTTAATATTTTTTCCTGCAATATGTGAATGTTCTTATCACACTTGTCAATATATCCTTGCAACCTTTAAATTCAATAATTTCAAATTACTAGGCTATTACATGAAGTGGTGTGGTTCACATGAAAATGTAATCAATTGTTCTCGTGTACCTTTACCTTTTTAGTCTTGTTTATTCATGCACCGTGCTTCTTTGAAAGTGGCTTATGAAAAGGAAGGGGGCAAATTTCCCATTCTTTTTCTTCTTTGCTAAGAATTTGCCACGATTCATTTCGAGTTCAGCTTCCACTAAAATTCTTACACCGCCACATTCATCACCCTTGCCTAGGATTCCCTTCTTCCTCTACAATAAAAAGAGAACCATCCTTATCATGTCTAAGCACTAGGATTTAAAATCAGATCCCGTTTACACGTTTATTAAGTCAAAAGCATACGTGTTCATTTTTCATAGAGATTTGAGTTTTTTAATGGAAATATTTTACAATCTTATTTTTTAAATTTTGTATTAAGAAATATTTTTTTTATTAATTTAAAATTGTCGGGACCATTACTTTTTATAAGCCTTAATTTGATTTTTTATAATGTTATTTTTTATTATTTTTATTAATTTAAATTGTTGGGACCATCATTTTTTTATAAGCTTTATTTTTTTTAAATAGTAAAAGAAAAAAGGTTTGATATTTTGTTATATATTGTTATATAGTAAAATAAAAAAGATTTGATCTTGTGTTATATAGTAAAAGAAAACAGATTTGATTCTTTGTACTATGTTTTGTTTTGATAATGAAAGAAGATTTGTTTGTTGATCTAGTGTTTATGAATTATTTAACTTTAGTAGTAAATTAAAGATCATTTAACATAATTTAAAATTATTTAACAATAATAAGTATTTGAAGATAAATAAAATTATACATTTAAAAATATTTTATAATAATAGATTTTTGAAGGTAAATAAATTTCACATTTTATTGTATATAGAAAATTGTTAAAAAGAACTTTTTAATTATAAAAATTGTTTTTATCTAATATTTAAAAAATCAACTTTATTTAAAAGAATTATACTATAAAAATGAGTTGTACAATATTTATATGATAATTTTTTTTATACAATTATTAAAAAGAATAATATAATATAAAATTTCACTTAGCAATCAACATCTATTATTATTATTTTATTTCAATATTGTCAAATCACCATCAAGATCAAACTCTCATCAAGGAAGTCAAACATTTTTTTACTATATCCAAAACACGCCCCTAAAGGTGTTTCTTAGCACCACATTTCCCATGTGCAAGTATACACATTAGCAAATTAGTTCTATAGGCATTGAAGTTGAATTTTTGCATTAATAAAACACACTAAGGAAAGGTATCAGTGAACCAAATCACTAGCAAGCACCAAAAGAATTCAAAATTCATGACTTAATCAATCATCATGTTCCAAATTATATTTTGCAAATGTTTGCCACAACACTTCAACAAGTCACAACATCCACACCACACCAATTTATAAGTGAACTCTAATTCCACTTCCACATTTGAATCCTTTATTTGTTTCTACTAACAAATTACCCAAAACTCAATTTACATTAATCAACCTTAGTATTAAATTGGACATTTTTAAATCAATTGTAACTTGTATTTGTTAGAATTGTGAATAAACATAAGATGCAAGATCAAACAACAACAAAAAAAATACCTTCCATACAAAAGAGTTGAAAATAATGATTTCTTATACATAATGAACCTCAAGAATCTTCAAGGAGATCATGAGATAATACAATAAGGATTAAGTGCTTTGTAGGAGCAACCCTAAATGATAACAAGATTAGATCATGATGTGTCATCCTCTTGTGTAATGAGACAAAATGATCTAATAAAAGTTCACTTTAGTTAATAGAAAAAAATCCTAAGTTTAGATTAAGTGCATGAAATAAATTAGCCTAATAATCAATTAAATTTTAATTAATTATTAGCTAATGCATGATTACTCTAATACCCCCTTAAGATGAACTTAGGGAGTAGCTAAAAACCCTAAAAAAATAAATGCATGATGGGTCTTGAAAAATAAGGCTTGATGAAGTACTCATGCATAAACAATCTAATCTCTCACAACTAGAGAAAAAAAGGAAAAAACCTCATGGAAAAAACTCCTCTCTAAAAAGGAGAAGGCGAATGAAAGATTGAAAATCCTCCAATACAATATCCCAAAATGAAGAGGAACATGAAGAACATTGTTGAAGCATGAAGAAGTTGTAGGAAACCGTTAAATGATGATTATTATAGTGCTAAAATGAAGAACCTCCTCTGAAATAAATGATGATCAAGATCAAAAAGATAATAATCTACATGAGTTCCCACAACACTACTCATGTTAGATGGAAAACAAAGGAAAACATTTGGAAATCGAAGATACAAATGACACAAGTACCAATAGTCTGAAAACACTAATCAAGTGAAAATAGGAGGTCACCTCTAGAAACAAGAATGCAAGAGTATCCATATGATAAATGCTTCATCTCATTGAAATATTGCATGGGTAACTAGTCGTTGCATTTTCCTAGTACATAGGAACACAAACTAGATACATAGATCACTCCAACACAAAACCAAAGAAGCATTAACACCAAGAGTAGAAACCCCCCCATAATATGGAAAGAGAGCCATGATCATATATCCATTAAAATTATGTCACCAAGAAGTACATGTAGGATAAAAAATATTTGAACATGCACATGAAAGTACCTACAAATAAAAGTGTGTGAAAACCAGGACACACACACATGAGGCAAGAATCACTAGGATTCGATGTTGTCGTGGAAGGAACACTCACTTGACAAATGTTTGATGGAAAAACAAAGACACTCACAACCCACCCATGACACTTTATAACATAGTGTGAGTACAAAAGACACAACATGATGTGTAAAATCTTCAAAAAAATGCATACACCAAAATGAAATTTATCTGAGTGTGTTTACAAAAGAGAAGTTGCATACAAAAGATGTCTACAATGCCCAAATAAGATAAAAAGCTGGAAATACATATAGAATAACCAAAAACAAGTTATCCCACACAAACATAAGGTTTCTAGGAGCTAAAATGTCTAAGTAATTTACCAAAATGTCAAAACACAAAAAATTGAATAAAATGTACCTAGAAAAATTAAAAAAAATTGAATGGAGGGTTGTGAAGAGCTTGATACCATGTTAGTAGATCTATCTTCCATTAAAAATAATCTTTTAATATATAATTTTTTTTTTGGAAAACAATACTAATGAAAATTGAATGTAATTATCTTCCCTTTAACTTTTAACCTAAATTATTACTTAAATATAAAAAATTCCAAAACACTTCAACATGCCATACAAGTAAATATGCTCAACATGTCAATTAAAGACATAAAATTTCAACTAGTTTGCAAAAATTCTAAATTACACTATGTAAATTTATTTTCTTCATCAATGATTGTCATGTCTTACAATCTCTTTTTTGATAATATATCATGAAGTGACATCCAAAAATTAATGATAAAAATAAATTTACATAATATCATCTCAAAATTTACAAATTATTACACTAATTGTATAGTAAACCCTAATTCTCTCTATATGGTTTTTTTTAGCTTCAAATCACCCCAATCTCATTTAAGCTTTAACTAAAATTACTTTTATTTAGTAAATCACTTTTAATAAAAAAATATATAAATACTTCAAATCAAGGGATCAAACTTCATGATCCTTTGTTTAGTTAGTGGCTAAAATTAGTATAATGCCAAGCACTATCCTCATTTTTTCAATGCCAATCTCAATTGTGCTATAATTTGCTCGCACTAACTTGCCACCCTTACATCTCGGGAATATTTAATGTTATAAACAGATATCGTTCACCCTTAAAACATGCTGAATAGATAAAAAGGCCAAAACAAAGTGGAAATTGAAAAAAACCATTGTTTATTGAAGTCAGTTTAGGTGGTTGAATTGACAAATATAAACTTAGAAAAAGCAAGTGTTAGAATTGTTTGAAGTTTTGGTGCCAATTATAGCGAAAGCATTAAAAGAACGCTTGTGAGTCTAATCCTGGGTCGCGACCCCTGTATCATCGCAATTGTGACATCCCGAGAACTAAAATTTCTCCCCCACATTTCCTTTAAATAGAAGATCTTGCCTCACTGCATGGATAACCTCAGGCTGCAACTGCTTGATTTGCTTTGATAAAATAAAGGATTTCTTCAGATTGAGCGGCGGAAGCGGACTTTCTTCATATTAAACACGGCTGTGGCGCTTCGGTTTGATTCTCGTGAGTTCCTTTCACTACCGCTGCTCGCACTGTCTGTGAGAGTTAAGAAAGCTCCGGTATTTCACTGTCACAATCTCAGAGCATACAAGCGAGGGAAGCTTTACATGCAATACACGTAAGAAAAACTGCATTGTTCTGTTTCTCTGGAATTATACAGATCTGATTTTCTGGTATATATTGATATAAAATGTTGTGAATTTGTTTGTAGTTGAGGTAGTTAAAAAGGAGGACTTGCTACAATGGAGGGAGGGGTTGGCGCTGCTAGTAAGGAGGAATTTGCAACATGCTGGTCTATGATTGTGAAGAATCCATATATTCTGCAGTTGGCAGTCTCTGCTGGAGTTGGGGGGCTTCTCTTCGGATACGACACAGGTGAGTAAATACTGTTATTTCTCTTGCTTACTTTTTCTAGAAGAGATTTTGATTGAATGCACTTTATAATCCCTTTACAGTCTGCATGATTCCAAGTGCGGTTGCCTACTTTTCCTTGGGTTTGGGGAACAGTAATGTGGTGACATAGGTTTTGAATATTTTTATCTTAGATCTAGGGTAAGTGACTTCAAAATTCCATCCCCGTGGGGCTAGGCTTGGATGATTGAATATACTGTTGTTTCAGTTGAACTGGAAGGAAAAAATTATGTTGGGTGTGGATGTGATAGAATTACATGCAAAAGGGAAAAAATTAGCAGCACAGTTTTAAAATTGTAGCGGTTTTGGGTAACAGTCATATGCTCTAGGAAGGTCGATCTGATTGTATCCAGGGATCTGTAAGATGTACTCACCATGCTATATTCAAAAAAGTTAAGCAGGCTAGAATCCATTAAGGTGTCTAATGTGGACAAATCTTGGATAACAGAATATACTGTCTATGAGCCAGAAAACTGCTGTAGAAATCCACAGTACAAACATGTCTTGGAAAGCAGAATATACCCCATCCGTTAGGCAGAAACCTACTCTAGAAATCCTCAATAAAGGAGAACAGTTACTAGACGGAATTGGGTGATAGGCAGAATTATAAATTAAGGTAGGGGAAGCTAGCAGAGATCACAGATTAGCTGGTAGGATAGCTATTGTTAGCTGTGATGTGAGAATATTCTAGTGCTTTCACCAATTAATCCTTAATCTTTGTTATGATAATTTCAATATTACTAATTCTATATTCTGTTTTCTGCTATTTGTCTGTTTTTACTTTTGGTTGCAGGAGTGATATCTGGTGCTGCTCTCTACATTCGAGACGATTTTGAGGCTGTAAACAAGAGCACATTCTTGCTGGTAGTAAAACGTGCCAAATTTCATGACTTACCTTATATCTAAACAAAGATTCTTCTTATTTTGCAGACTCCCTTTTACATTACTACCCCCAATCTATTTTAAGAGAGTTATATACAGTTTTCTCATGCAAGCCTGTAATTATCTTCTCTGAACGGTTTTATTATTGTTGCAGGAGACTATAGTGAGTGTGACAATTGCAGCAGCTATTATTGGATCGGCAGTAGGAGGGTATATCAATGATTTGTATGGACGAAAGACAGCAATAGTTGCTGCAGATATTGTGTTTGCAATAGGAGCAGTTGTAATGGGCGCATCATTCAATCCCTGGGTATTGATAGTTGGGCGAATACTTGTGGGTCTAGGGGTGGGAGTAGCCTCTGTTAGCTGTCCTTTATATATTTCAGAGTCCTCTCCCGCCAAGATCAGAGGAGCTTTGGTCAGCCTCAATAATCTTATGATCACAGGAGGCCAGTTTCTGTCCTATCTCATCAATTTAGCTTTCACAAGGGTGTGTAAACAAAATTTTAAACTCTCCTTTTGTCATATGTCTTTTTGTTATTGTGTTTTGATCAAGTTCGGAACACTCTATTGGAGGGCAATTCCTAAACTTCCATAAAATAGCACAGAACTTTCTGGAATCGTCAGCCTATTGTTATGCATGTTGTGAAAGCAAACACTTTCATTCTATTGTTATGAATAAAACACTTGCACAGTTTTTATCAGAAGCATTCTCAAGCATTTACATGGACTGTGGAAATATCTTGTCTGTTTGAACTAACATTGGTATTATTTTTCTCAGGTTCCAGGAACATGGCATTGGATGCTTGGAGTTGCAGGATTACCTGCTGTAGTACAGTTGGTTTTGGTTATATTTATGCCTGAATCTCCTCGTTGGCTATATAAACATGTTAGTTTTTCTCTGTTTCCATGTTATTTTTGGGTATAAACATGCAATCTGCAATTTGATTTGCAATCTACTTAGGATTTATTAACATACAATCACAATACTTATATTTGGTTATGCACCAGCAACGCATAACATTTTTAACATAAACTTGATTGAACATACATAAGCATGCAACCTGCAACTTTCTCAATCTTTTACATACAGATAACATATGATTGTTGTATTAACATCTGCAGAATAGAGTTGAGGAGTCCGTGGTGATCCTTGAGAAGCTTTATCCAAAAGAAGAGGTGGGAAACCAGGTTGCAGCGATGAGAGAAGCCATTGAATTAGAGGAAAAGAATGAAAAAGGATCGGAGAACAAACTTTTAGCATTGTTAAGATCTCCAGAACTTAGACCAGCTTTGGTTGCAGGAACTGGACTTGCGGTACTAAAATTTCTATCCTACTTATACTCTCTTCAGTTTCGCTGTTCTATTATATTTTAAGTTAGCTTTTTTTAATGTGAGATTTTTCACTGCTTTTGTTGGTAGTTTTGTTGTCTGGGGTACAGCCAAATGTCGTGATATAGATTCCACATTTATAAAATCTTCACGGTCTAATATTTACCGCAGTTTTTTTAAATGAGAAGTCGGTGAAAGCTACTTTGAATGCCTTTAAATCTTGACACAGAACTCTAGATTTATAATAACTATCCTCACCATTTTTTTTTGTTACTAGTATGCTGAGTTTGACTAGCTACCTGGGAATCCCAAGTGCTAAATTTAGACCTGGAGTACCATTTTAGAGTGTTATAGTTAGGGACAACTTTTTAATAGAATTGTTATGTAGATAATTGTGAAGTGAAGATCTGGACTTCTTAAAACTAAATAATTAATTTAAAATGGATATCCCTTAATATTTATCACTAAATCTCAAGTCTTTACATTTTTTAGGTTAAATTTGTTTGTATTATAATTCTTATGTCAAATATGGTGTGCAATTGCTTTTGAACCGGACTCTTGGAATTTGGCTCGTTCATAATTCGTTGCCAGGTGGTCTTTGCCCATTTAAAGATGACCGCACAATTGTCTGTGAACATTTTGCTTCTGGGAACCTTTACCAACATTAAATTGACATGACCCCACACAAATCACTTTTTAAAACTTTTCAACCGGCCACTTTTGTCTTTTGGACTTTCTAAAAGTCTCTTTGAAAAAGGCGCCCATTGTTGCAGACTTGCAGTTATTTCTTGTGAAGCGTTGAAACGTGTTCTTTGGGCATTGGAATTAGTGTCATAAAAACAATTTGTTTATTGATAGACCAAATAGATTATAATGTTTTTATTTTATTTTAATGTTGTCTACTCTCCAGATTCGAACATGTCACATGTAATATGTTTACAGCACAATAGACTACTTAGATTATTACAATAAAACCATTCGGCCGTTCACATGCATCTAAGCAGTGAGACCATAAAATAGAATTCAGTAGAAGTGGGCTATATTATTAAATGTTTCTAGGTAGTATGGGGTGTTTCTGAAGTTGATTATGTGAGCTTTTTTCATGGACGTTTTGAATTTATTTTACTTTGCTTTCTATGTGAAATTTGATCTAAAAGTCAATGAAAAAACTCAGTCAAATTAAAAATGTCAGAAATTTTATGTGGGTTTTGTTGCCTAGTTTGATTAGGTCTGTAGAATCAACTTTTGATGACGTGACATACTTGACCTGCTGGAATATTTCTGACATTAATTTTGAGCTATATTTAATAAAAAATAATGAAAAAGGAATAATCCCTCTTCTTAATTCTTTTCAGTAGTTTAAAGATAAATTTTAAGTTTAAGTTGGTTGGAATTTATGTGGGTTATGCGTCTTTTCTATTTTGAAATTAGTTTCAGTTCCTGTGCCCGTATGGGATTAGCAGTGTTGTGCTTTCATTAATCTGGCTTAAACTGAAATGTTACATTTATCCAGATTTCTAATCTCTGTTTTTCCTGAAACAGGTCCTGCAACAACTTGTAGGGATCAACACTGTTATGTATTACAGCCCAACAATAGTCCAACTAGCTGGATTTGCTTCCAACACAGTGGCTCTATTATTATCACTTATTACATCTGGATTGAATGCACTGGGTACTGTATTGGGAATATGCCTAATTGACAGATTTGGAAGGAGGAAACTTGCCATTATCAGTTTGTGCGGTGTTATTGTGTCACTTGCAATGCTAACTGGAGTATTCCACTTCGCAAAGGTTAATTCTCCTGAGGTGCGCACGGTAGAGAATTATGGAAACCAGAGTGCTCTGGCTTGTCCTGTGTTTGCTCGTTCAAATAATGTTCTACCTTGGCATTGTACTAAATGTGTTGATATGGGCTGCGGATTTTGTGAAGGACAAAAGACATTACAGGTAAATTCCTATTTTTTCCCTTTCTTTTAAATGGATGGTAGTAAGATGGGAAAACATTTCGATGCTTTTCTTTCTTGTGTGTGTTTGGCTGCTTAGATTTATAAATGAAATACATTTGTGTTGTATACACCCCCTCTTCAAAATAAGTGTGGTTGCTCAGATGTGAGGCCGCCTGAGATGACATGACATGGCTCTAGCAGAGTCGAGTTGCCAACCTCTCATTCTGGCTGGCGCCCAAAAGGTGGAGGCATTTCATATGCATTGATTGATTTTAGATACATCAGTAAAAATCTGACTTTGTGTGAATGTTGTATATCATGATATTACAGGGTCACAAAATGCTTGGAACTTGTCTTGTGAAGAACAAGACTTCAGAACATATGTGTGACAACCTTCACCATTCTGAAAGTTCATGGTTCACCCTTGGCTGTCCCAACAAGGTTGGTTGGCTGGCCATATTTGCAATGGCAGCTTATATTTGCTCCTTTTCACCAGGCATGGGAATTGTTCCCTGGGCAGTCAATTCAGAAATATACCCTTTGGCTTACAGGGGAATTGGAGGAGGATTCGCAGCCACCTGTTTATGGATTGCAAACCTGATTGTTTCAGAAACCTTCTTGACACTTACCAAAGCCATTGGTCCTGATATGTCTTTCTTGGTATTTATGTGTATTGCTGTTTTCACATTGGCCTTTGTCATTGTTTTTGTCCCTGAAACCAAGGGTATGTCACTCGAAAACCTTGAGAAAATGTTACATGATATGCATATGGAAAAGAAGCAGGGAGGTACATGGAGTTCCTTGACTTACATACTGCGGAACAAAAATGTTCGTTCGGGTGAGACAAAGGCCCATGGAGATTCTCAAGCTTGACTGAAGAAGTCCTTCAATTTTCCATTAGACTTAGTCTTTCGTATGATTGTGCAGCCGGTTTTGAAAGGAGTTTCTCACGCACATAATATTTTAGATATTGTGGTTCTATGTGAAAACTATCTGTATATAGACACCATGCGTATTTATATAAATTTTATTAATATGGTGATATATTACCTGTGGCAAAATTTATTAATTAGTGCAATATTTTATATTTTATTTTTATTTTAGTTAAGAATTTGGTAAATTGTTCATACTCTTAAGAAAAATTCAGTTCATAATGTTAAACAGTGTATTTTTTTTAATTTATGTTTGGATTATTATCATTTATTTTCTCTTGATTGTTCATATGATAGATTATGGAGTATAATCTTAAATGTTCATATTTTTTTCATAAAAAATGAATTATATAAATTTGGAGCCATGATATTTGGTTCTGTATACTTTTATTTTATATTAAAAGATGGAAGATAACAAGCAAAGGTCCTATTATGATGTATGTAGATTTGTTACTACTTTAGTACTTAGGTTTGTTACTCTTTTAATACACCAAATCTAGATGTCTCGCTATTAATAACTCTCTAGAATGAGAGACGGTATGTTGATTTTTGATGTCTAAGATGAATGCTAATAAATACTTTGAATACTAGCACATTTACTTAGTTGACTTAGGGTACAAAAATAAAAGGGGTTAGCCAAAATTTGAATTTATATTTTAGAAAGGAAAGACTCAACTTTTGATTGTGTGATCCATATGCATGGAGTATAAAAGTATGGGCTAGGAGAAAGGGTCTAACTTTGCATAAGATTGTCATTTGTTGAAATGTAAATGGATCAAGATGTTTCCTCAAAATGGGCACAAAACCAAATGAAAAATGACTTGGGTATGAAAATTTCACTATTACGCTTTCTCTCCACTTTGAGGTGTGTGCGAACCTTAAAATGATCATGAATCTCAAAATATTTTCACTCACAAAAGTGTGCGTTTTCCATGAAAACTTACAAAATAAAGGAAATATATGAGAATGAGTAGATTTAGCCTCACAATATAAATTAGATATAAAACAAGATCTTACTTTTAGGAAATAATAAAATAGGAAATGAGTAAATTTTAAGAAATTTTAAACAGTGTTTGGCTTAGTGGGCCATATGATGACAAGACAAATGGTATACACGACATGTTGAGTGGTAACTTTTTATTTAGTCATCACCTTTTTAGTGACAAACATTTGTCAAATGGTGAATAGTTGAAATCAGGGCCACCATTTTCTCAATAGTATATTATGATTGGTGGCAAGGGTCTTTGCTCCTCAACCCCCTATATCATGATAAGATAATGTTAGGATTGATATCCTCAAAAATCATGATGAGTTGTTGCCTACTAACCATGCTAGGGGCATTACCCCCTTGACCCCCACGAGGGATGATGCCCCTTGACCCTAGTAGTCACAACTACCCTTGGGTCCTTGTTTTAGCACTAGGAAAGAAAAACAAAAAATGTGTGGGGGGAGTTGTGTTTACAATGGCATTTTCTAAAGGAAGGATTTTTCACATTAACTAATGTCCATAGTTAGTGTTTTCTAGTATTTTTATGAATTTCTAGTGATATGCATAAATTCACCAATAAAATTAATACTTCATAGGAAATATTTACTAATAGAATATTTTTAAAAAGGAAAGAATTGCTAGGATTTGATAATATTTTTTAGGGGCCTTTTATTAAATTTATCACTAATATTCATGGCGATGAGGTTCCTATGTAGCACATATCACTAATTTAAAGCTTAAAACATTAATGCAAGTGACAATATATACCCCCTTCAATTGGTTGCATCCATAAGAGGGAAGGAATTGTAGGAGATTAAAAAAACTTCATGAAATGTGAATATAATTTAAAAAATAAGTGTGTAAGCATAGAAATCTTCTAAAGGAATCTTAATAACAAATACATTGTGTGATAAGTATGTGTAACATCTAGAGTGATAAGGTGTGATAAGCATATAAGAGTTGGAAGAAATGATATATGAAGTAATGTTGCCCCTAGCATGAGAAAATAGAAAAATAGTGATGTGTCCCTCAAAGGTGAAAAACTATATAGGAATATAAGGTACTAGGATAGACATATGCACCCAATGTGATGTCCAAGCTCGTGTGGAGGTAATGTAAAATGTCACCAGGGGATGTATGTATAAAATGAGGGAATGCATGGTTTCCCAAATGCAAAGATAAATTGATGGTATGGCATGATAAGTGTAATTAGAGTAAATTGTATGCTCTAAATGTATGATATAGCAATGTGGGCTCAACAAGTGATTTTAAGAGTGTTCCATATCAAGGTAGGATCAATATGTACCCTCTAAGAAGCATAATATGACAATATAGTATCATGGCATGTAACCAATAATTAATGGCAAGGTGTAGGCCTCACAAGTGTCATGGGTACAATAACAAACATAAGAGATATAACTAAAGAATAATAAACATGAAATGTACAACACTTTTGAAAATAAAAGGATAATAAGAAAATGTGAGAAAAATAAAGTAGTAAAAGACATAACCATACAATTAAGATTGAATGAAAAAGTAAAAGGAAAAGTGAGAGACAAAAGGATGAACCCAAAAAGAAAGAAAATAAATTACATGAAAGAGGATGTGCCTAGACATAGAAGTGTGAGTGAAGCATGAAAAATGTAAACCAAAATGCCCCCTTAATGGGGGAAGAACCTTGAAAATAAATATAAAAAGTAAAATGATTATGAAAGTACAAAAATAAAGGTATAAT
>VDFB02270651.1:439180482-439205197 GCA_007258455.2 Sequoia sempervirens
ATATATCATTATAATTCTATATAAATTTTGACAGTCTATCCAAAATCTCTCCTTTCATCTGATACAATCTTCGTAAAATTTTGATTGTATTTTACAGCAAAAATCTCTAAATACAGTCATACGGCCATCAAATTTAAGCCCTGCCTGCATATTATTCCTGATTATCGATGAACGTTAACCGGCCTGCATGTTCTCAAAGCCAGCTCCACGTTCAAAGATTTGATATCCAGAAAGAAATCCACATAACAATCTTAAATTCATATCATTGGACTTTTTCATGACTGCTCACTCATGCAAACGGAGAGGCCAAGGTTTTGACTCCATTCAACCGCATTGAAAAACGCAATTTAGGCGAGGAAATCAGAGTTTTTTAAAGATATGTCATAGATGAATCCGCCATAAACAATGCAATACAATCCTTGACCAAGCTTCCATTGGATTCTGAGTAACCACTTGCATGCATATAAATAGGTATTCAAAACAAGCACGGATCTTACAAGCTGGATGGTTTTGATATTGCAGAAAAGATTTCAAGAAAGAAATTTTGAGCAGATTAACCCATGACAACATTTAACAGTCTGGGATTTATATTGGGTTTGATAGTGTGTATTGGAATTAGCAATGTAGCTTATGGGTTAAATAACACAAGGTCAGGAACTCCAGATGGATCTGAAGAATGGGGTTATGTTGAAGTCAGACCAAGTAATAAGTCTATTACTTAACTTCTTTCTTACAATCTTTTCACCTGTAATTTTGTACTGATTTGAGTGGTGGTGTAACAGAGGCACATATATTCTGGTGGCTTTATTACAGTCCTCAAAGGACAGCAGATAGTGATTGGCCTCTTTTTCTATGGCTGCAAGGAGGACCGGTTGGTTTTCATAGTTTTACCTTGTCATTAGTGTTGATTCATTTTATTTTATCTTGTGTTGGAACAAAATGTTTTATAGTTCAGGATTACATATTCTGATTGTTTTGAGCCCTGATGTATAAACTTTGTAGGGAGCTTCTGGAGTTGGAATTGGAAACTTTTTGGAAATTGGTCCACTGGACAATGAATTGAATCCTAGAAACACAACATGGTTGCAAAAGGGGCATCTGTTATTTGTGGTAATGTCTCTTACATTATGTTCAACTCAATTTTCATTGTGAGTCTGAAATTTATGTTCAGTTTGAGAAGTAGGACATGGTCATAAATTGTTTAAGTATCTTTCAGCTTAAAGATATCAAGTTTTCACAATTCATCATAATAAATCAATTTTTGTTTCTGAATTTGATTGTGTTTGCATTTTTTTCCCATCAATGTTTCGGATCACACTCCATGATCTATGATCCTGATGATGGATCATGGAGTGTGATCCGAAACGTTGATGGGAAAAAAATACAAACACAATCAAATCCATAAACAAAAATTAATTTATCTTTCGACTGTTGGATGAAGCAGTCTGTATGCATTCAATTTGATTTGATAAATCAATATTTCCAATGGCTCACAGTCACTCTTGTGTATTGTGATGCAACTACTGTGAATTGAATACTTCTCTCAGGATAGCCCTGTTGGGACAGGTATTATAAGATCCTCCCATTTCTATATATATTCAATGTGAATCACAGTATTAATTCATATATTTATTGAAATTAATATTTGATGGCCTTCTTTTAGAGTCTGAAATTTGACTTTGGTGCAGGTTTTAGTTATGTAGAAAATGATACACTTACAGCTAACTCAGATGTGGAAGTAACTGCTGACCTCTTAAGTTTCTTAAAAGAGTTCTATGGTGGAAATAATACTCTGCAAAACAACCCTTTATTTATAGTTGGGGAATCATATGGAGGAAAGCATGCAGCTATGATAGGCCTTGCTTTAAGCAAAGCAATTGCTGCTGGAGATATCAACGTTAATCTTGGAGGTAAATTCATAAACATTAATTTAAATCAAAGAATAAATAAGATTGTTTTTGGATTCAACTATGTTAGTTTTTAACTCTCATTTTTTAATGATGGATTGTTCAGTATGATCTGAAACATTATTAAAAAACTAACACAGATGAACCTAAAAGAAATTTTATCTAATATATATAGATTATGAAAAATTCATTGCAACTATTAAATAAAAAAATTGATTACAAATATACATACATAACATAATATAATGCTTGTGCGTTCTCAACTCATTATTTTATTTATACATATATAACTATTAAAGAAGTCCAATCTGCATGTAGTTCTCTGAAAACCCAAGAAAATTTCTCTTGTCAAAGAAAAATCTTCAATTAGGCAATCTATAAGTTTCTGTAAACACAGAGAAAAGGTTGTCAACTTACCAATTTACCATGAAAGTTCATAAATTTCCATCATTATTAAATTCTGCATTCTAAATCTTCTTCTTTTTCCTAGGTGTTCTTTTGGGTGACAGCTGGATCTCCCCATTAGACTATGTGGTAAGCTTTATGTATTAAAACTAAATCATATCATTTTACTTTTTTTTTTTCTTTAATTAATAGTGAAAGCATTTTTTTTTAATTTTTAAAATACTATGAACAGCTTTCATGGGGACCTCTTCTTAAGGCTGTGTCACGATTGGATGACGATGCCATGGAAGATGTCAATAGGTAAGCGCAAATCCTTTTCTCTTGATTTTCAAACATTTATTGAAAATAACTATATATAATTACATTTACAATTATTTATCTCTCAACTTGATATCAATAGTTACTTCTCAACTTTGATGGGTTAACATAACATACGTTTTTATGACAAATTCTTTCTTAAACTTAAAATTATTTTTCAGAGTATAAATAATTTATTTAAGTATATGAAGAGTAAGGTTTTCTTTGACTAACATTAATGGAAAGGAGAGGTTTGCTTTCACTATCATAGATAAGATAAGGGGAGAGACTCATTTTAAGTAGTATCAAATAGAGAGAAAGGTTTATTTCAAGGTGAGACAATTTTGTTCAACAACATTTATAAGAGAGAAGAGCATAGATTATTGAATACTATATTTAATATATTATTCATTCTATAAATGTATGGTTTCTACATCAATTATTATAGTGCATAATTGTAAATTAAATGGAAAGAAATTTTCTCTTCCTAAAAAATTATTACAAAAGATATATAAAAATTTATAAAAGAAAATATAGAAATTTCTATTCAGCCTAGAGATTTAGCCCAATACAAGAAGGAAATTTGAATAATTTATTTCCAAAGAACATACTTACATTTCAAGAGGTAAATAAAGAGCTAACAAAATGTGAAATTGAGACAAGGTAGCTATGCAATCTAGGTAAAGCATAAATAAAGGAGAGATCATTTTGAGGTAACAAAACATTAAAGTGTTAGAGGAGGCAACAAAACAATAAAGTCAAGTACTATAAATATGAGAGATTATGACATTTCAAGTGGGAGTACAACAAAAAGAAGGTTGAGATGTAAAATTGGTAATGAAAGCAATAAAACAATATGGTAACTCCACATGTTTATCTATGCAAAGTAGTTCAAATGATGTTTGGTATAAAGATTTAGGAGAAAATCAATGGTCCATAAGAAAGAAAGTTTGAAATCTGTTGAAATAGATGGAATGTGACAACAAAAAGATAATTCTTGTTGATTATTCTAATCATAATAAAGAAGGATATGGTGATGTAGCTAATAAGATAAAAAAAATTTAAAAATGGTGTAATAAAATATTTTTCTAACATGAAATCAAACTTAAAAAAACTTTCTTTTAGTTCATTTAATTACAAAGCAAGAGTACAAAGTTAAATTTGACAAAGATGTGTGTTTGATTAAAGATTTATGTTGAATGGAGGATATAAATCCCATTTGCTTTAGGTATCTTTTAAAGAGGCATATACAAATTTGATGCAAGAGGTGCACGTAAACAAGTTTTTCTAGCAAAGTATGAGAATAATACTAGTGTATTATGACATTTAAGGTTTAAGGTTTGGTCATCTTAGTTATGAAATGCTCTATTTAATTACAACATTAGACATGGTATACGGACTTACTAATTTATAATTCATATTCAAATGTGTAAAAATAAATTGTATACATAAAACAACATACATGAGTCTGAGTAGCTTTGAAAATTAAGGACTGCAAAGAGCAAGATAACCACTTCAAGTGGAGCATAGTGATATCATTCCCTAGTCTTATTGTAGGTGCAAAATATGTATTAACTTAATTGACAATGAAGTTAAAAGTAAGGTGCTTCAAATTTTTATGATATTTAAAGCCCTAATTGAAAATGAGAGTGGGAGAAAAATTAAAATTTTAAAAAAAATTCCTTTCACATCAAGTTGGATACATCTAAAAATGTGTCTTAAAATTGCTTCTATAACTAAAATGTCCTCATATCATATAAAAACTAACAATAGGACTTTCAAAATATTTTTTGACAAAGAAGGTAATAGAAAACAATTCTAACTCTCATATGCATGCCTTAGAAATGAAGTTGCAAAAATAAATAATAGGACATTAGATGAAATGGCATTGAGGTGTGTGCACTTAAAACTAGGAATTTGTTCTTAAAATGGACGGTGGGCCTAGCTTGATTGACTAAATCAGTCTATTGTAGGTAAGAGATCACGAGATCTAATCTTTAACTCTTCTTCTATTAATGACTACAATATATATATATATATATATATATACTACCTGTCATATTACTTTTAAGAAAATGAAAATAGTAGGTGGGTTAAACTACAAGTAAAAATGGAGCAAGTACACCCAGTACTTGGCAACTGGTAGCATAGCACTGTGTAAACAACAATTGCATAAACCATGACATACCAGCCAGTAATCCTGTACCAGAATCAAAATATTTGGTAAATTATGAGTACATAAGGACTATCTTCTGATTTCCTTACTGATTTCTAGATGGAAATTTACTTTTGGGACAGGATTGCTTTAGAAATCCAGGAACAAGTAGAAAGGGAAGATTATCTCAATGCCACAAACACTTGGAGTTATTTGGAAGGACAAGTTCTGACATACTCCAATCAAGTGGTATGTTTGTTTTCAAATACAAATAGCCAATACTTTTTAAAAATGGTTAAATTATCAGTTGAAATCCTCTCTCTGTTTTATGCAGAACTTTTACAACTTCCTTCACGACGAATCATACAGTGGTACTGTTGCCTCAGCTGCTACAGAGTCCATGAAAAGCTTCTCTAACAATACTCCTCGACACTATGCACAGTATCTAATGTCCATCAATAACAAAGGCCAAATTAAACCAGCAGGTTCTTCAGACCTTTTCACTGTGATGAATGGGCCGATTAGGGAAAAACTCAAAATCATTCCACCAAATGTAACGTAAGAATTTCTTTTATATCTGTATTGAATATTGAAACTGAGGGCATTCCTTACTATCTCCATTTTGATTGTTTTCCCCCCTTCCAATTAATGAAATTGAGTCCCTTTACAGAATCAGTTGTGCATAACATCAATTCTGTTTTTGTTTCAGATGGGATGAGTTATCAGATGTCGTTTTCAGTGCTTTGATGAATGACTTCATGCAGAGTGCAGTTGACAAGGTAAGAAAGTTTATATCCAGTTCTCAGCAGTTTGATAACAATAATAGATGCATTAAAATAAACCATTAAAGACAACAAGTGATCTGGTTGTCTCTAAAATAAGCTATAAAAGGAAAAGTGTAGGCATATGTACCAAAATCCCTTACTGGCTGCAAATCAAATTATAAGGCTTTTTTCTTGAAAAGCTACAACGAATGGATAGTTGTTAGTAGACCAGAGGCATAAGAGGATTGTTTTAAGAAAAAAACTGGTGTTGTTAAGATAAAAATTCATTAACTTCTTGTTGACATATTTCTTACAATAACAAGAGATGATAGTAGACTGAGACTTTGTAAGCTGCACTTTTATAAATGTAAAAAACATTGTTAGAACAATATGAAGTATTCAAATTATCATTTGTAAGGTAGGAGGTGCAACAATAGGTGATGCATCAGCTACAATTAAGTAATGAACAGTGTAGAAATGTAGATCTATATCAGAGAGAAAAGGTGTATTAAGAGGGTGACCATGGTTTACTTGTTTACAGAAAGATTTCTTCAAGACACCTGCAATAAATTGAAGTCAAAGTAAATCAGCCCTTATAAAATATTAAATATTAAAGAAAATTAATTAGAATGCTTATTTGATAGAATTTCTTAAGATTTTGATACTAGTCTTATATTTAATGTCATGATCTTTGTCCTTATAATTTAAGTAGGGAAGATGTTCAAGGTGAGAACAAATGGGGAGATTTGTTAGTCGATTGTCACACAAAGAAAAAACATGATCCTAAGGTTTCTACTAGAAAATCTAATAATTACAAGATATATTTAGTGAAATGGAGTGGTCTATTTTACAAAATTAGATTTCTTTGAATTTAAAGATTCATAATCTCTAAAAAAAATGGGTAGAGCAATCTAACCAATTTTTTATGATGAGTCCCCCGCTACCTATTTGTTTTTTTAAGTGAGAATAAAGCTAGTGTGACACACTCCACAAGAGCTCATGCTTTTCCTTATGAACCCCCTCTATAAAAATTCACTAGTTTTCCTTCTCATTTTCTCATTTTCTTTTGGAGATAACAATATGCAGCTTTCTTAGGAGTATTTGATTCTACACCAAATCAATCTAGTGTGTAAAACCTTATGAGGGAGGTAAACCAGCTAGTAGTTGTGTTGTAGTTATATCATAATATTCTACCAACAAATTTTGCATCTCTAATGGGGGTTGGATACTACAATTTTCTCTTGCTCCTCTTAGGCATTAAAACTAACAAGTTGCTTTGTTGATTTCTTCGTAGATTTTTAAATAGCTCATTGATACAAGTGACAAGACTAACATTTTACATGTCTTTTGTGATTTTCACAATTTTAAAAGAATTTTCCTTATATTATGTTGTACCTCATAAGTTTTCTTTCTACCATGATGGATCACATTCTAATCATATTGCTAGAGCCTACTTAAGAGCAAATGATAGGCATCCATTGGAATCATGTCACATAGCACATCATCCACATAAGGACCAAGTTTGAAAGCAATAAGATAAGATTCATTGACAAGTAAATCTTGTAAGGTATAGATTTTGGAATGTCAACAATCTACAAAATATTTCACCCTTTTTATACTCACCAGATTATTGATAGATTTACCATCTATGATCATTTTGCACACTTTGTCCATACACTTGCATTTTGTCCAAAAGATGCTCTTCTTCTAAATAGCTTATGGAGATCCTTTGTTCTCAAATATCAAGATTCTTTGCAATATCAAGTTCTCTCTCATCTTTGTTTCAACTTCTTCTAGCAAAGATTCTTCTTTTGCACTAGTATTTCCCTTTTGGGGTTTTGTGAGCAATCTCTAGCCTTATGGGCTTCATTACAAATGAAGCATCTCAAGGACTGCCAATCTCCAAAATATTTTCATCCTTAGCTCCTATCTTCAAAGATTTTTCTTCCTCTAAAATATACGTTCACAATACAATTCAAATTTTCTTCTTTGGTAGGTTTGGAGGAATGCCCTCTTTGTTCTAGTTGCTATTACCCCTCTTACTTTCTACTTTGTTTTCTAGTTCAATTTTTCTTCCACCTTTAAGACATATTCATAAGCCTCGTCTATAGTAGGTACCTTCACCAAGAGAAGCTCATCTTGAAGTTTTTTAATCCATTCACATATTTGGTAGTTACTTGCCCTTCATTCTCCTATATATTTCTTTCTATTTTAAGTTGTCTACTATAAGCCTACACTAATTGGTTACTTTGCTTTAAATTCTAAAAAAAATGATAATTAGAAGGCAAGCATCCAACTCTTAGATGTTTTAGCATCTTAGGTTGTAGTTCGATTTTTTTCTTTCCATGTCTTCTCAATCTCTACACATCCTCCACCATAAAGTTGCATGTGACTTCAATTTGGATGCTGTAATTTTCACTCTTTTAGGATCATCCTCATCAATGTCTTCCATCTCAAAGTAATTTGCCAACTCCTAGACCTAGTCTAGGAATAAACTTGTGTTAAGTTCACCTTTAATGTTTAATATATTGGCTTCTTCCTTAGAGACTTGTTTTCCCTAACATCATTTATTGTGTTCTCTTATTCCTCTTTCTAGTCCTCTAGATGTAATCTATCCTTAGTGGATTCTAATCTCCTAAGTCATTCATCAATATTTTTTTGATATCTTGCAATCCTCTACTCCTTCCTAGTTCATGTGGACTCCCCTTTGGGTTGTCCAAAACTACTTTGATAAAAAAACCTATGCCAAGTTGATCACAACAAGGATTGTCAAGTCATTCAAGTCACAAAATTTGATGGCTAGTCAACTAGAAACTCATAAGAGATTCAATAATCCTACCAAAAAGTAAAATAAATCTAAGCATAATCCTAGAAAGATAGGGCATCATCATCTTCATAGTTAAAATCTCAAGGAGAATCTTAGAAGAAGGGGATGCCAACTTGTTCCTATTGCAAGAAAGTTGGTCATGAGGAGTATCATTGTCATACCAAGTAGATTAATGTCTTCACACATTCTTTAGAATAATCACATCAATTTACTATCTTCCTATTCATAGGGACTATCTCTTTCCTCTTCTTCCAAATCATGAAAAGGAAAAGGATATGCTTGCATTGAAAAACTCTTTACACCAATGGATGTTTGACTTGGGTGTTATGCACCACATGGGTTTTGATTGAGAATTTTTTTCTTCTTTGGATCCTTGTTCACTACCACATATTCTCATAGGTGATGATACACTAGGGGGTGTTTTTGGGATAGGTTTTGTTGACATAGGTGAAGGATCATTGAGAATTTTCTTTTTCTTATTGACTTGTCTATTAGCTTTATCTTAACATACTAGATCACTCACATAAGGAAATGTCAAGAAAGTTGATTTCACATTGGATGAAGTAATGATTCGATATTTTAAGGACAACACATTGGCTGCACAAGGAAGGTAAACAATCATTCTTGACAATATGCATTCTCCCACTTAGTGCCTAGTACGAGCCTACAACTTTACTCACTCATTTAGACTCGGTGAGTAGGTTATGGCATGAGTAGTTTGGCCACCTTAACTACTGTTGTCTTTAGTAGCTCAACTCTCAAGATATGGTCACAAGACTCCCTTGTATCTATTTTTTAGATGGTGAATGTGTTGTGTCATGGGTGAGCATCTAGAGGAGAATTTTCTCAAAAGGAAGTCTTAGAGGGCTTCACAAGTCCTCTAGTTGGAACACAATGATCTAGCGAGACCCTTTTCATCCTTATAGCTCACTACATACTCACTTTCATTGATTATAATTCCAAATATACTTGGTTCTATGTCCTTTAATAGAAGGGTGAAGCTTTTGATGGGTTTTAGGATTTCAAGGCTTGTGTTGAGAAGCAATTTGGGATTTATGTCAAGATTATCTACACTAAGAATAGCAAAGAATATGTGAACCATCATTTTGATCATTGCTACTCTCTTGAAGAGATTGATCCTCAACATACAGTTGCATACACACCACAATAAAATTGTGTTGCAGAATAGAACACGTCCTTAAAGTAGATGGTTAGCTACATGATCCATGCTTGTTCTCTTGCTCCAAATTTTTAGATTAGAGCTATTAATTTTGCTACTTGTACACATAGTAACGAGACTCGGACTCGGCTCAGACTCGGCGAGGGTGACTTGGCTTGTGACTCGGTGACTCGGGACTCGGGCTCGGTGCAGACTCAGCAAAATGAAAAAAAGTTGAAAAAACCCTAGAAATTTAGAGATTTTTAAGGATTTAAAACTTGTTTCAAGCACCCTTTATTGAATACAACACAAATGAAAGCAAATTTGATCACATGCACAAGTATACAATGATCACATAAGTATAAAGTACACAAATTATAGTTGCCCTGCTGAAGGAAATATCATACTTAGATATATAAAATTAGTCAAATGTATACAAAACTCATGGAATATGAAATCCATGACATCAAATGTTCCATACAAATATGAAATATCAAAAGTAAAACAATAGCTATAAGTCTATGACTCTATTCCCTATGGCATAGTGGAGCCAGCATCCTTCCTACGAAGGCGTCTAAGGGTCCTGGATGATGTTGCAGCTGCAGCCATAGTCGATGCCTGTGTCTGACTCTCCATGCCACTCTCACCAATAGCAGCTATGTCTCCTCTTGCTCTAGCCTCCTCCTCAGCCATGGCTATAACCTCGGCCTCTCTCTCTGCCTAGTCCACCCAATCAAGGTCCTCATCACTAAAGATTGCATCTGTAGACTCAGTGATCCACTCAAACTGTGGATCAACCTCCTCTAGATTGATCGGGGTTTTTTCGTGGTCAAAAAGCTTCATGTATTTGAGCTGAAGGTTGTAATGAACATATACCAAGTCATTCATCCTCTCCATTGTCAATCTATTGCACTTCTTGGAGTGTATGTGCTCAAACATACTCCAATTGCACTCACAACTAGATGAACTGCATGGCTGGCTCAATATACGAATGGCAATATTTTGCAGGATTGGTGTATCAGAACCAAACATATGCCACCATCTATTTGAGATGAGAAAAAGAAACAAAATCAATCTCATTTCAAGTTTCATGTTCAAGTTCAACATTTAATAATAAATTATAATATAAAAAGATGAAAATTATGCCCTTAAATATATTTTTACCTGGCAGTAATGTTGTCCTACTAGATCTTTGCACATTTGATGTGCAAAGAAGTCTCCTTGTGCCTTAGTGAAGGCATCTATCTCCTACACCATCTGTGTAGTAACAGCGGGCAACATTCACTCTATCGTCGTGTAGAGCCCACTATGAATTTCTCTATCTGCACGGAAATCACAATGGAATTGGAAGGCCGGATTTAGGAAACATGCGGCTACATGGATGGGCCTATGAAGTTGGTTTTGCCATCTCCTATCAATGATATCCCAAATGGGATGATACTTCTCCTCAACTCCACCATAGACTGATCTAATGGCCTCTTTGGCCCTATCCATGCCCTCATATATGTAGCCCATTGCGGGCTTCTCCCCATCTGCAACTCGTAGGAGAACTAGCAAGGGCTCAATAAACTACAAAGTGCAAACATGTTTCACAAATAAGTGTGAACAAAAATAAACAAATAAAAGTAAGATATGATTAAAATTTAAAACATAATAAAGAATTAAATTTTACCTTCACAATCTCGTCCATTGGTGTCCAAAACCCTTGCTCATCAAAAATGCAATCAGCCACAACAATCCCTGCAGTGCTTGTAGAAAAGGATGAGGAAGACCACTCCTCACTAGTAAACATGCGCCTGAAAGCTGCCTTTGACCAAATCAAGGATTGCATCGTGATAAAATTTGTTGCAAACCTAGTGATGTCAGGATGAGACAACTCCCTCAACCCCGTGTATTGCCTCATAAGGTTAAGCACCCATGTGTGATTGTATACAAATTTGCATATGTTTTTTGCTGCATCCACACATGTTTTGATCCATGGGAGCTTGCCAAGATCCTCCAACATGAGGTCAATGCAATGGGCGGCACATGGAGTCCAAAATATAGTAGGGTGCCTCTCCATCAATAATCTACCAGCAGCAACATAATTTGTTGCATTATCTGTCACCACTTACACTACATTCTCTTCCCCACATCAGCTATCACCTCCTCTATAGCCTCACACAGGTATGTGGCATTTTTGAATTAGAAGCATCAATGGACTTCATGAAGACGGTGTCACGAAAAAATAAGCAAAACCAATTATTCAATAAATTAAAAAACATAAATCAGCCATATTAAATTATTAATCACTAAATCAAATTCAAATTTCAATGCATTGAGGGAAGTACAATTACCTCCGGAGGAAACTAGGAAATTAAGCAGCGTCCTATTTCTCCTATCGGTCCAACCATCAGTCATGATGGTGCAACCAATCATCCTCCACTGCTTGCTCCTCTAATTGTGCTTTCACATCTGCCACCTTTTGAGTCAAAAGTGGGCCCTTTAATTCATCTTCACTAGGGGCTTTGAACCCCGCCCCACATATGGTTATGGCATCAACCATGTTTTGCCAAAAGGTGACCTAAAACATGTCATAAATAAATTAATAAGTTACATAAGTATTGTAAAATGAAAAGTTTTAAGTTTTTAACTTTAAATTTGAATTCGATAATGAGATACATCTAGATTCTAAAATTTAAATATAAATTTTAAAACAATTAAACAAAAAAGAATTACCTGGCTACATGGAAGGGAATGGTGCAGTAGTACCAAAACTCTGCAATTGTCTTTTTTGCTGCATCATGTGCGCCCTTGTTCCAACCCATGCTCTCAAGCGACGGTTGGGAACCAAGAGTAGTGCGTGGTACAAAATATGAGTCCACCCTAGATTTACGAACTCTAGGGCCAATGCTAATATTGCCACTACCACTAGCAGTAGCAATGCCACCAGCACTAGGAGTACGCATAGGCATAGTTGATGCAAAAACAAAAGCACTAGCACTAGGATGGTATGGAGGCATGGAAGAAGCATCTCCAACAGCACCAAGTCCCTATCCAACTCCAACACTCGCCAACTCCTGCTTCTATTTCTTTTTCATTTCTTTTTGCATTTCAAAAGTTTTTAATTGCACCTACAGTTCACAAACAACCTCAGGAGGTGCTTTAGTGCAACCCACTGCATCTGGGACGAGTATGTGTGAAAGATGGTATTTTAATCTATTTATGCCTCCATGATATATTGTTTTGCAGTAGTTGCATTTTGTGTCTCCTCTTTTCATTCTGGGAAATATTTCAGGATGTTTCCAAGCAGGGTCTTTTTTGACTGGGGTTTGAGACATTGTGAAAATAATAATATGGTTTGATTTGCAAATGAATGTGGCTACAAAAGTAGGGTTTCTAAAATTATTTCAGTTGCAAGTAGGGTTTGTAAAAAAAATATGCAAACTCAAAAAAATAATGATTTTACAAATTACAATGAATTATTTGTTAAAAAAACACAAAAAAAATCAATTAAAATCAAACTTACCTCTTAGATTTGGCTTGGAATGCAATGCAAACTAGTATGAAGCTCCCCAAATGATATATGACCCTGGATTTGTCTTCAACAGCTTGTTGGTTGCCCTCTCTTCTCCTCCTATTTTTTTTCACAACTCTCTCTTCTCCTCCTATTTTGCCAAATGAATGAAATGAGGTTGCTTTTAAGGTTGGGGAGATAATATAAGACCAAAAAAAACAAACTTATACTTCATTTTTTTGTTTTTTTATTGAGTTTTTGGTTTGCTGCCGCCGACCGCATCCAGGGGTCGGGACTCTCCTAGACGCGGCCGCATCCGTACCCACGCTCCCAGGACTCTGCTAGGGGTGCTCGGCGCGCGACTCGCGGAGTCTGGGCGAGTCCCGTAACTATGCTTGTACATATAAAATTAGGTTCCTCACAAGGCCTTGAAAGGTATCATGACTCCTTTTGAAGCTTGGTGTGGTAGGAAACCCATTGTGAGGCACTTTCAAGTTTTTGGCTCTCCTACATGAGCGTATTTTCCTTTAGAGGAATGCAAGGATCTAGAACCTCATAGACATCCTTACATCTTTGTTGAAGATCATGATAGTGTTAAGGGGTATTAGCTCTTGGATTTTGAGACACATAACCTCTTCATTGGAAGGACTATTCATTTTGGGAAAATCTCTCCCAATTTGTCCTCTCGCATTCCTTGCTCTTCCTCCATAATGAATTAGATCAAACTGACTCAAAGGATTCTTCTTCAGCTTAAGTTCGCAAGTTTGATCATAAAATTTCACCTCCACCTCTACAAGGTTCACATTCTGTCTAAGGAATCTCCTCCTTCATCCCCAACCTCTTTATTGTGTAGATAGGCTAGACAAAATCTCAATTTCACAAGCTCTTTTGTTGGGGATCCTCTATATGTCTTCCACATTTCCTACATTGCATTGGAGTTTGATCCACAATATTTTTAAGAAGCATTAGTTATTGCTAAGTGGGATTTAACAATGGAGTAAAATATAGTTCCTTGATAAGGAATGACACGTGGGACTTAGTTTGTCTTCCTACATGAAGAAAAATGGTTTTGTGTAAGTGGATATATCTAAACAAGTTTGCAATGGATTGAACTATCGACAAGATCAATGTATGGCTTGTGGCTAAAGGTTTCTTGTAGATCCTAATATTGACTACACTACGAAATTTTCCCTTATTGCAAAGATCAACTTCATTTTCCCAACTCTCACCATAGCCACAGATCATGGTTGGGTTATACATCAAATAGATATGAAGAGTGTGTTTCTTCACAAGGATCTATAGGAAGAGATCTACATGGAACAACCACATGGATTCATACAATATTTTCCATTGGTTTGCAAGTTGAGGAAGTCTATATGTGGCATCAAACAAGCCCCTTGGGCTTGGTATGCCAAGACAAACTCCTTTCTTCTCTCTATTAGATTTTCAAGATGTCACTTGGATTTGAATATCTATATTTTGTGATTGGATGACTCTCAATTTCTTATTTTTCTCTATGTTGGTGACTTGATTAATATAGGGAGTTCCTCATCCATCATTGGTAGAGTCAAATTCACTTTTCATGATTTGTTTATCATGATAGACTCGGATCTCTTGCACTACTTTCTCAAGATCGAAATCACTTAGTCTTATTTTTGGATCACTCTTGCACAAGCCAAGTATGCTCTTGATCAATTAGCTTAATTCCACATAGTTGATTGTAAGTCTAAACCAACTCCCTTTTAGTTAAGAGTCAAGCTTGAAGTGAAGTGTTCCAATCTACTTGTTGATGCCACTTTGTATTGTCAACTTGTTGATAGCCTCATCTATTTGGTTCATACTATTCTTGACATTTCATTTGTGGTTGGAAAGATCTTATGCTTTTTGTAGGGACTACATGAGCTTCATTGAAATTTTTCCAAACACATCTTGCATTATATACAATCCATTTACAACTGTGAAAATCACTATGTAGTAGGTATAGGTTCAAACTTGGTTGGATACACAAATTTTGATTGGGCTAGTGATCATGATAATTGTAAGTCCACATTTGGTGACAACTTCCACCTTGCTTTTGCCCCATTTGTTGGTAGTGCAAGAAGCAATATGTTATTTCTCTTTCTTCAACTAAGTTTGAATATCGAAGGGTTGTTAATGCTGCCACTAAGTCTCTTTCACTTTAGAATATCCTCACTGAATTTAGCATTCCTTTTCAAAGGCCATTAGTTATCTTCTATAACAACCAAAGTGTCATCCAAAACTCAAAGAACTTAGTTCATCATTAATGAACCAAACATATTGAGATCCACATTCATTACATCAAGGAGTTGGTTTGGGAGCAAGTCATTGAAATGTGCTATTGTCCTATAGAAGAGAAAATTTCAAATATCTTAAAAAACCCTTCACTAAGAGCAAGTTCCATCATTTACAAGCTCTCTTAGGGGTGTGGGACAGCTCTCCAAGGGAGATTTTTTTCTTACATGTTTTTCTCCACTTCTTTTCAAGGTTTTTTTTTTTACATTGGTAGCTAACATAGCCTTGTTGTCAAGACTCACCTTTGAATGTTTTACTTTCTTTTTCCTCTCTAAGTTGCACTTAAGGGGTGTTGGTTGTGTGAACATGGTATATTACCTAACTAGTTCATCATTTAGATCATATTCACACCTAATTAAGTTTACTTAAGGAGAATTTTACTTTATCTCACATTGGTTGTACATTTGTTTCTGTTGGTGCATCCTATATACACCCACCTCTTGCTCTCATACAAACAATCTATTCTCATGTATTGCATCCTTTAATAGAATACAATTTATTTTCTTATATTGATCTTTCTTGTTCTTTCCATTAGACTTTCTTGGTCTTAGGAGGCTATCTCCATAGCCAAATCCTACGCTACGAGGTCATAAAAAGAGATTACATCAAGTAAAGTAGATAATCAGAACTTTATTATCAGTAGGGTGATAGCCATATTATCAGTAAAGTGATAATCAGAACTTTGTTTTCAGCAGTGTGATAGCCATACTAAAAACTAAGTATTGGTTGTGCCATAACATCAAGGTTCCAAGCCCAACCAATGTTAATTGGGTTCATGATGCCTTAACAAAGATTCCAGTCATTCATATAGGATACACCACTTAAATTGACATTGACGGAGCTTGTTCGGTGGGGTCTTTTATTTGCAAAAAATAGTTGAGCATGAAGATTCTCTTCTCTCCAACCCCAAGCAATTTTCCAATTTCTGTATTTCAGTTAAGGATACTCTGATACACATATCTAAGCATAGAAACATTGTTTTCTTGCTTGGATATGCAGGAAATGATGGCCTTTTGGTTTTCTTTAATCGTTTGGACATTGTTGAAAAGCAAGCTGAGGAGATGCTGGTTTAGTATGGTAAGCATCTGAGCTTCTAAAGCTTTCAAGATACCAGTAAAAGAGTCATCGATTATATCAACACAATTTGGATGGACAACCCCTAGAGTTGGAAGGGGTTGTCTTCTTAGCCGTCTTCGGCATTGCAGTTTCAGATATAACAGGGGGTATAAGCTTCAGCTATGAGATGCCAGGGAGGAGAACTTCAGGACCAAGCCGGATAAGGGTGGGGGGGAAAAAGGGGGTGTTGTTGAGTGTTGATAGGTGGATTGGGGGAAGACAATGGAGTTCTACACTTGAAGATGAGATCAGCAACTTGATTGACTTTGGTGGGATCCGGGGGTTGAAGAGAGAAGACTGAATAGAATTGAAGGCAGAGGCGAGCATTTTTACCTTTAGAACTAGGGTTCTGCTGTTAGGCAGTGACCGCCTTAGGAATGTCTTTATCATTGAATCTATTAAAATTATTCTCTCCTTTCCTATATTCATCCAAGATTACAGTGACAGCTTCATTAACCTTAGCGACAGTGTTCAGTGTTCACGTCTCTGTTATAGTCACTGTTAAAAGTGCCTCTTTTTCCTTCTATAAATAATGAGCTGCCTCTGTTGGTGTTCATCCCTGTGCAAATACAATAACCCATACTTCTGTTCATAGAAGTTTCAGTAGTTTTGAGATTTCTTCGTTTCATCATCCCCTTCCTAAGCTTTCTGCTCCACAGGGTTTAAATGTTTAGAAACCCCCTGGCATTTATTTGCACCGAACATTCCTACGTTGTAGAAGAGAGAGACAGATGATTTTATTACTTATTGAGTGGATCGTGACATCAAGGCTGTAGTTATTACTTCTCATTTTAGAAATTGTGATATTCTACTTAGCAGTTCTTTTGTTAGGATGAGTATATTGTATTTGTATTTTCAGTTAGATCATTTATTTTATGAGATATGACCGGTGTGGCTTTAAAATATTCCAAAATGACTTCTATAAATAATTATTTATATTAATAATTCATTCAACATAACAAATATATCTAATTCACGATTTGGTCCTTCTCCACCTGGCCAGTATGTATGTAGAGTATGGACAGTCTTCCTTTTTAACCCCCCTTCACAATGTGTCTAGCTTTTCTTCTCACAGTAATATCTTTGTGCACAGTTCAGCTCTAGGACACACTTCCCATGCTAGAGAAATGAGCTGCACCTAATGTTTTTATAGTTGACCTGTTTGTTTAATTTAATCACTAAAGAAATAATGATTCCATTAAAATGGGAAGCAATACTGTGAATCGCAATTGTACAGATCAGAGCTGCCTTCCATATTTTAAATTAGAGGGTAAAAGAGGGTTTTTGAAATGGTCCAAGACGAAAATAGATTTAGCAATTAAATCCAATAATCATAAGGAACATCACACAAGAACCAGTGAAAGGGTCCAACATAATGAAAGGTGTAAACCAACAGCAACAAACATGATGCTATGAAAATAACTGATTGTAAGGACTAGCATCCCACAAATAAAACAAGACCATTCACGGCGGTTTGGAACTGCTAAGACCCAGCAAGCGCTGACATCTGTTAGCAACGTCTTTCACGGTATTGTAGATTTCCTTCAAATTTGGCCTCCCTCTCTTAGATATCACCTTTACATCCATCAATTTCTTATAGCTTCTAGAAATGCACTGAACTTGCTTGAAATTCAAGGAGGGGTTGGGCACAAGAGACTCCACAGATTGGACAAAAGAGCAAAGGATGGAATCTACCTTGTCCAACACTATATCAAATAAATTTCCCTTCCTAAAATACTGCTTCCAAAACTAGATTCATTTTTTTTTAATAACACTACTTATACTCAATCCTTTGAGACTATGTCTCCATCATCCATGGCTCATCTCCAACATTTTTGTACACTTTGCAACAAGTAACTCTTTATGGCTATGGCTGTCTATAATCTCCTTCATCGAAACTTTCTCAGCCTTTTCGTTCCCTTTCTGTGTCAATTAGGTTGATCTTTTTTCTGACATTTTCTTTTGCCTACCAAAGTGGTTGGTTTTGAGGTAGGTCTGATAAACAAGAGAGGAGTTCTCATATTCAATCCTTTGGACTCAGCTTCTAAACTTAGGAGATAAGTTTGATAGAAAACAGTAATTCCTTATCAACATTGGCATTAACATTACAGAAATTTGCATAAATCAAAGAGATTTAGTGACAGCATCAAAAGTTATATATTGATCAACCTGCCTTCCCTAAGCCCGACAAGACCTCATCCTTCCAAAATTCCAATAACAGTCCTGGAAGCATAACTTAGATGGGAACTAGGTTTATATTCTCTTTCTTAAGATTGAATTCCTGTTTCCATTTTCTTAAGAATAACCTTGTCTTACATCAAAAACCAGGAACCATATAGAAGGGAACAAACAGTTCTCATGATTTAGAGAAAAACCTTATAGCAGAAATTTCAACTTGATCTTTTGGTTTCCATTTCCTAAGAGCCCAACTTCTAACCATATCAATTAGGCTTTGAACCAAGAAATTTCCCATAAAAGTGTAAACAAATCTACACGAAGATCTATTCTTCACAAAATAGGGAACCTTAAGAAGGAAGCCCTCTTTGTCCAAATCTTCCAAAGTTCCATCTTCTTCACACCCCCCATGACTTCCCGCTCATCTTTTTAAAAGTTAGTTTTTTTTAAAGCAGTCCACGTCTTTTGACTTGTCTAAGTGATCTAATCATTGTGCAAGAATATGTGAAGCCATAGGCATCATAATAATTAACTTTAAAATAATTAAACCTCTAAAATTGGTTCATTGAAGCTGGCATCATTATAATGGATCCTTTCTCATAGACCTTATAATCATGATGGCAACCATTGAAATATGGTCAGTAATTTCTTGTATAATTGCAGGTGGATGAACTATTATCTCGAGGTGAAAAGGTCACAATTTACAATGGCCAGGTAGAACTCATATGCTGGCTTTGTATACTACTTAACCAGACGTCAAATTATTCGCTAGGCCTTGATGCTGATCCTCGATGATATTTACAGGTGGATTTGATATGTGCAACTGCTGGAACAGAGGCATGGGTACAAAAACTAAAGTATGTAGCAAACTTATTCTTCATTATATTATTCTTCTGAAGTCCTTTCAAAATAAAATTATTAAGAAACCTAGTAACACTCCGCTCCCCGCCCATTGAAAAAAATAAAAACAAAACTACAACAGATGGTCTGGATTGGAGGGGTTCAACTCAGCAACTAGAAGAGCCCTTTACTGCAACGAATCAGAAACAAAGGGATTTGTAAAATCTTACAAAAATCTGCAATTTGTGTGGATTCTTCTTGCAGGGCACATGGTAATTAGCATTTTAATTAGTTCTGTTCCAGCAGGAATAGAATAGACTATAGAGTATATAAACCAGAGCACGGATTATTTCATTTTATTTTTTGAAGTGGGTATTTGTATGTTTATGAACAGGCACCAGCGGATCAACCATGCGTAGGTTTGAATATGCTTGATATAGTCACGAATTCCAGCTCGTCAAAGGAGTAGTATGTGATCAAGCTTCCATTGTTTTCTTTCTTAAACAATTGACCTGTCATGCCCATTTAAATAGATGATTAAGAATGACATACAGGAAGAAACGAAAATTGTTTTCACACATTCACCTATTTTAAGTTGTTAAAAATGAAGCACGTTTAACCAGATTCACCCAGGTTTATATTTAGTGGTCTAGAAGTTATATTGGGTTTAATGGTTTTGACTTTTATGTATTGGAAATAAGCAGTGCACTTTATGGAGCGAATAACCTAATGTCAGGTACCCCAGATGGCTCTGAAGAATGGGGCTATGTTGAAGTCAGACCAAGTGAGAATTATATCTAATTTTTAATAGACCCTTTTGAACTTTCGTCATTTCTGTTAATGAACTGATTCAGTAAACACTTGTGTGAATATATATGTCAGAGGCCCATATGTTCTGGTGGCTCTACTACAGTCCCCAGAGGAAATCAGACAGTAATTGGCCTCTTCTTTTGTGGTTGCAAGGAGGACCGGTTTGTTATATTTTTTTTTTGGATAATTGTATTGAATTTCAATGTTTAATACTTGATTGCAACTATGCATGGTTGATTAAGAGGCTTTGACTTTCGAAATATTAATGCATTTATTTTGCAGGGAGCTTCTGGAGTTGGAATTGGAAATTTTTTGGAAGTTGGTCCCTTAGATGATGAATTGAAGCCCAGAAACACAACGTGGTTGCAAAAGGCACATCTATTATTTGTGGTAATTCTGCCATATACATCCTTGAACTCAATTTGCAGTAGTTCTATATTTGTAGGTGGTATAATATAGATGCCAGATGGTTAAACCATAGATGGTATTTCTTAGCTGTTTGCTTGAGAGATTTATATACATTCGATTTGATGAATTTTGAGTCAATATATTCGTAGTGCTGTCACCTGTGTACTCACTCTTGGGTTTTGTGATGCAACTGTGATTAATTCAACGGTCTCCAGGATAGCCCTGTTGGTACAGGTATCAAGAGCTAAATTTCTCATTCAAACCATTTTCATATTTCAATGTGAAACATAGTATTAGTTAATACCATTTGGATTCAGTATATTGATGGTCTTCTCATAATCTTTAAATTTTGCCTTTGTTGCAGGTTTCAGTTATGTAGAAAATGATTCATTGACGGCTAAGTCCGATGAAGAAGTAACCGCTGACCTGTTTAGTTTTCTGAAAGAATTCTATAGTGGAAATAATTCTCTACAAAAGAATCCTCTATATATTGTTGGCGAGTCATATGGAGGAAAGCATGCTTCTATGATAGGCCTTGTTTTAAGCAAAGCAATTGCTGCTGGAGACATAAAAGCAAACCTTGGAGGTAAGCTTATATACCTAAATATAAATGAACAAAGTTGGATTAAATGAGCAGGATAGTTAATAAGTTAGATACATTAGTGCAAATGAATGAAAACGATTGTGATTTGTGATTCTACCAAATGAAATTTCATTGTTCTCAAAAACCCTTCTTTTTCATGTAAAAGAAACCAATCTCCATATATTCCAAGATGGATTTCATTTTTCTGCAAATTATAACAAGAAACACGAAGAAACAATATCAATTTTCTCTGTAACTGCAGCCACACTTTACATAAAGGTTTATCAAGTTATTAATTTACCGCTGAAATTAGAGATTTATAATCTCCATCATATCTACCTCCAAAACTTAATGACAAAATTCTGCATTTTAATCTCAATCTCAATTTATCTTGCTTTCAAAAGGTGTTCTGCTGGGTGACAGCTGGATTTCACCGGTAGATTATGTGGTAAGCTTTCACTATATGTAGCACATCAAGTGCACCATATTCTTCCAGATTATTTTCTACCTGATAATGATAGGACCACTTGTTTAACTAAAAGTTATGGAGTGACAGCTTTCATGGGGACCTCTACTTAAAGCTATGTCACGATTGGATGCTGATGCTACCGAAGATGCCAACAGGTTAAGATAATACATTATTTTCAGTCAAAGCATCCTCCTTTTTTCTTTAAAATGAAAAAAAATACAATAAGTTCAACACAAACACCACTCAACCAAATTCAAGCCATTTTCTGAATGCAATTCTTACACTTGGCCTCCCAAATAGACAAGGGTGGGCTGTCTTTTCTGCTAGTTTTTTCTTCATACTAGGAAAGGTTTAGTTCTTTTCCTTTCAAATCTTCTAATATCTATTCTAAGCATAGTTGTACATTTTCACTCGTATTGACCTATTCTAGTCATATGTGGGCATTAATACATTTCCTTCTTTCTTTGTCACAGAATTGCTTTGAAAATAAAGCAACAGGTAGAAATGGAACAGTATTCCAATGCCACAGATACATGGAGTGATTTGGAGTTCCAAATTCAAGCAGATAGCAATGGAGTGGTATGTTTAAACATGCAAGTACCATATAAATGGCTAAAATGATCATGAAACCATCAATGACTGGAAATCTTTTCCTGTTTTATACAGAACTTTTACAATTTCCTACACGACGCTTCATACAGTGACATTGTATCCTCAGCAACACTTTCGCTGAAGAAATTATCTAGTAGGACTCCTCGTCGCTACATACAATATCTAATCTCTAGCAAGGGAAATGGCCAGAATAAACCAGCAAGTTATACAGGATTTTTCAGTTTAATGAATGGAGCCATTCGCAAGAAACTCAAGATCATTCCGTCAAACGTAATGTAAGATTACTTTTTATGTTCCCTTTTTTATCAGTTTCAGCTTTATCTACTGAATTCTGATGCTCAAGAATATCCATTAGTACTCCAATGGACGAGAAAGATTGTTAAACTACTCAAGCATAGATTATTTATTTATTTTTAATCTTCTTCCAGCTCCATAAAATTTGCATTCTCATAATTATCATCTGTAATGAATAACATGTATGCTGAATTTATTTCTCAGATGGGATGAATCATCGGGAGTTGTTTTCAATGCTCTGACTAATGATTTCATGCAGAGTGCAGTTAGTACGGTAAGAAAGTTTCTCTGGTGCCAATAACTTTTAAATTTAAAAGTAAAGTAAAACAGAAAACCTTAATCCAGTTTCATTATTTGATACGAGAGATCATGTTGAACACCATCTTGTTTGGAAAGTTATTGTGTTTGAGATCATTTCTGATAACAGTGATGGGGATCATTTTTAGGTTTTGCCACCCTTACGTCTTATAACAGACCTGAAATTTGCAAGACCATCACGTCATCACTAAAACTCAAAACTGGGTTAAGTGTTTATTTTACATGTTTGTTTTGGAGGAATGCCTTGGCATAGTCAAAATTCTTGTTGGTTATTTCTCAAACCCAAAACATTGTGTGGAAGTCGATCTTGAACTTATAGAGCCTAGTAGGTTAAAATACACTGCTTTTCAGGGGACCAACAGGGAGAGGTTATACTTTGCAGTCTTGCTCTAATTCTGCTTTTTTTCTCATTTTTGGCTACACACTCCTCTCTAGCCACATTTACCTGTTTAAGTTTTTTATCTTGACTATGATACCATAGTAGTTGGAAAACTCGGCAGGACTCGTTGGAAAACTCGGCAGCCTCGTGAGTCCTAAGCCTAGCCAAGTCGACTCGGCATGGACTCACCAGCCGACTCTCACCGAATCTTTGGCTCGGATTCCTGAGTCCAACCGAGAGACTCGTGGAGTCCTAGGCTCGGACTCCTAGGTCCCGTGCCTGAACTCTTGCCATGGCTGGAAGCTGCTTTCTCAACTTTAAAATATGATTTTTTTCATTTTTCTGCTCTTGTTTGCCCAAAACAGGTCTGCAAGTCGAAATAGGGTTGGAATATTTGAATTATGACAAATTGATAATCAAATTAGACTCTTATGTTCTCTAAATGCATTAATGGGGACCATTGCTTGGTTGAGGGCAAGACATAAAAGGTTTAGCTGCCTCCTATTCCTCCTTAAAGAATTGCAGATAATACTTGAGAAAAGCATTTTCTGGTTCCTAAACTCAGCTGCCTTAGTTTTTTGTTTGGTTTCTAATATGCCTATCAGGGCCTGAGTCCAATTCTCTCTTTTTCTTCTCCACCATCCCTTCCTAAAACATAAATATGCTAGCCACACAATTTTTTATATTTATTCTACTCAATTGCAAGAGTTTCATCAAATCTTCCTTTATGGCATAAGTTCATTATGAAGCATATCAATCCTTTCATTCTACAGTTTGCTCCTTGTTTGTAGAATTCACTCTCAAGGTCCCAATACCCATGATTAGTGCTCAAAGACGGAGGTAAGTCCTTAGCCCTATCAGGTTGAAGAGAATCCAATCTAGTTTTGAGCCTGTAGTTTTCATTAAAAGCTACTACAAAATATTATATTGCAACTCTAAGTTAATCTCGAAGGATCCCACTGTCCTACCCAACCCCTCATGTAGAGGGAAACTATAAAGACCTACCAAACTCAAGGGGGCACTGCCATATTTGGTCTGCCAGACTAAAAGGGTTGGATATATTGACAGCCATATCCATAGATAAGAGAGCAAATACTTTTAATATTTTAGTGGTTTCTAATGATCCACCATAAAAATAGAGTAGAAAACCAAAAACCAAAAAAAAAAATTTAATATAAACAAGAAGAAAGTTCATAATCATATTTTTATATAAGAAAGTATCTTTCATTAAAAAAACATTAACATAGACAAAAAGACAGCTCATAATCATACCTTTATATAACAAAGTTGAAAGTATCTTCCATTAAAAAGAAATCATCATTTTTAAATATATTATGCCACTTAAATGCTTTTTAAGTACCATTTATAATCATTGCTCCACTGACCAT
>VDFB02270651.1:439207689-439445222 GCA_007258455.2 Sequoia sempervirens
AATTACATTTTTAGAAACTAGACTCCATTCTACAATTTAAAATAATAATTTTTAAAAAATATTAGTTTCAAAAAAATTTAGGGGGAGCATGGCCAAAATTCTGCTTTTTAGGAAGTGCCCACTTAGAAAATTAATAAAAAATTAAATATTCATTAAAAAATTATCAGAAAAATCCAGTCCCTACTACATACTGTTATCTAACTTCTGACTAGAGCGATTTTAAAAATACTACAAAAAAGTTCACTATGCTCGGGTCACACAAGAGTTGCTATGTTATGTTTTTTTGACAAAAACAACAGAAATTTGTGTGCATCCCTCTTTTGAACCCCTTAATCTCAACCATTTTCAAAATAAATTAGTAGTTTAGAAAGTAGACTCGGAGCACTATGGTCCTTTTTTTGTTCCATCTAAAATTTTTGAGTGTAGCTATCCTCAATTTCACGTCCAAGGTCAGTATTTCCTGATTTCAAAAAAAAAGTGGCCACTTAAGCCCCTTTTTTGGGAACCATCTTGGTGCACTTACCCATAGCCATTATTTCAAATTGTTCCATAAGCCTAAGACTTGAACATGTCAATATTAGGTCTAGTACTTGAAAAAATTCCCAATGAGGGCATTCCTCAATTTGGATCTTTCTCTTTCAATAATAAAATTAGGGATCTTGAGTATTGTCGACTCAAAAACCACATCCAAATCTAAGGGAAGAGTAGCAATGATATCAACCATGCAAGGATTCTCTACAATGACACTTAACTCAAATATTTTAACTAAAACTAGCTTATGAAACAATCCCTTACCCTTTAAAGGTTAGTCTTAATAATAGAAGGTGTAATAACCACCTCTCAATTACTATGATTTTTTGTAGCCAATACTAATGTAATTGTCCAAGCATCTTCCATCTAATTTAGAATTATCAAATTCATAACTTTTCCAACCAGTCATTTCCCCAACTAATAAACTCATAGTAGCATGTGGTAAGCTCCCAAAACTATTAGGGTCATCCCTAGACTCAAACATATACCTCAAGGGTTCATTGATAATGTCCTTTCCTACATATCCCTTTTTGGGAATCATAGGCTTTATAGTTTGTACACTAGTAAAAGAGAAATTACATCCATACATCTGGGATGAGATCTTTGACCTTGATTTTAAACCAAAACTAGTCATTGAACTTATGCTCACAAAATAATCCAATTACAATAAAAAGATATCAAACACATTCTAATAAAGTGTTGATTCTGTTAGAGCTTCTAAAATTCTGATGGACTTTTCCTCTCCATGAGTGTGGTTAGCCTCTTTGATAAACCCTTGTCCTCATAAGTTATTATGGTTTTATTCATGAAAGAAAGTAAACATTTTAATTTTAGGTTGAATTGCTTGGTCGTTCATCGACCCTTTAAGTTATCTCTCGATCCATTCAACACGTCTATTTACTGACCCCCATTGGACTGAAGAATCGGTTATCATTTTCCCCACACGTCACGTCTTTTCCTAAGGTTAGGTTTTAAATTTAACTTGGAGACTTAAGTATTAAGCCATTAACCCTGTTGGTCACATTGTCGTCAGTCTGTCCATTTAATGCTAACATTATGAAATGTGCATATTTCAAGATTCAAAGATCGGGGAAAAGATCTCAACCGTACCCCGCCAACCCGCAGGAGTAAAGTGATAGCATGTTAAATACAACAAGGTCGGTGAGAAGCTGACGTGTGTTCAGTGCAAAGTGCGGGACCCATTCCCCACTACTGTTCCCATGGAATGGTATGTTCAACAAGTGGATGAGATCAATTAGGTAGAATGATCTTCACCGTTCCCCACTAGCTCGCTAAAGTAAGGTGAACGATGGTTAAATCCAACGAGATCAGCAAGAAATCGACACCTGTCTTCACTCACTCACACCCTAGAGCCCATGCACAACAACAATGTCATCCTACATGGATATGAATGATTGGTTGAGAGCATTTCAGTGAAGCACCACTGGAAATCAAAGGTAGTCAAATGATGGTTGGTTGTCTGATCTTCCATCGAGGAAATCGATCGATGACTAGCATTCAAAGCTGGTGAAATAACATGTGACAACCATTTCTACTCTATGCAATGAGCTCGCATTAATGGCCAACATCATGCAGTGTGATTGAGTTGATCTCAATCCGTGTGGTGACACAAATGCTGGTAATCATGAAGGGTTGTCTACGGACTTCCATGCAACTAAGAATTAAACGGTGCCAGTACATTTGCCAAAGAGCTGACGTGGTTACGCATGTGTGATGAATATTAAGTTTGAATGCCATTGCTTCATTCAATAAATATAGCTAAGATAATTGCCTTTCGTACCATTATCATTCAGTAGTTAGACATTTTTTGGTGTTCATAATTGATAGAGGGTAAAATTGGTGAACTAGTAAGAAGGTTTGTTTGCTTTAATGCCCTGGGGTCAGGTTTGGACACACCTAAAGATGCTTTCACCATGAAGGAAAGTACTTCTACTAAGAAGCCTGGGCTAGCACCTAGAAGATGCAGTCGAAGACTACAATTTCAAGGTAATGTTGCAAAAGGAACGAGTGACAAAGGAAAAGGTATAGTGCAGTATTTTATTAGATCAAAACATAAAGTAAGGTATGGACGAGGCTCCTATGGGCACCGACATTCAACCATTAACCTTATAAACAGTTCCCCAGGCAATGGAACTGAGACTGACTCTGCTTACGGTTGGTACTTGGCTTTGTTGAACAATGGTTTTCCCTTTGATGAGGAGGTGATCTATGTTTTTCCACTGGCGGTTAAGACCCCTAGTGGGAAAATTGGAACTGTAATGAATGAAGAAATAAAAGGTAAGAAATCTAAGGTATCCTCCCTTCCTCTGGCAACGACAAGGAGTGGTCGTGTATATTGTGGGCATGGTGTTGGTGATGGTGGGGTGACGAGAAATAGAGTGTTTGTTGTGTATGGAGTTCTTGGTTTTTTTGTTCATACAGGTTGCGGTGGTGGTCTAGTCATCTTGCATATGTGGAATTTTGGTTTCCTGGTTTGTGATGGTGCAGATGGTGACAAAGAGAATTTTGGCGGAAATTTTCATTTCTCCTCTCTGGTGGCGGTTGCATTTTGGTTTTCCCCAATTGCACTATTTTCTGAAAATTAAACATGTGGGGTTTTGGAAATGCAGGAAAATGCAGTTGAAATTTACGTGAAATGATAATTTTGTATTGAAATTGCATCTGAGCCTGAAGCTTATCGCTTCCCTTGGATTATAAAAGGGAAACCAAGGCTCATTTTGAAAGGATATATGAAAAAAGATAGAAGAAAATAGACTCTATTTAGGGCTTTGGTCAAACATATACAAATAAGATAGGAATAGAATAGTTGGTCATCTTTGAGCATTATGAATGAACTTATGCAAGTATCTTAAATTGTTTCTCAGACATGATTCAAGTACAAGTATATATATATATAATTCTGATATATTTCTCTTCTTCTGCAAGTTTGGGTGAATTTTGAGTTGAAATATTAATGGTGTTTCAATTCTACTTTGAATATTTGTTTAAATGAATGTCTTTGCTCTTTATTTTGATTCAAGTAAACAATTAAATACTTAGATGGGGCCATGAATTTACGTTCATTTGCAAAGGATTTGATAAGTAGTGATGCATCAGAAAATTCAAGCTCTGTGATGCAAAGTATTGTGAGAGTAGTCTATTTTATTATTGGGCCATCTTTGTTTTACTGATTCTTGCATATGTGACTCCATTGTGCCCAATAAATACGACACTGATTTGTTCCTTAATGATTTAACTAAGGGGTTGATCATACAATCATTTAGTGACCAATTCGAAGCCAGGGTTTAAATTCATTTAAAATTCATTGATTCAAAGATTCATGTATGGCAATTCTCATTAAGGGTTCCTTCACTTTGATGAATGGGTAGCGAATTACTTAGAAACAAGCCAATTTCTCAGTAATTGTTGCATAATTATCCTTCATTCAAATGTGATATGTGTAATGGCGTGTTCAACACACTAAATCTTAAATGAACACACTAGGAATACCCTCCTTGGTCCCACAGAGCCTAAAGTGTAGAAGATCTCAGTCCTTGACTAGATCTTGTTAGCTGGCCATTCATTTCAAGAGTCTTGAGTATAGGAATTGGCTATTCCTTAGAGATGTCTTAGGTGCAGTGGAAAACACCAACAATTCCATGCCAACATTAGTATAAAAACACACACAAAACCACACGAGGACCAATATCATTGCAACATCCCATGTTCTCACAATTATTGACTAGAGCCTACAACATCTATAAACATCATGTCTAAATGCCACTTCTGTTGCACATTCCTAAGTGATTAGCTCATATACACTTCACAAGTACAATTGAGAGTTAGCTCAAAAGTACATCACTAATATATAGCGTGGCTAGCTCAAGCACCCAACACATATGTGTAATGTGAATAATATAACAACCTCACAAGTACACATAGTGACCAAGAGAATGTTGGTGCATCCCATACTGCATTGTGGGTTCCTTCCCTTTTCCTAATCTATTGCTACCTATGATGACAAGAAAGCATCCCTTACAAATTGTTATCATCATAGGCAAGGGCATAAATTTAACAACATGCATAATACTTGAGGTTGTATACACCTAAAAATGGTCACATTATAATATGTATGGTAATTAATTAAATACAAGTTATTTAATTAAATTTCTAATTCAATCTACATATAAATAAATTTAATTATTTATTTATCTTGTTCATTTTCTAATTCTTCTATCTTAATTAAATAAGTTTAATTAATTATTTAATTTAATCACTTTTCTAATTCTTCTTAATTAAATTAAATAAGTTTTACAATTTATTTAATTTAATTATCACATTGCTTTATTTTGAATAAAGTAAATATTCTTCTTTTTCCAAAATCATGAAATCATCTTTAAATCTCCTAAAAAACACATTGCTTTATTTTGAATAAAGTAAATATTCTTCTTTTTTCCAAAATCATAAAATCATCTTTAAATCTTCTAAATATTCTTCATTTTTTTCAAAATCATGGAATCATCTTTAAATCTTCTAAAAAGCCATCTCACATTTAATTAAATATTTTAAATATTTATCTTAACTACAAAACCAACTCTTAACTAAAGATGGCAAATGGCAAGTTTCCTTCATTTTTTAGTGAAAGGTTTTGTGGGAAGGAAACATCTTCCTTCTTTTTCTCTAGCTTCCATCTTTCTCTCCAACTTCTCCATCTCTCACCGTTCATCTTACCAGACTGAATCTCAACCGTTGATCTTTTCCAACTAAGCTTTTGCCTTCAAAAACCCTATAAATACAACCTCTTTGTGAGTTGAAAAGAATCCTAAAATTTGTGAATTTAGTGCTATTACTATAGTTGCATTCTAATCAGCATTCAACAATCTTTTTAGGTATTTTTATTTCAAGTTCATAGCATCTTAGTTTTCATATCATAGCTTAAATCATTTAGCAAATAGACATGCATTTTGCATAAGCTCATTCTTTGAAGTTGTCATTCTAACAAGTTGCTGCTTACACCAACTGAGGGCCAGTACTTGCAACGAATCCTTGGAGATAGAGCACAATAAGACACTTTCGAAGGAGCTATTGTTTTAAGAGTTTGCTTTACTTTTCAATTAGTTTCCTTTGATTTAATGTCTTATTGGTTTGTTGGTTTATATTCCTTTTAGTTATTTCACATATTCACATACATAGAGGTCATTTTATAAAATTACATAATGATTAAATCACACTTACATAGTGACAAACTAGTAATAGGAAGTGGATGCAACACTACTACATGCATCTTCTTATTACCTAGTTCACCAACACTCACCCTTTATGTGCATCCCAATGAGAAAAATGAATGTTAGTGCATCCTATACTACACTATGGGTCCCTTATATTTTTTCAATCCACCACCACCCATGATGAAAAAAAGGTATCCCATACTAATTGTTATCACCATAGCAAGTTCATAAATCTAGCAATGTGCACAATATTTGAGGTCATTTCACACAAACTTACACAATGATTGACTCATACATGCATAGTGACTAACTTTGGGAAGTGAATGGTGAATGCAACACTACTACATGCATCTTCCCATTACATGATTCAATAACACTTGCCATTTATGTGTATCCAGCTAGAAAAAAGGATTATCAATGCATCCTATACTACACTATGAATCTCATCCTTTCCTTAGTTCTTTGTACCATCTATGATGATAGAAAAAAATCCTATACTGCTTGGGATCATCATCTAATAAGGTGTAAGTGTAACAACACATATCGCGTAATATCATTAATAGGATTTCCATAGCTTGCTAAGCCTTTCAAGTTGATGGATCTTGACATTTATCACCTCCATGCCACTAGAGAAAATCGGTCCAACCTAGTAAGGGTAAGCCCTTAGAATCTATCACTTGCATGATAATAGTAAAATATGACTAATCCCTATCATACCATGGGTAGATCCTACCATTTTTCACCTTCCTGCTACCAGTGATAGTTGACTAGACCCTAAGATATGACAATTTCCCCTTATCATTTGTCACCTGCATAGTACTAGTGATAGTCAATTAAACCACAACTACATCATATAATGGATAAATCTTACCATCCTTCGCCTTCATGTTGCTAGTGAAATGTAGCTAATCCTTAAGATACGATAGATAGCACTTGGAATCCATCAGCTACACTATATTGATGGTAGTTGGCTATTTGCATTTGTATTAAACTTAGTTTCACATGTGGGGTCATCTAATAGCCAAGTACATATAATCAAAGTCTCATAAGGGTTAAAAAATACTATTCAAATTGAATTAAATATATGTCACAAATTTATCCATAATCCTATACCTTATGTCCTATAGGTCTTGAGGTCCAATTGCTGATACTAACATATAAAGTAATTTAGTCTATTTATGTTATTTGATAACAAATTATTTATTAGATAAAAATTAACTCACCACAGTAATATTAAATAATATACTACTTCTAGTTACTTAATGGGTAAGTGCATGAAAATGGGGGACCAAAAGGGGGTCTTAAGTGGTCACTTTTTCTTTTTTAAAATCAGGAAAAACTGATCTTGGATGATAATTTGAAGATAGTTACACTCAAATTTTTAAGATGTGACAAGAAAATTCATAGTTCTCTAAATCTACTTTCTAAACTACTAATTTATTTTGAAAATGGTGGATATTATGGGGTTCAAATAGGGGGAGTACACAAAGTGCTCTTGTTTTTGTTTAAAAAAAATATATATCATGATATCTGGTGTGCTCCCCCTAAACTATTAACTTTGTTTTAGTATTTCAAAAATTGCTTCAACAAAAAATTAGCTAACACCATGTAGTTTATGTCTTATTTTTTTGCTATTTTTTAATGAATACATGATTTTTTACTAATTTTCAAAGTGGAAACCCTAAAAAAATGAAAAATTGAGCATGATCCCCTTAGTTTTTTTGGAAATTGCTCAAAAATATATATTTTTAATGTGTATAGATAGAGTCTAGATTCAAAAAATGTATTTTGTTTCAAATTTCAATGAATAGATAAAAATTGAAACCACAAATATTATACATGGGCTTTTGATAAAAAGGAAGACACTAGCACAAGAAATTAAATATCAAAACTTTAACATAATTGAAATGTAGAAGTCGGTATTGGCATGGTGTGATGGTTTATAGGTGGCATTGTTGTTCTTGCCACCAAGGTTCAAACCCCGTTGGGGTGGTATTGTTGAATGGTTGTATCCGGTTCATAGCTCCAGTCAAAAGCGTTTACCCCTTGAATAATTAAATAATTGAAATGTAGAAAAAATTGCATGGTTAGAAAGTTAAGAGAGAACTTGATGTTATTATGATTTTTTTAACTCAACATTGAAAGAAGTGCAAACTTAATGGAGAGTACGCTCAAGATTTAATCATCTTACAATTTAATAATAATATGTCTTTAGCGTTGACATGTGAATCCAACCCTTGGATTGGATTCCTAATGCAAATCCAACCCTAAGGGTTTGAACTACCCAAATAAAATACAAACATAGGGTAAGTGCACAAAGATGAGGGCCCAAAAAGGGGTCTTTAGGGGCCACTTTTTTCTGAAATCAAGAAATACTGACCTTGGATGAGAAATTGAGGATAGTTACACTCAAAAAATTTAGATGCAAAAAAAACAAGGGTCCTAGTGCTCCGAGTCTACTTTCTAAACTACTATTTTTTTTTTTAAATGGTAGAGATTAAGGGGTTCAAAAAAGGGAGCCACAAAAATTGTTGTTTTTGTTAGAAAAAAACATAATATAGCATTTGTTGTGGCTCCCTCAAAAGGTAACCCTTTTTTTATTATTTTTACAATCTCTTAGATGAGAAATTAGCTAACAATGTGTAGTTTATGTCAGATTTTTCTAATAATTTTTTAATGAATATATGATTTTTTACTAATTTTGAAAGAGGACACATCTTGAAAAAAAATAGTAATTTGGCCATGCTACCCCTACAATTTTTGAAAACTAATTGAATTTTTATTTTTTAAATACGTGTAGAATGGAGTCTAGTTTATAAAAATGTAATTTATTTGAAATTTCAATAAATAGTTAAAAAATAAAGTAAAACATACCAAACATTAGTTTTTGACAAAAAATGGACACACAAACAAAAGAAATTAAAGACAAAAGCCTTAACATAGTCAAAATGTGAAAAAAATGCATCATTAAATAGCTAAGAGAGAGCCTAACATTACCCAAGTGTTTGATTTTCTCGACCTTGAAACACATGCAAACTTGATAGTTAGCATGAACAAGATTATGTGAAATATTGTAGAATATGCAAAAACACATATTTGGACATTGAGAAGGCACTCCAAGCCTTTGGGTTGGAAATCCAAAGCAAATCTAAGCCAAAGGCTTGGAGATTCCCAAAGCAAGACATAACATGAGTGCGCTATAACATGCATGCATTATGTCACAGTTTTGACATAACATGAGTGCATTATAACATGCTCACGTTATGTATTGCATTGTGTTTTTTCTTGTGTTTGATTTATCTTTCTTTATGGAAGGCATAACACGAGCACGTTATAACATGCTCACATTATTGCTTGCTTGAAATTATTTTTGTGTAAGTTTGTTAATTGTATGTTTTATGTATGTATGTTTGTATATATGTGTATGTATGTATGTTTGTATGTATGTTTGTATGTATGTATGTATGTATGTATACCTATATGTGTGTATGTATTCATGTATGTATGTATATATGTATGTATGCATGTATGTATGTATGCGTGTATGTATGTATATAAGGTTTTTTTATTTAGGGTATATAAGGGTGAGGGAATAGGGTATAAGGATGAGGGTTGAGGTTGTAGGGTTTAGGGTTTAAGATATAGGGTTGAGGGTTGAGGGATTAGGGCTTAAGTAAAAAATTGAGGGTGTAGGGTATAGGTTTGAGGGTTTACAGTTGAGGGATAGTATTTAGCTCATTGAGAGTATAATATTAAGTGTGTAAGGTATAGGGATCAGGGTTTAGGATATTGGGTTTAGGTTTTACAGTATGGATTGAGGGTATAAGGCATAGGGTGAAGGATTGAGAGTGTATGGTTTATAGTTTAAGTATAAGTTAAGGGACAATATTCAAGGTTTAGGGTATAAGGTTGAGGTTGTAAGGTTCAAGGTTTAAGGTATAGGGTTGAGGGTTGAGGGTATAGGGTTAAGGGTTAAGGGTTTACAAGTAAGGGATAATGTTCAAGGTTGAGTGTTTAAGGTATAGGGTGTTGGGATATGGTGTTGTACACCATTGCATAAATTGATTTATCATAATGTTGTAATTAAATAATTATTTAGTTGTGATGCACCTTGGTGGTGTGGATAATCACACTAGGTAATTATTTGAGGGACCACTTGATGTTGTATTGTAACATTATATTATTATTTAATGTGTGGGAGACGTGATAATAATTTAATATTGGAGAAATATTAAATAAAGTGAAGTCTTAGTACCAAATATTAAATAAGGGGTTAGTGGTTTTGTATTCACATGGTTTTGTGGTACATGGTTTTACCTTACCACTAGTTGTATTTTGTGTGAGCTTGAGCCTATAAAAGCAAACACATTTTTAGTGGTTTAGGTTGGCTGAGTAGTTTGGTTGTCATTATTGAGTCTTCTTGGGGACTTCATTTGTGAAGTATGGCATGGGATGAGTGGATTCATGTTTGGACACATGAGAATGCATTGGAGGGCTTGATGCTTCAAAGGTGTTCATTGTAACTCTTGTATTTTCTTTATGGCTAATTAATATGATGGAGTATGGATGCTTTTGGAAGCTAGGTTTTTCCCTCTTGAGGGTTTTTCCAGGGTATATCTTGTGTCATTTTTAATGGGTATGTTGTCTATTCTCTTGCATGTGGATTCTGAGCACTTATTTGCATAAATATCTCTTTTGGGTTATGTGGAAATTGTCATTAGATGGCTACAAGTTTCCTTACAAGTGGTATCAGAGCTTTCAAGGTTGAATATTTTTTGTTATAACCCTTGGTTGAGAAAATATTGCTTGAAGTTTGAATCTATGCAATGCATGAGAGAATGAAAAACATGGCAAGATATGAGGGTTTTGCAAGTTGTATATTGCAGATCTAAGGGTTTTGGGTTTGTTGTTATGATGGGTTGTTTGCAGATTTGGGGTGTGAAAAATTTTGGCTAAAGAGGGTTTTTTGGTTGTGCATTCAAATGGGGGTTTTGTGGGGGAAATTTTACAAATGACCTTCTAGAACAAAATGGACCTCATGGTTGGATTCAAGTTGGTCGAGAGACAAATTTTGATATATTTTTTACTGTGAAAAAAATGCAATTTTTTTTTGTCCATACCCCTATTCGACTGTACAACCGTCAAATTTGCAGGGTCTTTAGAATAAAATTATTAAAAAATAAAATCTGTCAGTATATTAAAAATTTCCTGCAATATAAAATTAAAAATATTTTTTTTTGGTAAAAATACTAATGAAAATTGTTTTTACATTTTTTTCTAAAAAATAATAAATAAATTTTGGGGGTGGGCGGGACCACCCCTGTACCCTCCCCCCTGCCATAGTCACTGATGATACTTTCGGGACTACCGGCAAGTACTGCTTGTTGACCGTCGTCGACAGTACTGCCAGGGGTCGTTCGACAAGAAAGAATGCCCACCGAAAAAATAGTAAACATTAATTTTTTAAAATTCCGCCTTTATTATATTTTTAAACTATTTTTAATAAAATTAAAATATCTTCCATTTATTTTAAACCGCTGAAAATAAAATCAAAAGGAAAATGAAATTTTTGGTATATGGAAATTAAATCAAATTTAATAAAGATTTCAGGTTCGGAGCTTTGCAAAGGTGGCACTGCCCGGGTGGCTCCACCACCACCGGTGGGCTAGTGCCCCACCACCAGAGGGGTTAAATTTGTATGCCTCATGTTCAAATTATGATTTTGCTTCCAAGGGGCATAACTTTCACCCATATTGTTCATTTTTTCTCTTCTTGAACTCATTGGAAAGCCGACTTAGTGCTCTACGCTTTGGTGCCAATGTATGATATTTTACAATTTTGATAGTGTTTTGCTAACAAAAAGTTAGGTGTTTTTTCTGAGGTTCGAAAGGCCATATTGGGTGCATACAGAGTCGGATTTTGGACTTCGAATAGTCAACAGAAAGCTTGTTTAGAGTACTACACAGTGGATCAAATTTGGAGTAGTTTTGACATGATTTATTTGGTGATATTCTGTCCTAAGTTGTTTATGGGTTATGCTGACTATGGTGATACTATGAGCTTATGGACTGTCAGATCTAGGCTATTTGATGTTAGATTCATTGTATGCTCAGTTTTACATCTCATATTATTCTCATTTAAAATGGTTATCAATATTTTGTTGGATTTTTATGCTTCATTGTTGTATCTACAAATTGTGTAACATTGTAGGCAGTCTATACTTGTTGCACCTATGACTTGGACATGGATTTTCTATGCCCATAGATATTTTAGTGTTGATGCATTTTCAATTTGGTGGCTTGGTTTAGTCACTTAGTTTTTTGGTTTTAATGTCATGTTGAGGAGGTGAGATGGTATTACTAGGTATAGTCACGATATGAGACCTATGTAGTTGACTATGTTATGCAGATATGTGGGACACAATTGGGTTGAGTTGTTGGTACATTTGGTGGTGATCATGGTGTCATGGATGTTTCTTATGCTTTAGATACTTTGGCATGTCATGATGGTTTATGCAGGTGCATTGTTGGTGGTGTTGGATTGGTTCCTGATTCAGGTTGTGGCAATGAATCTGCTTGGTATGATGATCATGGTTTTACTTTGCCTTCTTTGTAAGGGAGTTCATGTTGCATTTGAGTTCTTTGATTGTGTGAGGCCTATTTGGTTGATATTTATTGAGGAGATTGTTATCATGATGTCATAATAGCTTGTTACACTCATTAGTTATACACTTTTTAGTGGGAGCTTTTGACAGTGATGGGTTGGCAATGATGGATATGTTTATGATGTTTTGGTGGTTATATGTATCTTCTTGGATTGAATATTTTGGTTCTACTTTGTATGTTACTGACATTTCAGTTGTGTGTGTAGACCCTAGATGATCTTCATGGAGAGAATGGTTGTCATGATTCCATGTGTAGCCCATACCACAGTTCAGTGGGAGTTGTTGGAAGTGGTGTGGATGCATCATTGGTATGGTTATCTTCATGTGATTAGGGATATGTATTCTTGGTTTGGAGTGTTTGCTATTATTTCATGGTTTACTCTTGATACCAGTTTAGAGTTTTGGCATGGTACCTGTTCTCTTGAGACCAGGATGTATATATATGTTTTGGTGCATGTGATCTCCTAGGAGGATATGGTTAGATCATGTTGTCATGTTTATGTTCCTAATTCATGATTGGAGCTTTGACATTGATCATGTGGTAGTTCTCTTTGTATTGGGTACATTGATCATTTGCTTGATTACTTCATGATGGTGCTATGTTGCATTTGGAGTTTGGCATGGATTGATTGGTTACAAGTACTCATGGATACTTGGAGATATAGGTGATTGTTGGAGCTCTCTTGTGATTAGAGATATTTGCTTGAGACGGTTACTCTTTGGAGGTCTCAGTAGGAAGACCGAGGAGCTTTCACCTGGGTATGAACATGAGTTCATGATGGACCGATAGAGGATATTGTTCTTGGAGTGAGTCATGATGACTTGGTTATCATCGAGGATCATTCTCATTCCCCACTCTTGGTCTACTCGACAGTTTATTATTTGAGAGGTATTTTCCCATTACATCTTTTAGATGTGTTATGTTTTGTGCTCTGATTTCTCATGGGATTGAGTTGATTCATGATAGTTGATTATGGATACTCATTTGAGGATGGTTTAGCATGATTTTATATGCTTTATCTTTCACAGTTATGGATCTTGAGCTATGGATAGATAGTTCTAGAGGATTCATTTTGATGGATGCTATACCATGTTTATCTCCTTATGCATTTGATTTTATGATATCATTCTTGATGAGGATTCTTAGGACATGGTTTGTGGGTTGATTTCCAGTATTGGGGATGGTTACTTTGAGTTTGATCTTCTTGATTAGAGAGACTTACATCCATGTTGGCATTAGTGCATTGATTCATATGTTGTACTTGATCTATGAGATTGGGTGTTATGGATGTTGTTGAGGTTTTTCATTTGGGGTTGTTAGGAGATCATACTTGACACAACATTACACTTTTAAGGTGTTGGTATAAAGACATTATGGTTTACAAGTTTCTCTCTTCATTGTTCCTTCCTTGGATGTTCATGATTTGGGGAGGATGGTGGCAACATGTTGTGAGAGATTATGCAACTCTTTGGGTTGTATGTGTGGATCATTGTTATTGGTCTTGGTACTTCATGCTTTGATTTACTTATCACACCTTGATATAGTGTTGATTGGTAGACTTGATATGCTTTGACATTACCTATGCTGTGGGAGTTCCTGGATATGTATGTTCTTCATTGAAATTTTTTATACAGGGAGCTTGTGATTGTAGTTTATAGGTTGTATATGTTCTTGGCATGAATTTGTTGATGTATTGATACCTTGGAGGTATGGATGGTTGAATGTATTAACATTTTTTGTGGATGTTATTTCTGATCATGTGGTTTTTTCAATTGAAAACAACTTGGTTAGAGTCTTTGTTATCACCTGGATTTGATGCTTGAGCTCATGGATTGGTGCACTTTCAACTTGGCATGTTCCTTTTCTTCCATAAGTGGCACATTGGAGGAAGAGAGGAGTTCATTATCAATATGGTGGTAATTTTTTTCTTATTGCGGGTATTTTGATGGAGCATGAGAGCATATTGAAGATTCATGTGGTTTCATGTATGGCTATGATGATGTATATATCATGTATTGATCCCTTATTCAATGTATTCAAAAAGTGGGAGAATGTTTAGATATGGTGTTGTACACCATTGCATAAATTCATTTATCATAATTTTATAATTAAATAATTATTTACTTGTGATGCACCTTGGTGGTGTGGATAATCACACTAGGTAATTATTTGGGGGACCACTTGATGTTGTATTGTAACATTGTATTATTATTTAATGTGTGGGAGACATGTGATAATAATTTAATATTGGGGAAATATTAAATAAAGTGAAGTCTTAGTACCCAATATTAAATAAGGAGTTAGTGGTTTTGTATTCACATGGTTTTACCTTACCACTAGTTGTATTTTGTGTGAGATTGTGTCTATAAAAGCAAACACATGTTTAGTGGTTTAGGTTGGATGAGTAGTTTGGTTGTCATTTTTGAGTCTTCTTGAGGAGTTCATTTGTGAAGCATGGCATGAGATGTGTGGATTAATGCTTGGACACATGGGAATGCATTGGAGGGATTGATGCTTTAGAGGTGCTCATTGTAATTCTTTTATTTGCTTTATGGTTGATTAATATGATGGAGTATGGATGATTTTGGAGGATGGGTTTTTCCCTCTTGAGGGTTTTCCTAGTGTATATCTTGTGTCATATTTGATGGGTATGTTGTCTATTCTCTTGCATGTGGATTATGAGCACGTATTTGCATAAATATCTCTTTTGAGTTATGTGGAAATTGTCATTAGATGGCTACAAGTTTCCTTACATAAGGTTGAGGCTATAAGGAATAGGGATGAGGGTTGAGGGATTAGGGCATAAGTATAGGGTATAGGGTATAGGGTATAGGGTATAGGGTAGATGGTTGAGGGTTGAGGGATAATGTTCAAGGTTGAGTGTCCAAGGTTAATTAAGTGTATAGGATATAGGTCCATTAGGGTTTAGTATATTGGTTTTATAGATTAGGGCTTAAGTAGAGGGTTAAGGGTTGAGGTTGTAGGGTGTAGGGTTTAGGGTTTAAGGGTTGAGGGTTGAGGGATTAGGGTTGAGGGTTGAGGGTTTAGGGTTGAGGGTTTAATGGATAAGGGTTTAAGGTTTGAGGGTTGAGGGTTTAAGGGTTGAGGGTTGATGGTTGAGGGTTTAAGGGTTGAGGCTTTAGGTTTTAGGGTTTAAGGGATTAGGTTTTTGGGTTAAGAGATTAGGATTTAAGAGTTGAGATATTAGGGTTTAAGGTATAATGTTGAGGATTGAGTGTTCTGGGATAGAGTTTAGGGTTTAAGGTTTAAGGGTTGAGGGTTGAGGGTTTAGGGATAGGGTTGAGGGTTGAGGGTTGCAGGATTAGGGTTTAAGGGTTGAGGGTTTAAGGGTTTAGGGTTTAAGGGTTTAGGGTTTAGGGTTTAAGGGTTTAAGAGAATAGGGTTTGAGGGTTGAGGGTTAAGAGATTAGGGTTTAAGGTATAGGGTTGATGGTTGAAGGTTTAGGGATGAGGTTTAGAGTTTAAAGGTTGAGGATTGAGGTATTAGGGTTGAGGGTTGAGGGTTGAGGGTTGAGGTTTTAGGGTTTAGGGTTTAGGATTTAAGGGATTAGGGTTGAGGGTTTAAGGGTTTAGGGTTTAAGGGTTTAAGGGTTTAAGGGTTAAGGGTTAAGGGTAGGGTAGAGGGTTGATGGTATAAGGAATAGGGTATGATGGTGTTTTTTAAATCCCAACCAGATCTCATAGATAAGCTGTGGTTTTACTACATTCAATTATTAGTTATCTAGAGGGATTGGCCAATGAACAATTGAAAGTTGAAAGAACTTTCCCTCTATACATTGGTCTCTGCAAAACCTAGGAGGGTGATCCCTTACAATGTAATTATGATCTCATGTGCCAATTTATCTCATACATTGTAAATAACAGATATATTCTCATATAATTTTCTTGATAAATGAAAAAATTAGAAGATCTGGAAAATCATTTAAAGCATTTGAAAATCTAAAGTAAGAGAATATGGAATCACATGAAACTTCTTGAAATAAGCTCAATTGAAATGAAAATTTGTGATTGTTCTTTTAAATGTGAGAGACCTTAGAGTTGCAACTTCAAACACATATTCTAGATTGGTGCCTTAACCTACGGCATGGAGTCAAATAAAATGAAAACTATATGGTATAACAAAATTTTATCTAAGCATTATAGAGCTCTACAACATTGCATTACAATGTCATACTCAAAATCCTTAACCAATTCTACTTATCAAATCCATGTACAATGTTACACAAATCTACACTTCCATTAAAGAATTTAACCTATTCTTTGAATAAGAGCTTCAATAGAAGCATACATCAATTATGATAACAATGGAGACAAATCAAATGATCCTTGATCGATTTCATTTATAAATTGTGTAAGGAGTACAATGAGAGACAATTAGCTTCAGAATTGTACCATTGTATTCATTCAAATGCTAGAATTATTAAACATATGAAAAAGAAAAAGATACAGATTCAACAACCTAAGAAAAGACCCAAACTCTCTTCTTTGTGTTTTACATTACAAAATTATCCAAGATATCAATCATCTCGTGCAAATGGCCTTAAATTCCCTTTATAAGAAAAGGGAGAAACAAGCTTTGGGCTAATTATACATGTCACTTTTTCATTTGAAATTTAATTACATTTCAAAATATACGTACAATTACTTGCTCATGGATGGAATATTCTAAGGACAAATATAGTTATATTTACTCTTTGTAATATTTGTCCATTCCAAAAGTGTCTTGATGCTAATTGTTGATTCTTTGTTGCTCTTTTTTTTCATTCTTCTTGATGTGAACGTAGGAATGTTGAGCTAGCAAGTGAAGATAAAAAACTTGTTGTGCAAAAGACAAAACTCCCTGTTGTTGGCGTTGTTGAAACTATTAGACAATGCTCAATGTACATAAAAGATAAAACATGGCCACATCACCATGAGAAATCTCTACAAGTCAGGAATCTCATTATACTTATTATCCCAAGTGTCAAATCTTCCTCTGAAGGCTAGTTAAATTCCATGAACTCATCCAATTCATTTCTATATAAGCCATACCTTTTTACTACCCGGTTGGTTTCCTTATAAACGTCCTTCAAAAAATTATTGGTGAGTGAAAGTTTTTCCATGCTATTATTTAACATATCAACATTAACATCCCTAGCATCACAAACCAAGAGGAAATGTGTAGCTACAAAATTATCCATTTGTAATTGCCACTATTCATACATCTTCATAGCTCCATTATTGTCAAGAATGTATGGAAAGAGGCTAAGATCACTCTCATCAAATTTCTAGAGCAACTCTCTAAATTTTTCCTCCATGGGATCTACCATCCCATTGTAATCAGGGATTTCCTTTACCATTTTATATGCAGGGACTATTTGTGTTGGCTTATTGAGTTCACGAGTAGACCCTTAAATCATACCACCCAATGCACTAAGTTTGGGCACCCATAACTGCATCAATGGGACTTCCACTAATTTGTCCCTTTCAAACATACTAACTGCATTGAATATTAAAGAATAGTTGGAGTGAATATTGTTCTCCCTCTTTATTGCCTTCCCCATACAATGTTCAAGTACATTAGAGACAATGAGCACATTATTTTCTTCTTAAAGCTCAAAAATTTCATTATATGCCTTCAACTATTGAATCAATTCCTTCCTACTAACTCTTTTCTTTGGGGGAGTAATAGTAGGAACAATTCCTGCTAATAGCATTTTCTCATAAACAACTATCTCCATAGATGGTGAGAGAGGTGACTGAGCTAGAGGAGGTGATGGAGAAGAAGGAGATGGAGCAATAGGCTACATTGGTTGCATTGGTTGTACTTGTGGTTGTCGACTCTAAAAAATTTCCATTGTTAACTCCAATTTTGCAAGCCTTTGTTTATCCTTGTTGTATTCAACCAACAAGTCATTGTATTTCTTTGTCTCTGCATCATACTTCTCTGGCAATGACTCAGTAGTGGCTTTTGTGAATTTTGCAATATTTGCAGCCAATGTGTTTGCCTCCGTTGTTGAAGTGTCAGAGAGTCTCTTAATGATGATACCTCCCCTTAGGTCTCCTACAAGCTCTGCTACTATAGGCTTATCAGTATTGGGGGCCAAAGCCCAAATTGGCATGTCCCATTGTGGACTGAAAGCAGATCCTTGTAGTGCACATAGAGCTTCCTCATCAGTAGAAAAAACTTTTGTGTCATTTTTTCTCATAAAATCAAAGGTAATGGAAGATCCTATGTCCCATTTTGGCAATAAGAGTAAGCCACTTTCTTTCACCAGTCTCCTCCCTTCTTTAGGGGTCAATATTCCTTATTTTTTCCTTCACTTCTATAACTACCCTTGTGAATATAACTTCCTTAGGTAGTTCTGAAGATTTGGCCACTTCTTCTTGCACTCTACTCTCAAACTCATCTCTCTTAGTTCTCCAAAAATATTCCTTAAACACATCAATTTTGACAAATGCACCATCTATCAAGAATTTTATGCAAGCCTTATCCCTTATATCATCTACATTGTCCAAACCTATCAAAATTGATTTTCTTCCCTATTCTGAGGGGCTACTAATTCAATATCCCTCTAAGGTGATGGAATATTCTACATAATATCATCAGTGGTGACTACAACCTCATCCTTAGAATCCAGAGGGCAGTCAACAAGTCATGATGCTTCAATTTTCCTCCTTTTTGGAGAAGACTCCCTTGGAGGTGAGTCAAGATCAATAACATCATGTGGGGGTGATGGTGGTATTTGAGGCACAGAGGAAGAGGCTCTTGACTCCTCAGGTTGTGCAGGAGTAGCCTTTTTTTGGTTCTCTTATGAAAATCCCCTTTGGTATTCTTGTGAAGACATATTATTTCTTTGGTGGATGATAAGTGGGTCTTTCCTCAACCATAAGGGATTTCACCTTATCCTGCTCTTCTCTTTGCTCCTTAAGCTACCCAATGACCTTATCAAAATGTTGTAAAACTACCTCAATTTTGAGAATTTAATCATTAATATTAGCATTGTTACCTAATTTTTCTTCTGGCTCAATGAGGTAGAGCTATGATTGTTTTTGCAAATAAAAGATAAAAGATCCTAAGTCCTCCAAGCAACTTTGAGAGCTAACAAGAATAAGTTCCTTTGAAAGTAGGATTTTTTTGTTGCTTTTCCTTTTCCAATTTCTCTAAGGCTAGCCACTTTATCTTTCTATCCTTGGCCTTATTTAGATCAAACTCATTTTTGATGTTATCCTCAGGGTAATCATGGTTTCTAGCTTTGTAGTTATTCATTTTCAAGGGGTAAGCATCTCAAGAATATTCTTCCATCCCTCCTTATCCATAAAAAAAATTAGAAAGCAATGTATTCTAAGGGAAAAGGGATCCCTTATTTTAATTTTCCAAATTAATGCCCACCTTTCCCAACTACCACATAACCTTAAGAAAACCTATCCTGAGTGGCACAAACCTTGGAAGCACATGTGGGGCCACATTGGTCCCATAAACACCAAGGACAGTGCAATTATCATGCACAATGACATCTCCCCAATTATGGCTAATACCCAAGTCAGGCCTCCTTTCTTTAGGCCTTAGAAAATAGTGTAGTTCCTTGGGGATCCTTGTTACACCCTTAATATTGGTGTACATCGGGTTATGAATAGTCAGCTTGTGGCTATCTTAACTCCTAATTAAGTCATGTTATCATTATTATATTATTATTTAGTTGGTTGGGTCAGCCTAGGTCTTATATAGGGGTGTCTAAGTTGACCTAGGTGATATCCTAGGCATAAATAGGTATATATAGGAGGTAGAGAGTCTCATTTCATCATCATATTGTGAAGTGTGTTCTCATTAGAGATATTTGGAGGTTTTCCCCCTTGAAGTGGCTTGTTATTCTCAGTTATTATCAAGTATTTGTAGAATATTTCATATCATATTCTTCTATTGTGCAAGTTATTTCATAACAAGTGGTATTAGAGCATGATCATGGCACTGTAGAGGCAAGGTTTTTTCTTAATATTGGAGGCGATTTTGGGAAGAGCATATCTTTCCGATTTCGGTGAATTTTTTTCTAATTTTTAAAGGGTTTTTGAAGAAAATATTAAAGAAGATACAATCTAGATTTCAAAATAATTGGAGCAGAATTGAGGGAATTATTGTAGAATTAGGGTTTCTACATAATTTATTTAGAATCAACATATCTTTGATATCTTGTCGAATTGGAGTCTGATTTTTATTGGGTTTTTAAAGAAAGAATAAGAGAGATTACAGCAAAAAATTTGGAGGAATTGAAGAAATCAACAAGTTATTGAAAAATTAAGTTTCTCACAAATATCACTCTTAGGGCTGCGAATTTGCTTATTTCTTGGAGATTTTTCTAGGTGAGATTTTTTGGCCCTATTACATTACAACAAAAATTTCAGAGGATTTAAGTTTCATTTGTGTGATTTATTTCAAAATTATTGGTTCCCATCATGACGGGGCCTGCAACAAGGGGCAAAAAGAATGTTGTCACTCCGGGGAAGACTCTTGAAAAGGATGGGGTAACAATAGAGGATATTACTCCTAATAAGGAAATCAGTAAGGTCAAGGAAGAAATGTCCTCAATGAAGATGGATATGAGTGACCTAAGAGGAGATATATCAGATATACAAAACATGTTAAGTACCTATATGGCTAAACCAAGAAAGGAGTTCTCAAGCAACCAAGGTGAAAATTCCAGGTCAAATAACATTGACACAAGTTTTAATACTCCTATGAGATCTAGGAATTTATTTCCAAAGGTGGATATGCGCAAGTTTGATGGCAAGGATCCCCTAACATGGATAAACCAAATGGAGAAATTTTTTTAAATACACCAAATCCCAAATGGACAAAAGGTCATAATGGCTTCCCAATATCTAGAACCAAATCAATTCATTTGGTATCATTGGCTTTTCACTCATCGAAGGAAAAAGGGGCTCACCATCTCATGGTCAGTTTTTACAGAGGAACTCCAAGCACAATATACCAATAGTGTGACAGGAAACTTCTTCAGCCAGCTTGCTAAACTTCAACAAACATGATCAGTTAAGGATTATATTCAGCAATTCCAAAATCTATCCTTAAGAGTGGATACAATTACAGAGGAGAAATTGAATGATTTGTTCTTGGGGGGTCTCAAGGATCACATTCAACATGACGTACGCATGTTTAGCCCTAGCTCTATAAATGTGTCTTTTATCTTAGCACGTAGGGTAGAGGAGAAGTGTTTGATTCCTAAGAAGCAAGGAGCTAATATGGCAAGAGAGAAAGGATATTCAACACAACCTACTAGGTTGACTCCACAAAAAATTGAGGAGAAAAGAGAAAAAGGGTTGTGTTTCAATTGTGATAGCAAATAAAGTCGAGGACATAAATGTAGTGAAAATAAATTGTTCTATATTGAAGGTCCAAGTGAGGAAGAAGAGGAGGAACCCATACTAGAGGATGAAAGGGAGTCAAATAAGGAATCAAATGATTCTCAACCAATAATTTCTTGTCGTGCACTCTCAGGTTTCAATGCTCCACAAACTCTCAAGGTGGTGGGGTTCTTAAAGAAGCAGAAGGTAACAATGTTGATCGACTTAGGTAGTACTCATAATTTCATCAACAAAAAGTTAGCTACTCGTCTAAATTGTTTTATATATACAGCTCCAGAGTTTTAGGTTTTGATTGCAGATGGTGGCATAGTTAGTTGTTTAGGGAAGTGTCATAGCATTAAGTTATCCATGGGAGATTATCAACTTGATTCCCCAATGTATGTGATATCTATGGGTGCAACAAATATTGTTTTGGGAGTACAATGGCTTACTACATTGGGAATGATTGAGATGAACTTCCAAGAACTATTCATGAGATTTCAATTAGAAGGAAGGGTAGTAGAGCTAAGGGGGTTGAAGGAAAAATCCCCACAAATGGTAAGCTCTCATCAAATGCAAAATTTTCTTAAGAAAGGAGTGGATGGATTTTTGGCCCAACTATGTTCATTAGAAGTCTCTCAATCTAATGCTCCTACTCATCCAGATTTGCAAGCTATAATTGATCATCACTCAGTTGTTCTTAGAGATATTCCTAAAGGAATTCCTCTTAGAAGGGATCATGATCACACCATATAGTTAGTTCCAGGAAGCCAACCATTGAACATCAGGCTTTACAGGTATCCACACATACAAAAGAGTGAGATAGAAAAAAATGTTGAGGAGATGCTAGAGGAAGGAATTATCAGGCATAGCCAAAGTGCTTACTCCTCCCCTGTGGTGATGGTACGTAAGAGGGATGACACTTGGAACATGTGTCTAGATTATAAAGTGCTCAACATGTACACCATTAAAGATAAGTTTCCTATTCCAATCATTGATGATTTTATAGATGAATTGAATGGAGCTATTTATTTTACCAAGTTAGATCTTAGATTTGGTTATCACCAAATTCAGATTAAGGAGGAAGATATTTTTAAGAAAACATTCTAAACTCATGAGGGTCATTATGAATTTTTGGTGATGCCATTCGGTCTTACCAATGCACCATCTACATTCCAAAGTCTGATGAATTCCATTTTTAAGTTCTTGGGGAAGTTTTTGTTAGTAAATTATTTGATGATATATTGATTTATAGCAAGACTTGGGAAGAACATTTGCAACATGTGGATCAAGCAATACAAATACTTGAAGATCATCAACTCTATGCTAATCCATCCAAGTGTGCTTTTGGTCTTAAGGAGCTGGAATATTTGTCATCATGGTAGTAGTTGATAGCCTCACTAAATATGCACATTTCATTGCATTATCACATCCTTTCACAACAAGTGCAGTGGCAAAATATTTTTTGGAGAATATCCAAAAGATACATGGTACACCCAAGGTTATTGTTAGTGATTGTGATGCTATCTTCACTAGTCACTTTTGGAAAGATTTATTCTCATGTTTGGGTACTCAATTGGCTCATAGCTCTTCATACCACCCTCAATTAGATGGGAAAAAAGAGGTTGTTAATTAATGTTTGGAAGGATATCTATGTTGTTTCACTTCAGAGAAACAATATCAATGGGTATATTGGCTACCACTTGCAGAATGGTGGTATAACACTTCTTTTCATAGCTCATCAAAAATGTCTCCATTTTTGGCACTTTATGGATATCATCCTCCTTCCATCACATCATCAATAAAGTTGTCACCAAGAGTTCAAGCAATAGAGGACCACTTGCTTCATCAACAACAGGTACTTTTAGGACTCGAGGAGAATTTAGCCATGGCACAAAATTGAATGAAACAACAGGCATACCAACATTGTATTGAAAGAAGTTTTGAAGTTGGGGATTAGCTCTTCTTGAGATTGCATCCTTATAAGAAAATATCATTGAAGCAACAAAAAAAGAATAATAAGTTGTCTCCAAGGTATTATGGAACATACCAAATCATGCAAAAGATCAATAGTGTTTCCTACAAGCTAGAGTTGCCACCAACAACAAAGATACATCCAATTTTTTATGTTTCTTGTTTGAAGAAGGTAATTGGGAATAATATTCCAACTCAAACAACACTACTAGAGCTCGATGAAAAGGAAGAATCATTTTGGAACTAGAGTACATTTTTCAAACATGCACAAAGAAGCTAAGGAATAGAACTCTCGATGAGTATCTCATCCAATGGAATAATTTACCAGTTGAAGATGCCACATGGGAGGATGAGGAGTTCATTCAAAAGAATCCAAACTTGACTAGCATTGAGGACAATGCTTATTTGAAGAAGGGGGCCATGCTACGCCCTTAATATTGGTGTACATTGGGTTATGAATAGTTGGATTGTGGCTATATTAACTCCTAATTAAGTCATGTTATCATTATTATATTATTATTTAGTTGGTTGGGTCAGCTTAGGTCTTATATAGGGGTGTCTAAGTTGGCCTAGGTGATATCCTAGGTATAAATAGGTATATATAGGAGGTAGAGAGTCTCATTTCATCATCATATTGTGAAGTGTGTTCTCATTAGAGATATTTGGAGGTTTTCCCCCTTGAAGTGGCTTGTTATTCTCAGTTATTATCAAGTATTTGTAGAATATTTCATATTGTATTCTTCTATTGTGCAATTTATTTCATAACAATCCTTGGTACATTTCTTCCAAAATAACTCTTCAACCTTGATAAAAACAAGTTTATGAATGCTACAAAACTTGATGTTGCATAATGTTTATCTAGTAAATGGGTCCATATTTGGACTGAGAGAGATTCTCCATTCTCAACTTTCATTTTAAATTGCATCCTTGGGCCCAACTCCTTAGATCCATATGTCAAGAAAATGTGGCATAACATAGAATACCACCAAAACCTTACACCACCCTTTCCATCCTTGATAGCCACCAGTTCCTTGTGAATAGAATCTAAAAAATAAGTAACAAAATCATACTCCTCGTTGACCAACATATTTTGTATGTTTGTGTAATGGAGTGAATTTTCACTCCTACACAAATTCTCCATTTACATCACCCCTACTTTAGAAAACAAAAAAATGATGATGCAAATCCACATCCACCACCTTTCCCCGTCCACCGACAACTCATTTTTGTGCCAATGGAGGAATTTTGTGAGGGACATGCATGCATCGCGCAGATGTCTACGCATTGTTCTATCATCTTGACAAGATTCCTACCTTTGGAATTCGTAGAGGCATTATGTTTCTCCTTTAGCGATGAAGTGTAACATCTCTGCCTTCCTTGACCGAGGCCAAATGGGCCTTTTTCCTCTTTCTTTCCATTCAAATTGCCTAATTCTTCATTATATCCATCTTCTTCTCTTGAACTCTAGACTGACTTCTTCATGCTCTCTTGATATACACTCAAAATTTCAAGCTCCACCACCACTTCATTGTAGTTTCAAGCTATTAGTTTCTTGGCTCTTCTACTCCATTTGTTGTGACAACACATTGTTGGAGAACTTGCAAGCTCAATCCTTCCTTTATTTTCCTTGAGAGCACGTAGTTGTGAAGGTGATATATTCCATTGTCCATTACTTTTTGCATCATTGCATTACATAGTACCATATTATTGTTTGTGTTCTTTCTTGGCACCTCTATTTCCATACATCTCTTTATCATTTTTTATACTAATTGCTATCTAGTTGTCTGTGGAGGTGGAAACACCAAAGCAAGGGACTGACTGAGGTAGTCCTCTAAGCACATCCCCAACATTTTCATTGGTCAAGATTGTGTGTGTAGATATTCTCATGTGGAACTCATTGAAGATTTGACTCTCGGATAGAAAGGTTTACTTTTCTGACTCTCTTCATCAATTCAAGCATAGTTTAGTTAAAGTATTCTTCTTGTTGTATTTCATTTATGTACCTTTTCCATTATTTTTTCGTAGTATAAAACTTTATTAGTCAGGTTGTTTGTTATATTTTTGGTGTTCTAATATATCTTTGAGAACTTTTGTCTATATGGACACCAGTGCACCATTGAGATGTTAGTGTGCCGCACTGGAGTCTGTAACTTGTACTATCGTCCTCAAAAAAAAATTCATCTGAGCAACAAGTTACATTCTAGAAATCAACTCGTCTGACCCTCTAATAAATTTGGGTTAGTAGAAGATAGTAGCAACCAAATTGCTCTTCCTTTTCAACCTCAACATCTTAGTCTTTGTGAATCACTTAGCAAACTTGAGGTAGATCAAGGCAACCTATTGCTTATGACTCTCCCATGACCTAGAGTCCTGAAGCAGTTGGTCCCCCTTCTCTAAATTTGGTGAACCTAACATGAACTATTTTGAGTTCATTCCTTGGTATCAAAGGACCTTCTCTCATTCCCTAGGTGTGTTGTAGGTTTACGTGTTGAAGGGAACATAGATCTATGACCCCTAGTTGTGTAGTTAGAAGAACTCTAGATATTAAGGAATGGAATTTAGATAGGTCACTGTTGGATTTTTGAACCCTTGGAGACTATCAAGTATGTTCCTCTTCTGTACATTATTGGAAATATGTGCCTCAAACTATACAGGCTGAAACCTCCATTAGAGTCAAGTCGGTGTGACATTCTGATTGTCTGGACGACTAGCAGTTATGATTTATTTAGTTCTGAACAGGTCACTGTGACCTTGCCATTGTCTTGTCGAAAGGTTACATTGTGGAGTCTATCACTGTAACATGGTGTATTCATTATGACCTTATAGTGCTTGGGAGACCTCTGGCCGAAAGGCCATTCAATCGTGCATCGGGGAGACTCTTAGCGACTATGGTCTTCAGTGAAGCTAAAGGTTTTCACTAAGATGTCTTAGCGAAGTGTTAATCTCTTGCCGACAACGTATGTATTGAGGTCCTCAGGGTAACCCACATTGACTTAGTAAGAAGTCACTGCGAAAGCAAATGTTATGCCGACAATATTTATTTTGTATTCATCAAAGAGACTTGGCCGAAGGAAATGTCATCAATAAGATGTCCTACCGATGTGGATATGTCTCAGTGACAAAGACTCAAGTGAAAGCCTTTGGTATAACTCAAAGCTATCGAAGAAACCTCTTAGCAATGGCAAATGTCTTGTTGATAGCCGATGGCTATCGGGGTACCTCTTGGCGATAGTTGGTCATCGGTGAAACATGTGGAGATTGATATGTTCTCTCAGGGAAGGGCAATGTCTTGGTGATGGGTGAACACTTCGGGGTAACCTTTATGTGTCGGTATGAACCCTCGGCGATAGATGTGAGTCTTGTCGACTTCTACTTGGTGCTCGGTAGGTATGGGGACTCCGGTATAACTTTAGTGACTCGCTATGACCTTTTGGTGAAAGTAATAGGTCAGGGCGACTACGTGATGACTCGGTGTATCTCTTGGAGCTCGATATAACATTTTGGCAACTTCAGAGGCTCTTGGCAACATCGATATGAAGTACATGTGGCATCGGCGAGACACTGTTAGTGTCTCACCGATATGCCAGTGCATTGTGAATTATGTTGACCGGTTGACCGTCCTATGTGGAGTCTCGTGGACGAATAGGAGGAGGCGAACGGGAATAGTTGGAATACAGTCAGTTGCGACAGTTCTGTGAGGAAGTTCTACATACATAATTCGACATGGATATAGTTGGAAGTTGCAAACGCTTGGGGGTTGGATAGTAGTTTGATCAAGAGTGAAGTGTGAAGAGTTAAAACCGTATCAGTGAAGGATTTAAAATCTGTAAAGGCTATAACTTGGATGTTTTCTATTTGAAGAATGTTCATGATGAATGCTGCTGTATAATGACACCAGAAAGATAAGTCTGAAAGTTGTATGTAATCTTCATTACTGTAATACAAAGTGATTTCTCTTGGTGTGGTGGGTTTTTCTCCCGTAAGGGTTTTCCCACATATATCTGGTGTTCATGTGTGATTGTCAAATGCTCTGTTTATGTAATATGTTTCATAGTGCATCTTAACTTTGACTGTAATTGTAAATTTTAAAGTGTATCTGCATTCTTTCCTGAGGTATTGACGTTAGGAGAATTTTTTTCTGCATCTAGTTTTCCTTACAAGTGGTATCGGAGCCTAGCCAGTTGTGTTATCCTTGGGGGTACATTGGGTTTTTTGTGTCAATACTATTTAGTGGGAGTCTTGTAGAGATTGTTTTTTCTTTTTACAGATTAAGATGTCTAGTTCATCTGGGAAGATTGAAATAGAGAAATTCAATGGCAGTAACTTTGAATTGTGGAAACTCAAGATGGAGGATCTCTTAGTAGATCGAGATCTTTGGCTTGCTATGTCTGGAACTAAACTTATAGGCATGAAGCAAGAAGATTGGGACCTTGTAGATAGAAAAACTAAGGGGATGATAAGGCTTTGTTTGGCAGACTCAGTTCTTCTCAACGTGCATGAAGAGAAGACTTCCTCTCTCTTGTGGAAAATACTGACGTCCATTTATCAGGGGAAATCCTTGGTAAATAAGCTGTTCCTGAGAAAGAAGCTTTACTCTTTGAGAATGTAGGAAGGAGGGTCTGTAGCTGATCATTTGAATGCATTTAACATGCTACTCACACAATTAACATCTGTTGGTGTAAAGATTGAAGAAGAAGATTGTTGTATTCTTCTGTTATGTTCTTTGCCAGACTCTTGGGATCATCTGGTGATGGCTATTGGGAGTACAACATCCAGTTTCAAGATGGAGGATGTTGTTGGTTCTTTGTTGTTAGAAGAGATGAGAAGGAAGTCTTCTGAGATGGCGAAGGAGGCTCTTGCTATCAGAGGAAGGTCAAAGGAGAAAGGAAAGAAGAAGGACAAGAAGTCCAAATTGAAATAAGAGGGGAGATCAAAGTCTCTTGGAAAGAAGTCCAAGGTGAAGTGCTGGAACTGTGGGCAACCTGGTCATGTCCGAAAGGATTGTAAAGAGGAGAAAAAGAAGAAGAAGGGCTCTTCTAATAATGGTTCTTCTCATAGTGATGGTGACGCCTTCATTGCAACCTTGGCTACTCAGGCATCAGATGATGTCTGGTTGATTGATTCTGGAGCATCATTCCACATGACATCTCATAGAGAATGGTTCACAAAGTATGAAGAATACGATGGTGGAAAGGTGTACTTGGCAAGTGATTCAACTTTGGAAATTGTTGGCTGTGGAAAATTTAGAATTCAATTCCCTGATGGAAGAATAAAGGGGATCAATGATGTGATGCACATACCAGGTCTAGCTCAAAATCTTCTTTCTGTCAGTAAGCTTAATGATATCATAGTATAAGTCTTGTTCTCAGGAAGTGGCTGCAAGATGACTAGAGGTTCAATGGTGTTGGCTAGAGGTGCTCGAATTGGTACCTTGTACAAGCTAGATGCACAAGTTGTTCAATGTAACAGTGTCTCTTCAAAGTCACTGAAAGCTGCTCATGGAGGTAAAGAGGGAAATATCCCTAATTATGTAAACTCTACAGAAGTAAAACTTCCTGTGCAGAGAAGACTATGCTTTGGCACAATAGGTTAGGCCACATAGGAGAAAAAGGTTTAAAAACCTTGAAGAACAAAAATCTTGTTGAGGGGCTTGAAGATTGTAATTTCGAATTTGAATTTGTGAACACTGTATATATGGAAAGCAGCACCATGTTTCATTTTATGACAGTCCTCATAAATCTTTTGGTTTGTTAGATTATATCCATTCAGATGTGTTTGGTCTAGTGAATGTTCCTTCATTGTCTAAATCAAGATACTATGTGTCGTTCATTGATGATTATTCAAGGAGAGCATTTGTTTATTTTTTTAAATGTAAATCAGAAGTGTTCAGTCAATTTAAGGAGTTTAAAAATCTTGTTGAAAATTAGACTGGTAGATAAATAAAATGTTTAAGGACTAATAATGGTGGTGAATTATGTTCTGATGAATTTGAAAGATACTGTAAAGACCATGGAATCAAAAGACACAATACTACACCTTATACTCCACAGTAGAATGGAGTTGCAAAAAGGTTCAATAGGACAGTGATGGAGAGAGCACGAAGTATGCTTAGTAGTGCTGGTTTGGAGGAGAAGTTCTGGGTTGAAGCTACTGCTACTACATGTTACTTAGTTAATCGGTCTCCAAACTCTGCTCTTGTTGATAAGACACCTTTAGAAGCATGGTCTGGTAAGAAGCCCTCTCTTAGACATATTAGAGTCTTTGGCTGTGAAGCATATGCTTATGTGCTAGATGTAAAAAGATCTAAGTTGGAGAACAAGGCTATCAAATGTATTTTCATTGGCTATAGTGCTAACATTAAAGGATACAAGCATTGGAATCCTGTTACAGAGAAGGTTGTATATAGCAGAAGTGTAATCTTTCATGAGCTAAAACCTTCGACCTTGGATCTATAGTCAGAGACAAAGTCAGAAAATAATAAGGATGTAGCAGCAATTCCTCCTACACCAGAGAAAGAGGAATTGAAGATTCAAAATGTACCTGAAACTAAGGAGAGCTCAAGCAGGTCTAAAGGTTCTGAAGAAGAAGAAGAACCTCAACCTCAGCCAATGAGGAGGTCAACCCAAGAAAGGAAACAACCAGATAGGTATGGGTTCTTATTGATTGATTCTACTTGTGCCTATGCTTTGATTTCTAGTACAGATGAGCCTAGGACCGTGAAAGAAGCATTTAAAATGTCTGATTCAGACTCTTGGTTAGAAGCCATGGATGGCATCATTGGAAAAAAATGAAACTTGGAGTTTGGTGCCCTTGCCTAAAGGAAAAAAACCTGTGGGCTGAAAATGGGTATTTAAGAAAAAGATTGGTCTGGATGGTAGTGTAGAAAAATACAAGGCAAGACTGGTTGCAAAGGGTTATTCCCAAGTAGAGGGAATTGACTATGGGGAAATCTTTTCTCCTGTAGCTAAGCTGACGTCCATTCAATTTCTATTGTCACTTGCAGTAGCGTATGACTTAGAGGTTGAACAAATGGATGTGAAGACAACATTTATTCATGGTGATCTTCAAGAAGAAATCATATGTCCTAGCCTGAGCACTTTGTTGAAAAAGGTAAAGAAAAATTGGTACGCAAATTAAAGAAGTCTTTGTATGGGTTAAAGCAATCACCTAGAATGTGGTACCAGAAATTTGATACGTATGTATTATATTTAGGCTTTGAGAGATCAAAATCAGATCACTGTGTATATTATAAAGCTGAAAGTGATCAAGTGCTTGTTATTGCTCTTTATGTTGATGATATGTTGTTCATAGGAAATAGTAAGCTAATGATTTCTAATCTTAAGTCTCAGTTGTCTGCTAAGTTCAAAATGAAGGATCTTGGTGCAGCAAGGTATATTCTAGGGATGGAGATAACCAGGGACAGGAAGAATAGAAAGCTTTGGCTCAGTCAGAGTAAGTATATCAGGACTATTCTTGAGAGATTTTGTATGAATAATTGCAAGAAGTTAGTTGTTCCAGTCATGCAGGGAATGAAGCTATCTATTGAGGACTGTCCAAATCTCCTACTGAGATGGAGGACATGACCAGTGTGCCCTATGCTAGTGTTGTAGGTAGTCTTATGTATGCAATGGTCTATACAAGGCCAAACATTGCCCAAGCAGTGGGAGTACTTAGTCGATTTATGGCTAATCCAGCAAGAATACATTGGGATGTTGTGAAGAGAGTGTTTAGGTATTTGAAGGGAACTTCAAATTTTGCATTGTGTTACCATGGGAATTCAGTTGAATCACAGAGAACTCTCAGCATTTGGGGTTATGTAGATTCTGATTGGGTAGGGGACATTGACAGCAGGAGATCCACCAGTGGATACGTTTTCATGTTGAATGGTGGTGCAGTGAGTTGGATGAGCAAGCGGCAGGCTGTAGTCACTTTTTCCACTATAGAGGCTGAATACATGGTAGCTACTCATGCTTGTAAAGAAGCTGTATGGTTGAAATGTTTGTGTTCTAACATTGGTTTTGATGCAGGGGAAATAACAATCTTATGTGATAGTCAGAGTGCTATTTGTCTGGCAAAGAATCTAACTTGCCATGCCAGGATGAAACATATTGATGTACAGTACCACTTTGTACGAGATATGGTTGAGGATGGAAAGGTAAGTTTGGAAAAAGTTGATACTTTGAAGAATGTTGCAGATGCATTGACGAAGCCAGTGAGCACAGACAAGTTCAGGTGGTGTGCCAGTTCAATGGGCCTTAGTGCCCATGATTTTCAGTAAATATTATTTATGCTCTGGAGGTTCCTGTATGATCTTTGTCAAGTGGGAGATTGTTGGAAATATGTGCCTCAAACTATACAGGCTAAAACCTCCATTAGAGTCAAGTCGGTGTGACATTCTGATTGTCTGGCCGACTAGCAGTTATGATTTATTTAGTTTTGAACAGGTCACTATGACCTTGCCATTGTCTTGCTGAAAGGTTACATTTTGGAGTCTATCACTGTAACATGGTGTATTCATTATGACCTTATAGCGCTTGGGAGACCTCTGGCCGAAAGGCCATTCAATCATGCTTCGGGGAGACTCTTAGCGACTGTGGTCTTTGGTGAAGCTAAAGGTTTTCGCTAAGATGTCTCAGTGAAGTGTTAATCTCTCGCTGACAGTATATGTATTGAGGTCCTCGGGGTAACCCATATTGACTCGGTAAGAAGTCACTGTGAAAGCAAATGTTATGCTGACAGTGTTTGTTTTGTATTCATCGGAGAGACTTGGCCGAGGGAAATGTCATCGGTAAGATGTCCTACCAATGTGGATATGTCTCAGCGACAAAGACTCAAGTGAAATCCTTCGGTATAACTCAAAGCTATCGAAGAAACCTCTTAGCGATGGAAAATGTCTTGCCGATAGCCAATGGCTATCGGGGTAGCTCTTGGCGACAGTTGGTCATCGGTGAAACATGTGGAGATCGGTATGTTCTCTCAGCAAAGGGCAATGTCTTGGCGATGGGTGAACACTTTGGGGTAACCTTTATGTGTCAGTATGAACCCTCGGTGATAGATGTGAGTCTTGTCAACTTCTACTTGGTGCTCGGTAGGTATGGGGACTTCGGTATAACTTTAGTGACTCGCTATGACCTTCTGGAAAAAGCGATAGGTCAAGGCGACTACGTGATGACTCAGTGTATCTCTTGGAGCTCGATATAACATTTTAGCGACTTCAAAGGCTCTTGGTAACATCGATATGAAGTACATGTGGCATCGGCAAGACACTGTTAGTGTCTCACCGAGATGCTAGTGCATTGTGAATTATGTTGACCGGTTGACCATCCTATGTGGAGTCTCATGGAAAAATAGGAGGAGGTGAAGGGGAATAGTTGGAAGACAGTCAGTTGTGATGGTTCTGTGAGGAATTTCTATAGACAGAATTTGACATGGATATAGTTGGAAGTTGTAGATGCTTGGGGGTTGGATAGTAGTTTGATCAACAGTGAAGTGTGAAGAGTTAAAATCGTATCAATGAAGGATTTAAAATCTGTAAAGGCTATAACTTGGATGTTTTCTGTTCGAAGAATGTTCATGATGAATGTTGCTATATAATGACACCAGAAAGATAATTCTGAAAGTTGTATGTAATCTTCATTACTGTAATACAAAGTGATTTCTCTTGGTGTGGTGGGTTTTTCTCCCGTAAGGGTTTTCCCACGTATATCTGGTGTTCATGTGTGATTGTCAAATGCTCTGTTTCTGTAATCTATTTCATAGTGCATCTTAACTTTGACTGTAATTGTAAATTTTAAAGTGTATCTGCATTCTTTCCTAAGGTATTGACGTTAGGAGAATTGTTTTCCGCATCTAGTTTTCCTTACATACATAAATATGGTTTCATTTATGCGCATTCCTCTTGCTCAGCTTGCAAATGGATCACCAAACATAAATTTCACATCGCAGGACTTGCCTATGAATAAAGAGCCTTACCCTTTTGTTCAATCCCTCTTGCATCAATGGGAACATCATAATTTGTGTCCTGGTTCATTATGCGAGTCGTGTGAATGTTATTATAGAGGAGGATTTGCTGATATTTTTATTTGCATAAGGAGCAATATGAGAAGTCAAAGACCATGATACATACATGTGATAGACTCTCAGTCCCTCCCCTTGGTTCCATCACTTTCTCAGTCTTGGTAAGGCGCAAGGTCATAGATACCCTTTTTTATATATGTTGATGCCAAAATTTGACAAGGTAACAGTGTCTTATGGGAAACTCAATTTATGGGGTACTTTTTATGCTAAATTGAGTGACCTCCAAGTTCTTAGAGAAGTCGGCTTCTTCTATAATGGGGGTTTGGAAAGGGAAAAGGAAAAAAATATAATAAAATAAAGTCTAACCTAAGGCGATGCGCCAAGAATTAATGATAGGCACAATAAATCATAGATCTAAGGGCCTGATTGGTATTTATAGTGTTCTAGAAGATTGGAAATTGAAAATTATAGCATAGAAAATTCATTCATTAACATAAAATAACATTGTATACATTCCTACTGCCAAGAAGAGTCATTAGACATGATCTTGACCAGAAAACTTGCATTCAATATATATAGAAGTTCTCAAATGAAATGTCCAGACAATAAAAGCACAATTTATAATTTAATCAAATAGCATGAAAGAACAGAAAGGCCGAACAATTGGCACAGTCTAAAAGTCTTTTGCAATAAAATAAAATAGTAATAAAGGCTTGGTGTCTTTTCCTAAAACCAATGTTCCTTCAAAGTTTTAGACCCTTTTCTCACAACAGAGAAAAGTATATATAGTAGAAAAAACCCCCACTGCTTCAAAGAGAAGCAACCAAAAAGATTTCGCTACCCCTTGGCAATGATGTAGAAATAAGAATATTCCCCAAGCCGTTGCAACAAAAACGATTCAAAACCAAGCATCTGGTCATTCCAGGCATAGGTGAAACTTGTGCAAATGATAGAAGTGGTCCCGACAAGGTTAATCAAACAAGTGTCACTATCCTGCGCAAATGATTATGACAAGTAGTGGCCAATCGTAGCATTCGGTTTGCTTGGTTGATCGCCTGAATATGGGATCCACTGATTAGGCACATGGCAACATTTCGCTGCTCGTGTGAACCTTCATCTCTCACCGCTGAAGACTTGCACCAAGGCTACATGTGTTGAATGGGAAGAGCACTATCCAATAGTGGAGGAAACGATCATCAGTCGGGTGCAAAAGAGACGCGTGGCAGCATTTCGCTTCCTGCGGTTGTTACTTCATCTCCACACTGAAAGATTTTCAAAGAGTAGACACATAGCAAGAGTACACCGTAGATAACAATTGTGGGGCCCGCCAAAATCTTTGGGAATGAGGGCTTCATGGAACTCGAGTGAAGCCCAATCAGGTAGCAAGAAAGAATGATAAAAAATATCCCATAGCCACTATATGTGGAAGCATAGCAAGGGTTCCCGAGATGTGAAAGGAAGGAAAAAACTTAGGGTGTGCAGAGTAGACACGTAAAAATAGACTTGATGAAAAGGCTAAGTTTATTCCCTATGATGTGCGGGCTGATACATAGAGGAAAATACACCCGAAGGGTGCTCGTTAAATTCTTATTAACAACTTTTGGTGACTACTAGGGGCATTTCGTTTGAGGGACGGAGAACCCAAAATTTCTCTAGTTTACAAACCAGAGCACCATTTCATTAGATGACGGAGTCAGAGATTGGAAAGAGCTACCTGTAGAAGCGACTATTCATCCTCAGATGGCCTTACCATGTTGCGCAAATTCTCCTGTGCTCCACTTAGATCAATAGTTTCTCTATGAGGCAGTGCATTAGGTAAACCGACCCTTGCTTCACAATGAAATAGTAGTTGTGTAAGCAGATGAATAACTCCCTCAATGTTGGTTGCGGTGGGAGGATGACTGAAATTCCTAAAATCCTCCAAATCATTTTCCTTCTCTTCTATTCTCTCTGTAATCTGCTCGGTTGTAGCAATAGCGCCATTTTCAAGGAACGGGGACAACAAACCCATCCTGCTTAACTTGGAGAAACTCTCCCATATGTTGTCTAGTGTCTTGCTCAGAGTAGTTGTGGATGCTTTAGTGCGCTGGAAGGAAAAGTGGCAATGGATAAAATTATTTTCCATCTGAGCAGTAGCATCCCATTCTTCAATTCTTGCCTTGGCGAGGTTTTCATAAGAGACCGAGTATAGCTCGATGAGCAGATCTTTTTCTTCCAGAAACTTCTCCAAGATAAACCATGGGAACTGCTCAATCGTATCATGAGCCTCCTGGCTCAACTTTGATGCCTTGGTAATGAATCGGAGGGTGGTTGCAGTGCTAGGAAAAAAGCTTTAATTTTTTCCCAATGAGAGATGTACAACTACCTAACCAACGGAATAATATCTGGTTGTGTAGGAGAAGACATGAGAGAGCTTTTAAGAGAAGTGATCTTTGCGTCCTTTGAATTAATGGCCTAAGCCAACTCTACACTTTTCTTTTTCTCAGATGCCAATTGCTTTGCAGAGCTGCTCATTTCTTTATTCCAATTCTCCTCGGGTCGGGAGTGATTTGCTAAGTGCATGTCCAGAAAGGACTTTGTCTCTTGGAGCTCTTCTTCTAATTGAGATTTTAGGCCCTTAAATTCAACCTCTTTTTCTTGTATTTTCTGCTCAGATTGAGCTTGTTGGTGCTCCAAAGCTTCATTCCTCTATGTCATTCCTTGACTATACTCAAGGTGAAGTTGCTCCAGCTCTTCACTCTTTAGCAACAAATTTTTCTCCGCTTCTTGATTCTTAGTATGCAGCTCTTTTACCATGGCAGGGTCAATAGTTTGAATCTTTGCAAGCTCGCCCTGAAGTCTATTATTCTCATCCTCTGCTACCAACGCCCTTTCTATCATATGTGCAACATCCTCCTCCAGGGATTTCTCTTTTTTCTCCAAAAAACTAACTCTCTCCCTTATTGCTTTAAGTTGCTCATCCTTTTTCTTTAGCTGACAGCCAGTTTTAAGGAAGTCAGAGGTGACCACCTATTGTGTTTCCTCTATAATCTCAACCTTATCCTGTAGTCAGTCCACCTTCATGTCAAGCCCTACCACATATATTTCATAATCTTCTGGGTGCATCTCCCCTGAGGCTTGGTTACTCTCGGGTACATGGTTGCAAACTTTAGTTCATGTCAGGTCTCATCATAAAGAGTCTGTATTTTTGGCTCAGCAGAAGCACTATCATCTTTTTCCCTACACTTTTGCATTCTACTTGCATGTGCTTCCTTTCCACAATCAATCTACACCATAAATTTGGTTGGCGATGAAACTAGTTCACCTGCGAAAGGAGCATGAAAAGGTAGGGCATATGGATAGGTAACCCTGATAAGTGCAGGCATTTTATTTTTCTAGAGAGTGACAGTTTGCGGGGAGAAGTGGGGCACATTCCAAAGCTTAGTTTGAGGACCAATAGAAGGGCTAGGCACTTGCCATGACTCAATTGGTGAATCGGTTGGAGGACTCATAGGTTGGAATGGTGAAGGGGTTGTCATTACGGAGTCAGCTTGTTGTGATGGAAGAGGATTTGCAACAATAGTGGAAGAAGGGGTACCCGTAGAGGGAAAGCCTTCTAAAAGTGAGGCAAGGAGAGCCTAAGCGGCAACAACAGGTGTAAGGGTTTGTAGAGGAGTAAAGTCAGGTGGAGTCATCTATGAGAATTACTAAAAAACCTCCCATGTGTTGGATTAAAAGTGGGAAATAGAGGACCAGTACTCAAGGCAGGGATTGCCACTGAGGTAGGGGCAGATACAAAAGAATGAGAAGCAAGGGAAGAAGGAGTGAATTTTCCCTGTTGACTGGTCGATGGCAGCTCCAGAATCATTAGTGACTCTTCCTCAACCTCAGCCTCCTGGCTAGCTACAAGCACCTATCTTTTGATGGGATCTTGCGAACCTTCTCTTATAATGGTCTCTATATACGGCCATTTTGTGGGTGGGGTCTCCCAAGCCTCAGTAGTTATTATTGTTTGCTGCTATGGGACCCTGGCTACCTTAGCAGCCAAAGTGAGTGTATGTGAAGCCCTTGATATATTAAAATGCACATTCGTGGCCACATATGTGGGTTGTCCAAAGCCTTTCTCCTTTGGCATAGAGGACACATAAGTTGTTGCTTCCTCTTCCTGCTCTTCAGACTCATCCTCCAGGTCATTGCTCTTAAGGATGCTAGAGTCTGGGCTAGGGTGGTCATCATCCCACCATTTTTAAATTTTTTTGTCCTCCTTCAAGCTCTCATAAGGGGCATCCAATTGCCCTGTCTCCTGGCGATACTTCCAAAAAGCTTCTATCTTTTCATCAGTCCATTCCTCATCCTTTTACAACTTGTTGTACATGGTGTGTTCCATGTGGACATTATCTTTGGCCACCACCACAACAAAGTAGAAATTGTGTCATGGCCCTCTGCTATCTTGCGTAGGAATATGCATTAGTTCAACAAAATTTTCATCCTTGTCTTCCCGCGGGTTATGCCGCTTCTCCCAGTAAGGTCAGGGAACATGCGTAGCTTTCATGTGTGGCTCCAGTAGGTCATTGAAAGGGTTGTAATCCCATTTTTCACTTACCAAAATCAACCCTAAATGAGCTAGTTTATCCTACAATAACTTATCCAATTGTTTATTTAACAGAGTCACCGATTTGAAATTCTTCAGACAAGTGAAAAATCCTTTTCTCTTGACACTTTTGCTATTGCAGAAGGTAAAATCAATGATACACACCTACTTATACATTTCAATCACAAGCACCCTATCTATGACACAGGCTAGGAGAAGGAAGGGTTGACCAGTGAAGCCTCGCATTTGAAGAATTGTGAAATCTGTTCCTAAGAACCAGTCACAAGCGGGAGTGAAACTCTGCATATATCTGGTCTGATCCCTGTCGAGCCAGATTATGTCACCTTCTCCTCATAAATCATGCAAGACCATAGTTATAAAATAATCAAAAATGCATAATAATCATATGACATGGAAAGAAAGGGCGTCCATGTGGATACTGGCTTCCTCTTCCCCCACTCATCAAAAATTGAAAATTCAAAATACCTGCTGAAGAAATCATGGTTTTGATGTAGGAACATGTGAACCAAGAAGGAGAGAATTATAAACTTTCCCTCCGCTGGGTAATTTTTTATTTGTCATATCATTTCATCTACCATGAACTTAGTGAAATCATACTAGAAGGTATCGTCTTGTTTGCGGAATTGGAAGGTCGCTCCCAGTTGAAAGGTTTCCACCATCTCATTAGAGTCTCGACCACACACAAAGGCTAGCATTGACATGGAATCCTACATATCCTTGTGAAATGAACCACACGACAACGAAATACTTGGCAGTTTAGCACCTAGGACTTCTTTCTTACCAATCTCCTCAAACAAGAAATCTGAGTTATTTTTCATCGCCTTCCATGTTTTTTCTCCTTTACTAGGGTAAAAGGACTCAATTTTATCTCTTCTTTTACTTGGGTCTTGGATGCATAGCATATGCCAAATGGCCTATGGGCTGATGTGAACTCTTAAGTTTCAGCCCTCGATGTAGTGGGTGCTAGGGTTATAACACTGCATGGCAGTGTAAACTATCTCTGGGCAGTAATGCACCAGCAAGACCATGTATTGTGGAAGACCATTGTACCAAACCTTTCTTGCTATAGATGTGTTTTCCTTTGGTGCTGTCAACCTTGCACAAGCTACTTCTCTTAAGGATTTAGGGTTTTTTGTGAGTCATGGGTCATAAATATTATCCCATTTCTCGTCAACCCTTTTCTTGTTTATGCAATCTTTGGGCCTACTTAGCTCTATCATATACACCCTCTTCGACCTACTTAGTATACCAGGCATAGCATATGCTAAATCATCATAGATATACACATTGTTTGATGATTGTATGGTTGTAAACAACTCCTGGACAATCTCCTTTTGCATTTGCTGTGATGAACTCTCCGACATTTTTCTTCAAATGAAAACTTTTGCAGGTTCTGGACTCTTCATAAATTTTATCCGGCTCTAGATATGCTTAAAAAAACTTCTCTACACCTTAAGCCTTGGCGTTTTTGAAAAGAATTTGAATCAATAAACCTTTTCATGAAATACTTGGCTATCTTTTCTCAAGGTGGTAGAGGAAAGCATGTTTTTTGCATTTAATTCGGCATGTACTATTAATTTTATGGTTCGTGCAAAAAGAATTACTTTCTATTTCAAGGTGGAAAGAATTCATTATTATGTTTGGCAATTGTGTGATATGTTGTGATTCCCTTGAAACTTGAGCTGACAGTTTTCCTTCTAACCTTGCATTAGTATGTGTTGAAAATTAATATCTTGGATGGAATGATTAAGCCAAAGCAAATGATCACGACCTAAAAAGATATGGATATTGTCTTGGGCTCTAGGAAATTCCTATGAGATGACACAATAGCCTACAATCGTGCAGCTTACTACCGATGAGCGCCACCATTTTAAAGCTAATTAACTAGCTCTTATTAATCTAGCACACATTGAACCATACCTCTACAAATGCAACTAGTCTGGAAATGTGAGCAAACGCAGACACGCCTTTCAAGTTGGCACTTGGTTATCATCACGTTTTCTCAAAACGGATTAGCATGCACCTTCTCATTTTTTCTCTAAATAGGCTGCTAAGTAGCGAAGAAATCACACTTAGCATTTGAGCAGTTTTAACAATAGGTCATTGGCATAGTCCTAAGAAAGTTTTCTCATAGGCTCAGTGGTAGGTAAGTTTCAGTGTTGGTTAGAAGGTATAAGCATAGTGTCAGTATCATGGATACTCCTGTTAGGCTAACCTCTTATAAGTCACATAAAGCTTTTCTAGGGGAGGCTTCCACTAGGCGATTGAAGAGAATAACCAAGAATAAACACTCCTTGGTTTTGGTAGCCATAAAATGGGTTCTGGGTAGGGACTGTATAGAGTACGAGGACAAGTACCATGTGAATACTGATATCTATTCATACTTTGTAGCGTCGATGTTAGACATTGGTATCCCCAAGCCCCTAACTCTGAAGCTAGTCAAAGAAATATTTCCAAGAAAGTACCTAAATGGCCTAGGTGAGATTGTCGCTCATGTTGCATATGGGGTAGGCCTGCCATCAGCTAGTGACCTCCGTCACTACATTAAGGAAGAAAAGGTAGTTGTATGGCTACCATTTCTCAGTGGATTCTTCCTTCAGACACATGACGAGCATTGACAGAGGGTTACCCAGGCTTTGCACTTTTTGTTCCGCAACTACAACGTAATACAATTCTATGATGTCGATTGGTATACCGACTTTAGGAACCTGGTGTTTCCTCTGCCAATGGTGGTTGTGCTAAATAACTCTGCTTTTGCGGCTGAAGAACCTACTAACGAAGATGTGATAGGTGTTGCCATAGAAGAAGTAGTAGACACTGCCATAGATGCATCAATTGCTTCCTCTCGTGCTCTTGGATAAACCTCCTAGTTTCTTTATTTTCTGCTACTGCATACACCACCTGCCTTACAGTTTTGTATATAAGACTAAAAAGGGATATAAATATTGCATATATGAAAGAATAGCTCGAATAGTCGTATACTTTTTGGATTATGGATTTCTTAGCCATTTTGCAATGTAAAATCAAAATAATATATATAAATCGACATATATCTTTATAAAAATCCATGGCTCTTTCTTCCATTCTGCATTTCTATTTTATGGGCTCTTTCATTAGCATATGTGTTCATTTTCTTTGCTCATGGGTCAGTTTTACATGTAACGCAATCCTGGTGCTCTACCCTCTACAATTATGGGTTATTTCCGTAGAAACATGAACCAACTTCAAAAAAGACCAGCCAACACAAAGGGAAATAAAATAAAAGCATTATTCACATATGTACAAAAATAGAACTTGGCACTTAATGGAATAGCTTAAGATGAATCCCATTGACTGGGATTCCTAAGGATTCCCGTTCCATATTTTCTAACTCGAAAGTGTTATGGCTCCCTGCACTGAATGATTTTAAAGGGGCCCTCCCATAGGCTATCAAATTTATCATGTTGACTTGGCTTAGCAACCCTTTTATCATAATTCAGTACTAAGTCTCTGCACTTTAGGCCTTGGTCAGAAGCCTTCTTGTCAAACCATCTCTTGACCACTTGTTGGCGATTTGTCATGGCTATTAGGGAATTCTCCCTTTTTTCTTGTACTTCTAACAGTTTGGCAAGCCGAACCTCCATGGCGCCATTTTGTTCTATCATGAGAGATTTCAACAATTGAAGCACTTGAATCTCCATAGATATAGGCAACAGTGCCTCTTTCCCATATACCAACTCATAAGGTGAAGTCTTAAGGACTTGGTTAGAAGTTATGCGGTTTTCCCAAAGTGCTACTCGGAGGTTTTTATGCCATTTTCTCTGGTGTTCCAAACCAATTCTTTTAAGGATTCAGACTAGGTTCTTGTTCATTGACTTTGCTAGGTTGTTTCCCTGCGGGTAATAATTCAATGATGTCTTAAGGAATATGCCATTTTTCAATGCAAAATGGCATACCCTTGTGCCTAGGAAAGCTCTGGCATTATCAGAAATGATAGTCTTCAGAGGAATGAACCTTGTCACCAGCTCTTCGAGGAAATTCACAATCTCTATCTCTATTGCGTTTTTAAGCAGAATGACCTTTGTCCATCTCATGAAGTAATCTGTCACAGTCAGAATCCACTTGTTCCCAACACTAGAAGTTGGATTAATCATCTCGATGAAGTCCAGACTGCATTGTGCAAACAGCTTGTCCGCCACTATAGGTTTGAGAGGCATTGTGAAATTCTTCCTTCTGTCAGTAAAGAACTGGCATTTTTTGCAAGATTTTACCAAAGAGTGGGAGTCGTTGAAAAGTGTAGGCCAATAGTAACCTGCGCACATGATTTTGATTCTGATGGTATTAGTGAAGAAGTGTCTGCCCACAACATTGTTGTGGAATGTGTCAAGTATTCTCTTCACTTATTTGTATTAATGCATCGCAAGAGGAGACCATTGAAATTCCTTTTGAAAATGACCCCCTCCACTTGCGCATATCTGCAATTTTGCAGCCAATAGTATCTCCTCTTTTGGGAGGAGAGACCTAGCGGATACTTTCCTATTTGCATAAACCTCATTCTATCTATCAGCCAGCAACCCTCCGATTCTAGATCATTTATTAGAACAATCTCTTGTTGCTCTCCTTTAGTGGGTATCTCCTCATTCTGCGACATGTATTCACACAGTCCTCTTCCTCTAACAGTTTTAGTGGGTTTGACCTCAATGTCATATTCAAGGATCTTGGTGATTCAATTAGCTCTTTTTTTTGTGATTTCTCCCTCCATGATATATTCACGCACACTGGAATGTGCGACATAAAAACACTTTGTTGTAGGAAATTAGATGGCGGAACTTTTTAAGTCCCTTCACTATTGCAAAGGCTTGTCTTTCGACAAAATTATAATTCGTCTCATATTCCTTCAGGGTCTGGGAGTAGAATGCCACTAGATGTTCTCCCTTTTCTTCATCATCCTTTTGGGTTAAGACAGTAGCAATACTGGACTTTCTACTGAATGCATACATTATAAAATCCTTAGATAAATCAGGATTAACTAGTACCAGAGCTACGGAAATAACGTCCTTGAATTTTCAAAGGTTTCTTGAGCTTCGGTCATCCACTTGAATGCTTGATCCTTTTTAAGCATTAGGGTGATCGAACGAATTATTCCTACAAAGTCAGAAATAAACTTACTAACGAAATTTACCTTGCCCAAGAAGGACTGAATGCCTTTCTTATTCACCGAAAGGGGAAGTTCCTTGATAGCTTTCACCCGTTTGGGGTCGATTGAAACTCCTTCCTTGGATACCACGTGTCCTAACAGCTTGCCATGCGGTACTCTGAATACACATTTTTTTGGATTTAGGGAAACCCTGAACTCTTGGTACTTTTGAAAAACTATTTCTAAGTGGTCAAAATGATCATCCTTAGATTTAGAAAACACAGTAAGATCATCTAAATAAATTAGAATAAACTTATTGATTAGCTCACTGAATAGGATGTCCATCGCCTGCTGGAATGTTGCCCCTACATTGGATAAATCAAAACGCATTTTAGCATATGAAAATGCTCCCCATTTTTTAGTGAACACGGTCTTGTGTTGATCCTCCTTCTTAACTCGGATCTAATTTTAACTGGAGAAACTGTCCAGAAGAGAAAACATTTCCAATCCTACTACCGTTTGTAAGATTGACTCCATAGAAGGCAGTAGATAATGGTCCTTCAGGGATACTCTATTTAGGTCTCAGAAGTCCACACACAAGTGGATATCTACTTTATTCTTTCGGACTGAGACCAGATTAGATACCCAAGTACTATGCTTGATTGAGAAGACAATGCGCAACTCAATTAGCTTGCTTAGCTCTTGCACCATTAGCACTTCAATTTTGGGGTTTACTGGCCTCTGCTTTTGTCGTACTGGTTTTGCACCTTCTATCAGCTCGATCATGTATTGAATGATATCAGGATCATATCCCTCCAGATCATCATAGGACAAAGCCACTACCGCATATCTCTTGTAGAAATTGACGAGTCTTTCTTTATCATGGTGCGGGACATCTTTCCCGACTCGAAGATTCCTGCCATCTGAGACCCAAAGGCCTACGTAATCACTTTTTTCTGCTATGAACTTTCACCTATCATTTCTTGCATCATCACAATCAATTTTTTTTAGAGTAACCAATCCTTTCAGAAGCTTGTTAGATTTGAACTGCATAATTTTTCCTTCATAAGCCTCAGCAATCTTTGGTTGAAGTTGATCGAAAAATTCCCCCAACTATTGGATAAACGGGGCAATGTGTTCATCATTTTCAAAAACCTGCCAACTTTGATCATTGTTAGGAATCAATGGTCAGACTAGTACTCGTATAGAATGTTCGTTATGTAGAAGGTCAGAGGCAGGATCAAACTAAGCACCAATCACAACCATGCGGTCTGCATCACTATTTTGTCCTCAAGGAATAATCTAGATGTTGAAGGCTTCAAAACTCTCAACCAGGCCTTAGACTCGGTGCCAATAGGATCTCATTCGGACATTCCTTTCTGCAGAAATCCCTTAAACTTGGTTGACTACCAGTTCATAATCTTTGAACACCATTAATTGCTTAATTCCCATTCATTCCACAAGGCTTAAACCTTGAACTAATCCTTCATATTCGGCCTCATTGTTTGAACAAGCAAAATGATATTGGAAATACCTTAACAATTTTTCATCTTGTGGGGATATTAAACATATCCTCACTCCAGTGCCTACTTTACCTCTTGCTTTGTCAAAGTACAACTCCATAGCTCATTTGATCGGCTACCTTCGAACTCTCTAGCAACCTTCAGAATCACTTGGTCTTCATCATAAATTACATAGGTTCCCAATACTGTAGCATGATAATTGTCAAAAGGGTCAATGTCCATGTGTTCACTCAATAGAGCATCCTCTTGGTCATCCCAATCTCCACTCACCTTTTCCTCCTCTAGTAATTCAACGCAATACATTTCTTGCTTGGTGATAGAGGTATGCGCGACTTCAAAATTGATCAAGGGTTCATCTGCTATATGTTCAGAATGCAAAGCCTCTGATTCTATCTTCATTTTTGCGTCGTGCTTGGTTCTAAGAATCATATGTGACCAATCTAAGGACAGGTATCCACCCACCTTTGAAGTAAATTCTTGGGATAGACAGAGACCAAACATGGGAGGAACATCTATGATCATAGTATCTTGTGGCACTGTGATACTAGGGAAAGCAAATAGATTTAAAGGAAGTGCCTTGATGACACCTATGGTTTCAACTTTGTTCCCATCAAGCTGCATTACTCCCCTTTTCATAGGTTCATAGTCGAGTCCTAAAGCTTCAGCTATCTGTTTAGGCATAACCATGGTGCTAGCACCAGAATCAATCATAGCATTGTGCAATAACTTCTTTCCTATAATGAGAGTTAAGAAGGGTTGGGGATTCAACTTATCTCTAACTCCGACAGGGGATTCTTTTGTATTGTTCATAAGGACTTTAGCCAGTGGTAGTTGATTAACAACCTCTGCATTGGCTAACTACTCTATTGGCACTGCGTTGACCTCTTCCTCAAGCGCCTTCTATAATAGCATTTTTTGCTTTGGGATAGCTAGAATGTCCCATAGAGACACATTAGCGGATGATTTCTTTAGCTGTTCTACCAATTTAAAAGGTGAAAAACTTGGAGGTTTCTGCTCCTTGGCTCTTGTTATAATAATTTACTTTCATGGTTGAGATGGTAGTGAGGCAGTGGAAGTGCCAAGAATCTGATCAGAAGCACCTTTAAGTTGTGGGCTGGCTAGATGTGAAATAACTGACTCACCAGTAAATCTCCTCTTTGAGCATGTGTTATAATCAGATTGCACTTGCAGTGTTTTGGATATGAACGTATCAAAAATAAACACCATTTCCTCTTCCTCCATCCATGAGAAGAGCACGTGATCAGGAGCAATGTCAGATTCTTGTTCTAGAGACATTCCTTGCATTTACACAGTAAGAACCACACTCTCCATCTATGGTGAGGGATATACATAACCCTCGTGGTTTGGTGTCGTGCCTTGGCTGTGTTGTTCTGCCACCTTTTGTTGTAAGTTGCCACGTGGAAAATTCTAGGTCATATGTGCATCGCTGCAAGGGAAGCACCACAGATTGATGTCATCAATGAGGTTATTTTGCCCCGCAGTTAATTCCCTACTCAACCTTGGTGAAGCACTTTTCAGTGGAGTAGGCCTCAACACCATTTGGTTGACCATCGGAGCTAGTGAATTAGTGCGGAAACTACCTTGGTACTGATTCTGCTGATATGAGGACCGTCCTCCTTAATAATTTTGATAGGTAGGCTTCAGAGGCGTTGATTGGTTCCGCTTGAGGGTGGTTATGTCATTTTCCATAGTCCGCATCATTTCTTTAAGATCGCTCATTTCATCTTTGGAAGAACTAGATGTAGAGGCAACATTTTGTGGCACTATTGCATATGTGTGCATTGACTGGGGAGTTGCAGGCGCACTAGTTGACATGACTTCTTGTGTGGGAATCGATATTTCAAGAAATATCGACATGATAGGTCTAGAAGGAAACTTTTTGCAATCTATCAAATGATTCTCGGCTTTGACAGCAACATCGTAAGCATTTGGTAGAGTAGCTCCTCCCAAAGACTTGATCATCATAGAAATTTCAGGATTGATGGACTTGAGATAAAATATAAACACCAACTCAGAAGTCAGGCGTATAGTAACATGAATCCTTTGCCAATTCATGTGGAATCGGGCATTAAAGTTTGTCAGAGCCTCCTAGAGGGCTCATTTTATGACAGGTAGTTGATAATATAGTGAAAAGCGGTCTCTGTCATTTGAGAACCTCTCATAGAATGAATCTTCGAGCTCATCCCAGGTGTGAATAGTGCTAGGTGATAGTGTTTGGTACCAATCCAGCGCCTTGCCTTTAAAAGATGCAGTGAGAATCCTTAGAGCTACATTATACGCTATGATCCCATGTACAAGACACACGTTTGCCACATCTTGCAAATGTTCTGCGGGTGTTCTTGAGCCATCTCCAGTAAACTTGGGTATAGCTTTCATAGCTGAAACTGGGATAGTACCCCAGATAGTGGGTGCTATTGGGGCTACTAGGGGACTTCCAGCATCCCATGCCACATAATTTATGTTGGTAGCTAGCAACATGATTAGAGGAATGGGTTACGGGAGTGGAACAGTTACCAACTGATTTGCGGCTTGCACTGTTCCCACTGTAGGTACTAGTAAACTAGGGTTGCTTGTAGTTTGGGATCTAGTTACAGGCCTATGGCTCATACACCCTTCTAAAACGCAAATTCATTTAAGCTCGGTCCCACTGGGCGTTCTAGAAAAAGAACAAACTGTTGACGCCAAAATTTGACAAGGTAACAGTGTCTTATGGGAAACTAAGTTCATGGGGGACCTTTTGCAATAAATTGAGTGACCTCCAGGTTTTTAGAGAAGCTGTCTTCTTCTATAATGGGGGTTTGGAAAGGGAAAAGGAAATAAATATAATAAAATAAAGTCTAACCTAAGGCGATGTGCCAAGACTTAATGATAGGCACGATAAATCATAGATCTAAGGGCCTGATTGGTATTTATAGTGTTCTAGAAGAGTGGAAACTGAAAATATTAGCATAGACAATTCATTCATTGACATAAAATAACATTACATACATTCCTACTACCAAGAAGAGTCATTAAACATGATCTAGACCAGTAAACTTGCATTCAATATATATAGAAGTTCTCAAATGAAATGTCTAGACAATAAAAGCACAATTTACAATTTAATCAAATAGCATGAAAGAACAGAAAGGCCGAATAATTGGCACAGTCTAAAAGTCTTTTGCAATAAAATAAAATAGTAATAAAGGTCTGGTGTCTTTTCCTAAAACTAGTGTTCCTTCAAAATTTCAGACCCTTTTCTCACAATAGAGAAAATTATATATAGCAGAAAAAACCCCCACCGCTTCGGAGAGTAGCAACCAAAAATATTTCACTATCCCTTGGAAATGATGCAAAAATAAGAATATTCCCCAAGCCATTGCAACAGAAACAATTTGAAACCAATCATCTAGTCATTCCAGGCATAGGTGCATCTTCTGCAAATGATGGCGGTGGTCCCAGCAAGGTTAATCAGACAAGTTTCACCATCTCGCACAAATGAATATGACAAGTAGTGGCCAATCCCAGCATTCGATTCGCTTGGTTGATCGCCCGAATACGGGATCCACAGATTAGGCATGTGGTAGCATTTTGCTACCCGTGTGAACCTTCATTTCTCACCGCTGAAGACTTGCACCAAGGCTACACGTGTTGAATGGGTATAGCACTATCCAATAGTGGAGGAAATGATCATCAATTAGGTGCAAAAGAGATGCGTGGCAACATTTCGCTGCCCACGGTCGTTACTTCATCTCCACACCGAAAGATTTGTGAAGAGTAGACACATAGCAAGAGTACACCATAGATAACAATTGTGGGGCCTGACAAACTCTTTGGGAGGGCTTCATGGCACTCTAGCGGAGCCCGATGAGGCAGCAAGAAAGAATGATCAAAAATATCCCGTAGCCACAATACGTGGAAGCATAGCGGGGGTTCTTGGGATGCGAAAGCAAGGAAAAAACTCGAGGTGTGTAGAGCAGACACGTGGAGGGGAAAAATAGACCTGATGAAAAGGCTAAGCTGATTCCTTGCGATGCGCGGGCCGATACATAGAGGAAAATACACCCGAAGGGAGCTCGTTAAATACTTATTAACAATATCATTCTAGATTCAAATCTATTTAAGGTGAAACTAGGCATCCCGTGGTTGGTTTCCAAGAATGGGATCACTTTAGTTATTCATGAGTGTCTTAAGTTTTCTCATGAGGGCTCTATGCATGTTGTGCACAACACTAGAAATAAGCCTCTAGTGTTGCATGGGGGCTAGTTGTTAGATCACTTTTGGCCTGCCCCGATCGGTGTGCTTCCCCCGAGGATGAACTTGTTGTATCACACCTATATCAAGTACAAGACCAAGGCCATAACACTGAAGGTGACCTACCCTACATCCCCCTATGCCATCTTTGTCAAGGGTTGCATGATAGCATAGGAGGGAGCTGCCTCCTCCTCTCAACAAAGGGGGAAGGGGAAGCTTGCTCACACCCAAGAGCCTTCCTCTTCTTCTACTATTCCATATGCTTCTTCCTCACACCCTATTGTGGCGCCTTCGACCTTTGCTCCCATGCCCCGTATGGGGATTTTGAGAGTAGAAGGCCAAGTGTCAAGCATTTGAACTTCCTGTCTTGCCCATGGTGCCTAGGATTTGTTGATGGCCAAATTGGTGCAACAACGTTTAAACATAATATTTCTACTCTATTTCTCCTGAAACAGATAACTGATCTAAAACCACCTATTTTCTAAGGTCTATGTAGTTGGTTTTCAAATATGTTGTTTTGTTGAGAAATCAATGAGGTTGTAATGTTCAAGGGACCGGATGGTTATTGAACTTCTTGATTGCTGAAAGATCGAACTGTTATCTAAACCTATTCTAACCGGGGGGTATAAAAAAAGGAAAAAGATAGATAATGGACACAAGAGAGAAAAGAATGTTGATTCATTCAGTTAACTAGACATGTTACTCTTCAAGGAATTCCTAACTTAAACTGCAAAACAAACCAACTTGTAATCAATACAAAGTTGAACATTCATTCATAGTGCAAACTTTAACAATAGATTGCAAATCACCATTTCGAACAAAAGAAAAGAAAAAACTTCATTCCTCAAAGAATTCCAAATCAAATTATTAACATAAAAAGCATCACTCCAGAGCATAACTTAAAGAAGGTTTAAATCCGGCTGCTTCTATTGTTGCAAAATAGATAAACAACATTTACAAATCTGGCAAGATTTGCTAGTGTACAGAAATCAATGTCTTCAAATTGACTCAACTAACTAAAATTGTAGAAAACCCCATTATCTATTCTACTGTTAACTCTAATTAGATAACTTGTAAAAACTTCTAACTAGTTTTCCTAAGTGTCTAACCATCAAATGATCTTTATTTGACAATTAATAGCTCAATCATTTACATAATTTCTACTCAAACAACTCATCAAAAGTTGTAGCAATCAATTAGAAACTCTTTGTTTCAACTCTGTGTTTGACTTTGATCAACTCCAGTTCATGACTGCAATTTTTCAGTTTCAACTTTGAGTTACTTCTTTTTGCACAATGAGAAGAAATATCTTTCTCCAAAAATTACTCCACGAGATACTCAGTTCACTCTCAATTTGATCGTAAAGTCCACATTTTACTCCCAGCTGATTTGTTCTTTTAAAAAAAAATCTCCTCTTTGTATGTCAGATTTGCAAGATCATCTTTAAAGATATGTTCCAATCTTTGAAAAGGCACCTGTGCACATAAAATATTTTAATTAATTTATAGAAAAAATTGACTAATAATTAATTTCAAAATGAATCAATCCAATTTATCTTAATGCAAATAAACTTTAAATTATCATTATGAAAATAATAATAATAAAGCCCTATTAAAGTCAATGTCATTTTAAAAGAAAATAACATTAATTTAATGTTATATATGGATTTAATATTAGATTTCATTAGATTCCTGAATCTGGAAATTGTTTTGGCACGGTTGCACCCAATCAACTTCAAACAAATTTTCCCCTTCTTTTGACCTTGTAAGCAATCCGCCTCAACCACTTATCCTTGCCACATTATTGATTTCAAAACAATTCCTTTGATATACAATTTTATTATCCAAGAATGAGTCTGATATTTCTCTCAAAGGTCCAAAATTTTTGTCTCTAATCTCTTTCATTCCTTTTATTCCCATTGTATTGATCAATACCAGATTCACCATATTGACCTTTAATACCCTAAAGTACATACTCATCATGAATTTTTCCAAAACATTCATTTTGGAAATGAGAATAAGGGGCTCAGAATTGTAAGATGACTGAAAAGGATCCACTACAACTCGTTTGGTACTATATGCCAGGGCAAAAAACAATACAATTTGAGGAACTACACACCATGCAAAAAATTAGTTCTCATCTCTCACTACAAATTGATGGAACACCGTTATGCTTGAATTTTAGCCAGATATGACATCCAACTGCCAATGCTTGGATTAGTGAATGATGATGTTGGCCTGTGGCCTTGTCAATAACAACTTCTGAATTAATACCCACTTCACATATCTCATTATCTCTCCATACACCATGAGAAGGACTTTGCCATTAGTATGTACTTTCCTTTATCTTTGTATCCCCTGGTTGAGAACCTCTCATTTTTTTACATGTGTCATCCCTGCTTGTTTATGCCAACCACTCTGAACATTACAAATTTCAATAAATCTCCAAAGATGTTATCGACCCTGTCCTATGCTTCAACGTTTTGTTTCAAATGGCATGAAAAGATCTCTCTTAAAGGAATACTGCCAAAACAGTTCATAACACCCTGCCATGTTTGTAGCATCACCATTTTACACGTTGTCGAAGGCTTTGGAATTCGCCTTTAGCTACACCATTTCAGCTTCTGAAGTTTCCCTGCCTTCCACATTTTGCAAACATTTCTTCCAGGGCAGTTACAAATACAATATTTAACAAGAAAACCTTGTTGTATTTGCTTAAAAGTTTCTAAAGCTTTCTTCAATAAAACTCGTTCCATGCATTTCCAGCAGTCATGGCACTTCATGAGAATGATGTCCCTTTGAAACATTTTATGCATATTTAACAATTACGACATCCATGAGACCACATTTTCTGAGGCAAACTATCAAACAGTTCACATGCCTTCTTGTGCCTCCACCGTGTGCATTTTCTTTACTTCCACATTTTGCTTGAATGTCTCTAAAGCCTTTTCAACATGTCTACTTTGTGCAAATTCTGCAATCATCACATTTTGCCACAGGCAAAGGGGATTTTAGCAAAGGTCGCGAAATTTACTCAAACTCTGCCATTTGCATTATTTAAAATTTTCTAAAGCCTTTGCACTAAAACTAATTTGCATCTCCTGCAATAATGACATTCCATGAGAACCCATTTCTTTATTTGGCATTCTGTCAAACAGTGCGCGGCTTAGTCTATGCTTCCATACTTCACTTTGTCCATGGGCAAGGCAGGGAGAACGTTGATAGTGGTTAGAAAATTTGGGTTTAAGCCTGCAAATGACATTTGCTTGAAAGTCTGTCAAAACCCTCCATCATTTTTGTTTTATGCATATCTCGCAACATTTCATTCCAGGGGTGAAATGTGTTTGAGACATTAATGTTCAAATGGTTCATGCGCCCTATCGATGCTTTCACATTTTTGCATGCATTTCCTTCAAAGACATTCTATCTAATAGCTCATGTACTTCATTCATGCCTCCACATTTGTGGTTACCAGTGAAAGTTTTTGCAAAGTCCCTGAAGATTTCTTTACAAATCCATCCTACGCCATTCACAACACATTTGCATCTGCTCGCGGGTTCTTAAAGCCTTTCAATGATTCCATATTGTGCAGATCTTCTTTACATCCACGAACTCAATCTGTTGGAGGATTTTGAGTAATCCTATTTCTCTCAAACCAATTTGCGTTCCCCACTCCTCACCTTTCAATATCTACACGCACCATTACTAGGGCACTCACAAAGCCTTTTAAACATATCCATTTGCAATCTACTTGAAAATTTGCAAGCCTTTTAAATGAATCGATTTTGTGTAGATCCCACTATCATTTCTATTCATGAAATGATATCTCTATGAGGCATTTTTTTTAACAACAACCCCCGCCTTGTTTTTTCTTTGAAGTTTCACCATCATTGTAATAGTGTTATCGCTACGTGTATACTCCCACACTTTGCATTTTGTCTATCGGGAAAATCCATTTTTGTGCATGTTCTCTGTCAATGACATTCCATGAGATGACAACTCTTCCAAGAATTTTCCAAACGGTTCATGCACCCTATCGATGCCTTCTCCTCAAATTGTCATTTAATTCCTTCTCAATGCTTGTTCGGCGTCAGATCCATCCAAGATCGGGACTGATCCTAGCACTGGAACATTGAAAATGCTCCATTCCTAGCTTGCTTCCAAACCCGCCACCCAATAGGACTTAATTCATTTTCCTTCACATTATTTTGCTTTCCTCTATGTGCGGGATCGAAACCATTTCCGGTTGGAGTCGGAACTGTTTCTGAATGTGAAATTTTTTTGTGCGTCAGTTCCATCGTCTATTCCAGTCTCACTTCCGAATGATTTCTCTTTGTGTGGGGTCAGAGTCGGGACAAATCCTGAACACGGGCTCCTTTTTTGTTGTCGTTCCACTTCTCACATCCATTCCAGTTCTGAAATCCGGTCACCTTGCTTTCCTCAATACTATGCGGGATCGGGGTCGAGTTTTCCCCAAACATAGGCATTTCGTTTTGTTCCGTGTTCTTACAAGGATCTGATCCCGATCCTATCTTGCAAAAAAAAAATGACTTGTTTTCTAAATTTTTTAAATTTTCTCTTTTTTATTCTTTTTAAACTTTTCCCAAATTTTATGATTGATTTTTTACATCTTTTAAATTTAAAGTTTAAAGACTTTATTTTATTTCAATTTGTATTTTGTTTTCTTAATTCTTTTATAATTGTCTCTTTTAAATATTTTTAAATAAAAGGATTTATTTATTTTAAATCTTTTAAATTTTAATCTAAAAGAATTTTATTTTAAAAAACTTTTCAAATGTTAAAAAACATACAAAAAAGTTTATTATTATTATTATTTTAAATAAATCTTTTAAATAAATAAAATATTTGTTCATTTAATTTTGTTTATTATAAAACTTTTAAATTTAAATACTTTAGATATATATTATTATTTATATCTATTAATAATACTATTAGACATGTATTTGTTTATTTATATCTATTTATCTAGTTTTGTTCTATTTCTATTAGGCCAATTTATTTATATCTTTTTAATTCCTTCCTGCTATTTCTTCTGTAACATAGCCAACTTATCCCTTTTGATTCTATAAAAGGGATACAAACTGCATCATACCAATTAATCTACGTTTGGGGGGGATGTAAATAAACTAAAAAAGATAGAACAAGGATTTAGAATAGCTAAGTATGAACATAAATCTCTTACATCCAGACATGTATCTTAACAATGAGTGTTTCCTCAACTAACCAAAACTAAAAAATGATGCAATCCATAGCATGATCTATACTATTGCATACATTCATAGTGCAAATCGAATAACCATAACCATTCATCAAAGCTTCATTTCAAAATATTAAAAATATGACAACACTAGTTCACGAATCTTCTGTAACATACCTAACTTATCCCTTTCTTCTTTAGTCTTCAATTCTTGTTCTTTTTGTTGTTGTAGCAAATCTTCATTTTCCTTTTGTTTCCTTGCTAGTTCTTCTTCTTTAGCTTTAGCTTCAGATTCTTGTTTCCTAGCAAGTGCCTCAACTTGTGCTTTGGCATCCGCTTCCTTCTTAGCATCCTCAAAGAGTTTCCATTGATCCTCTAGAGTGAGGACATGATCAGTCCCCACATCTTCAGTCTCTTCATTGGGTACAATCACAAGAGTTTCCTTGTCTGATTGGGTAGCCTCCAAATTAGTATCAATATCATGGATCTCAACCTCATGCTCTTTCCCTTTTAAATATTTAGCCTCCTCATGAAGGCTTCCAATGGGCATCTCCTCAATAGGTTTCTCTATAAGGGGAGGTTGAGTTGAGGTTTCTTTTGTAGTAGTTGTAGTTCCTTCACCTTGTGATTTAGGGATATCCTAAGCTAGTACTGTTGGATGAGGCTCCTCCCCAAAGTTAGGAGGGAGAAACTCTAATGGCTCCTTAGGAGATGCTCTCCTCTTTGTTCTCTGGTATCCTTGGGTGCCCTGTGCTTTCCTCTTTTTAGAAGTTTGAGCCTCTAGCTCCTTTATCTTCATCACCACCCATTGGATACTTTGATCCATCACTGTCCTTGCAATTTTCCTAATATAAATGGATTCTTCCTCATCCCAATTTACTAGATCCAAGTCCTTGGTACCTATGTTTTCAGCCTCATACTAGGGATCCAAGGTTATACCATCATCTGATAATGTATCAGGGATGTCTTCCTTCACCTCATACTCAATCATTAACGGGATGGGAAACCTTTCATAATTACTCCTTCTCACATAATATTCATCTTGAAGATCAATCCAAAAATCTTCTAACAAATTCAAATGCTTCTCAAAGATAGTAGGAAGCAAACCATTCATCTTATGCTTGGGATAAAAATGCTTCCTAGATGTATATAAACCCAATTTCAAATAAATCAATTCATCACAAATTTCCTTAGTAGCCACATTATGTGGGCAACTATATTCTCCTAACTTCATGGAAAATTAATGGCAACCAATCTTATGCTTGCTAGAAAATTTAAGATTGACTCCTATGGCTTGATAGATGAATTCCATAAGGACAATTCTATTACTGCGGCATCTTGGAAGCAGATGAAGATGGTCATCAAAACTTTCCAACCTAAAGTAAGTAAACTTGGGGTATTGGATGTACCAATGTCCCCATTCTACAATGAATTTCATGGCTTCCCTGCTTAATCTATACCCTGCATCACCTGTCAATCGATTAATGATAACTTACAAGAATGCATCATTAACCCTTCTATAGTGCAACTCTAATGTTTGCAAAGTTAGTTGATCATAATGATCCCACACTTTCTTCTATCCAAGGGCTTCTCCCAATACTCCAACTACATTCAAACTAGGGAAAATTCCCCTCCTTTCAGCTGCATACACTACATAATAATTCATGAAGAAACTCTTTGTTTTCCCCACTCTAAGTATCTGATTATGTAGGCTCTCTAACAAAATCATTGGCCAATCAAATTTTTGCTTTCCATACAAAATGGTTTGAATGAATGTAAACATCCATTCCTTAAAGTGTGAAGAATCTCTCTTTCTAAACACTCTGGAAAGCATCATGATTATGTTACCAATATCCTTACTAAAATCTGCTCTGTTTGGCTGATCAAGAAGCTTATTCAAGGATTTATTTTCCATCCTCATCCATTTCTTGTTCATGTGGGTCCTATTAGATTCCTTGTGGTTGCTATATAATTGTAATTCCTTTGCTTCATTGAGTTGTTTGGGGTTTTTTGGTGTAGGTACATCAAACATGAACCTTATCATCTATGGAGTGAGATCAATGATGATATTCCCTTGCAGGTTCACACATTGCCTTGGTGTCGGGTTGTAAGCTCCTACTGCAATAAGTATGAGCTCTAGACATTGAACTAATAGAGGAAAGAGGGCAACATGTGCCAATCTAGATTGAACAATTCTTTTTGTTCTCCCTGCCACATCCTCTATGAAATTTTCTTCAACAAACTCCTCATAGTTGAATGGCCCTAAGTTTGTATCAGCCCAGTCTGAATCCACCTTGCTAGCTGTAAGAGTGGGACTCTTGTGCTTGTATCTCAAGGTGTAAGGGAGTTGCTCCACCATTATCTTCTTAGGCTTCAATGTTGGCCTTGAACTTTCTAGAACCCGAATCTCTCTTTGAGAAGATTTTTTAGATGCTCCTAACATTTTTCACTCTTGAAAAATAGTCCTATGATAGATCAACAAAGACTTGGAAACCATTACATCGATAATACCTTTCATATCATCTTATATTCATCTAAGGAAACTTTACATACTTAGTCAAATTTTTCACTTACCAGAAGCAGAGCCAAAAGATAATCAGGAATAGAAAGCCTTTAACATAGGTGGGATCGGGACCAGAACTAGGACGAGACCAAAACCGGGATTGGAATGAAAACCAGACCCAGAACTAGCTGATGGTTCCAAGTTCGTTTCCCACTCTAGTTCCGCTTCCGCTAAAAGAAAAATGGTGTAGACCAGAATCAACACTCATCGAAAGTGGGATCATTTTGGGAATTGATTCTTATGCAAACACTTATGGGAAGAGTTCATTCTCGGATCCACTTCCACTAGTTCATTATTAAAGAAAAGCACATTTTAAACACATGGTGACACCAACTTTAGACTTAGGTCACATGAAACCATAAGGAAACTTTCAATAAGGGTTTTAACCTCACCCTTAACAAGACAAAACCATATTTGAACTTTTAGGGCACGATATTGTAAAGGTCAATGCACAAACCCTAGTTTGCACGACTCGTCGACTTATAAAAATTAGGGCATCAAAACCATTAACTTGACACGATAATAGGATCAAAAGTGGTGTCAAATAGATTCAAACACTTTTAAAGAATAAAAGATCCCTTGAAACAAAACCCTAGTTAAAACTAAGGTACGATAGAACGAACACACCACCAAAATGAAGAAAATGATAGCAGAACGAAAAAACAAATGGGAAAAGCTGAAAAGGAAAAATGAAAATCAGGAGGAAAACAAAACCAAACCAAAAACAACAAGTGAAAAAAACAAGGAAAGAAGCGAAGATCCGTGAAAGAAAGTCTTGGAAACGCGTGAAGAACACAACAAACAATAGAAAAGGAAAACACAAACATAACAGGAAAACCACCGACCTCAAAATGCCACCAAGAAAGGTTGAAACTCAACCAAGAATATACTCACCAACATGAACTCGCAACCAAATCATTCTCCTTTCAAAGTTACTCAGGCTCTGGCTGACAAAAAAATGTTTTAGTAATGATTATGAGCTGAAATAACCTTGATTAAAGTTTAAAATCCATTTCACACATGTGAGGAGGCTGTAATTAATGTATTAATGTAGTTGGTTAGGCACAAAACCAAAACAAGAACGAGTATACAACCAATATACAAAAGGCAAGGAAGATGCAGAAGCAGAGTCAGAACAAAACAAGAAACTTTACCCAAGTCTCTTATCTAATTCCATATCCAGTTCTGGTCCTGTGGTAGGAAAAAGACAAAAAGGGAACCGGGGCAGAATTAGAACCAAAACCAAACCTGGAACCTCTCCAAAGTTCTGAGTTCGGTTTTGATTCTAGTTCTGCTCCCAACAAAGGAACAAACACTGAAACAAGGAAAGTGACAAAAGAAATGAAAGGAAGCAGGACTGGAATGAAAACTAAACCTGAACAAGACACCAAATAAGGACAAAACACAAAAGAGACAAGTGGGAGTGGGATCGGAACCAAAACTCGATCCAAAATTTTGCAAAGTTCCAAGTTTAGTTTCATTTTCAGCTCTATTTCCACTAGGGAGAAAGGAAAACGCAAGCAAAGAAAATACAACTCAAGGGAGAAACAAACCCAAGAGTGCAAGGCAAACCAAAAATACAAAGAAAATAAAAAAATCCAAGGGTGGGGTCGAGACTGGAACCGAATCTAGACTTGGAACCTAAAAAAAGACAAAGATAAATAGACCAAAGATAGAACAAGATAGAACTAAAACAAAGAATTAAAATAGATAAACAATATTTACAAATCTGGCAAGATTCACTAGTGCACATAAACCAATGCCTTCAAATTGACTCATCTAACTAAAATTGCAGAAAACTCCATTATCTATTCTATTGCTAACTTTAATCAGCTAACTTGTAAAAACTTCTAACTAGTTTTCCTAAGTGTCTAACCCTCAAATGAGCTTTATTTGACAATTAATAGCTCAATCATTTACATAATTTCTGCTCAAACAATTCATCAAAATCTATAGAAATCAATCAAAAACTCTATGTTTCAGCTCTCTGTTTGACTTTGATTAACTCCAGCTCACAACTATAATTTTTCAGTTTCAACTGAGTTACTTCTTTTCTCACAATGAGAAGAAATATCTTTCTCTACAAATTACTCCACAAAATACTCAGTTCACTCTCAGTTTGATCATAAAGTCCTCATTTTACTCCTAACTAATTTGTTCTTTCAAAAAAAAAGCTCCTCTTTGTACATCAGATTTGCAAGATCATCTTTAAAGAATTGTTCTCGTCTTTGAAAAGGAACATGTGCACATAAAGTATTTTAGCAATGAAGTGGTGATGTGTATTTAAAATTATAAAAGGGATACTATTAAATATAAATAAATTAATAGATCAATAGATATAAATAAATTCCATTCACAAAAAACTCAATGAAATAGTCTTAGATCCGGATTCTTCTATTGATTTTCATCAAATAAGAAACAATTATGCACAACAAAACTCACTGGCATGCGAATGACTATGATTCATTAACATTATCACTTGACTACTAAACTATGAGAACCATGCTGATATGATTCAGTGGCCAATGCAACTGTAATATTCAAGAGGGTTGTTGGTAAAAGGGATACAAACTACATCATACCAATTAATCTACATTTGGGGGGGAGGGGTGTAAATAAATAGAAAAAGATAGAACAAGGCTTTAGAACAACAAAGTATGAACATAAATCTCTTTACATTTAGACATGTATCTTAACAATGAGTGTTTCCTCAACTAACTAAAACTACAAAAATGATGCAATCCATAACATGATCTATACTATTGCATACATTCATAGTGAAAATCCAATAACCATAACCATTCATCAAAGCTTCATTTCAAAATCAAAACACATCACCAACTCATTGCTAAAATTAACAAATCAATAGATATAAATAAATTCCATTCACAGATAACTCAATGAAATAGTCTTAGATATGGATTCTTCTATTGATTTTCATCAAATAAGAAACAATTATGCACAAAAAAACTCATTGGAATTTACGAATGACTATGATTCATTAGCATTATCACTTGACTACTAAACTTTTCAAAATGACTTAATTGCATAACTGTAATTTAAAGTATCTCAAAGTATCTTGCTTGAAAACTTGTAAAATCTTAAAACTATGACAACACTATCTACTATCTCTCTCAGGTAGCTAATCCTTCTTCAATCAGCTGACCTTTACAATATCAAGAGAAAAAATACATATAGACCAGCCCTAACACTAATTCCTCCAATCACAAAATTGAGATCCACAATTTTAGGGAATCACTGGAGCTGTATGAGATGACTACCCTGGCTGATCTTTAGTTTGCTTGTTGATGACTCAGTTGCCAAAATCTGACGCACCAAGAGGGAAAGTATAATTTTTGGGAGATCTTCAGTTAGACTCATGTCATGGTCATGAAAAATAGGAGAGAGGTGTCCATTAGGAATAGAACGTTCCACTGCCACTTCATTCCTACATATTTTGCTCAAGAAGGTACTCATCATAGCTAGTGAACACTTGTTAGAGTATGTCTACATCAGGCCCATCTACCCAATCATCTTCAAATTTGATTATTTCCAATTCTGAAGAGGAAAAATCTTTCATACCTTTTAATTTAATTAACTCCCTCCTAATAGCCTTCACTTCATCCTTGATATCCATGAGTCTATCAAGAAACAAGTCATCACCATCTTCCTCTTTTTGCATCACCTCCTCAAACCTATTATTCCTCTTTTCCTTTAATTTTTCAAGAGGAAGACCTTCCTTCACAAGGATATCTAGATTAACCAAAATGGAAATCATTGCTTCCAATTCATCAATCTAGTCATTCATATCTTTACTAGCCTATTGAACTTCATTTCTATGTTCTTAAATGAATGTGGATTTGAACCTGATAATGTTGATTGTCTTTTCAATGAAGTCCACATTATCCTCATTGAGGATAGACTATTCCAAGAGAGTTTTCTTTGGAAACTTTTGATGTCTTTTAGCTTCTTTGTATGCTTGTAAAGAAGTAAATAAATATAAATAATATAACTAGCCAAAGACATAAATAAATAAATAAACCAACCCTAAAACTAATTCCTCCCCATAGACCTATTATATTTATGATATTAATATTTTTTTTTTGAAAGGTGCAATGCACCCAAATTATTAGGGGTAAACACTTTTGACCGGAGCTATGAATCGGGTACAAGAAACCACAAGAAACAACCAAACCTGCGAACACATTGGCCCAGCGAAGGCACAAGGCATGCGAGCACTTTGGCCCAATGAGAGTTTGAACCTTGGTGGCTGTCACTACAACCAAGCGACTTGACCACCAAACCATGCCCTTATCGGCATATTTATGATATTAATATAACTAGCCAAAGATGTAAATAAACTCCATAAATATATATATAAATCTCTTTACTATATTAAAAAGATAGTAATAAAATATTCTTCTAATTACTACCCACAGGGGAATGGAGTAGTTGAGTCTACAAACAAAAATCTATTGGAAGTGATTAAGAAGTTGTTAGAAAGAAATCCTAGGGATTGGCATACCCAACTGAGACTTTCCTTATGGGAAGATAAAACTCGCATTAAATTTGCCTTAGGGAATTGACCATTCAAGTTGGTCTATGTCCAAGATCCGGTCTTTCCTATACATCTGCAGATACCTGTCCTAAGGTTCATACAAGAATTCTATTCAATAGATATAAATAAACAAAAAAAGATAGAACAAGGCATTAGAACAACAAAGTATGAACATAAATCCCTTTACATCCAGACATGTATCTTAACAATGAGGGTTAGACACTTAGGAAAACTAGTTAGAAGTTTTTACAAGTTAGTTGATTAGAGTTAGCAGTAAAATAGATAATAGAGTTTTCTGCAATTTTAGTTAGTTGAGTCAATTTGAAGGCATTGGTTTCTATGCACTGGTGAATCTTGCCAAATTTGTAAATGTTTTTTTATCTATTTTGCAATAGTAGAAGCAGCCAAATTTAAACCTGCTTTAAGTTATGCTTTGGAGTGATGTTTGTTATGTTAATCATTTGATTTGGAATTCTTTGAGGAATGAAGTTTTATCTTTTCTTTTGTTCAAAATGGTGATTTGTAATCTGCTGTTAAAGTTTGTACTATGAATGAATGTTCAGCTTTGTATTGATTACGGGTTGGTTTGTTTTGTAGTTTAATTTAGGAATTCCTTGAAGAGTAACAAGTTTGGTTAACTAAATGAATCAACATTATTTTCTCTCTTGTGTCCTTGATCTATCTTTTTCCTTTTTTTATACCCCCCGGTTAGAATAGGTTTAGATAGGAGTTTGATCTTGCAACAATAAAGAAGCTCAATAACTAGTAGGCCCCTTGAACATTACAACCTCATTGACCACTCAACAAAATAGCACAATTGAGAATCAACTACAAAGACCTTGGAAGATAGGTGGTTTTAGATCAATTATTGTTTTTAGGAGAAATAGAGTAGAAATATTTTGTTTAAATGTTGCTGCATCAATTTGGCCATCAACAAGACCATTGTCTATGGTAAGGGGAAGGGCCCTCATGGAGTTACTCTTGTGTCTCAACCTTCGTGGCCTCCTATAATTCATTCCACTAATGTAGTGATTGGGAAGAGGCCCACTGCCGATTGCCCAAGTCTGCTTCTCCACCCGCCGTCATTTCTGCTCCTAGGCTTCTTGCTCATGCTCCCATCTAGGAGGTTGCACTTCCATCAACAGTAGTTATGGAGGACATACATATGGAATAACAAGAGCCTCACATTCATTCTCAAGCAGTGACTTCTAGTTCTTGGAGTCGATGAAATCAGCTTTCACATGAGCGTAAGTGTCGAAGAAAGGCTCTGGCTACTGAACAAGCTACCTTGCGTAAGGTAGAAGGGGAGCCAGTAGATCCTATTTTGAAATCTCCTACTATTCCTCCCTCTTTTTCTCCTTCCTTTCGACTCCCCCCATGAATGTTGATGACCCTCATCGTAAAAGGGTGCAGGTGTTCATCGCTCCCTCGGTGGAGTCCCCTCTTTTGATGTCCCTTTTGGACATCCCTCCTTTTTCCCAGCCCATGGACATGCCAAACACCATGGTGGTGTTTGTTGTGGATTTTTCCTTTTCCCCCTCACTTTTCACTTCTTCTATGAGGATTCTACATTCTATACTAAAGCATAAGTCAAAGGACGACCTCACTCTCAGTGGAGGTTAGAAGAAGGGATCACGTTCTTCAGAGGCGAGTTCTACTTTGGCTTATGTCATCTTTGTGATGGAGGTAGCCCCAACATCTCTTGAGGTTGTCACTATCCCTCTTGACAAGGTCAATGGTGGATCTTGAGCACCTCTTTCCTCTCCCACCCAGTTAACACATGGCACTCCTATTAAGTGCATGTTTAACTTGGTGGATGATGCCTTGGATATTTCTGTGATCTTTGCGAGGTTGATGACTTTTACCTCATAGGAGTTGAGTGGAGGAGACCTTGAGGGGCCTTATTCCTTATCTCTTATCATAGGAGAGTTGGAGAGTGATCCTCTTGCTATCCTACCCTTGCAGGCTTGTCTTCCCTCCCCATATGATGATTTAGATTGGGAGAACGATGACCTCCTAGTTGATGAGGACTAGGGGAGTACAACTTCTTTATCTGTAGATTAGATTTGTGTGTGTGTTGTGTTTCCCCCATGCTTATTTTTATGTGTTCCTGAAAGACCCTTGTCACCCTTGTAGGTGATTGGATACAGGAGTGAGATTGTGTTGTAAACTTCCTCTATATGTTTCAACATTCTTTTATATGTTGTAACTTGATTTTCAACAATTGGGGATGATGCAAAGTGTTGGGGGAATTTAGGCCTCCCTTCCATGTTGACCCAATTTTTTATTTTTTATTTTCCTTCATGTGCTCTTCTTCAAATCTGGGAACTTTGGGGACCGATGATCTTTCATTCACACATATATTATAGGTTACCTATAAGAACTAATCTGACCTTGAACTCCCAAATCCCCCTGTCTCTTGATTTCTTCGTCTCTACCTGTTATTAGTTCTCTTTGCTTTTTCTTGCTTCTCTTTTCACTTGCTTTGTGATGTTGTGGTGCTTACATGTTATCCCTCGCATGCATGAAAATATTTCCACACTTACATATCGCTATGTCTTGTGGGCCACAACATCACTATCCTTTCTTCCTTTCCTTAGGATGCCATGTGCTCCTTCAAGTTGCATGCACCATCCTAATGGAGGCTACTACTCTTATTTGGAATAAGGTGTATTCAATGGCCAACGAATCCCTTACTGAAAATTTTACACTTCTCAAAAATTGCATCCTTGAACAAGGATCCCCTTAGCAAGATTTTCTTTCAAAAACAAATTCATAGCAAAAAGAATCAGAAAACTTACCTTCAAGAAGGCCATTATTTTTATCAGATTCCTTGATGAAAGAAATCTTTCAAAAGGATTCCTTGATGACAAGATCATTTACAAAAAATGTTATGCTTTTCAATCGGAGTGTCCTTTTGAATGGGCCCCTTGCTATCTTGAAGGGTTCCCAAGGGACCCCTTTGAAATCTTCTCCTTCAATTATTTACTTTGGGATATGATTGTCTATCTGTGTGACTTTTTCTTGCCTAACATGTTTTTTCTATAGCTTAACATGTTTCTTTACAGGACCGAGCACCTCTTCAAGCTTTCCTTTCAAGATCGAGCACTTGTAAAGACCAGTCAGACTCTATGGAGCCTTTCATTTTTGGCCCCCTAGGACTGAGAACTTGTGGCACCTCCTTTGCAAGATCGAGTACCTATAATGTGCTTTCCTTCTACAAGACCGAGCACCTACAAGGTTTTTTCACCTTCTGCAAGACCGAGCACCCGTGGAACCAATTATGTTGGATTGAGCACATGTATAGCATTTTTCACCTTCTACGCAACTGAGCACCCATGGAGCCAATTTTGTAGGACCGAGGATTTGTAGAGATTTTTTCACCTACTTCAAGATCGAGCACCTGCAAAGCTTTTGTTCACATTCTACATGACTAAGTACCTATGGAGCCACCTCTCTCTCCTATATGTCTGAGAATGTTATATTGTGGTCTGCTTCCTCGACGATTCAAGCATATGATCTTCAACTTTTTTTCTAATTTACCTCGCATTCACTGACACATATGTGCACTAAAGTGGGGACAAAATGTAATGGAGCAAATTTTCACCCCTAGGAAAATCCCTAATTTACATCACCCCTACTTTAGAAAATGAAAATTTGATGATGTAAATCCACATCCACCACCTTTCCCTATCCACCCGACAACTCATTTTCATGTCGATGGAGGAATTTTGTTAGGAATGCACATGTGGATGTCCATGTGCCACATTGTCATCCTGATAGGATTCCTGTCATTGGAATCTGCAAAGGCGTTATGTTTCTCCATTGGTGACGAAGTGTAATGTCTTTTCCTTCCTTAACCGATGCCAAATGGGTCTTTTTCCTCTTTTCCATTCAAATTACCTAATTCTTCATTTGATCCATCTTCTTGACCTCTCTTTAACTTTGGACTAACTTCTAAATGCTCTCTTGATCAACTCACACTTTCAAGCTCCACAACCACTTCATTGTAGCTACAAGTTGTTGGTTTCTTAGCTCCTCCACTATATTTGTTACGACATCATTGTTGTTAGAGAACTTGCAAGATACTCCTTCCTCTATTTTCCTTGAGATCACGTGGTTGTGAAGGTGATATCTTCCATTGTCCATTACTTTTTGCATCATTACATTATGTAGTACCATATTATTTTTTGTGTTCTTGCTTGGCACATCTATTTCCATACATCTCTATCATTTTCTATACTCGTTTCTATCTAGTTGTCCATGAAGGTGGAAACACCAAAGCAGGGGACTAATTGAGGCATTCCTCTAAACATAGCCTCAACATTTCCCTTGGTCTTGTGTGTGTAGGTATTCTCATGTGGAGCTCATTGAAGATTGAAGTCCTGGAAAAAAAGGTTTACTTTTCTCACCCTCTTCGTCAATCTAAGCATATTTTAGTTAAAGTATTCTTCTTGTTGTATTTAATTTTTGTACATTTTCTATTATTTTACTGTACCATAAAACTTCATTAATCAAGTTGTTGGATTTTTTGGGTTTTTAATCTATCTTTGAGACCTTCTATCTGTATGGATGCTAGTGCACCACTGAGATGCCAGCACACCGTGCTAGATTCCATAACCTACGTTATCATGCTTAGACAGTGAGTTATCTAGGAAGTAGGTTGGACTTTAAAAATTAGCTTGTTTGACCCTCTAAAACAATATTAAGGTTATCAGAAGGATAGTAGCAACCATATTTCTCTTCCTTTTCAGCCTCAACATCTTAGCCTTTCTAAATCACTTAGCAAACTTGAGGTAGATCAAGGCAACCTATTTCTTAGGAATCTCCCGTGACCTGGAGTCCTGGAGCATCCAAACCCCCTCCAATACAATTTTTTGCCATGATATGAAGGCTATAGGTATCCTCTATGGTGGGTCAAGTCATAGGATCTAACATAGAGTGAGATAAGATCTGACAAAGTAAAACTCAAAGCAATCCATTTTGAAAGGTTCCTTCTCTTTAGGTGTGAGCTTGATTTTACTTCTACTCTTTCCATTTACCATGAACCTTGTCAATATTGTCACTTTGTATGTGTTTTTGTTCTTTTCATACTCACTCTTTAGTGCTTCCAGGTTGATCTATTTGGTTGAATTAGGGTTAAGTTTGAAAACCAATATAATTCCTTCTCAGGTCAACTTTACCATCTCTATCCCAACATGTGTCCTCACAACTTGAACATTTGAGTCATAATTTGCAGCAATGGCTTTAACCATGTCAACATCTAGGTACATGTTTGGAACCACCAACTTTCCTAGGTCCAAATTCTAGCCATTGCAACTTGGAACTTTGGTATTTTGTTTCCCATACCAATACTTGAAAAATTCCCATATGATAACCTTCATCTTAGCATCTCTAATTGCATAATTCTTATCCACAATATCCTTATTTTCCCTTGGGCCTTGCAACAATAGTTTTCCTATTTTTTTGTCCATTGTTGAACTAGGAAGTTGGGCTAACATGTCTTCATGAAGGGTGCTTTTGGGAGTGGAAACAAAATCTTGAGATTTGGGGTTGATATCTTGGAAATGATCATGAAAACTAAGGTTTTCTATAGTGTGACTAAGGTTTCAACAGAATGCAAGCAACATAGACTAGGAAATTTTAAAATATATAGCAACCCTAGGATAGAAATTCAACATTATAACTAGAAAGAGCACAAGATTCTATATGCAATTAGGAAAAGCAAAGGTGAATTTCAACTTACAAGTTTTCTAATAGCACAAACCCTAATTTTTTTTGCAGAAAGCTTGTTCTTTGCAAGGTTCGATCTCCAAACCCTTTTGAATATTTTGGTAAATTGGAAATTATGTTTTGGAGCGGCTTTTATGGAAAAATACATTAAATTCAAGATTTCTAGTATTTTTTACACCATTACTATTTTCTCGCGCAAACCAAAACAATTGCATCTACCAATTTTATCAATTTTTAATTTGAGTCATTGATTTTGGGATGATATGTACCTTTGGATGACTCAAATTGAGTCAACCAAGTTTGAAAAAACTTGACCATCATCTAACTCCATACTAAACCAATAAAAATTTTCCACATGGAAAATCCTGCCCTATGTCATTTTGGGTCCCACTACTCTTGGGGTCATCAAAAGAGTTGATGTGGCAATTCCCTGCATCCCCACACTCATGCACTGAGAAGAAGATCAAAGGTTGTGGGATTGCAAGGAATTCAACCAAATTTTGCCACGTGTATAACTTGTGCACCTTTTTAACCTCCCATGCATTTTCCCACACTTAGGTGAATTTTGTCATATGTTCTATCCTCCTGCAATTTGAATGACTAAGATTAAATCATTTAATCAAAGATTCGTCAAAAAATTGTCATTTGTATTCATATACACACCTTTTACTCTTCAATATTTCTCATCAATACTTAGTATAATATTTCATTTGATCTAACACCATCCAACGGTTGAGACCTTGCCACTTGGAATCATCCCGCACCCCGCTATCAACCAAGGTCTTTATAGATGGCCCTAGTGGGATTGCAAGGAATGGTGAAGATGGTGCTACATAGCACAATAAGGACCTTTAGATCATAGGCCCATCGTTTAGCTTTATAAAGACTCGCATATCCCACTAAACACATGGCCCCTTCCCGCTTCCCCACACTAAAATTTTAGTGAATATTTTAATCTATATGGGCTTGTGGGAACCAATGAATATTGAACATGTATCAAGTGTGAGACCAGACTGTGCCTTACTTAAGGGTTATTTAGCATGTGCTTAAAGTTATAACTTAAGTCGGGACCATTTTTACTAGGTCAACATGAAGCTTAGGATTTAAATTTATTTTTGACCTAAGATAAGGGACATCAGACATTATTCAATAATATTTCATAACCTACAAGACATAAGACTTAAACAACTATTTCAAAAGGTAATTATCGGCAAGACTAAAATGTTGGGGACAGTGGCAACACAATGCTAATGGCATAAGTTGTAACTTGGAAAATCATAAACGAGCAATGAAAGGTCAACGAGAAAACATAAAATGAGGAAGGATTTTATACTGTTAGGATTTTAAGAGGTTTTTATCCCTATGGTGAACCATGAGTAAGCATTTTATATTGTTAGGGTTTTAAGAGGCTTTTATCCCTATGGTGAACCATAAGTGCATGAGACAACAAACCCTAGCCAACAAAGAACCATAGAAATGCTCAAAAAAATTGAAATGTAAACCAAAACCACAAAAAAATTCAAGAGTCTTATCAATGGATCTAGTTGGGGATGTTTGTTCAACATGAACAAATTGAGATCCCAGAAATCTCTGGTGGAGTAGGAAAAACATAGAGAGAGAAAACCATGGAAATTCCTGGACAAGGAAAAAAAACCAAACCAAAACCAAACCTATATACAAACATATACATAAAATATAGTGTACATTGAAAAGAACATACCTTATGAGAAGTGTGTATTTAGGAATTTTCCATGTATTGGCAATTCCATAAATTCACTTGTTAAGCTTTACAGGAAGTATGAATCATCTCCATGTGTATTGCTTACTCCATAAGAGCCTAACCATAGAGCATCAAACTTCCCATGCTTTCCCTTGTCTTGACATTTGGAATTCCGGATTAATACCATGTTTCCCACCTCAAACTTCCTTAGAGAATATTTTTTGTCATATAGGTGCTTAACCTATAGTTGCATCTTTGCATTCTTTTGTTTTTCTTCTCTTCTTGTTTTTTCCAATTCAATCAAGACATTTATTATGTGATGCATATCATCACACATGTCCTCATCATATTCTTGAATGAATTTTTACATCTTCATGAGATTTTTTGTTTGAAACCTTGCTTAAATGCCATAAACTAAACAAAATGGAGATTTCCCTCTTTCTTTCTTGATGGTCACTTTATCAGCCCAAAGAGCCAATTTTAACTTTGAGACCTAAGCCTTCTTGTTTTTCTCTATCACCCTCTTAATATCTTCAATAAAATTTTATTGCTAGATTCTTCTTTTTCATTTCCTTGTGGGTGATAAGGGGAAGAATAAGATATTTTTATCCCATGTTTATTGCAAAAACTTGTGAATTCCTTTGATTTGCAGCACATGGCATTGTCTAATATTATCTTTTCAGGCACTCCAAATCTAATCAAGATATTATTTAACAAGAAATCAACCACTACTTTGTTGGTAGCTTTTCTTGTAGGGATAGCTTCAACCCACTTTGTAAAAGATTCAGTGGCTACCAATATCCAAGAGTGTCATCCACTGGATTATAACAATTTATCCAATAAATTAAATTCCCCATTGCTAAAATGGTGCTTGAACTATAATTTTTCTGAGAGGCAAATTTCTTGAGAATTTTAACTTCCCTGAAAACCTCTGGCATGCATCACATTCCTTGACCAACTTATGTGCATCTTTAAATAATGTTGGCCACCAAAACCTTGCTCTTAGGACTTTATGAGTAGTATTCTTGGACATATAGAGGCCACCACAAACACCACTATGCATTTCTATCAAAACTTCCAAGGCTCTCTTCCCATCAACATACTTTAGCAACACTTCATCTACACTTCACCACAACTCATTCTCCACTATCACATACTTTATAGCTTGCAGCTTCAGTGTCATTTTTTTTATTATTGGCCATTCCTTTAGGAAATGACATGTCTACAAGTAATATACAATGTGCCTATACCAACCTAAGGTTTGCATGTCACAAATGGGAGACACATCAACATAGTCAACATTGTTTACTTGATTGGCCTCCAAGTTTGTTTCTACCATCAATCTGGCCAATCCTTGAACTCTCACCAATTTGGTAATCTGTGTATCAATGTTGAACTCATGTATCATGTTAATCCACCTACACCTTCTCGCAGTGGCTTCTTTCTATGTGAAGATATATTTTACTACAACACTTGGTACATATTTTTTGACTATTTTTACCAAAGCTTAAGCCTTTTTTTCAGTCATGTCATATTTTAACCCAGTTGCTTGCAATGACTTACTAAAAAAGGAAATAGGTTTCTCATAGCCCTCATCATTCTTCTGTAATAATACTACAACAATTGTGTGAAATGAGGCAAAGGAGAATAACTAGAATGGCTTTGAAAAGTTAGAGTATTTTAAAATAGGTGTCTCCTTTATGGCTTATTTGATACCCTTGAAGGTGTTAATTGATTCTTCTCTCCAATATATTGTCTCTCCTTTATTTAACATCTTAGAAATTGGTCTTGTGATTTCAACAAAGTTGGTCATAAACCTTCTCAAAAAATTAACTTTCCCAAAGAATGATCAAATTCCTTTCACATTCTTGGGTTATGGTATTTTTTCTATGGTAGCAACCCTTTCTAGGTCTATCCTCACTCCTTCCTTAGACACTATGTTCCCCATCAATTTACCTTCAATGACCCCAAAGCACACTTCGTAGGATTGAGATATATCCCATACTCCAGTGCTCTAATAAAAATCTTCTCCAAGTGCATATAGTGCTCTTCTTCCTTCTTAGAGTATGCGGTGAGGTCATCTTGATAGACCACCATGAATATATCAACAAAATATGTAAAGGCTACATCCATAGCCCTTTGAAATGTAGAACCAACACTAGTTAGGCCAAAATGCATCCTAACATAAACATAAGTGCCCCAAGGAGTTGTAAATATTGTTTTATACTACTCAAACTCCTTGAATTTCACTTGGTTGTACCCTAAAAATCCATCCATCATTGATAGTAACTCACAACCAGTGACTTTTTGTAACAATTCCTCCATGTTTGGCAATGGTTAGTTGTCTTTTAATGATGACATGTTTAAATTTATGAAATCTACACATAGTATTATATCACCATTCTCTTTTCTAATGGGCACTAGGTTTGACACCCAAGTAGAATGTTTGATGGGCTTGATAGTCCCACCATCCCTCAACTTAATTAAATCTTCTTGCATTTTGGGTGCCAAGGTTGGATTTATTGGTCTTTGTTTCTGCCTAAAGGGATTTGCATCTGGTTTAAGAGGAATCTCATGCTGAAAAAATTCTTCATTATATGCCTTCAGGTCATCATAAGACCAAGAAAATACATGCCTATATTTTCTCAGTAAAGTAATGAGAATTTCTTTAATTTGGGCTTTCATTTTCTTCCCTACATAGACTTTCTTTGAAGCATTTTTAGTTCCTAGATTGACCTCCTCTAGTTCACCTTGGTGTGTGGAATTCTATTTAACAATAATTTTGTTTGGACCATCAAAAACCCTTTCCAAAGCAACTAAACCCTTAGGGATCTTATTGGTATTAAGTTGGATGACCTCATTACCGAACACTTTTTCCTTTCCATCAACAATCTCAACAAATACTCCAAATTCAATCTTCCAACTTTCATAATGATCAACACATTGTAAGAACTTCAATATGTCATCATCATCATTGAATACTTTCCAATTCTAAATGTTTTCAAGGATAGAATGCCTTGTCTATACCTAAACCTTTGAGATACCAGCAAAATTTATATCATCGGGCCTTAATGCTATGTTTACCAACAAGTCTGCTATAGAATTCTTATTTCTCTCTATCCACTCATTGCCAAAGCATCAAACATTTCTACTGAGTCCCAAATAACATTCATGTACTATTTTAATCTCTTATTATTTGACACAAATTTTGACCTAACCTAGACACAATTAATTTTGAGTCACCTATGACTCTCAGCTTCTTAATTCCTTTTTTTTTTGCTAATCTCAATCCCAGGAATAAAGCTTCATATATACTCAAAAACATTATTTTTGCAAACAAACAATAACGAAATGAAAACTTGTAGATTTTACCACTAGGTGCAATGAAAATAACTCATGCACTAGATCCTTCTTTGGAACAGGCCCCATCAAAATACATTATCCATAGTTCACTTGCATCATCTTGTTTCATGACCTCCTTTTCCATAGGTGCAAGTTTCTGTTATTCCTCTTGTAACTCCTCAACTCAAAATATCTAGGCCAATGTCAACAAAATGAATTCTCTCCTCAGAGACCATTTCTTCAATCATGTGTGAAGCCCTTAGCTTACTAACAAGTTTTATTTCCTTACCATCAATTAGAAAAGTAGCAAAAGACATGCCACACTGCATACTTCCCCCCATTGTAGCACTTCATTTCCTTAATAAAAGCATTCCATATGTTGGGGGAATATCTACCACTATAATGCTCATTGTGAACTCCTTCTTAGGGTATGCGGCAAGTCTAAAAACTAAACCTTTAATGATCCTAATTACTAGTACTTTCCTAGAATCCATAGCATAACACTTTCCATATGGTCTATTGATTTGCAATCCTATTTATTTCATGATATCAACATGCATAATATTAGATGAAGCCCTAGAATCAATCATACTATTCTTCACCAACTTGTCATCAATTATGAGGGTTACATAAAATGGGTCCACCTGATTAGGACAAGTTGTAATGGTGGTACCCAAATATATTTGAGAGATATCATTGATTACCCCTTCAACATCTCCATCTTTCAAATCATTCCTACTCACTTCAGGAAACTACCTTTTACTTGTGTTCATCTCTTTAAAGGTTGTAGTTGCACCATTGAAGAGGGAAACTACCTTTTTCTTGTATTCATCAATTCTCATCATTTCAAGCAAAGGAACTATAACTTTTACTTGTGATAACAACTAAAACATATCCACAGAGGTGTATTTAGGTAGGTCATATGATGCCATACCTTGATCAAAAGTCTCATTCTTTTGTTGCTCAGGTTTCTCCTTAGTCCTTTTCTCATCACCTTTCCTTTCTTGCTCAATTTTCTATTTCTGAGCCTTTTCCTTTAAGGCTGGAAAAATAATATGTTCATCAATATTTACTATCTCAACTTTCTTATCCCATATCTTTGTACCCTTACTGTCCTTAACTTTAGGCTCAGCCACCTTATTTTTTAATTTAGATCCCTTCTTGTCATTATTTTTCTCTTTGATGAATAAGCCACCAACCTTGCCCTGATCACCATTCACAATCTTATTTCTCAAATGGTAAGTGCTCCTATCTTGATCCACTATTGCAACTATTAATCTCTCAACCTTTTCAATTGATGGTCTCCTCAAGGTTATATCCATTTGATTTGTATCAGGAGTGCAAACATTATAATCTTTTTCATCATCCTCATTAGAAAAAAATTGTTGATGATATGCATCTGCCTTTTATCTTTGACCATCAACATCAACTTCATTTGATTCTTCATTAGAAGAACATTCTCCATCAACAAGGTCCAATTTACTTGTAAGCATATTTATTTTTGCATCATTCTCATGGGATGAATCATAATCACTAGGTTCATTTTTCTCCTCTTCTAAGGATTGTGCTACCACACATTGAAGTGGAGAATGTGGCAACTGACAAGCTATACACCATGGGGTCTCATCAACAAAGTTAGTAGAATTATTTTTTAATGGATCTAGAGTGTATTTTCTCTGCACATTATTTTGGTTATTTTTAATGGGTTTCCCACTATGCCAATTTATATTATAAGGGTGATCTTGCAATCTAGGTGACCTTTCATTTCTATGAAAATTTTGTCTCTCATTATTCAATCCCTTTTCCTTTTTTGTGATTATATAGACCAAATTCTTTAGAGTTCTTGTCACTTTATCCGACTTATCTTCGAAGGAAGATCCCTTCTCTTGGTGACTTTTAGGATTCTTCAATATTTTCACATCATCTCTTCGCCCTACTTTCCATGAAGCTCTCCTATTACTTTCAATATGTAATGCAGTTTTAAAAGCCTCCTCAAATTTTGAGGGTCTTTATCTCTCAAGTGATAACTCATCTTTGAATCAAAAGCATTACAATAGGTTACCAAGAAGACTTGCTCATTTTGCCTCATACCAACAGGGATTCTATGTATTGCTTTATGAAATCTAGTGTTCAAATATGAAACCATTTCATTTTGTCCCTTGGAAATATTGTTGAAGTCATTTAACATGAACCTAGGGTCTGTTTTATCACCATAATACTCCCTGAATACTCTTTTGAATTCTTCCCAAGAACCAATACTAGCCTCTGGCATGCCTCTATACCAATCCCTTGCATCCTCAACAAGTAGTTGCATGAATAGCTTCATAATCACATCTTCATCTTCAAATTCAAAATCATCCATCATGTTATTGAATGATCTCAAGCGATCCTCCCATGCTATAGCATTATTCCCAGAGAATATAACTAGTGTATTTTTAATGTCATTTGAAATGTGATTAGGAAAACTAGGTATCCCATCAAAACATAACTACCTATGTCTTTCCAATTGCAGGGGTCTTCTATTAAACTATTTTTCTCAATTATTATTTTGTCTACTATTTCCACTTCCCTCTACATTCTGATTTTCTTGTTGGTTCACATTTTTTCCAACAAAATGAGTGTGGGTGTGTTGATGATTTTGCTCACTCCCACTCATATTTTGTGGCTAGGAACATGGAATGGATCGAATTATGTGATATGATATATTTATATCAATTTGTGGCATTGGTTGAGGTGAATAAAGTGGTGGTTTTTGAGAACTAGAGGTCGTAGAATTCCCAAGATGACATGAAGATTTGACGAATTCAATCTTTCTCTAGAATTCAAATTTTGTATCTTTGATATATATATTCTCTCTAATTTCTTTTACAATTCTCCATTTCCCTCTTCAACTTAAGTTCTAATGGTTCTGATCCTTTAGACATAGGAACCCTTTGAGATGATGCACCTTCATTAATGGTCGGTTACTTCATAGGTTGTTTCCCTTTGTCAACGGGTTGGGATTAAACATTTGTGGCATTAGGTATAGCAACTAAACTGGTGATAGTAGAACTAGTCTAGGTAGTGGTATTGGTATTGGTTTCTTTATTGGAGAACTAATAGTGTTACTGCCATATAATTTGGGTAATCACTAGGATAGAAGATGTAATAGGGATATGTTCAAGCTCTTCTTGATTCAAAAGTTTCATTCATTCGACATTCCTCCTCGACATGTCTCTCTCATAGACATTTTTTTATTATTTCTTCCTTCTCCTTTTCCTTCTTAATCCTTATTTCATCTTTCCTTTTGGCTTATCTTTGAAGCTCATAAAGCTCACCAAAAATATATTCCTCATTAGGAAATGTTATATCAAAATCAGAGGTCTTAGAGATGTCTATGATATTAGGAGTAGTATCAAAAGATCCATTCAAGAGATAAAATGGAAAAGGGATGATCCCACAATACCGGTTTACAATTTTTGGTCAAAATGGACACTGAACTGATTTTTCTAACTAAATCTTCACATTCGGGCACCTATAGTGGCTAAACCGCGAGGAATTTGAAGATGATGCAAACTAGTGATTTGTGACATTTTGTTTGTAGATTCTAAATATATTTTTTCAAAAAATTTAGAATCAAATTGCACTTCTTTTTCCATCTCCTTCGAAAACTAGTTTTTTTTCAGTAAACACCATTTTTAAGGAGTGATGCTCACCATATACAACATAATTTTTTTTTCGTGAAGGATAAAATTCTAATTGTTTCAAATTTAGATTTGTAACTATGATATATAGCGCTTTCATTTGGTTTCATAGTGTTTTATTGAATAATTTTTCCTTAATAAAGTTTCAAAGTCAAACCAATTACAATTCAAACATAGGCGGACTATATACAACATAATTTTTTTGTATGTATCAATTTTTTTTTTTGTTAGATCGAGGACTTCAATAACTAGTGCAGTGATATTTTTCAAAAAAAAAAAATTGATAATCTTCTATTTTTCCACATGTGCAAAACAAAGAGATTGATTTTCGTGAAAACCACAAAATAAAAAATAAATATAATAATTAAATTAAATTTATTTAAAATAATACTTTTGGGAAGCTTATAATAAGACTAAATTTACAAAATAAATTTTAAATGAATTCGTTTTATCCCCAAAAGGTAAATCAAAAGTGGTTTTTTATCAACATTTTGATAGGTGTAAAGGAGACTCTATTATAGGTATGGTTTAAAACTAGCGGGGTTCTATCCAAGGGGGTTTGATCTAAGGTGGTTCAATCAAACCCTCTTCAATTGGAATCCTTTAAATGGAACTTTTCAAGGCTTAAATCATTATATTTTCTAAAAATATGTGATTTTAACCAGGATCTCCCAGAAATTGTAAACTAGTATTGTGGAATCACCCAAAGGAGTATAGCTATTGGTTGTGGGAATTGTAGCACTAGAAGTCCTAAAATTATACTAGAGGTAACATTATCTTGAGCACTTCTACTTCTATCCCTTTGTTTAGGCCTAGACTGATGCACACTTAAAAAAAACTTATTTGCAACACCTTTTTCATCCTCATAATCAAAACCTAACAAATTTATTTGGCTTTCATGACTTTCATGGCTACTACTATAATAATTTGCAGGCTAAGGAGTAGGATGTGGATTTTACTTACTTGTATTCACATCCTTCTATTTCCAATACTTCCTTGCATTTCTCAGAAATTCTCCCTCCATTTTTTCTTCAAGATGCTTCTTCATGTGTCCTTTGGTTTGTCTCATCTTCTTTATAGCTTCTCACCTTTGTTCTTCTCACATTATTTGAATTTTTTTCTTCCACTGACACAAGAGAGGCAGAGTTTCCACCCAAATTATGAGAATGAGTTTATATTTGTAAATATTTGAACAAACTTTGGAGATTTTATAAATATAGAGAGAGTTTAGATAAACATATGACAATTTGTATGAAGATTCGCATAGACAATGTAAAGGAAACATGAAACTTTGATTGAAAGAATTCAAATTGGTAAATGATGAGATAATTTGACAAATTCATCCATGGATGAAATTAAAAAATCAAACTTTATGACTTTGACTTTAAATGACCTCGAACTAGATACTTTACACAAGTTTATTCCCTAGCAGAGTCATCAATCTGTACATATTTTTTAAATCTCAACCAGATTTCACAAATAACCTATGGTTTTTCCACTTCCAATTATTTGTAATCTAGAGGGATTGGCCAATGAATAAGTGAAAGTTGAAATATCTTTCCCTCTACACTTTGGTCTCTGCAAAACCCGGGAGGGTGATCCCTTCAATGTAATTATGATCTCATGTGCCAATTTATCTCATACATTGTAAATAATAGATATATTATCATATAGTTTTCTTGATAAATGAAAAATTTAGAAGATTTGGTAAATCCTTTAAAGCATTCGACAATCTAAAGCAAGAGAATATGGAATCACATGAAACTTCTAGAAATAAGCTCAACTAAAATGAAACTTTGTGATTATTCTTTTAAATGTGAGAGACCTTAGAGTTGCAACTTCAAACACATATTCTAGATTAGTGCCTTAACCTAGGGCATGGAGTCAGATAAAATGTAAACTATATGGTATAATAGAATTTTATCTAAGCATTATAGAGCTCTACAACATTGCATTACAATGTCATACTAAAAATCCTTAACCAATTCTACTTATCAAATCCCTGCACAATGTTACACAAACCTACACTTCCATTAAATAATTTAACCTATTCTTTGAATAAGAGCATCAATAAAAGCATAAATTCACTATGATAAAAATGGAGACAAATAAAATGATCCTTGATCAATTTCACTTATGAATTGTGTAAAGAGTACTGTAGCCTATATTTCACCTACAGTTTAAATTAGGCAGGATAATCATATGTTAGATTTTCAGAGGCCAATGGAACATTTTCACAAGGGAAAAGATTCTACATCTGTGGCTAGGTCACGGGGAACTCAGTGGGAGAAACTTCCAAGGGAGGTTTAGCATGAAAATCATCTAAGGAGAAAGTCGACAGGACATTCCTGAGGTTTTGCTGACTAACAGGGGTTATATTAAGTCTGAATGCTTCAAACCAGTGATCCTATAAGTGTGAGTTGTATTTCGACAAAAGGTCTCAGCGACCACTGAAGTCTCCCCGACAACGATAGGGTTGAGGCACTATCAGCATAAGGAGAAACCATCAGAGAAGGGTCTCCTCGAATCGTAATGTCTCACCGAGATCAGAGCTCAGCAAGAGGCGAAGGGCTCAACAAAAAGTCTCGGCGAATGCATCGGGTCTCACCGACAAAGCGAAGCAAGGAGGTCTTGGCAAAGGATATCGCCTTCAGGAAAATTTCTTGCCAAAGGATAAAGGTCATGCCAAAGAAATCAAAGGAGGTGGTGTCAGCAAAGGAAAGAGAGTTTTGCAGGAGTCTTGCTGAAAGCTGGTGGTCTCAGGTAGACAAGAGGAGTTCGCTATAGAGTCTCAGCAACCGCATAAAGTCTTAGGGAAGGAAATGAAGAGCTCAAAAAGAATGTGGGAATTTGGTGTGGGTCTCAGTGAAACCAAAAGAAGCTCACCGAGAGAAAAGTGATCACGCTAAGATGTTTCACCGATAGGGTGAACTCTTGCCGATGAAAAGGGTCTCAGCCAAGGAAAGCAGTTTCGCCATGATGTCTTGGAGAAGGCCATATGTCTCCCTGACCGAAGAGAAGGTGGCTTATCACCGAGAGATAGGGAGCCCGGCGTGACGTCTGGCTGACAGGCCTATGTCTTACCAATGACAGGAAGCCTCGGTATAACATTCTAAGTCAGAGAAAGGTCTCCCTGACTCGGTGTTGTCTAGCCGACAGATGAAGAGGGCTTGAGGAATATCGAAAGAACTTGGCAAAGAAAAAAGACCTCGGTGTGAGGTCTGAGTGAAGTCAGAATGTATCGTTGAGAGTATGAAGAGCTCGGTAAGGTAAAATGCATTCGGGGAGACACTAATGATGTCTCACTGACTAGAAAGTAAAGACCTCACCAGAAGAGCTTGCCATCGGCATAAGATCTTGCCGATATAAGAATTTCTGGCCAACGGAAGAAAGGGAGCTCAGTGGTATAACTTTTGGAGACGTCGGCAAAGGTCTCCCCAAAATAGATGGTCTCGCTAGGAGATAGGATTTTCATCATGACATCTCAGGGATAGTTTGAGTCATGCTGATAGGTTGCAAAGAACGTAATTGCATCGGTGAGACACTTTTAGTGTCTTGCTGAAATGCGATTCTTTTCAAAGAAAGCTTGACCACTTGCCGAGCCCACATAGAAAATGCTCAACCAACCAAGAGGAGTTGAGACGAGTTGTGGCAGTTTGATCAGAGCGTAGAATGCCAACACAGGACAAATGCAATGCAAATTGATGGTGAACTCAGTAGCATTCAAGGCGCTCAACAGGGGATTTCAGTAGGTGGACATAATGACCAAAAGTAAATGCACCCGGTAGCTTCAAAAGATCTAAGGGGCTTCTCCAAATAGTAACTCTTCACCGACACACACAAGATGGACACCCAACATGCAGCATTAAATTCAATAAAAGATCTGAGGATAAATCTTTTTGAGCCCGATATTTTTTGTAAGCCCTAAGGGGGCTGACACAGTTTGTATATAAGGATTTTTTGCCTTTTTGTAAATAGTTCGGATAATACACTCTGAAGAGTTAGTGATTTTTGTGAATCCTTTCTCAAAAAATATATATTTTGTAACTCAACTGAAATTTGGAATGCAAAACAAAGTTCACCAAGAAATCAAGTATTAATAATACTCTCAATTTTGTATGTTAGCTTGTGTAAGTTTTCTTTAACAGTGTTTCTTTTAATCTGTATTCATACCCAAAAGCTGTGAAGTTTGTTCCTTCCTCAAGATATGTATTTAGATCAAACCTGTCAAGAATGATGCATAAGACTAAAAGGGTTATGGGAGTAAGTAAATCAATCGCAGTTAAGTTTTCTCAGTGTGTTTCTATCTCGCTTTCATTTCATGATTTCTCATCAAACTCGGTGTATCACCATAGGAATAGTTCAGTTTAGTTTCATTTTTTGTATGCATCCTTCTCCTTTTACCTTTACAAGATTGTTAGCTTAGGTTATACCCAAAGGAATTCGGCCTTCTCCGAAGGTTCATTTTAACTATAGGTGACCCACAACCTTGAAATGATCCCATGTTGCTCTAGAAAGCTCAGTTTCAATCTCTGTGCATAGGGTGCAATTGTAGGTGACAATAGTTTTCTGGAACGCCTAGTGGGACAAAAATTAAATTGAACTGCTGGTTTAGTATGCAACCAGCTATTCCCAGACTTTATAGAATTCATTTGGCATACTTGGCGACTCCACAAGAAGGAAGAACTCCAGAAATCAATGCCTTCTACAGTTTATGAAAAGAGTTCAAACAAGAAGCAGCTCAGGCCCTTTTGAATAATTGCAGTTGTCACCACCAAGAAGACAAGGAAGAGTAGAGGAAAGGCGAGGAACAACAATTATCTATTTTAGAAGAGCTCAGTATACCCCTCCATTTGTGGGATCACACATTGTTGTCTCATCTTTGGTTTCATTTAGAATACCAATAAATCAACCACAACCACCTCCAATGGCCGCTCCAAGGAATCAACCCTTCGTTACTTTTAATGGAGGGAGCCCCTTGAATTTGGCACAGCATAATGACATCCCAATGGCAGCCCTCAAGAGTCTGCCAACTTTCATAGGAGAAGACCAGACTACCCCAATTGAACATATGAGAGATGTGGCTTCGTTATGTGGAGTCCATCACATAACTCAAGAGGATGTTGCAGTGAGATTGCTAGCTACTTCACTGAAAGGAAGAGTTGTGCAATGGTATAGGAGCCTACCAGTCAGTTCAATTGCAACATGGGACAAATTTGGAGACAAGTTGCATAAGTAGTTTCAAGACAGGTCTGATAACTTGTCTCTATTAGAACAATTGACTACAATTAAGAGAGCTCCACAAGAGCAGATGAATGACTTCAACTTCAGATTCCAAAGAATTTGGGATAGAATCCCTACAACGGTGAGGCCACCTCCAGAATACGCATTTTATACTTCTTGAGGGATCTTAACAGCAACATAGTTGTCATGATACAATCAATGGGAGGAATGTCCTTATCAGATTCCTTTGAAATAGCTATCAGAGCTAAAAACAGCTTGATACAGGTTGGAAAACTCGCTCCTAGGCCTCCAATGCCTATATTCCCAGAAATTCATGCAAACATCCCTTTGCAAATACCTCCTTTCACACCTTTACCAGTTGTACCAATGCTTCCAGCTGTTGTTCCAGTTGTTGATAGACAAGAGAGTGTTGCTTCAGGCTCATCATAGGAGTTACAGGAGATCAAAAGTCTTTTACAGACTTTTGGTAACAAGTTGGTGAACTTGGAAAAACAACAGACCTATTCTAGGCCTTATCAACAGCAGAGTCAGGCCTCAAGTCAGCCCTTCCAAGGCTAGCAGCAGCAATTCCAAGGGAACAGACAGCAGTACCAGGGCAATTATTAGGGCCCAAGATAGAGTGTGAACACAAGACCTTTTCAGGCCTATGCTCCAGCCCCTATTAATGCAACCAAGGAGCTGGTTCCTACCCAAAACAACTTAGTAGTAGACTATGAGTGGTGTTACCCTTGTAACCAACCTCATAATCAAGCCACTTGCTCAAATGGACTAATCAATCAAGCACTTATGGTACAAAATGCTTCAAGTTCGTAGTAGAGTGTATGCAATGATGCATCTTCACAACACCAGGACCAATTCAGCAATGATACAACCCTGCTTAACTGGCAAGGTTAAGAATTATGTGGGTTGAATGAAGATAGTTCTCCAATTGTAGCTAACACCAGGGAAAAGAAGAGAGCTTTTTAGATTGGTCAAGTGACTGACAAAGGAAAGGCCACATCTATGGAACCATCTACCTCTCAAGCAATTCGTGGTTCACAAAGAGATCAACAACTCCTAACCAAGGAGCAGCCACACTTTTTGGCTAATCATGCCGGCATAAAGGTACAATCTAAAGTAAACCCAACTATGCCATTTAATATTCTTGATAGTATGAAGAAAATGAATGTTACAATGTCTATGTGGGACTCATTATCTATCCTAGGTCAAAAAGATATGTTACAGTCAGCCCTGTCAAGTTTGAAAATGTCTGATGAATCTGAGCCCCCAATAGGTCAGGTTAGAGTTGTGTTAACAAATAATTCTTAAGGAAATGATCAGTAGCCTTGCAGGGAGATTGAAGAAGGAATTAAACCACCTCCTTTGTATGTGTCAGTGATTATTGGTGATAATTTAGTTCACAACTATATGGTAGATATTGGAGCTAGCAGCTTTGTGATGCCAAAACAGATTGTTGACAAACTTGGACTAAAATACCAGCCTTTAGAGAAAGGAGTGATCCAATTGGATGGTACTTCTATTAATACTTTGGGTATTATCAAGGATTTGAATCTCACCCTCCATGCTTGTCCAAATTTTTAAGTTTCTCAAGACATATGTGTCATAGACCTTCCATCTTTCTTTTCCTTGTGTTTATCTAGAGACTTTATGACCAAGATAGGTGGTTATGTATCAGCTGATTGGTCACATATGTTATTTAGAATAATATATGGAACCAAGGTTACCATTAAATCTAAAATATTGGCTAAGGATCACGTTGAGCCATATAGTCCAAGTCCTATCAATGTTGTCCCCATTACTCCAGACACAAATTGTGTTATTTCAGCTAACAGTGAACTAGCTGCTGCTCAAGAACTCCAATTAGAAGTTGTTCCTAAAGTGTTGTTGCATGAATGGGTAGTTGAAAATGTATTGAACAGTCCTGAGGAGCTCATTCAAGATGCTGGTATGGGTAACTATATCATTCTTGAGCCTGAAACAGAGATCCCAAACCTTGAAAAGGATGCAGATCAGTTGCTGCAACCACTAAGTGGACTTTGGGAGATGTTCTTTGATGGTTCCAGAAGTAATAATGGCATTGGAGGAGGTGCAATGCTTGTGTCTCCTCAAGGTGATAAGTATTATGTTGCTTTCCATTTTGCTTTTGCATGCTCCAACAACACTGTTGAATATGAAGGCCTTGTTCAAGGTCTTGAATGGGCAAGGAAGAGAAGAATAACCCACTTGAAAGTGCATAGAGATAGCGAGCTAATTGTTAATCAAGTAAGGGGCCTGAATGTTGCTAAAAATGATACACTAAATTCTTATAGAAATAAAGTGTGGAACATGCTAGAGGATTTTGATGCCTTTAATTTAGTGTCTGTTCCAAGGAATCAAAACAAACATGTTGATAGGCTTGCAACAATTGGAGCACAGTTCGACATTCCAAATGATATTAGGGAAGAGAAGGTACATCATTACATGAAGGTTGTGGTCAGGCCATCAATTCCTGATAACAACATTCACTGGAAAGTTTTTGACAGTGATGAACAGATTCTTTCCTTTTTGCTAGAAGAAGATAGTTCTCCATGGGGAATCAAGCAAAACTCAAGCAACTGTATGATGATCAAGTCATACAGCTAAGGACAAATAATTTATCCAAAGGTCTTGTTACCTTAGAGTCGATTTTTAGTATTGATGATCAGCTTAAAAAGGGTAAAGTTGGCTTGCAGATCAAACAAGAACACTATGAAGAGTTGGAGATCTTCAAAGATAAGCTCCTTAAGATAGGAAAAATTTGTTCACCTAAAGATAAACAAGCTTTTGTTACTTTATGTCAAGAATTCTATGATGTCTTTTCTTGGGAATATTTGGATTTGAAAGGATTTGATCCCTGCATTGCTCAGAACACAATTGAGTTAGAGCCTAATGCTAAGCCAGTAAGACAGAAACAAAGGCCCTTGAATCCTAAGCTTGAGCCCTTGATGATTAAAGAGCTGACTAAACTAGTTGAGGGGGGTATTGTCTTTCCCATCAAACACACTTCATGGGTTTCTAACCTTGTACCAGTTAGGAAGAAAAGTGGTGAAATAAGACTTTGTGTAGACTTTAGGGATCTTAACCGAGCCTCTCTGAAAGACCACTACCCACTATCCTCCATGGAACAAATATTGCAAGAGGTTGTTGGATCTAAAAGATTTTCCTTATTAGATGGTTTTTCAAGGTATAATCAGGTGCTGGTTAAAAAGGAAGATCAGTTTAAAACTACTTTTACAACTAAATGGGGCGCCATGGCGTACAAAAGGATGCCTTTTGGCTTATCTAATGTTGGTGCCACGTTTCAGAGTGCCATGGACATTGCATTTCAAAGTTTGATCAACAAGATTATACTGATTTATTTAGATGACATTACAATTTATTCCAAGAATACTGATGAATATTTGTTACATCTTAGGCAAGTTATTGAAAAATGTAGAGAGTTTGGTATCTCTCTCAATCCAAAGAAAAGTATCTTTGCTGTTCATGAAGGGAAATTATTAGGACATATAGTGTCAAAGCAAGGAATTACTATTGATCCTAAGAGAGTCAAAGCCATACTTGAGTTGTCACTGCCTAATCACAAGAAGGGTCTACAGAGCTTTCTGGGCCAGATCAACTTTCTAAGAAGATTCATCCTTGATGTTGCAACCTATTACAACCTTTGATAGCTATGTCAAAGAAAAATGCAGTTTTCAGTTGGACAAAAGATGCCAAGAATAGTTTTGAAAAGGTCAAGGAGGCCTTAGCAGTAACCCCTATGCTGGTAAATCCCAATTTTTCTAAATATTTTTATCTATATGCTTATGGTAGCACAAGTAACATTTCTGCAATATTGGTTCAAAAAAATGAAGAGAATTTAGAGCAACCAATAGCCTTTTTCAGTCAGGGTTTGGTTGATTATGAACAGAAGTACTCATTTGTAGAGAGGCATTTTCTTGTTGTGATCAGAAGCCTAAAGAAATTCAAGCCTTTGATCTCTCATAATAAGATTCATATTCTGGTGGCGCACTCAAGTGTGAAGGATTTTCTGCTGAATAAAGATCTGAATGAAAAAAGAGCAGGGTGGGTCACCAAGGTCATGGAGTATGATGTAGATATTAAGATCACCAAACTGGTTAGGGGTAAAGGTCTTTGTGAGCAGCTTGCTATAGGATCAAGCAATAAAACTGAATTAGAAAAGGATGATGTCTTTACCAATACAAATGAGTTTCAGAATTCTCAAGATGATGTGCCTATGGGGGTAACTAATTGGGTTCAAGATATGACCCAATTTTTATGAACTAGTGAGTGTCCTTTAGGTTTGAACAGAGCTAAAAGAAGATACTTCAGACTGTAGTCCATACCTTATGTGCTGGTAAATGATTCTCTTTTAAAAAAGGATCTAAATGGTGTCCTATTAAGATGCATTAACAATGATCAAATTGAAAAGGTACTACATGAGTTTCATGATGGAGCTGTAGGAGGTCACTTTGCCCCAAGAACTACTACCTGGAAAATAATGAGAGCTGGTTATTATTGGCCCAGCTTGTTCAAAGACGCCCATGCCTGGTCAAGGAAGTGTGTCAAATGCGCTCTATTTTTCAGGAAAGGAAAAACTTCCAGCTATGCCTCTGCATCCAATTCAAGTGGAGCAACCCTTGATGAGATGGGGAATTGATTTCATTGAACCAATAAATCCACCTTCCAGTGCTGGTCATAAGTGGGTACTTACAGCCACTGACTATTTTACAAGGTGGACAGAGGCGATAGCTTTAAAAGAAGAAAAAGAGTCTTCATTTTTGAGCTTCTATGAGGATGTAGTTACCATATTTGGAGTTCCTGACTCCATCATATCTGATAATGCTCTTGCATTCATGGGTCTAAGAGTAACTGATTGGGCAGTTAAACATGGCATTCATTTGAATACATCCTCAAATTATTACCCTCAGGGTAATAGCTTGGCTGAAAGCACAAATAAGAATCTTATCAAGATCATTAAAAGAACCATAGAGGATAATCAAAGGACTTGGCACATTAGTCTAAAGAATGCACTTTGGGCAGACAGAGTGACCCCTAAAAGGTCTATTGGTAATTCACCATATATGTTGGTCTATGGAAAAGAGGCAAGATTGCCCCTATCTATGGAGCTTCCAGCTCTAGACATTGTTCACCAGTTGGAGGTGTTTGAGGGGTAGGACCCAATGTCTATAAGGTATGCAGAGCTCATGGAGCTCAAAGAATCAAGGGACAGAGCAATGAAAACTTTGGAGCATCATCAGCTCCAAAAAAAGAAGAAATTTGACAAGAGGGCTACAGAAAAGGGTTTTAGGGTGGGAGACCTCGTGCTCAAATGGGACATTCTGAAAAGTAGGCCAGGCCATCACACTAAGTTTGGAAACTTGTGGATAGGCCCATTCCTTATCAAAGACTGTAAGGAGCACAACGCTTATCAACTGGTTACAACAGATGGGGAAGTACTTCATATCCCAGTTAATGGGATACACCTTAAACCCTTTTTTCAAGTCTGATGGTTTTCCTCTATTGTACATATTAGTATAGGGTTATGTTTTCAATAAGTGCTTATGCGCTTCAAGTTAGTTATTTTCTATTTCCTGGGTGTTGTGATGGCACAGTTTTTTCTCTTTCACTTTCACCTATTTTGTTTTTTGGCAACCTATTATGACATGTGGATCTCAAGGAGTTGAGGCCATGTGCAAGATTGATATTTTTTTGTTTTCTGAGCCTTCTAATGACTCCATACCCAATGGAAAAATTGTAGCCACTGGTTCTCATGTTTAGCAGGCAAACATCCCGCAAAGGTTGCCAGAATTGTTGCCTATATTTCACCTATAGTTTAAATCAGGCAGGATAATCATATGTTAGATTTTTAGAGGCCAATGGAACATTTCCATGAGGGAAAAGATTCTACATCTATGGCTAGGTCATGGGGAACTCAGTGGGAGAAACTGCCAAGGGAGGTTCGACATGAAAATCATCTAAGGAGAAAGTCGGCAGGACATTCCTGAGGTCTCGCCGACTAGCAGGGGTTCCATTAGGTCTAAATGATTCAAACCAGGGATCCTATCAGTGTGAGTTATCTTTCGACAAAAGGTCTCAGTGACCACTGAAGTCTCCTTGAAAATGATAGGGTTGAGGCATTCTCAGCATAAGGAGCAACCATCGGAGAAGGGTCTCCCCGACTCGTAATGTCTCGCCAAGATCAGAGCTCGGCAAGAGGCAAAGGGCTCGACAAAAAGTCTCGACGAATGCATTGGGTCTCACTGACAAAGCAAACCAAGGAGGTCTCAGAAAAATGTCTTGCCGAAGGATAAAGGTCACGCTGAAGAAATCAAAGGAGGCGGCGTTGGCAAAGGAAAGAGAGTTCAGCAGGAGTCTTGCCAAAAGCCAGTGGTCTCGAGCAAACAAGAGGAGTTTGCTATAGAGTCTCAGTGACCACATAAAGTCTCAGCGAAGGAAATGAAGAGCTCAGAAAGAATGCAGGAATTTAGTGTGGGTCTCAGCGAAACCAAAAGAAGCTCACCGAGAGAAAAGTGATCTCGCCAAGATGTTTCACCGACAGGGTGAACTCTTGCCGATGAAAAGGGTCTCGGCCAAAAAGTAGTTTCGCCATGATGTCTTGGAGAAGGCCAGACGTCTCCCCGACCGAAGAGAAAGTGGCTTATCACCGAGAGATAGGGAGCTCAACATGACATCTAGTCGATAGGCCTATGTCTTACCAACGACAGGAAGCCTCGGTATAACATTCTAAGTCAGAGAAAGGTCTCCCTGACTTGGTGTTGTCTGGCCAATAGATGAAGAGGGCTCGAGGAATATCGAAAGAACTTGGCGAAGAAAAAAGACCTTGATGTGAGGTCTAAGTGAAGTCGGAATGTCTCGCCGAGAGTATGAAGAGCTTGGTAAGGTAAAATGGATTCGGGGAGACACTAATGATGTATCATCAACCAAAAAGTAAAGACCTCACCGAAAGAGCTTGACATCGGCGTAAGGTCTTGCCGATATAAGAATGTATGGCCGACGGAAGAAAGGGAGCTCAGCGGTATAACTTCTTGAGACGTCGGCAAAGGTCTCCCTAAAACAGATGGTCTCTCTAGGAGATAGGATTTTCATCATGACATCTCAATGACAGTTTGAGTCATGTCGATAAGTTGCAGAGGACATAATCGCATCGGTGAGACACTTTCAGTGTCTCACCGAGATGCAATTCTTTTCAAAGAAAGCTTGACTGCCTGCCAAGCCCATGTGGAAAATGCTCAACCAACCAGGAGGATCTGAGATGAGCCGTGGTAGTCTGATCAAAGCGTAGAATTCCAACACAGGATGAATGCAACACAAATTGATGGTGAACTCAGTAGCATTCAAGGCACTCAATAGGGGATTTCAGTAGGTGGACACAATGACCAGAAGTAAATGCACCCGGTAGCTTCAAAAGATCTAAGGGGCTTCTCCAGACAATAACTCTTCACCGACACACACAAGATGGACACACATCATGCAACATTAAATTCAATAAAAGATCTGAGGATAAATCTTTCTGAGCCTGATATTTTTTGTAAGCCCTAAGGGGGCCGACACAGTCTGTATATAAGGCTTTTTTCCTTTTTGTAAATAGTTCAGATACTACACTCTAAAGAGTTAGTGATTTTTGTGAATCCTTTCTCAACAAATGTATATTTTGTAACCAAACTAAAATCTGGAATGCAAAACAGAGTTCACCAGGAAATCAAGTATTAATACTACTCTCATTTATGTATGTTAGCTTGTGTAAGTTTTCTTTAACAGTGTTTCTTTTAATCTGTATTCATACCCCAAAGGTGTGAAGTCTATTCCTTCCTCCTTAAGATATGTATGTAGATCAAACCTGTCAAGAATGATGCATAAGACTGAAATAGTTATGCGAGTAAGTAAATCAATCACACTTAAGTTTTCTCAATGTGTTTCTATCTCACTTTCATTTCATGATTTCTCATCAGACTTGGTGTAGCACCATAGGAATAGTTTAGTTTAGTTTCATTTTTTGTATGCATCCTTCTCCTTTTACCTTTACAAGATCATTAGCTTAGGTGATACCCAAAGGAATTCGGCCTTCTCCGGAGGTTCATTTCAACTATAGGTGACCCACAACCTTGAAATGATCCCATGTTGCTCTAGAAAGCTCAGTTTCAATCTCTGTGCATAGGGTGCAATTCTAGGTGACAACAAGTACCACAGAAGATAATTGGCTTCATAATTGTGGCATTGTATTCATTCAAATGTTAGTACTCTTATACAACTAATGAAAAAGCAAAATATATAGACTCAACAACCTAAGAAAAGACTCAAACTCTATTCTCTATGTTTTACATTACAAAATTCTCCAAGATATCAATCATCCCATGCAAATGGCCTTGAATTCCCTTTTATAAGAAAAGGGAGCAATAAGTTCTAGGACAATAACACATGTCACTTTTTCATTTGACATTTAGTTACATTTCAAAATACAAGTACAATTACTTGCTCATGGATGGAATATTCTAAGGACGAATATAGTTATGTTTACTCTTTGTAATGTTTTCCCATTCCAAAAGCGTCTTGATGTTGATTTTTGATTCTTTTCTACTCTTTTCTTCATTATTCTTGATGTGAACATGAGAATGTTGAGCTGGAAAGTGAAGACAAAAACCTTATTGTGCACAAGACAAAACTCCCTGTTAGTAGTGTAGTTGAAACTGTTAGACAATGTTGAATATGCATAAAAGAAAAAAAAGTGGCCACATCACCATGAGAAATCTATACAAGTAAGGAATCTCATTATACATCTTATCCCATGTGTTATAATCTTCCTCTAAAGGCCAGTTAAATTCCATGAACTCTTTCAATTTATTTCTATATTCAAGCCATACCTTTTTACTACCTGGTTGGCTTCCTTATCAAATTCCTCTAAAAACTTACTAGTGAGTGACAGTTTTTCCATGTTATTATTCAACATATCAACATTTACATCCCCATCACAAACCAAGAGGGTCTGTGTGGCTATGATAGATTATCCATTTGTGATCTCCACTATTCATACATCTTCACAACTCCATTACTGTCCAAAATGTCTGGCAGGAGGCCAAGATCACTCTCATTAAATTGTTGGAGTAGCTTTCTATTTTTTTCTCCTTTGGATCAGCCATCACATTGTAATCAAGGATTCCCTTTACCATTTTATATGTAGGGACTATCTATGTTAGCTTATTGAGTTCATGAGTAGACCCTTTTATCATACCACCCAATGCATTGAATCTGAGAACCCATAACTACATCAATGGATTGCCACTAATCTATCCCTTTCAAACATACTAACTACATTGAGCGTTAAAGAATAGTTGGAGTGAACACTATTCACCCTCTTTATTACCTTCCCCATACAATGTTCAAGTACATTGGAGACAATGAGAACATTATTCTCTTCATAAAGCTCAAAAATTTCCTCATATGCCTTCAACTGTTGAATCAATTCGTTCCTGCTAACTCTTTTGTTTGGGGGAGGAATAATAGGAACAATTTCTGCTAATATGGTCTTTCCTCATAAAAAACCATCTCCATAGATGGTAGGGGAGGTGACTAAGCTAGAAGAGGTGGTGGAGAAGAAGGATATGGAGTAGTAGGTTTCATTGGTTGCACTAGTTGTAATTGTGGTTGTTGACTCTGTAACATTTCCATCGTTAACTCCAATTCTACAAGCCTTTGTTTATCCTTATTGTATTCAACCAAAAATTCATTGTATTTCTTTGTATCTGCATCATAATTCTCTTGTACTGACTCAATAGTGGATTTTGTGAATTTTGTTATAGCCAATATGGCTACCTCCACTACTGAAGTTTCAGAGACTCTTAATGATGATATCTCCCATTAGGTCTCCTGTAGGCTCTTCTATTGTAGGCTTATTAGTATTGGGGGAAAAGACCAAATTTCCAATGTGTCCCATTATGGACTAAAAGTAGATCCTTGTAGTGCACATAGAGCTTTCTCATCAGTAGTAAAAACTTGTGAGCCATGTTTTCTAACAACATCAAAGGAAATAGTAGATCCTATGTCCCATTCTGGCAATAAGAGTAAACCACTTTCTTTCACCAATATACTCCCTTCTTCAGGGGTCAATTCCTTTTGCTTGACATTCATTTTTAGAACTACCCTTGCAGATATAACTTCCTTAGGCATTTCTAGAGATTTGGCCACTTCTTCCTACACTCTTCTCTCAAAATCATCTCTCTTAGTTCTACAAACATATACCTTGAACACATCATTTTTGAAAAAAGCATCATCTATCATGAATTTTTTGCAAGATTATCCCTTATATCATTTGTATTATCCAAACCTATCAAAATTTATTTTGTTACCCTAATCTTAGGGGCTTTAATTCAATCTCCCTCTGAGGTGATGGAATATTATGCATAATATCATTAGTGGTGAATAAAACCTCATCCTCAAAATCTAGATGATAGTCAATAATTGCTTCAATTTTCCTCCTTTTAGAGAAGAATCCCTTGGAGGTGAATCAAGATCAATGAAATTGTGGGAGTGATGGTTGAATTTGAGGCACAAGGGAAGAGGATCTTGACTCCTTAGATTATGTAGGAGTATCCTTTATCTGTTCCTTCCTAAAAATCCCCTTTGGTCTTCTTGTGAAGACATATTGTTTCTTTAGTGGTTGACAAGGGGATCTTTCCTCAATCATAGGGGCTTTCCCCTTATCCCGCTCTTCTCTTTTATCCTTAAGCTACCCAACAACCTTGTCAAAATTCTATAAAACTACCTTAATTTTGATAATTTTATCATCAATATCAACATAAGTCCATTTGAAAGTGGGATATTTTTTTCGCTTTACCTTTTCCAATTTCTCAAAGGCTAGCCAATTTATCTTTCTATCCTCAGCCTTATTTAGCTCAAATTTATTTCTAATGATATCCTCAGGACAATCAAACACATGCCAAAACTTACCTCTATTTATTCTTATCCTTAGAGCAAAAATGAAACCTTCGAGATCATGGTTTCTAGCTCTGTAGTTCTTCATTTTCAAGGGCATAAGCATCTCAAGAATATTCTTCCATCCCTCCTTGGCCATAGAAAAATTAGAAAACAATGTATACTGAGGGAAAATGAATCCCTTCTTCTAATTTACCAAATTAATTTCCTCAACCTTTCCCAATTGTCAGATAACCTCAAGAAAATCTATCATGAGTGGCACAAACCTTGGAAGCACATGTGGGGACACATTGGTCCCATAAACCCTAAGGATAGTGCAATTATCATGCGCAATGACATCTCCCCAATTTTGGTCAATACCCAAATTAAGCCTCCTTTCTTTAGGCCTTAGAAAATTGTGTAGCTCCTTGGGGATCCTTGGTACATTTGTTCCCAAATAACCTTTCAACCTTGCTGAAAACAAGTTTGTGAGTGCCAGAAAACTTGATGTTGCACAATTTTTATCTAGTAAATGGTTCCACATTTGTACTAGGAGATATTATCCATTCTCAGCTTTCATTTTAAGTTGTAGCCTTGGGCCCAACTCCTTAGATCAATATGCCAAGAAAATGTGTCATAACAAAGAATACTACCAAAACCTACACTACCCTTTCCATCCTTGATAGCCACTAGTGCCTTGTGAATAGAATCTAAAAAATAGGTAGCAAAATCATACTCTTCATTGGCCAACATATTATGTATGTTTGCATCCATGAACATGAAGGCTATAGGTATCCTCTATGGTGGTTCAAGTCCTAGGATCTAGCACAAAGTGAGTAAGATTTGACAAAGTAAAAATCAAAGCAATCCATTTTGAAAGGTTCCTTCTCTTAAAGTGTGATCCTGATTGTATTTCTACCCTTTCCCTTTACCATGAACCTTGGAAATATTATCATTCTATATGTTCTTTCGTTCTTTTCATACTCTCTCTTTAGTGCTTCCATATTGATCTGTTTGGTTGCATTAGGGTTAAGTTTTAAAACCCATATAATTCCTTCTTGGGTCAACTTTACCATCTCTACCCCAACATGTTTCCTCACAACTTGAACATTTGGGTAATAATTTTTAGCAATGACTTTAACCAAGTCAACATCTAGGTACACTTTTGGAACTGCTAACTTTCCGAGGTCCAAATTCTAGCCATTATAGCTTGGAATTTTGGCATTTTGTTTCCCATAAGAATACTTGAACAATTCTCATCTAGAAACCTTCATCTCAACATCTCAAATTACATAATTCTTATCCACAATACCCTTCTCTGCCCCCGGGCCTTGCAACAACAGTTTGCCTATGTTTTTTTCCATTGTTGAACTATGAAATTGGGTAATAGGTCTTCATGAAGGGATCTTTTAGGGTTGGAACCAAAATATTGAGCTTTGGGGAGTGACATCTTGGCAGCACTCTTGAAAACTAGGGTTTTCTATAGTGTGATTAGGGTTTCAAATTAAGTGAAAACTAAGATAGGAAAAATTGCAATTAAACAAAATGCAAGCAATGCAAACTAGGAAGGTTTAAAACATATAGAAACCCTAGAATAGAAATTCAACACTATAACTAGTAAGAGCACAAGATTCTATACACAATTTGGAAAAGAAAAGGCGAATTTCAACTTACAAGTGTTTTGTAGCACAAACCTTAATTTCTTTCACAAAAAGCTCATTTTTCAAAAGGTTTGATCTCCAATCACTTCTAAATATTTTGGTGAATTGGAATTATACTTTGGAGTCAGCTTCTATGGAAAAATTCATTAAGTTCAAGATTTATTGTGTTTAGTCTACCATTACTATTCACTCGTGTAAACCAGAACAGTTGCATCTACCCTTTTTTTTCAATTTTGAATTTGAGCCATTGATCTGGAGGTGATTTATTCCTTTGAATGGCTTATATTTTGTCAACCAAGTTTGAAAAAACTTGACTATCATCTACCTCCATACTAAACCAATAGAATTTCTCCACATGGAAAATCCTACTCCATGACATCGTGGGTCCCACTACTCTTGGGGTCATCAAAAGAGCTGACATGGAAATTCCCTGCATCCCCACACCCATGCAATGAGAAGCAAATAAAAGGTCATGATATTGCAGGGAAGTCAACCAGATGTTGCCACGTGTATAACTTGTGCACCTTTTAACCTCCCATGTATTCACCCACACAGATGAATTTTGTCATATGTTTTATCCTTCTAAAATTTGAACAACTGAGATTAAATCATCTAATCAAAGTTCTGTCAAAAATACCACATGTATTCAAATACATGCCTTTCACTCTTCAATATGTTTCCTCAATACTTAGTAAAATATTTCATTTGATTTAACACATCATCTAATAGTTGAGACCTTGTCGCTTGGCATCATCCCAAACCCCCGCGATCAACCAAGGTCTTTAGAGATGGCCCCTACAGGATTGCAAGGAATGGTGAAGATGGTGCCACATGGCACAATAGGGACCTTTAGATCACGGGCCTATTGTTTAGATTTATAAAGATCCATGGAGCCCATTGAACATGGGACACCTTCCTACTTCCCTGCACTGGAATTTTAGTGAATGTTTTATTCTATGCAGGCTTGTAGGGACCAATGAATATTAAACACGTATCAAATGTGGGACAAGGTCATGCCTTAAGGGTTTATTTAGTACATGCTTAAAGTTGTAACTTAATTTAAGGCCATTGTTACTAGGTCAACATGAAGCTTAGGATTTAAATTTATTCCTGATTTAAGATAATGGACATCATACATTACTCAATAATATTTCAGAACCTACAAGACCTAAGACTTTAATAACTATTTCAAAAGAAAATTACCGACAAGACTAGAATGTTGGGGCTGGTGGAAACATGGTGCTAATGGCATAAGTTGTAACTTGGAAAATAAAAAATGGGTAATGACAGGTCAATGAGAAAACATAAAATGACTAAGGATTTTATATTGATAGGATTTTAAGAGGTTTTTAGCCCTATGGTGAACCCTAAGTTCATGAGACAACAAACCCTAGCCAATAGAGAACCATAGAAATGCTCAGATATTTTGAAATGTAAACCAGAACCACAAAATAATTCAAGAGTCCTATCAAATTATAGGGTATAGTGTTAAGTGTTGAGGGTATAGAGTTTAAAGGAATATTGTTGAGGGTTGATGGATTAGGGTTTAAAGGTTGAGAGTTGAGAGTTTAAGGGTTTAAGGGTTGATGGTATAGGGTTTAGGGATTAGGATTGAGGGTTTAATGAATAGGGTAGAGGGTTGAGGGATTAATGGTTTAAGGTATATGGTTTAGGGTTTAAGTTTTAAGGGTTGATGGTCGAGGGTTTTGGGATAGGGTTTAGGGTTGAGGGTTGAGGCATTAGGATTTAAGGGTTGAGGGTTTAATGGTTTAAGGGTATTAGGGTTGAGGGTTTAATGTATAGGGTAGAGGGTTAAGGGTATAAGGCATAGGGTGAAGGAATATGGTATAGAGTATAGTGTTAAGTGTTGAGGGTTTAGGTTTTAAGGGATTATTGTTGAGATTTGAGGGATTAAGGTTTAAGGGTTGAGGGTTGAGGATTTAGGGATATGGTTTAGGGTTGAGGGTTAAGGTATTAGGGTTTAAGGGTTGATATTTTAAGGGTTTAAGGGTTGATCTTTTAAGGGTTTAAGGGTATTAGGGTTGAGGTTTTAATGTATAGGGTAGAGGGTTGAGGGTATAAGGAATAGGGTGAAGGCATAGGGTATAGGGTATAGTGTTAATTATTGAGGGTTTAGGGTTTAAGGGATTAGGTTAGAGGGTTGAGGGTATAAGTCATAGGGTATATGGTATAGTGTTAAGTGTTGAGGGTTTAAGGGATTATTGTTGAGGGTTGAGGGATTAGGGTTTAAGGTTCGAGGGTTGAGGGATTAGGGTTCAAGGTATAGGGTTGAGGGTTGATGGGTTAGGATTTAAGGTATAGGGTTGAGGTTTGAGGGTTTAGGGATAGGGTTTAGGGTTTAAGGTTTAAGGGTTGAGGGTTTAAGGGTATTAGGGTTAAGGGTTTAGGGTCTAAGGGTTGAGGGATTAGGTTTTAAGGGTTGAGGGATTAGGGTTTAGGGTTTAGGGATAGGGTTGAGGGGTTAGGGTTTAAGGGTTGAAGTATTAGGGATTAATGGTATTATGGTTGATGGTTTAATGTATAGGGTAGAGGGTTGAGGGTATAAAGAATAGGTTGAAGGAATAGGGTATAGGTTATAGTGTTAATTATTGATGGTTGATAGATTAGGGTTTAAGGAATAGGCTTGAGGGTTGAGGGTTTAGGTATAGGGTATAGGGTTTTTGGTTTAAGGGTTGAGGGTTGAGGTTTTAAGGGTTTAGGGTTTAAGGTTTTAAGGGTTTAAGGGTTGAGGGTATATGGTAGAGGGTATATGGCATATAGGGTGAAGGCATAGGGTAGAGGGTATAGTGTTAAGTGTTGAGGTATAGGGTTTAAGGGATTATTGTTGAGGGTTGAGGGATTATTGTATAAGGTTTAGGGTTTAGGGTTTAGGGTTTAGGGTTTAGGGTTTAAGGGTTTAGGGTTTAAGGGTTAAGGTTTTAGGGTTTAAGGGTTGAGGGATTAAGGTTTAAGGGTTGAGGGATTATGGTTTAGGGTTTAGGGATAGGTTTTAGGGTTTAGGGTTGAGGGATTGGGTTTTAAGGGTTGAGGGTTAATGTATAGGCTTGAGAGTATAGGGAATTCTGGTGTAACTTCAAATCATAGACAAAACAAGACATACATAGCACTTAAAAGATGTCATAATTTCTCAAAGAAAGGTCTCATAGATGAACCTCAACCCAACCCCCTATTTACGCATGATAAGAGTTAGAAAAACTTTACAAAATCAACTTTTTCAAAACACAAGCACGCTTTGAAAAAGTTGAAATTTGGCCATTTTAAGAGCAATACAAAATGTGCTCATGTTATAACATGAGGGTGTTTTTTCTTTCTCTAAAAATGATTAAAAAAGGTAGGACACCTATGATCCAAGGGCACATACTTTGTTATTCTCCTAATTTTGCACATGATCTGACAAAAAAATGATTTTTCATGCTATTGGGGAAAGCACATGCAATTTTTATACATTCCACCACCTTTGCACCAGCTCTGCACCACCTTTTTTAGGTTTTCCAACATAGAAAGGAGGAAATTAAAAAAAAAAAAAATCAAATTTGTTATATGAACTCAAATTTTCATATTTGTAGTGTTGCAATGTTAATGATGATTTTATTGTTATAATTTCATATTATACATTGGTTAATTCTATAGTTTTTAGTAATTCTATTAGAGTTATATAGAATTGAGCATTGAAAAGGAAGCAAGTTCATAAAAATCTCAAACTTTTGAGGAGTTTGATGCAAGAAGAAAAATAGACTACACATAATTGGGTAGTTTCTCCAATCGAATCTATAATTTTAAGTTATGTCAATTATTTATACATGTTCTTTACATTTTCCTTCATTCTCTTATGTTTCTTTATCACTTATTATCATACATGCTTAATATAATGCTTTGATTTTGTTATCATGTTGATTTTAGGATTAGATTTTGTTAATATAATCAAATGCATCATATTAATCATAGATTCAACTTCATTAGGTCTTTCAAAACTATCTTAGGATATTCATAGCTTCATTGGGACTATCGTAACTTCATTATGGAAATCATAATGAATCTATGGCAGTCCTAATGAATCTATGAACTGAACATGTTGGAAGATTGAAGAAGAATGGCTAACTATACAGTTTTTGTTGTCATTGATGTCACCATGTTATACGAGTTGTGACTGCAAGACTAAGTCATTGTTTGATCTAGTATTTTGGTCTGATATCTGAACCGGTATATAGTCTACATCCTCTGATATTTTTGTCTGTAATCCTTCGTGGTTGATTGTTGTTGCTTACGGTTTTTGGAAATAGTTTATGAACGTTGGAATCATGTATGTTCAAAATATCTCATGCACAGGCACTCGTATGGTGTATCATCGTTATCTTGTTGGTTACATTTTGTTATTAAGCCTATCTCTGAATGACCTCATGGATAATTAGTGTTATGGTGAATTAATTTTGTTATGCGGATATATGTGTGACCTATCTTAAGTCTATGTTGATATGGTGTAGTGTGCTACATGTTTTGATTTATTGTTTGGAAATATTTTATGAATGCTTGAAGCCAACAGTTGGTATTTTTGGTAAATAAGGATTACATCTAATTAGGCTAACCTAATTGATGCTTGTGGATGGATCAAATATATATGTTAGATAGTTTTTAAGATTAGAGAGAGATACAAGATTGTGAGGTTGTGAATGTGAAGAAGTGTGAAAATGATGAAGTGTGTTAAGTTAGTCTATTGAGCATCACCAAAACTGTATCAACACTTGTTAGGTGCACTCTTATCAATTCATTTAAGCTGTGAAGCCATTTTTTTTTTGTAATCCTTTTTATAGGTAGTGAGCCTCCTTGTGTAAGTAGTGATCTTTTGTATCTAGACAGTGTGTCCTATTCTAGGCAATGAGCCCTTGGTAGTGAGCCTTATATATTTATTTTTTGGAATCACTTTATATTGTGAGTTAATCCTCACTATGGTTTTTCCCTTATTGGGTTTTCCATGTAAAATCTGGTGTTCATTGTGTTGATTTTGTTTTTTGTTATCTGCATTGCATGTTCATATTTAATAATAGAATTGTGTGGTTGTGAAGTTGATAAGTGTTTTTAGTTTTGAGTTTGAATTTGGTGACAACTGATTCACCCCCACTCTCACTGGTCTTGTGCCTTTTAATAGAAGATTCCTTCTAATTACAATCTTTGTTGTGATAGGGTTATACAATTTTATGCCTTGTATTCTTTAGTGTAGTTTATGAACATGTAAATTCTTCTTCTATCATCCAATTTATGTATTCTTTCCTTTGTCAAAGATAATGCACTTTTTTGTTTTTTTTCAAACTTATGAGGTTCACTTCAACTTCAAAATGAAACTAATCACTAGAAACTTGTTGTAAAACCCTCTATGGCTAGGAAACAACTTCAACTTCACCCCAAACTAGAAAAATTCACTTATAGATGAAAAATAATCCAAATGGAAATATTGGTTAAGGTCTGATATGAAATGTGTAGCCAACTTAACACCCTCTTATATGAAATTACACTCAGATCTGAGTAGTCAATGCGCTCGAGCATCAAATAAAAATATTTATAGGATTGGAAATAAGTGAATAATTCCTCAAATTCCAACAAATATTCAAAAATGAATCCCTAGGGTAATGAAATTGCATGTATCTGAATTAGAGACCAATTTATCACCGTCAAAATGTCTTTATTTGATTTGCTACTTGCTAGAGTAGCTTAAATTGACTAATATGCACATTTTTAGACATACAATATTCAAGTTTTGTTTGGAAACAAAAAATATATAGCTGCCATATGTTGTAGGAATCTCATATGGTGAATATCCAAGAATTTTAGTAGCTAGAGATTAAAGGAAACATGCCACAAAGGCTACACAATGCCCCACAATTGCTTATATTTGATTTGGTGTTATCATATGATGATAGGAACCAACAATAAGAGATAGAATATGGTAGAAATGAAGTCTTGAAAGGCTAGAGCTGAAGGATGAACCATTGAAAATGTTGGTAAATGTCAAAAAAATTGGACTAAACTTTCCCAAACTGAAGTCAAACTCTCCTCCAAGGTTGGTGCACCCAATTGAATTTGAAGTTTCCTTAGTCTTCTTAGGGTCAATGTTATTATTTTGAACATTTGCATTAGTAGGATGTGGTAATGAAATATAACGAGCAACTTACACATCATAAGAAATAGATGTGATAAATAGAGCCACAATGTGACATAACATTGGGAACCATAAAAAAACCTACTAATCACTCTTATAGTATTAGCAAAAATGTTCCATACTTGGGGTTACCATACATCAAAATGAAAGAATAAACGAGTGTGACAACCAAGCCCTTATACAATTTGGCCCAATGTGGCAAAGCCATATAAGGACACGACATGACTAGTGGACCTAGATGGACTTTGTTGCCTTTTCCTTTGTCTTTCTTAATTCTACCTTTATCTTTGGAATTTTGTTTAGCTTATGTGCCTTGAGAACCCCATTTTTCAAAGATATACACTTTTTTGTTTTTTTTCAAACTTTATCAATGTCCACGCCTCTTATGTTGGTTTGATATGTGGGGAAGAAAATATATTAAGGTGAAAAGCCTTTTGGAATTATAAAATGGACTCAGTAAATGATAGACATACCTTTATTGGGGTCACTAACATAAATCCATTAGGATAGTCCTAATAAATGTAGGGCAACCATAGGCTCATTATGAATGTTAATTCATTACAAGTTGCCCCTCCTTAATTCATATATTGTGTATATCATAATTTCATGATAAATTATAGATTTATGTAAGTTATTTATTTACTCTATAGTACTATGGTGAAACTAATCTTTCTCTTTTTCATGCTACAGATACAATTCTTTGTCATGTCAGGGAAATGATCAAGGATTCCTCTAATACGAGATGATCAAGAAGCTAAGAATGTAAAGAAAAGAGAAAAAATGAGGAAACTTCATGATAAGATGAAATTGCACATGATTGAAGAAGATATGCCAATTGAAGAGGAACATGAACCATCAATGAGAGATATGGTATTAGCAACACAAAGGGAATGGATGCAAAACCTTCATGCAATGAGATATTTGAATCCCATTGTTGGAGACACGTCCTCTATCGCAAGTCAAGATGGAGGGACACTGTTGATGGTGTTTTCTGCACAACAACTCAAACATAATATAATATCCAATTTCTCTTGAAAGGTAAATCTCTATCAGCAAGCCTCAAGAGATAACCCAAAGGTCTCTAATGTCAGGTCTTGACTATGCATAAACAACTCAGTGATAATGTGAAAATTTTGGTAATCACAAGGGGCCTTACAAATGAACAATGTTGGAAGTGTACTTTCATTAGATGCATCAATATGGTGATGCTTTCAGTCCTAAAATTAACCCAGATTCAAAATAAACAGCAAAAGAGATAAGGGTTTTAGAGAGATTCAACTCTAAACTAACTCCTAAGATCAATAACAATAATGATGAATGCTACAAATGGAAATATCTCCAATAAAACCAATCCCTACTTGATCAAGGACAAGCCCACAACTCTGCATAAATGGTGCAATCTTCTAAGGAAATTAAAAATTTTCAAACTATGAATATTCATCCACATACCCAATAACTGGCACAATGTAAACAAGCATCCACAGTTGAACTTGGCACAAAATAAGGCCCAAACTAACTTTAGATAGAAAATTACAATCAGAAAATTGTTAAAAGTATGGGCCAGAGATTGATCAACATCATTAGCATTTTACCATTATTGCAAAAGAACTGAAATCTACCATCTAACATTGAGAATTGAGAACAAGAAACCATAAACTGTCAAAGTGTAACACAAATCTTGCCAAATCAAAAATCCAATTGCACTAACTTCTCCAGCATTACATAACAATTTCTAGTCTCTTTCCTCTCCTACAACTACTATCTTGTAGAATATAACTCCTAACTTAGCCAATTCTGGCTTCTAATCAGCTCTTCTAACGTAGTCTCCCCCCTCTTACAAATGAGAAGGCACTGGCCTTTTATAGAAAATTACATTTTGAATCAAAGGCCAGGATTAAATCAATCCAATGGCACAAATTACACCTCTAGAAGCATCCAACAGTTACATTTAATTTGGGACCTCATGGTACATCATCATCCAATTGCATGAAAGCAATTACATCATGGAAAAATGAGAAAACAATATTATGCCAACTTGTCATTAATGAAAATTCTGATTGGATGATGAAATCAACTTCACATGTCTTCCAGAAACCCCTTCCAACTATAGACAATTTGGGCATGGATTCTTATGTAAGTTCCACTTTTAAAATTTGAATTGAACTCTTCCATATTTCCCGTTTGGCACGAATCCATATGCAAGTTCCCCTTTTTGATATTTATTTAATCCTGAAAAATAGATATCGAGAACATTTTAAAATTTCAAGGAAAAAAAATCATTTTTTTTTCCATTTTTGGAAAATTTTGGGTTTTTGAAGGTCAAATTTTTGGGAAAATCCTTGGGGATAGAATTTCTCGATTCCTTCGAGGGTTGAAATACCTAAACCTCATAACTTTTTTCTAGAAGGAATTTTCAAAAAGTTCAAAAAGCAACACCCTAATTTTTGTCCTCTATCCATGGGTGCAAAAAATATTTACATCTAACATTGAAAATTCACTTCAAAATCCCCATTTTCAAATTCCAAGATAGGAAAATTTCCCCTAGAGCCTCAAAATATTGTCCTCATCAAACCCAATCTAGACTTAATCCCAAAATAACCTCCCAAGAAGAGAAAAACCAAAATTTGACCAAGCCAAGAGGCAAAGATGCAAAAGAAAAAAGAGGGTCCCCGCCTCCAGTGGGGCGTGTGTGCGAAAATTGCACAATAGACACCATCTACCATAATTCAAGATGGATGACACCATCTACTACATCTCAAATTGAAATTACATCATCACTCACATGTGAAGAAGGAGGTACATCATCTTTCCCAACTCGACTTCAAGGTACATCATATATTCCATCTTCAATTGAAGGTATGACATCTATCCCATATCGTTTAAATATTCATGAAATTCCTAATGTCAAGTAAAATTTACCTTTAAGAACACCTCCTAGAATTTTGCATAGAAAGCCCAAGTTTTGATTGATATTGATGAGGATATTTTGCAAATGATGGAAGCTAAGACGGTCTATTAGGATCTATCATGAAAGTTGCTTAGTGAATGTTTAATTTATGTAAATAGAATTTAATTCCTTAAACTTAATTTTAAGTTCTTAAAAATAAATTAAATAAATTAGAACTATATGAATAATAACACAAAAGAGAAGAAAATAAAATAAAATTTGATAATAGAGTTCACCAAAATGGCTACATCTCCAAGTTCCTCTCCAGTGAGTGATTGATCCTTGATTATGCTCCAAATGCTTGATTACAAGGAAAATTCAATCTACTAAAAATTATTTACAAAGTCTCCTTGGATGATAATGAAATGAAGAAAAAATTCCCCTCCTTCAAGTACAAATTAACTTGCCCTGAAGCCTCTCATAGCTGTTTGCACAAAGTTGAAATTATCTCATCATCTAATTCCCAATTTCCTCACCACTATTCTCCAAACCCAAAAATCTCCTCTTTAAATACAACTTAACATTCTATATGGGGGTTAACAAACATATTTTTTCATATATTTCCCTATCTCCTAAACTAAGCCCTTATCCCAATTTAAATCTCCTTAAAATTAATTTGGGCTTAATGTTTTTGGCACCCCTTGATTCATGGAATTCAGGTTGCATTTTAAGGTTTAATATAGTTTTTAATGCTATTCTTAGGGGCTTATCTTTACTTTGAAATGGATAAAGTTCCCACAAATACTGCCAAGAATGTGTGGTGCAATGGTGGTTAGGGGACATTGTTGGAGGGAGGTTGGCAATTCGAACTGCTCAACCCCTCCAAATTAGACATGTTATATTTTAAATAGCAAGTGATATACATATTATTCTAAGGACATAGTGTGCTCTAGCGGTGGTGCATGAAAGTAGCAAGGTGGAGGTCTCAGGTTCGAGCCTCCCCACTAAAATTTTGAACCGAAAAAAATCCAATCCATTGTCGCAAAGGTGCCACATGGCATCATTTCATTGGTCCACATGTCACTATTTAATTTGCCAATAGTTGTCACATGTCAAAGCACAATTGATCCACACCATCGCCTTGTTACCTGCCACATCACCTACCATGTGCCATTGACTGCCACTATGCCTACCACATCAACATGCTGACGTTAGCATCCGTGCTATCTTGGTTAACCCTTTTTTCTACAAACTTTGGCTAGCCATAAATTTTTTGTACGGACTTCGTTTGACATGATTCAAGTGGTGTTGGAATCATTTCAATGAGCACTTTGACATGATGTAGTTTTCTTGAGAATTTGGAACAATCATTTTTTTGGAGAAAAACATATCCACCTGGATCAATCCTCCCTACTGGAGAGCTTTTGGACCTCCAAAATCTTGATTACACAGAAAGTAAGTGAGGGTACAACTCCCTCACTTTTCCAACCTCCATCCATTTTTCTTTGCTAGGATTCATCCCTTTTAGTCCCACTCTAAGGTACTCAACAACACCCCTTCGTGAAGTTGACATTTCTATACAATTTCAATTTCTCTACATTAACCACTAAGTAGATATGCATATAAGGAGGTATATTTAAGTGAAAAGCAATTGTACCAATCTTTTCCTAAAACTCAAAGGGTCCATACCTAATCAGCTTGAGCTTCTTACCTTCACCTTACATTCTTTCCTTCCTAATGTGTAACCAAAATATGTCACCAACCTAAAATTGATTATCAACACAATGCTTATCATGTCGGGCCTTGTACTTTACCTATCTATTCTCCAATTGTGCTTCAACTACCTGATGAACTACTTGGATCTTTTGGATGAACTTCAAGGCCTTGTCTGCATCATGATGTCCATCTTTAACATCTTCCTTCCCAAAATAAAAATACATAGGTTTCCTTGGAAGATAATGGAAACAAGTCTCAAAAGGAGATCTTTAATTAAAAGAGTGTGTTGCATGGTTGTAAGCATGTTGCACATAATGTAGACTTTCATCCCACAACTTAGGATGCTTACTGTAGTAACCTATGAGAAGATGAACCATTTTTCTATTGAATACTTTTCTCTTTCCATTTTTCTATGGATGGAATGTTGTGCTCTTCTTTAGTCTTGTGTTCATAAGCTCCCATAATGCTGACCAAAATTCCCCCAAGAATCAAGAATCACGATCTAATACAATAGAAGTTGGAAGCCCAAAATGAACCCATACAAACTGGAAGTATAAGTGTGTTGTTAGTTCAGTTGTGACCTACTTTTTACAAGGCATCAAAATACACATTTTGTTGAACCTATCCACTACCACAAATAGATAATCATGCCCTTTCTTAGACATTGGTATCCCCCCAAAAGAATCCATTAAGATACTCTCCCATGGACGCGATGGTACAGGTAGAGGTGTACACAATCCCAACTTCCTATTGCTAGGCTTGTTTGTTGCACACATTACACATCCTCTAATGTATTTAGACACAAATTCTTGCATACAAGGCCAATAACAATATTTCTACAATTTTTACATTGTTTTACTTACCCCAAACTGTCCAACAATCAATGATGTATGTTCTTCTCTAATTACCTTTTCTCGGCGTTCATCTTGTGGAATACATAACTTTCCTAAATGATATAATATTTTTTCTTGCACATAGTAGTCTATCTCTTTTGCATGTTTTCCTTGAATTAATGTTGCATATATATCCTTAAATTCTTTTTCCTTAGCATATTGTTCTTGATAACTTTCATGTTCCATTGAAGTACTTTGAAGAATAATTGCAGCATTTGTTGTAGGAATCCTACATAACATATCTAATACTTTGTTCTGAACTCCTTTCTTATATTTTATAACCAAATGAAACTACTATAGAAAACCCATCCACCTAAAGTGTTTGCTTTGTTGCGATTTAGATTCATTGCAAATAATGAAGTGGTTGATGATCTGTGTGTATTATTGTTTCCTTACCCATTAGGTAGTGTTTCCACTTCTTTACACTTTGTACTAATGCATATAGTTCTTTATCATATGTGGGATAGTTACTTACCACAGTTGTGAAAGTTTTAGAATGAAAGAAAATAGGTTTACCTCCTTGCATGAGTACTGCTCCCATGGAAAATCCACTAGCATCTGTTTCAATTTCAAATGGTTGTTGTAGATCTGGTAGAGTTATAACTAGTGCAGTGCTTAGCTTTTCCTTTAAATTATCGAAGGCATTTTGTTGCGTACCTCCCTACTAGAAATATTTCTTTACACATGTTAGTTCGTGCAATGGAGATGCTATGTAGGAGAAGTTAGCTATAAACTTTCTTCAGTACTATATTGCACCTACAAAACTTTTGAATTTTGTAACTATGCTTGGCTTTGGCCAGTTTACAATAGCTTCAACCTTTGCAGGATCCACTTTCAAGTGACCTACTCCTACAATATAGCCTAATTACACTAATGATGTCTTAGAAAATTCACATTTTGACATCTTCACATACAATTTTTCTTTTCTCAATACATCTAGTACTTTTATCACATGCTCTACATGTTCTTCCCAAGTTCGACTAAATATAAGTATATCATCCAAATAAACTATGACAAAATCATCTATGAATGGTTGAAATACATCATTCATGACTCTCATAAAGTGATTAGGTGCATTAAAAATCCCAAATGGCATGACCAACCACTCATACAGTCCTTTTTTTTTCTTAAATGTTGTTTTCCATATATCATTATCTGGATTCTTATTTTATGGTATCCACTACACAAGTCCAATTAGTAAAATAAATTGAATTGATCAAGTAAATCATCTATTCAAGGAAGATGATACTTTCTCTTTATCATTATCTTGTTTAGGGCTCTATAGTCAATGCACATTCTCCATGACCCATCCTTCTTAGGAACCAAGACAATTGGAGAACCACAAGGAGAGGTACTTGGATGAATAACTCCTTTCTCAACCAAATCCTGAACTTGCTTCTTAATTTTCTCATTCTGCATAACTAATAAATGGTACATGTCAATGTTTGGAAGAGGCACATCTTGTTGTAACTAAATTTCATGATGTATCTCTCTCTTTGGTGGAAATCCAATGGGATCCTAAAATAAATCATCATAGGAAAAAACTACTTTTCCTAATTCAACTTTGTTCTTTGGATCACACCTTTTGAATGCCTCAAATCTTTTATCCTCTTTGGATTGTACAATCATCAATACAATTTTTTTACTAGCATTTACTAACCTCTTCATTTGTCTAGTATTCACTAGAGCTAGACTAGTCTTTGTCTTATGTGCACGTACAATGTATTCTTTACCATCCTTAAAAAGATGATATTTGTTTTCTCCCCTATAAAATATTTATTTCTAGTCATAAAGATAAGGACTCCCTAGTACAAGGCCACAAATATCTAAAGGAACCGCATCAACTTCTACCTCATCTATGAAATTTGTAGTGATGGAAAGTATTAACTTACATTGCTTTGTTACCTATAATTGTGCATCATTGCAAACCCATCCAAGTGGATATGGCTTTAGATGAGGTGGTGTAGCCAAGTTGAGTTTCTTTATAACTTCTTCAGATATTAAATTTACTTGAGATCCTGTATCAAACAAAGTATCAGCCTTAGTATGCTTTGTTACAACCCGAATATGAAATAACTCATTTCTATGCTTATCAATCTTAGGTGGAGAAGATTATTTACTTCCACTTGCACTTGCATTTGAAAAAATTGTATTATTAGAAAGAGATATACCTTTTCCTTTACCTTGGATCCTGGCAGCAATAATCTTTGTTTCATCCCTGGAATTAGATCCAAGATCTTATTGTGCTACAACAATAGTATTTTTTTTCCTTTATTTCCTCCATACTTCTTCGGCCTTATTTCTGGATGCAACTTCCAACACTTTGAATCACCATGCCCCTCCTTCTTGTAGTGGTAGCATGTGGGCTTATCTCCCTCCTTGATGGTAGATATATTTTTCCCCTTTCCTTTTCCCTTAGGTTTACCTTCAGGCTTAGATGGCTTCTTGATAGAATTTTCATTGAAACTACTCTTACCTTTCAACTCCAAATGTGTGGCTTGTACACATACTTCATCCATATTATTAGGATTTAAAACCAAAATGGTATTCCTTAAGTAAGAGTGAAGACTACCTGTATACTTGAGCAATGTTTCATGGGTATATAATGGGACATTAAGTGAAATATCATGCTTCCTAAATTCATGAGTATAGTTTTGGAAAAATTGACCTTTACTCTGCCTAAAAGTTTTCCAATTCATAGTTAAATATTGCATATGGCCTAAGGGATAAAACTAATTTTTTAGGGAAACCTTAAACTCCATCCAAGTTAAATTGACACTACCATGTCGAGCAATTTATGCTTGAGTTTTACTCTCCCACCAGGTGAGAGCAGTTCCTCCCAACCGAAGAGTAGCTAATTGGATTTTAGAAGCATCATCTAAGAGACCTTGAATCCTAAAGTATACTTCTACTTGTTGAACCCAATCATCTAGTTTCTCAGCATTTATCTCTCCATAATATTTAGGTAGTTCAAACTTTACATCCAACTTGATTACAGTCTTATGTGCACTTTTGAAAGGATTAGTAGAAGAAGTAGAATAAGAAGGAGAAGATGGAGAAGATGGATATGGAGGATTTTTTGGAGGCTCATCATCACCTCCTTCTCTTTTCCCTTTGTCCTCCTAATCTTCATGGTCCTCATGTTTTTCTTGCTTCAACAAACATCCTTTTTCATGCTTCTTCCATTCTTTCCTTTCCTAAAGGAGCACTTCCACCATAGCCTTCATGTTAAGAAAGGCTCATTGAAAACTTTTCTCATCGAGCTCAAAAATTCTTCCAGCTTCCATTTCTTCCATCTTTGATGGTGGAAAACTTCTTCATTTACCAATCTCAGGATTAACCTCTGCAAGCATGCCTTCACCTCACCGGCTCCTAGATCGCGTTAACATCCACTTTTGCAATCACTAGTCAAACAAGGCTCTGATACCAAATTGATCTGTTAGGATCAATGACAAAAGTTTCTTAGCAAATTTTTAATTTATGTAAACAAAATTTAATGCATTAAACTTAATTTTGAGTTCTTAAAAATACATTAAATAAATTAGAACTACAAAAATAATAACACATAAGAGAAGACAAATATAACAAATTGATCCCTCTCGAACGAGTGATTGATCCTTGATTATGCTCCAAATTCTTGATTACAAGGCATATTCAATCTACTACAAATTCTTTACAAAGTCTCCTCAGATGATAATGAAATGAATAAAATTCCCCTCTTTCAAGTACAAATTAACTTGGTCTAAAGCCTCTCATAGCTATTTGTATAGAGTTGAAATTATCTCATATATCTAATTCCCAATTTCCTCGCCACTATTCTCCAAAGCCAAAAATCCCCCATTTAAATACAACTTAACATTCTATATGGGGGTTAAAAAAAAAAAATCATATATTTCCCTATCTCCTAAACTAATCCCTTATCCCAATTTAAATCTCCTTAAAATTAATTTGAACATAATGCTTTTGGCACCCCTTAAATCATGGAATTCAGGTTGCATTTTAAGGTTTAATATAGTTTTAATGCTATTCTTAGGGGCTTAGCTTTACTTTAAAATAGACAAAGTGCCCACAAATACCATCAAGAATGTGTGGTGCAATGGTGGTTAGGCGACATTTTAGGAGGGCGGTTGGTGATTCAAACCACCCGAACCCTCCAAATTAGACATGTTATATTTTGAATAGGAAGTGGCATAGATATTATTCTGAGGATATCGCGTGCTCTAGCGGTTGTGTGTGAATGTATCAAGGGTGAGGTCTTGGGTTCGAGCCTCCCCACTAAAATTTTGAATCGAATAATATCCAATTCAAAGCCGCCTACCACAAAAGTGCCACATGGCACCATTTCATTGGTCCATGTGGCACCGTTTGATTCATTGATGGTTGCCACATGTCAGAGGACAATTAGTCCATGTCATCACCTTGTCACCTACCACATCACCTACCACATGTCATCAACTACCACTATAATTGCCACGACAACATCTATGGTGTCTTGGTCAACCCTTTTTTTTGCAAAATTTGACAAGCCATAACTTTTGTGTACGAACTTTCTTTGATGCGATTCAAGCGGTATTGGAATCATTTCGACGAGCACTTTGGCAATGAAATTTTCTCAAGCATTTGGGACAATCAATTTTTTGGTAAATAGTATATCCACCTAGATCATAAGATTCCAAAATGTACTTTGAAAGGATGTGCTAATAATATTTGGAGAGTTTTCTTTGAAAACTAATGAAACTGAAAGATATCAACTATTTGTTGAAATGATGAGAAATCTAAAGTATAGGTCCATTATGAAGATTCTTGGGCTGAGAACATCAAAAGCTTCATGTGACAAATTTATTGTGAAGAATCTAATGAGTGCATATGAGTCTCTATATGAGTATAGGTGGGTTTTTGTAATATCAACATAAGAGTGTTAGTGATAATACATCCCCCTTCAACCAGTTGTTAGTGATAATACATCCCCCTTCAACCAGTTGTATTCAAACTAGAGATGAAAAATAGTTTCTAAAAACTACATGAAATCTAAAATTGAAAGCATGCAAGAACATAGATCATGGAAAGTAATTCAAAAAGAATCATTAATAACATCATGTAACAATGAATATATATTGAATGATAACTATGAAAATTATATATACAATAGATAATTATCAAGATTTATAAGGTTGCTCCCAATAAGGGTAAACAAGTATGATATAACGTGTAGGTACATAGGAGATTAGCATCAAAGTACATATTTTTTTCCTTAGTATAGGAAAATGAAAATAAAATATGCCCCTAGAGGTGAAATATAAATCAACTAAGTACATATAGTTGGGTAAGGAATAGTCCAAGGGCATAACATATGTGATAAGCATCATGTGATGGCTCCAAATTTTATATGGCATAGGAAGGACTTACTTACCCTCTTTAACTTAAAGTTTCTCATTTTCTTGTTGCTACATTTTTACACATATATAGTGAATATTAGGTAGATTATACACATATTTATTCCCCTTCATTCACTTTGAATGGAATCTTATCTTGCAATATTGATGTATCCATCTCAACATTTACATTTTTTTGGAAACGATGAATCATTTGCAATAACCGTATTATTTTCTATCTTCATTTTATTCTTTATATTTTTATATTTTTCTCTAAGATAGGGTTATCATGTGCTATTATTTATTCAGTCTCAGTTATAAAGTTCATATTTAGGTTTTGGACAAGTTGATCAACAATAGTAGCATGTAGCACTTGGGAACGACCAGTTGATAGTTAGACCTTTCACTATCACATTTCAACTTTACTTATGTATAAAATCAAATCATATTTATAAAATTTTATTTATAATGTCATGCTCTAAAACTTCCATTTTGTTAGTTCCCTTAACCTACTATATAACATTCAACAAATTGTAAGTTTAAATGGTATCCTATGTGAAATCTACAAATCAAAACATAATCTTCAGCAACTAAGTCATTTAAGCTTTCATTTAGAGAAACAAGTTAGAATTTGTAAACCATGGATTTGAACATCTTATTGGCATTCACAGAAGAAATTTCATTAACTTCAGACAAAATCATCTTTAGACATATAAAAATTGAATCATATTACTCAAAAATATCAAAGGGAGGAAATGATATAAGAAACCAAATTTATCCAATTCTAACAATCTACATCTTCTCTCTGAGATAAAAATAATAGTTCATGGAGTGAAAAGGGTGAATTAGTCATCATAGATTAAGTTGGTAAAAAATGAGTAGAATATTGTAACGCATAATAATTAATGGAGACACTAGGATGGATTGCATTGTGTAAGAGCCCCCAACCCCTACCATATCTCACAATACTGAGGTGAAGCGATGGTGATTGGTTGAGGAAAAGGTGGTGCCACCTATTGAAATGACAAGGCATTCCTCATAATGTTGTGACACTGATGCTAAAATAGCAAGGAATTCCTCATAATGGCATGGTACCATTGTTGAAATGGCAAGGAATTCCTCATAATTTCATGGTGCCACTATTGAAATAGCAAGGCATTCCTCATAATATCATGGCACCACTATTGAAATGAAAAGGAATTCCTCACAATGTCATAGAACTGCCATTAAAACGGTAAGGTATTCCTCATAATGTCACGGAGCCACTGATCTCATCTTTAAATTCATTAAAGCATTCAGTTCTCCTATGGTGGTTGCATCACTTCTAGTACAACTACTTATCCTTCCAAATCCTTCACCGCTATCCATTATCTTTGACTGGCTCAATGATCCTATTTCACACCCCTGCTTGTCAAAACGTTCCAGGCTACATTGTACCGGCAATTTCTCTTAAGAAACCAAAGTATGAAAGGGAAGAAAAATTTGATGAGTTGTTACTCAAAAATTATGGCACTTAGAAAAATTTTGTTTGAAGGTATAGGGTCCCTCTACAATAACCTCTCTTAGTTTTTTATACCTCCAATCCATTTGCCCATGGTGACAAGTTTTCATTCGATAGAAAAAGTGTTAGATGCATGTAGTGTCAAGTTGCAAGGTGGTGTAGTTTCTATTATGTTCATCATGCAAACAAATTGACAGTTCTAACATGTTTAGGGGGGTATTTTTATTCTAGGCAACACCCTATTTTGCACCCTTTCATGATGGAACATTCTAGACTACATTGCATCGATGATTTCTCTAAAGAGACCAAAGTGTGAAAGGGCAGCAAAATTTGACAAGTTGTTACTCAAAAATTGAGGAAATTAGAAACAATCTATTTGAACATACAAGGTCACATAGGGTCCTTCTAGAATAATCTCTCTTTCATATCTCCAATCCATTTTCCAATGGTGACAAGTTTTCAATCAATGGAAAAAGTGTCAAATGCATGCAGTATAAAGTTGCAAGGTGGTGTAATTTTTTTTTGTTCATTGTGTGACCAAACCAATAGATCCAACACATCTGATTGGGTAGATTTATGCTAGGAAAGGTCTTGTTTCGTACCCCAGCATGTCAAAACATTATACGCTACATTGCACCAATGATTTCTCTTAAGAGACCAAAGTGCAAAAGGGCAGAAAAATTTGACGAGTTGTTGCTCAAAAACCATGGCACTTAAAAAACATTTTTTTTGAAATTACAAGATCATGTAGGGTCCCTCTACAATAACCTCTCTCAATTTATCATACCTCCTGTAGATACCTAAATTTAATCACTTCCATATGATTAAATTTGTTGCGTTCACGCCTATCATATTAATATTAATTTATTAAATTAATATTACCCCTGTGTCTCATACTGATAAAGTATTTAATTTAATAATTAATACTTTGTCTTTTACTTTATTCCTCTCTAAATTAAATAAATACACTAATTTATTTAATTTAGTCACTTATCCTCCTTTTGATTTAAAAATCAATTTAAAATTCCTCACTTTCTCTCTCCTTGTCACATCCTCCAACATTTGCCACTTGCCTCTAACCTTCTGTTAATTAGCCTAATCCAATATTTGCACAACCTTAACCAAAATCATTAACTAAATTTAGCACCTCTTTTTGGTCAATTCTTCCTTTTTTCCTTTTTGATGTTAGCCCTCTCTCCTATGTGAATTTTTAATTCACATTTATTTTCTCTAGACTCCCCTCCTTTAAATGTGAATTTTTAATTCACATTCCATTCTCCCAAGGCTTCTAGAACCTTGGACTTGTCACAATCTCCACATGTGACCAAGTCCCACCTTTTTGGAACCCACCTTTTATCCTCTAGATTATCCTATGAATGTGAATTTTTAATTCACATTTATCCTCCCAACCACCTTTCCTTTTCCCATGTAGATTTTTGAGGAATTCTAAAATTCCTCAAAAGTCCCTTTCACTCCCACTTGGGGACAAGAAATCCCTTTTTGTGGAAATCCTCTCATCCCCCAAGGTGCATGTCCTTTTCCACCTCATGTACCTTTTTGACAACTCATCTCCACCTCATATCCTCTTGTCCATTTCACCCACCATAGCCCTTCATCTTGGCCTTGTTGGATCAATCTTGACCCTTGAATTCTCTAGAGAATTCAAGATCTCCTATAAATACCCCCTCCTCAAGGGCATTTCCACAACACTTTAGATTTGAGCACCCTTATGCTGTTATTTTGCATTCTCAACACTTTTCACTTCCATACTTACATGCTGTCCATTTGAATCCTCAAGCATTTGCAATCAACTAATCATCTTTGCTAGTCATCTTGCCTATAGAATCTTGCATTTTAGTCATTCAATCTACCATCTAAGGAGCACACAAGCTATTCAAATCGAAGGCTAATCAAGGAGCAACCAACAACAAGGAAGGTGATATTGTCCTATTTTGTTTATCTATTTCCTTTCTTATTCTAACTCTCTTTTGGCTAATCTTGAGGTGTCCTTGGTAGTTTATCATTTCATGTTTCTTAGTTAGATTCACACATTTAGAGTAGCATAAAATATCAAGGTATACACCTCAATCCCCTTTCTCATGGTGACAAGTTTTCAATTGATGGAAAAAGTGCAAATGAATCACGGTGTAAAGTTGCAAGATGGTGTAATTTTCATTTTTCATCATGCACAGCAAACCAATAGTTCCAACACATTTGGGTGGGTAGGATTATGCTAGGAAGGTCATGTTTCATACCCGACATGTTGAAGCGTTTGGGATACATTGCACCAACTGATGAGACCAAAGTCGCGAAGGTGAAAAAAACTTTGACAAGTTGTTACTTTCAGAAAACATGGCACTTAGATACATTTCATCTAAAGTTACAAGATCATGTATGGTTCTTCTTCAATGACCTCTTTCATTTTTTCATACCTTCAATCCATTTTCCCGTGGTGACAAGTTTTTAGTCGATGGAAAAAGCATCAAATGCATGCAGTGTAAAGTTGCAAGGTGTTGTATTTCTTGTTCTATTCATCATGCAACCAAACTGATAGTTTCAACATGTCTGAATAGGTAAGTTTATTCTATGAAAGGTTTTTTTTTGTACCCCAGCATGTCAAGGCATTCCAAGCTACATTGCACTAATGATTTCTCTTAAGAGACCAAAGTGTGAAAGGGTAGAAAACTTTGATGAGTTGTTACTAAAAAACCACGGCACTTAGAAAAAAAAATATGAAGATAAAAGGTCACATAGGGTTCCTCTACAATAACCTCTCTCATTTTTTCATACCTCTAATCCATTTGCCCGTGATGACAAGTTTTCAATTGATGGAAAAAGTGTCAAATGCATGTAATGTAAAGTTGCAAGGTAGTGTAATTTTCACTTTGTTTGTTGTGTGACCAAACTAACAATTCCAACATATTCAAGTGGGTAGGTGTATGCTATGCAAGGTCATTTTTTTACCCCAACATGTGGAAACATTCTAGGCTACATTGCACCAGTGATTTCTCTTAAGAAACCAAAGTGTGAAAGGGTAGAAAATTTTGACAAACTGTTACTCAAAAATTGTGGCACTTAGAAACATTTTATCTAAGTTTATAGGGTCATGAAGGGCCCCTCTACAATAGCCTCTCTCAATTTTTCATATCTCCAATCCATTTGCTCGTGGTGACAAGTTTTCAGTTAATGGAAAAAGTGTTAGATGCATGTAGTGTAAAGTTGCAAGGTGGCGTAATTTGTGTTCTATTAATCATACGACCAAATAGATAGTTCCAGCATGCCCAAATGGGTAGGTTTATGCTAGGAAAGATCTTGTTGTGCACCCCAACATATTGGAACGTTTTGGGCTACGTTGCACCAGTAATTTCTCTTGAGAGACCAAAGTGAAAAAGGGTAGCACACTTTGACAAGTTTTTACTCAGAAACCAAGGCACTTAGAAACATGTTTTTTAAAGGTATAGGATCATGTAGGTTTTTCATACCTCCATTCCATTTTCCTGTAGTGACAAGTTTTTAGTTGATGGAAAAAGCGTCAAATGCATGTAGTGTAAAGTTGCAAGGTGGTGTAATTTTTTTAATGTTTGGATGGGTAGGTTTATGCTAGGAAAGGTCCTTTTTTGCACCCTAGCATGCTAGAACATTCTAGGCTACATTGCACCGATGATTTCTCTTAAGAGACCAAAGTACGAAAAGGCAGAAAACTTTGACGAGATGTTACTCAAAAATTGTGGCTCTTAGAAACATTTTGTCTAAATTTGTAAGGTCACATAGGGTCTCTCTACAATATCCTCCCTCATTTTTTCATTTATACAAGTCATTCCACTATGGAAAAAATGTTTCAGATGTTCCAAAATGTGTCAATTGTATTTAGTAAAAAGTTGTCGAGAGGTTTTGTTTACATTCATCTTCTAGGGGTAAACTAATAATTCGAACATGTTGGGGTGGCTATAGAATAAGTCCATTTTATGATTTTTGGTCAGTGTAGGTGTCTTTATAATCTTATGACTGAATAATCTACACCAAACTAGTATCTTCTATTGCTTGAACTCAATGTAGTCATAAAATTTTTGGTCAATATAGGAAGACATTTTTTTGAGATGAAGGAAAATGTGGGAATGAAAAATATGTCTATAAATTTGAATTAGTGATCGACCAACTAGAGGATGGGTACTTGAATGGTTGGGTACTTAAATATACTTGAATAAAATTATTGGGAACATAGTGTAAATTGTTTGTACTTTTTCTTGAATAAAACTTGATTCCATAACTATATGCCAAAAATATGTCATCCAAGACCACAAACACATATTGGTGTAGGAAAGATAATAATTAACCAACAATTATAGGTGAAATGAATGTGAAATAAGTTATGAAGCATGGAGTACACTTGGATTTTAAATATTTTAAGTAAACCATCTACAAATATCTTTTGAAGCTTGGATTTATAATGCAAATACAGACACCATCAATAAAAAAATATGTATTAACCAAATAGCCGTATAGGGATACATCAATATATGTCAATATAAGTATAACATATATACAAAATATCCCTATAGGAATACATCAATATATGTCAATATAAGTATAACATATATACAAAATAGCAATATAGGTTTACAAGAATGACATATGGGCATACAATGTCACGTATATATAGTACAAAATATATGTCCAAAAGTGCCATATAGGCATATAATAAAAGACCCTAGTAAATATTCATTCCCTTCCAAGTGAAGAAAATAGATCATGGGTGGCATTTGATCATTAGGGGGATGGAGATGCGTATGACGGTGGTCTACTTCGAACTTGAGGGCTAGACCTCCTCTTTAATTCTTCATGGAGTCGTTCCTATTACAATAAAAAGTATATACATTAATATATAAAAATTGCATTATATAAAATGAAATATTTAACAAAATGATCACTTAACACCACCACATGATCTCTCTCCTCGTTTGCAATAGAAGCATGCTCATGTTGTGGAATTGTAAAGCCCTATAGCAACCATCCATATAGAAATTAAACTAAAAATAAATAATCATTTGATTTTTTAATAATGAGTAGCTAAAAAAATGAAAGTAATTTGGAATTTACCAATCTACCTCATACCCCTATCAAAGGCATCGAGCTCTCTATTGCAGTAGAGACACCATGCTTCATTTCCCTATCAATATTAGGATGAGTATTTACTCGCATCATCTAAAAATAAAACAACATTATTCAATTACAAAAACTAGAAGAGTGATGGAAGTCATGGCTTATAATGTATGAGATAGTCAACAAAATTTTGAGTACTTATTGAACTATATATTGTTTCAAGGGTTTGTATGTTTCATGAGGACAATTTCAAAGTAAAGGATAGTCACAAGATGACAATCCTAGGGAAAATTATATCATGCAAGCAAGGGAAAATATCATGATTACATAAAGAAGTCATGTAAACCTTTGTTGATGTGAAGTGTGAAGAATTTTTGAAGTGGGGATAAGATTTATGGAAATAATGTAAAGCATGATAGTGAGATGCATGAAAAGAAGCAATAATGAGCATTGTCAACTAAGAAAATAATGTAGTGATAGTGATCAATGAGGGGATTGTTGTCATAAGAACTTGATAAGAATTTTCACCTATAAAGACACTCCATGATTTTCATAAAACCTCAACATTTTATTCATATTCATGGGTGAATCACAAAGAAAAGATATCTAAGAAATGAAGTGAGATATCTTCATTACAATGGACAGTGTAATATTCACATAGGAAAAGTAATGATCACAAGGATAAATGATGAATATAGTACAAAAAATAAACAATAAAGGATATATCATAAATAAAGAATTGTAATAGGATAGTTACATAAGACTGAATATGATGGTCTAAAGTCACAAGATGTAATAGGATAGTCACATGCATTTCAATACCAAAGAATGCTTCAAGGGGTAATTGCAGGAGATGATTTTTATGAGGAGATACTTTATATATTTTCAACCAAGATACCTCAAGGTAAAGAGTGCATAATAGTCATGTTATGTGGTGGTAATCACATGAAATCAAATGCTACAAGATAGTCTCATAGGAGAAGCAAAAAATTTAGTACAATGGTATAACAAGACCATGCATAGTTTATTATTAAAGGATATTTTAGAGTGGCAATGCCCTTTTAATGATCATATTCATAGAGGATAGTCCTTGTGAAGGGATAGAAAGAGGGCATATATTTCTAAATGATAATTGGACAATACCTTGTCTATGGAGTAGTTACCATTGAAGATAATTCATAAAAGATGGCAGTATACAGTAAAGAAAGAAAGAGAGCAGTCGTCTATGATGTCGAGCACTTCAAAGGTATAAATGAAAGTCTATAGCCATAGTGTATGAATGCAATATCATAGTCATCATGATAATTATAGTAAACATAGGAAAAGGGTAGTAATTATATCAATATCTTGAGCAACATTCATGAGCCCCACAATGAGTAGAGATATGGTATGCTACAAGCTAGTGATGACAATTAGGAGGGTAAGAGTGAAATGGTATGCTACAAGCTAGTGATGCCACTAGCCTATATTTTTGGGGGTCAACAACACAAAAAAATTAAATTCATAGATTATGAAGTGCATAACAAGATAAAATAAAAATAATTAAAAAGTACAAAGCATACTTACAAACTATCTAGAACCTTCAAGTCATTAAACACTATTCAATTGCATACAATTTTTTATTTTAAAATTATAAATAGTTTGTATTGCCTAAGTGAAATTTTGATGACCACCTCCATTGGTAGGTGTTTTTGTTGAAGCTTTGAGATTAACTTATTCAACATCCAAGCTGAGATATAAGAATACCATTCATATAAAATTTAGCTATTCACATGTAATATTTATAATTCTTTATTAGTTACATACCTCCACAGTACATGTAGTCGTATAATAGGGAGGTGGAGGACCAGTGAAAATAGAGTGAATGCTATGACCCTAAAATTTCATTACAATAATTCAGCTAATTTAGTTAATCTTTCATTTCAAAAATGAAATTTAATAAATTATTTTCAATGAACTTGCTAACATTTATCTAACTATCAAGGTTGAATGCCTCATTAAGGAGGGAATCTATCATCACTATAGTTGTAGATGTACCTTGGGCACCTACATCCTAACTATGTGTTGGATCATAAACACAGAGTGACCCAAAATCTTGAAAATAATGAGGTGGAACTCTAATCCCCAAAGACTCGCTTGGCTCACCCTATGTTAGAGGATTGGTATGTTGTATGAGGCTCTAGGTGATGGAACTAATTGAGTGTAATGTATCAACCTTAACACTATCTTGCACAATGGAAGGGATAGTCACATGCTCATATGTCAGTCTAGTGAGTGCTCGTCTTGCTGGTTGTTGTGCATCAATATGTGCCCCAACTTTGTTCTATGTGGATCCCCCACCTCTACCCTAGAAGTCTTGCATGCCAAAATAGTTTAGGATTTTATTGAGGACAAACTCACTGTAGAGTTTCCTCAAAAAATATTGTGGCACCTCGTTGTTGTTTCATGGAGGATGGTAAAAAACCATCCACCACCTCCTCCAAAAAAAATTCTTTATCTTGTGGTGGTTGCACAAATGGATAGGGAACCTCTTGATTGAAGGATGTAAAGGTTGATTCATTCTAGGGTTTTTGAATAGTGCACACAAGTCAAATTTTGTAATTTTTTCATATTAAACTTGTTTATAGGATAATTTATCTACATAAAATTATCTAAACTCACGTCTCTTCTCTAACCAACTACTTATTTTCTTGCTAATTGAATCTACATGTGATACTATCAATTCAAGTGATTGATCAAGCATGGATCTATATGAGGTTGAGCTTGCAGGATCTTTCAATCTTGCAATTAACTCTTAAATTTTTTTTGTTATTTTCAATTTTCCCCATTAAATTTTCTTGAGTTCTTGGAGCATGTTGAGGAATTATTGGAGGTGTTTGTTGGGGTTGTTCTTCGGAAGGAATTTAGGCATGAGGTGAATCAAGATTTTGAGGAGAAATTTGAGGAGGGTTTGGAGGTGCATTATCATTTCCTAAAAATTAAATAAATTTACATCAAAAACATATTAAATATACCTATTTGATGCTAAATTCACACAAAACATAGAAATTACTCACCTCTTTGACCTCCCCAATGTTGTGGCGACATTTTCATGAAGATTTGATGGATAATTCAAGCAAATTTGGCCTTCCAAAAGTACAAGAATGTTATGCAGGGGTTTCAAGCCATGGAGGAGAATTTAGCTATTGCAAAAAAATAAAAATAAATGAGCTTTTGGTTTTTTTTTAAATAAGATATAGCATGCTCACATTATAACACAAGCATGTTATATCTTAGGAGTGACCGAGCCTAAGGCTCAGTCACTCCAAAACATAATGTGAGCAAGTTATAATGCACTCGTGTTATGGATTTTTTTTTTAAATCAATTGGGTGGTACCTTTTTGGTCCCCCATCTTTCTGCACCTACCCCACAAGTATGCGTTATAGTTTTCTCACATTATAATTTCCTTAGGCTATAATGTGAGCATGTTATAACATGTTCACATTTGTGTGAATTATAAGGAAACCAAGTAGGGAGAGATAAGAATATTGAGAAAAAAAGAGTGAGATATAAAGATATGAAGAGATGGAAAGAGGAAGAGATAAAAATAGAGATAAAAGGATATATCTCTCCCTCCATCCCCATCTCTTCCCACTATATATCTTTATGTCCCTATCTCTTCCTCTCCCTCTCTATTTGTATCACATTGTATATACCTCTCTAGATACCTCTATCTCCCTATCCCTCTATATCTCTTTATATATCCCTCTTTATCTACTAAGCTCTCTCTCCTTATATCACTATCTCTCCCTCTCCTTCTGTATCTCTTTCTCCCCCTTCTCTCTATCCCTCTCTCTTTATTCCTACCTCCATTTCTTTTTCTATATTTATCTCTCCATATACCTCTATCTATTTCTCTCCCTCTCTCCCTCTATCTTCATGTTTACCTCGCCCCCCTGCTCTCTCTCTCTCTCTCTCCATATTTATCTTTCTTTTACTCCATCTCTTTATTTTTATCTTTGTATCTCTTTATCTCTCTCTACCTCTAGCTCTGAATCTCTCTATATCTCTCCCTATCCCTCTCTATCCCTCTCTATCTCTTTGTATCTCCCTCTATTTATATCTCTCCATCTCCCTCTCTCTACTCTCTCTATCCATCTTCCTCTATTCCTTTATCCTTATCTCTCTATATGTCTCCATATCCCTCTCTATCTCTCTCTATCTCTCCCTCTCTCCTTCCCTCTCTCTCCCTCTCCCTCTCCCCCTCCCTCTCATTTTACCTCTCTCTATATATTTATATCTCTCTCTATAGACCTATCTCTCCCTTTTCATATCTACCTCTCTCTTCTCTTCCCATATTTCCCTATCTCTCCCTCTTTCTCTCTCTCTATCTCCATCTCTATTTTCTATCTCTATATCTCTCTATCTCACCTCTCTCTCCCTATCCCTCTAGACATCTCTCTATATCTCTCCCTCTCCCTCTTCCTCTCCCCTATCCCTCTATATGTATTGATCTCTCTCTCCATGTCTCTATCTCTCTCCCTATCCTTCCCTAACTCTCTATATCTCACCATCTCTATACATACACACACACACACATATGTATTTATGTATCTATCTCTCTCCTTGTCTCTCTTTATCTCTCAATATTTTGACCTCTCCCTCTATATATATTGAGATATCTCTCTATGTCTCCATCCATCCCTCCTTTCATCTCTCCCTCTCTATATTTATGTGTCTATCTCTACTTCTCTCTACCTCACCTCTCTCTCTCTTTCTCCCCATCCCTCTAGATCTCTCTCTCTCTCTCTCTCTCTCTCTCTCTCTCTCTCTCTCTCTCTCTCTCTCATCTCTCTCTCTCTCTCTCTCTCTCCCTCTCCCCTCTCCTTCTCCTCTCTTCCTTTCCCATGCCCCTATCCTCTTCCTCTCTCCCCCTCTCCCTCTCTCTCTAAATCTTTAAATCTATCACTCTACTTATATCTCCCCCATCTCTCTCTCCCTACCTCTCTATCTCCCCCTCTCTATATATACCTCTCTCTCTCTCTTCCCATGTGTTCCTATCTCCTCTATCTCTATATCTCCCCCTCTATTTATCTATCTCTACTTCTCTTTGTTGAACAACCAGAATACTAAGAAGGGGGTGAATCAACATTCTCTTAAACCATTCAAAAATTAAAAATCTAATCACCAAAGCACATTCAACTATAATAAAGAAAAAAAGAATGAAACATTAACAACACCACAAAACACATCAACGCCAAGATTTTTACATGGAAAATCCAAAATGGGAAAAACCACGGTGAGGGTTAGCTCACAATATATTATAACTAATTATAGTATATTTATAGAAGTGCTCACTACAGGTGGACTCACTGTCCAAGTGGACTCACTACCCATAGAGAAAAAGATAGAAGATTAAATGTGGCTCGAAGCCTATTTTGAATTATTAAAATTGCATATATCATATGCATGAAATACAATTCCAATGAAGCTCAATAAACTGATTTAACAAACTTCATTGGATCCTTATCTAACACTTTGCTTTCCTTTGTATTCACATCACCTAAATCCTCTACTAAACATTCACAACTTAAATTTGTACTACTTTGATAATATTCACATGTAGAATCTTCACATCACACATCATATGTACAATACCATATATCAAAAAATTGGAAAGATCTAACGTATATATTTTCATCAATTCTAACATCAATTAGGTCAACCTCATTAGATGTAGTACTCAAAATATAATTTTTCAACTCCAAAAATTTCATGCATTTCTTACACCAAGATTAAAAACTCAAAATAACTTAAAATAGGTCAGCATGGACCTATAATAGATCCTTCATAAGACTGCAATACTTATTTATCCTTTGTATACCTTCAAGCTTGTTAGGTCAGCATAGCATAAGACCTAATAACAAAATCCTTCAACTGTGTATCCATATCTTGACACGTGAACCTCAAAATTTAATTCCAACTAGAATTCATACTCTACTACCATCTGGAAACTTATCCTCAAAAGTGAAAATCCAAAGACTTATCTGCAGAGGAGAGTGAACTCTCCCACAGAACTACACTGTATAGAAAATAACTATAATTTTCCAGGACAAACTTTGTTACTCATAACTTTCAATCCACTTGTCAAAACATTCTGAAATATTAGAATTAGATACATCTATTATCCACCAAAATAATGTTAGAAGCATAGAGTGAAACCTCTATTTGTGGAGTGGTGCAGACCCAAACACAAATTCTCTATTACCCTAAATTAGCCGAATTGACACTTAGTCAATTTCACACACAACTTACTTTTTTGGATCAAACAATCTTGCAAAGATGTCTTCCTCAACAACTCAAAAACCTATTGGAACTAATCAAAATGGTCTGCAACTAAAATCTTTACATAATTTACAATGTTGACATCAATGACAACACTACAACACATTGTTATATACCTTTTCTTATTCATCATGCTCATGTTTCCAAACAACAACATCAATGACATTCTTCCAACAATCTCCCCAAACTTTCAACACTCTCTATCTCATAATTTCTCTTTCTATCCCTCTCTATCTCTCTATCTCTCCTCTCCCTCTCTCCCTCTCCCTCTCCCTCTATATTTTTCTCTCTCTATCCATATCTTTTTCTACCTCTATCTTTGTATGTCTCTATTCATCTCCCTATGTTACTATCTCTCCCCATATGTATCTCTCTTTTTCTCTCTAAATCTATCTCTATATCTTCTCCCTCTCTATATCTCTCCACTTCTCTCTCCCTTCATTCCTCTCTCTCTCTCTCACTCTAACTCACATTCTATATCTCTTTGTCTCTCCCTCTTTACCTATCTCTCTCTTTCACTCTATCTCACCCTTAACATCCCTCTCACTTTATCTCACCCTCTATTTGGCTCCCTTTTCATCTCTCCCTCTATCTTCATCTCTACCTCTCTATCTCCATAACTATGCTTCTATATCTCCCTATTTATATCCCTCTCTCCCCCTCTTCTTCTCTCCCTATTGGAATACTCAAAAAATGTACAAATGTGAGCATGTTATAACACACACTCACATTATAACATCATCACATTATAATGCACTCACATTTGTTGAAATTCCACAAAATAATAAAAAGGCATGTGGATCCCATAATTTTGGACCCACTTTCTTTGTTTTACCCTACAATCTATTCTTTATTTGACATAGAAACACACTTTTCATGGTGTTGACAATATTTCAATCATTGTTTAGAAATTCCACCACCTTTTCTTATTTTTCCAACTTAGAAGAATTGCAAATTGCATGTTTATAGATTGAATTTGATATTTTGAACTAATATTTTCATGTTTTGAAGATTTGGAATGATAATTATCATAGTTTGTGTTTGAATTTGATAACATATAATCACTATTTTCATATGTTGTACTAATTATATTATTTTGATATAGAATTAAACATAATATGTAGGAAGTTGGAAAAACTCAAATTTTGGAGGAGTGTGAACTTGAAAATGAACTAGATGGCATCATGCAATTAAGAAAATAAATCCTAGAGTTCAAGGTATGTTTTATTTTCCTTTGTACCTTTTTTTCATACTCCCTTCTAATCATACTTCATGTGCAACATATCCTAGTGCTAATTAACTTTATTTCAACCTAATTTTTAAGCCTTTCATCGTTCATATCCCTTCTCTTTCCAATAATTTTGATCTTGTCACTAATAATTAATTCTCATGGATTTTTATCATTACACTCACCTATCTAAGCTAATATTAATCAACATCATAACATTATATCCAAAATATAGCATTTGAATTGTGTTATCAACCCTACAAGTGGACCTAGATCTTTGTGAAGTGATAATTTATTGAATGTACCTGAAGAGTCTAGACACATGGAGATGTATCAATGACTCTTTTAGGTATGAATATTATAAAATAAATAAATAATTAAACAATACAAACATTAGGACTAGCAAGGTGTATGACACACCTAATCCCAACATTGTTGCACTTTTCATATACTTTTCAAGAGAAAAATTAAGATTAAAAACCATGAACTATCTACCAAAGGTCTAACCATGTTCTACCAATTTAATCTTTTGTACTCAAAGGTTTCAAAAAATATTTGTAACATCTTCCAAGTAACTATCATCTTGACCACAACTATCTCATCTTTCATCATTTCCAAACATGAAAGATAAGAACTCTAAGACAAGATGACACACTAAATATCACATAGACACACCACTATATCCAAACTCAACCTACTACTAGAACATAAATGATAGATAGGTTGGATGAAACAATCATTGTTTCATGCTCTGGGTTTTACTTGCAAGACCTCTAGGGTGTTTCACTCCACCAATTGAAACCTATAGGAACTCTTCCTTCTTAGGGTCCCCTGATTTCTCCTTGCAAACCCAACTATCAACTTAGTTCCTTCTACCAAGTCAAGACTTGGTGCCCTCCTGAAACACTTGCCTTAGCCCTTAATCCACCATAAAGGCTACAAATCCTCCAAATCTTGAATTTAACTTTGCAAGGATGTGGAAGTGTTTCTAATGACTTCAATCCATCCTAATTTGGTTCTTGAGGTTCCACTTGACTCCATTTCCTAGTCGCTTCCACCAAACCCTCATTTAGGCCTAAAAAGGCTACTAGCCCTAGGAGCCCCAATTAGGCCTCCTTCTCTGAGAAATCAGGTTAGTTATCCAAATCTTTCCAAAGAAAACCCCTATCTTTTCTTGGGATCCCTAGTTCATATGAACACCTCTCAAAGCTTTTTGGGGTATTGGGTCTCAGTTGTCCGTACAAAGGCTTAACCCACAATTTAGCAAAATTAGGCCTTACAAACCCTTCCCTGACTTCACTACAAACTGTTATGTAATCCTCACACCAGATGGATTGATGGAGCTTCCTCCTCCATTCTATGTCTTGGCTAGGCATGTACCTACCCTCTCTACATCGTGACTTGATATGAAATGGGCACCCCTGCAAATCAAGTGCTCTGCACTTTTTGTCTTCCCTAGCCGGACTCTTCCTGGCTCACCTAGGGAAAGACTTCCACAGTAGCTCCTGGGTTTTCAAAGGCCATAAACCCTACCATATGTATATACATGGAGTCTAGTCACTATTCCCAAAGGGTCATATAATTTTTATGGTGGGAAAGTGATCTAACACTCCATTTTCACAAAATTGCCTAGTTCAGACCAGCAACAGTGTGAAATCAAAACTATTTACAAACAATGCTTGAAATTGAATAAAGAAACCAACTAAAATCACACACTGCTTGATGAACTACTACACTATATCCTACACAAGTTATAGTGCCATGATTAATCCATTAAAACCTCACTTCAATGCAAAAATTAGAAAATTCAGTCTTAAACAAAATTGCTTCCCTTGAATTCACAAAACTTCAAAACATAACAAAATGCTTCTAACCCCACTCCAATGTCGAGGCATCCCATAAATAGGGTCTCCAATTTAGTTATCCTCTTCTTGGTCACTTGTATCTCCAATTGAGCAACATGTTCAAACACTTTGCAAGAATCCTAAAAATCCAAGACCTCATTTTGAGCTAAAACCTAATGACACCTATTCTATGGTTGACATGACCTTCATCAGATGATCAACACCCAATCAAAAATGCCACTAAGGCACAACCAAAAATGAACAAGAATAGATGATAGGTTGGCCTAAAAAAATTGCCAAAACATGACCTTCTAGACAATCTAAGGTAACCTATGGGTGCTCCTGCACCAATAAACCTTGAAGTCCAATCTCCTCCAAAATATGATTGAGTATGCACCACATATTCCACTATATTGGAAACAATGGTCATGGGAAAACAATCATACCAAAGTATACCCAACAACTAATATAAATTATTCTCTTTACATATCTAACCCACTCCATAAATCCCATCCTTGTATATGCATTGTCCTACTTCAGGTTACAATATCCCTTTATATCTAAAATACAAATATAAACTTGAAGACCCTTAATATTGTGGTCTTTTAAAACTTTCCCATTGGTGACACATATACCTCATAGAACTCCCAATACATGTAAAAGTTCTAGTTTGGTGTTTTCTAGAGAAACATAAAACTATACCAACACTAATATGAAGGTTATGAATATGTCCTCAAAATCATCTAAAGTCAAATAACACATAATGATCTACACAATTTTCTATTCTCTCTTCAATGGTATAACTCAACACACATTAAAATGAGAAGATAAATAATATGAAATATAAAGCATTTTCATAACTACATGGGTAATACCTATCAAATGATTCTTCACTAAGTGGATTGAGAGTGTGGTATGAGATTTTTCCTCCTAAGATGCACCAATTCATGTGAACTCCCTCCATTAATAATAGCCTCATTAGGTCCATGTCGAATGCATGTCTAGTTGATGCAAGAGCATCTAGGTCCACAAATGATCATGCATCACCCAAAAATATTTTTAGGATTTTTTTGTTTTGTTTTGTTATGTTCAATTGGTTTGGTGATCTTTATTTTAGGAGGCATTTTTAGATTAATTTTGGTAAAGTACTTCATCTTGTATAAGACTCAAATGGGTGCCTCTAGTTTCATTTGGGTGGAAATTTGATAAAGTTTAACTATGTATGAAAGAAATTGAATTTTCAAATCTACTTAGGAACAAATCAGAGATTCGAACTATTTTGGCAACACCGAGAATTGTTGACAAGTTCATATTCCCATATAGATTTGTGATGGGATTGGTGAATTTCCTTAACAAGTAAATCAAAGAGTTATAGTTCCTAAATTCCTTTGAAATATCTTACATAGTCTTCTTTAAAAAGAGAATTAGACCATTGGATAGTTCCTGAAACATCAAAAATGTTTGATAAAGTTATGAATTCCCCCTCAATCTCTTATAGGTTCCTCAATTTTTTTTGACAAAAATAAAAAGGTAACTCCCTTTAGTGATAGGGTAGTTCCTAATGGGTTGAAACTCTCTGACCACATGGAACACTGACTGTTTACAAATAAACCAAAGGATGGCTAATTTAAGGTACATTGGAAATTTCTAATAAGTTCTTTCTAGGTATGAACTTTTTGAAAAAGCCCAAAATTCTCAAACAAGTGGATGTCATTCAAATTTCACCACTTTTCTAGCTTTGGTTAAACTTCCCATGTTGATTCAATGTTGGAACTTCTAACAGTTTAATTTCCTTTCCCAATGTATAAAAGGGTGGAATGATGGTGGTTTGAGGTTTAGGCATTAGTGGAGGAGTGAATTGGTTTGTTAGTTATTGGTATAAGGAAGGGTTCCTCTAGTCTTGGTTGGGAGGAATATATTTTTATTGGCTTGGTATTTGGCTTGAGAATAGTTCTAGAAAAGAAGATTGTGATTGAAGAATATTGTATTGGTGTTTTGAGTTGTGTTGTACTCTTGATTGAATTGAATGCTACACATGAATAAAAAGATTAATTCTATTGTGATTGTGAATATTGTTTAATATGGAATTTCCTTTGTTGTGGCATATAAATGTACATTTATGAGTTAAATTAATATAAATACAAATGTGTTGTTTTTATTTTGGTGTTGTGTTTGTTGTGTGAGTGGTAAATTTGATAAGACCCTAGTCACAATTGCATTACTAGTTTTAGGTGAAGGAACCTTGGTTATATTTCTAAGACCTTATTAAATATTCACCATTCCAACACATGATTCTTGAAAAAGATATCGCTAGGATCATTGAAATATAATTAATAGAAACTATTGTACAACTAATCAAATCATTCTACACTCTAATTATAAAACCAAAACATCAAGAATTATCATAGCACACAACTAGTATATTGCTTCAAATCATATCCAAATATCCATTTGCATGACTAGTATAAAATCCAAGAACTCTCCATCACATTATGATTTATATCATCATCAAAAAAGATCATCTAACTCCAATAGACAAATCTACTCTCCTAAGAAAAAATATCATGCCAAGATAATAAAAATGATTTTTTTAGAGACCTCAATGAACAACCTTAAGCCCATAGCCTAAAATAAATTATGTCATTACTAGAGTACACTAGGATTTGCATGATTACAATTTATTTATTTATGAGAAATATTATAATATGGATAATAATATTGATGTGACTAAGGTATATTATGAAGATTCGATAAAAAATGACACATCTATATAAACCAATGAAACCAAGGTCATACTAGACACCCGATTTTAGATCAATGTAAATGATTCAAAGAAAATTGTTTATGTTGATTAGCCTAACTTGATGATGATTGGGTTGAGTGGTATAGATCATATTTTGAGAAGTATTGAAAAAAATTTGTATTATTTTAACTTATACAAGGTGACAAACCATTTTTCATGGTCCACCCCTATAAGAGAGGGGAACTACCGTGTGCAAGACCCCGGGTCACAAAGGGTCAAGATGTGAGAGGATGCCCTAACTTACCTTAGCTAAGTGTGATGTTTAGGGTATGAGGATGAAAATGATGAGGACTATAGAGTCCTGCAATCACTCTACAATCCCGAGTTTCAAAGTGGGACTAGGCAAGCTAGTTTTCAAGTTCAACTTTGTGCCTTAAGGAGCTCTCTACCCATGGATGTAAGCACGGTTATTGGATGACAGCACGATGCACTAGCATCTCTAAAGTGCACTAGCGTCCGTACGGACAGACAACAACAGAGACAAGGTCAAACCTACCAAAATGAGTAATGGCCCAACTAACTAGCTAAAATGCCAGAATGACACAAGTAAATAAATGAAATACTCTCTAATATTGTAAATCAAATAAGCAAGAGTAAAGAGAGCTAGGAGGATCTCACTGAGGAATTTTCTCATCAATTGATCTTCTAAGAAGAATGCACACCTACACATAGAAAGAGGGAAAATGTTGGGTGGCTATATAGGGGCCTACCTCAGTCGGACCCCCATTTAGGTGTCTCCACCTCCACTAACAACCAAAGAAATGAGATAAAGAAACAATATAGTAAAGAGAATACAAACACTAAAAAGTAGTATTATGTTACTCTACCAAGTGATAGAGGAGAGGAGAGGGAAGCTTACCACCTCCACCAAGAGCACTCAAGGCTGCTTGGGGGAGAAATGAGAGGAACTCAAGCCTCTGCTACAATGGTGTGGTCCCAAACGTGCTCTACCGAAGTGATGGAGTGAGTCTTTTGCTGCAATGGAATGCTTGGATACTTGGAGTGAGTGAAAGTGAGCTTGAAAGTGAATGTGAGAGTGCAAGAATGAAAGCTTGATCTGATGAAGAGTTCTAAAGAAGATGGATTGAATGTTGAAGAGATGAATATGAAGAATAAATGAAAGAAAATAGCCATATTTAGGTTAGTCGACTGAAGGAGGCATTACAAATTCACTGCCAATGGGAAGAGTAACACCTCTGTAGATTCAGCCATAGGAACCTGCTAGGGATGTAAGCACACTACACGGACATCTACGCACTGCGCAAGAATCCTTGATAGAAATGCCTCCATCAATGCTCAAAATAGGTGGCAAGTGTGATGCAAGCAGTGGGATTAGGTGGAATTAAGCCTCTAAACTTTTTTTTCTAACGTGAATAAAGGAAAAAAAGGGATTTGCATAGGGGATGAAAATTCGCTCTTATACATTTTTCCCCCACTTTAGCGAGCACGAATACTAATGAGTTCTCAGTAAATTAGATCAAGAAAGATTAAGGTTAGAAATGTATACCTAAACCATCGAGGAAGTAGACCGCGATTTGGAAAACTTGAAGGTGCAAGGAAAACAAGGGACTCCATAGCTACTTAGAACTATGAAGTTGGAAAAATAAAGCATCTCATAGGTTCGTAAACCTACAAGGAGGCAACCCCCAAGGTCTCTCGCATGAAGGAAGCCCTGTGAAATAGGTTCCTTATAGACCCACAGACCTGCAAGGAAGGTATCCCCCAAGATCTCTCACATGAAGAAAACCAAAAGGAAGCAGACTTCGCAAAGTCAAGAAGCAGCGACATGTCTACCCACAGATAGAACATGTCAAAAGTGGTGACACATCTACCTATAGATAGAACATGTCAAAAGCAATGACACGTCCACCTGTAGATAGAACATGTCAAAAGCGGTGACATGTCTACCCGTATATAGAACATTTCAAAAGTGGTGAAACATCTGCCTGTAGATAGAACATGTCAGAAGCAGAAACACATCTACCCACATATAGAACATGTAAGAAGTGGTTACACGTCTACCCATAGATAGAACATGTCAAAAGCGGAAACACATCTACCCACATATAGAACATGTAAGAAGTGGTTACACATCTACCCATAGATAGAACATGTCAGAAGTGGTTGTGTAGAAAAAATAAGCAAACAATCATGTAGATCATCAATGAGTAAAACTTTCAGAGGGGTCCCTCAGGAACCCTTCAAAAGGAGAGGGTTCCACTTAAGGGATGCATTGTTTGAAAGGTAAGGTCTAGTCAGGTTTCTCCCAAGCTAGACGCAAAAAGGTGAATGAAATAAGTCTAGTCGAGTTGCCCCCCACGCTAGACGTGAAGGAATCCATTTAGAAGAGAGGCTTTTAAAGAAGGATCCCTTGGGAACCCATCGTAAGGAAGAAAGGGGGTCCACTCAAGGGACACACAATTCAAAAGTAGTTGTTCTTCTTAGAGCGATTCGTCATCAAGGAATCCTTTTGAAAGATGTTCACTTCATCAAGGAATTTGAAAGCAAGGATATGCCCCCATGTGAGGAGAAATAAAAGTTGTTCTCACTTCATAGGAAGGTCTTCAAGTCCTTTCTTTACGAACCCATGATGAAGGAAACACATTCCATTAGGGTTCCAAGTTGAGAATGTGATTCTAAGGAAAAATCTATGAAGACTTTCGAGAAAAGATTTGTTGTCAATGAATTCATTTTCTAAAAATCAAAGTGTTGAAGAGGAGCATTGTCACCCATAGAGGGACAACTCAAGAAAGAAGAGAAAAAGATAAAGGAAGCAAAAAGAAAGAAAACACAAACACAGGACACAGGGGTAGCTTGATATTTCAGGGTCAGAACTTCTCATAAATATATATATATATATGTATGTATAATAATAGTATATAAATGATGTGTCATCAACCCCCTACTATACTAGGCCATGTGAGGAATGCACGAGAAGACAAAGTAAAAATAAAAAATTGGGTCAACATGGAAGGGGAGCATAAATTCCACCAATGCTTTGCATTGTCCCCAATTTAACAAAAATCAAACACAAACATGGAAGAATGATGATACAAATAGAAGAAGGTTTATGGCACAAAAAAAAATGTATCCAAGTACCAATAGGGTGACAAGGGTCATCCAGGCACATATAGCACATGCATAAGGGAACACATCACAAAACACATGTGCGCACACACAAGATCAAGAAAAGGGGCCTCCTCCTAACATTGATTAGCCAAGAGGTCATATGCTTCCCAATATAAATCATCATAAGGAGAAGGAGGATGAGCCTACAATGGTGGGATGTTAAGAGGAGGAGAATATGGTCCTCCCACAACAAGGGCCAAGGAAGAGGGCCCCTCGAGGTCCTCTCTGTCGAGCTCTTGTGGAGTCAAATTCAGCGATTTCACGAAGATCATCGACAGGGCTAGAACCTCATCCATAGAGTTAAACATGCACCCCATAGGAGTGTTATGTCTTACTTTAGTGGATAGGGTGGGTTGTACCTGAGGTTCACCACTAAACTCGCCAAATGACTCAGGAATAGTGACGAACTCAGGGGAAGCTAGAACTGGTTCTATCACAAGGATGGAACAAGTCAACACAGGACCACCTTACGAAGAAGATGGGCTCCTCTTACGTCCTTCGTCACTAGAAGGACCACCCTCTACCTCTTTCCTTGTTGGAGAAGATGAACTCCCCATAGACAAAGCTAGAGGTGGAGAGGAAAAGGAAGAAAGAACCATAGTGGATACAACTGAAGTATTAACCATATCCATTGGCTTTGGGAAGGGTTGGATATCAAGAATGGACATCAGCAAAGGTGGCTCTGCCGAAGGAGCGATGAACACCTATACCCATTTAGGGTTAAACGCATTTGTGCTCACAATGGAAGCCGGGAGCATACCAGACTGGAGAGAAGTAGAAGGAAAGGAGGAAGAAGAAATTGCAGGAGGTCCTGAAGCAAGAGCGGTCATTCCTTCCTCCTTTTTTTGTGAGGCGGCTTGCTTGGCTAGGAGAGCCTTTCGTCGATGCTTGCATTCACATGCAAGGCAGTTTCTATGGCTCTTGGAGTTAAAGGTCAGAGTTTGTGAAGGGACAAGAGGTTCCTACTCAACCATGGGAATGTCCACTATAGTTGTTTCAGGCAGAGGAATAGGTTCCTACATAAGAGCAGGAGGAACAAGCTAAGGAGTGATAGGAGGAATCAACTCGAGAGCCTCAGTAATGGGCCTCTTTTTTTTCACTACCTTAGGAGTAGGAATAATAGGAGGCCGTAGATCAAATTCTCTACGAGAGCCCTTATTTCTTCCATATAAATAGTACCACGGTTCAAGATATTCATTAGGGAGGTCTGTGATCTGGATCTTGGGCATACGGCAAGGAGGGATCATCAGACTCAGTGGGTAGCCACTAGGCTGACTCATCCAATACTCTTCCCAAGAAGGGAGAGAGGATGAGGTAGACTAGGAGGAAGTAGCCTTCTCTTTTCCTTTATAGGAAGGAGAGGGAGCCAACATGGACTTCTCCTTCTCTTTCAGAGAAGGAATAGTAGTTGGTGCAGGCTTCTTCTTCTCTTCTCAGGAAGAGGAGGTGTCCAGTTGTTCAGTCACAAGAAGGGTCAACTTTGGCTCCCCTTTGCCCCTAGTTTTATACTTCACATAGTTCTTGTAAAGTAGGTTCATTCTTGAAGGAAGCAGGCCGACCAGGGAAGGCCAGAAGTGATCCAATGAATATCCACCATGAGATACCAAGGGTTGGTATCCACTGTCATGCACTACATGCACGAAACCCTCATGGGAAAACTTTAAACATTTTTGGATAATAGAGGTGACCCCATTCATGGAAGCTAACCAGGGAATGCCCAGCTTCACTCTAAACAGATATGACTCTAGGATAATGTCAAAGACCATGTCAACAGCCCTAGGTCCAACTAAGATGAACAAATCGATCGAGCCATAAGGTTTGAGACACATATCATTGTGTGTGTGAATGGTAGATTTCATTTCTTCATATTTCTCCTTTTGTAGTGAATCTAATACTAATGTTTCTTCAATAATAACATTCACACGGCTCGTGGGGTCAATCAAGACTCCTGTTACAATGTTACCATTGACACGAGCGAGAATCTAAAGAGGTGAAGGTTTGTTCTTAAATCCCATCAGCAAATCCTGTGAAGTAAAGTTTATGCCAACACTACTATCCATAGGCTGCACAAAGGGGATGGGTTGATGTAGGAAGGAGGCCATTACGCACACTAGATAGTGCTTTCATAGAGTCCCTAAAGGTTAACGGATAAGATGGTGACCCAATTAAGGTTTCTTCTTGCAATACATTTGGAACCTTCCAACTATGCCAACTAGGGGTCTCAGGTTGGGTTGCAAGGCGATATCCTTACAGCACTCACACCTACAACACTCCTAGAGTATGAGTAAAGGAACTATCAATATTGCAAGAACAAAACCAAAATGGTTCATATCGAGTTCACCAAAAATGTAAGAGAGGGGGACCACCGCATGCAAGACCCCAAGTCATGGAGGGTCAAGATGCGAGAGGTTTCCCTAACTTACCATAGCTAAGTGAGATGTTTAGGGTATGAGGATGAAAATGATGAGGACTATATAGTCCTACAATCACTCTACAATCTAGAGTTTCAAAGTGGGGCTAGGCGAGCTAGTTTTCAAGTTCAACTCTGCACCTCAAGTAGCTCTCTACCCGAGGACGTAAGCGCAGTTATTGGATGACAGCGTGGCGTGCTAGCATCTCTAAAGTGTGTTGACATCCGTACAGCCAGACAACAATAGAGACAAGGTCAAACCTACCAAAATGACTAACGACCCAGCTAAATAACTAAAGGGGAAGAATGACACAAGTAAATAAATGAAATAATCTCTAATATTATAAAGAAAATAAGCAAGAGTAAAGAGAGCTAGGAGGATCTCACCGAGGAATTCGCTCGTCAATTGATCTTCTGAGAAGCATGCACACCTACACAGAGAAAGAGGGAAAATTTTGGATGGTTGTATAGGGGCCTACCTCAGTCAAACCCCCGTTTAGGTGTTTCCACCTCCATGGATAGCCAAAGAAATGAGATAAATAAATAGTATAGTAAAGAGAATACAAACACTACAAAGTAGTATTATGCTACTCAACCAAGTGATAGAGGAGAGGAGAGGGAAGCTTACCACCTCCACCAAGAGCACTCAAATATACTTGGGGGAGAAATGAGGGGAACTCAAGCCTCTATTGCAATGGTGTGGTCCCAAACATGCTCTACCAAAGTGATGGAGTGAGGATTTTTTTGCAATGGAAGGCTTGGATGCTTGGAGTGAGTGAAAGTGAGTTTGAAAGTGAATGTGAGAGTGCAAGAATGAAAGCTTGATCTATGAAGAGTTTTGAAGATGGATTGAATGTTGAAGAGATGAATATGAAGAAGAAATGGAATAAAATGGCCATATTCGGGTCAGTCGATCAAAGGGGGCATTAAAAATTCACTGCCAATGGGAAGAGTAATGCCTCTGTAGGTTCAGCTACAGGAATCTTCCAGGGATGTAAGCATGTCATGCAGATGTCTGCACACTATGCGGGAATCCTCGATAGAAATTCCTCCACCGACGCTCAAAATAAGCACCAAGTGTGATGCAAGCAGCAAGATTAAGTGGAATTAAGCCTCTGAACTTGGTTTTCTAAGGTGGATAAAGGAAAAAATGGGATTTAGATAGGGGATGCAAATTTTCTCTTATACAACCCCAATCTATTTGAGCTCATTTAGTCTATTATAAAATTGATTTAACTTGATTATTAAATTTTTATATGTAGTAATATATAGGATTTATGGATTCTCAATGCATTAAGAAAAAATATAAATTTATCTTACTTCTCTATTCTTTTCCAATCTAAATATTGATATTAAGGTGTTTGTGGATCTCTATTAGGAACTTTTCATTATACATTACAATTATTTTTTTTGTGGTTTGATGCTTTATTGTACCATGAATCAAATAATCTACATATATTGTTCTTGATTGATATAGAATTCATCGTCATGCCAAGGAAACAACCAAAGAATCAAACCTTTGAGGAGCGTGAAGCCAAAAATGTGAAGAAAAAGGAATGAATGAGACTACTTTGTGAAAGTAAGAAATTGAACACCATAGAAGAAGATTTATCATATTTTCCAATTGAAGATGAATATGAAGCATCTACTCAAGTCATGAAATAGAAGAATTTGGAGAAACAAATACAAATTCTTTGTGCAATGAGGAAATTGAATCTCAAATTTGAAGGTACGTCATTTTTCCCATCTCAAGATGACATTGAACATATTCCTCAGTCACTAATTGAAAACACAATAAATACCCCAAAATTTGAAAATGTAATAAACATTCTAAATATTGAGGAAAATTTACCATTGGGAACACCTCCTAGAATTTTCCATAACATTTTAAAATCAAAGGTTGATAATATTCCCAAACATAATTTTAAAATAAATGTGAATAAAGTATGTATTTTTAAAAAATTAAATGAAATAGAAAGATGATGCAGGAGCATCCAGTGGTGTAAGGGCAATCTTGCATCACCCAAAAATAGTTAAATTTCAAGTTTCTCAGTTTTTAAATTTTTTTACATTTTTGGATACCCTTTTCATCATAATGAAATTCCCAATTTACAGTTTTTATTTTTGGTTCCTAGGTTGAAAGATATTGCAGTTTTAGTTTCCCATATTTGCACCTGAAAATCTTCCAAGTTAGATTTGAGGCACTTAGAGCTCCCAGATCGGCCCCAAAACTTTCCAAAATTGATGTGGCTTATTTTAAGTGTGTTACTGACTTTGAGACCTTTCCAATGGTTCAAACGGTTCACGAATCAGAGTCCTGGATCAAAAGTTATGGCCCCGGGAAGTTGGCGCACTTTCTAGAAGATACAATTGCAAATGCTCTTTTGAAATTTGAACATCATGTTGTAAATTTTTGGTGCCAAACCACCTAAACTCAAATTTGAATTTTGTTTTGGCTCCAAACTAATGATGATCTCTATTTATGGGCGGGTTTCTAATTTTTGGGTAACTTTTTGGGGGACAACCTCGCATATTGCGAAAGGGTTATTCTGTAGCTTTTTGTAACTTCCATGTGTTGTAGAACTTGGGGATGAGATCCTTTGCATGTAAGAAGCTCCATTTTCTAAATAATAAAATTATTCTTTTGTTTTTGGGTTATTTTCTAAGTCTCAAGCTGCGCCCTCATCAAGTGGTATCAGAGCCAGGTTTTCTTGAGCGTGTGGACAGATCACCGATCGTGAGGCAGTTTGTACCAGGACCATGGTTGTGGGTGAAGGTCAAGAAAGATGCCTCCAAGAGTGGTACCTGGTAGGTGTGGTGGTGCTAGAGGTGGTCGAGGTGGTAGAAATGTTGGTGGAAGAGATGCACTGGCAGCCCTCTAGAGACAGATTGATGTGTTACAAGAGCAGTTGAGAAGAGGGTTAAACCTGAGGGAGGAAAGTGAGGATGAAGGAGAGGAAGAAGGCTCACATGTAGAAGAGGAAGAAGAAGCAATTGATCAAGACCAAATGCAGCTAATAAGGGCCATTTCGAAGATCGGGAAAAGACCCAGAGCAGAAGTCCCTAGTTATTTCAGAAGTTTGAACCCGGAAGAGTTGATTGACTAGATCAACAAGCTAGAAGAATATTTTGAGTATGAGGAAATAGAGGACCCAGATCGGGTTAAGTTTGCAAAATGAAGCTAAAGGGCCATGCCAGTATTTGGTGGAAAGAGGTCCAGATGGAAAGAAACCGAAGAGGAAAAGGCAATATCACCATATGGGACCGCATGGTAGAGAAACTAAAGAAGCAGTTCATACCAATGGACTACGAGTTAGATCTGTTGAAGAAATTGCAAGGGTTGAAGCAAGGAAGCAGATCTGTGAAAGAATATACTGAATATTTTTACAAGATAACCATCAGAATGGGTCGCACAGAGGCCAATAAGGATAAGGTAGCCCGATATCTTAATGGGTTACGACCAAGCATTCAGGAGGAGTTAAGCCTAGTCAGAATGACCACCATTGAAGATGTATATCAGTTTGCTCTGAAGGTGGAAGAGAAGCTGAACAAAAGATTTGATGGAAAGCAAAAAGGGCGAGGAGGTCAAAGTGGAAGGGGCAATGGAAGACCTTCAAGAAGCCGAAATGATGATGAAAAGAAAAGTGAAGATGTGGGTACCAGCCAAAGCCAAAGGAATGACAACTTCTACCGCCCTCGTGATCAAAACAGTGGTGATCAAAGAGGTAGAGGACGAGGGAGATATGGACAAGGATCCGGAAGAGGTGGTTTCAAAGGAACATGTTTCCAGTGTGGTGAAGAAGGGCATCGAGCCTATGATGTCCACAACACCAAGGAAGGGTAGACAAAAGGCGGGAAGGTCATGGAAGGGTTGCGCATGCAGATGAAGAGGCCCAATCTAAACATTCAGATGATGTTGAAAGGGAGAAGCCCTAGTGATTAGGAGAGCCCTGAGTGACGAGGAAAAGGAACTAGAATAGAGGAAGAATTTGTTTCACACAAGGTGCAAGTGTGAAGGAAAATGTTGTGATGTCATTATTGATAGTGGGGTGCGATAGCTCACGGTATCGAGAGGAGATGGTACAAAGTTGAAAATTTGAAGAGGGAAAGGGCGCCCGCATCCGTATCGAGTTGCACAGTTCTAGAGAAAGACCATAGAGTTTGGTCAATGGCGGTGCCTGGTTAAAGTTCGGTCCGAGAGCTACCGCGGTAAGGGAATTATATGATCATCATCCCATGGATCACATGTCACATGTTGTTAGAGGAGGTCGTGGTAGTTTGATAGTAGGAGACGCCACTTGATGGCCATGAAACACTTGTTCCTTGACAAAGGATGGGGTTTGTCCTGGTTGAAACCCACGAGATCGAGAAGAAAGGTGTATAGTAGTGCTAGAATTTGTTATGTAGATGGAAGAAAAATTTTAGAAGGTATGAAGCATGAGCGTGTGTGTTATGCATTGATTCCTAAAGTGAGTAAGGAGGATAGTGAGAAGGTTCCAGAAGAAGTTTCTGGGATGTTGGATGAGTTCCAGGATATTGTTTCTGATAATGTACCTGAGGGTTTACCGCCAATAAGGAAGATCAGTCATCAGATTGACTTGATTCCTAGAGCCAGTTTGCCAAATAAGGCAGCCCACTCTAGAATGACTCTAGGAAAGAGCTGAGGAGTTGAGGACAAGTTCAAGAGTTGTTGAAGGGTTTGATACGAAGTTTGAGTCCAAGCCTTCACGTTACCTACGATTACTAGCACAAGGGATGGGGGAGTGGAGGATGTATAGATTCTCGGGCCATAAACAAGATAATCAAGTCTCAGTTTCCTACCAGGATGGATGACTGATGGACTATTTGGAGCTCGATTACTTCACAAGATTGACACGAAGAGTGGATATCACCCGAGCCGGATTCGAGAGGAGATAGATGAAAAGGCGCTTCAAGACCAAAGAGGAGCTTATGGTGGTTAGTCATTGCTGGGCTAACCAGCCATCGAGCACATTCATCTTGACTCATGAGCGAAGATACTAAAGAATTTTCTAGGAGTTTGTTGTTGTGTATTTAGATGATATTTTAGTTTTAATTGGGTGTTGGATGAGCATCGATACATATTCAAAGAGCCTTTGAGAATTTAAGAGAAGAGAAACTATTGATTAATCTGAAGAAGTGCAGTTTTGTGAAGAGGAGTTAGTGTACTTGGGGTTTGTTGTATCAGCAGAAGGTCTCAAGATGGACCCAGAGAAGGTGAAGGCTATTCTGGAATGGCCTACCCAAGAACTACTACCGAGGTGAGATTTTTCCATGGTTTGGCTAGTTTTTATAAAAAGTTCATTAGAAACCGGTGGTATTTGTGGACCCCTGGCTGAAACAATGAGAGGGGATAGAAAAGAATTCAAGTGGAGCACTAGAGCAGTAAAAAGTTTTGAACTGTTGAAGCAGAAGGTGACAGAGCAACCTATTCTAGCCCTCCCAGATTTCAACAAGGTGTTTGGTGGATTGTGATGCCAGCGGTTGTGCCATTGGAGCAGTGTTGAGCCAAGAAGGTAAGCCCATTGCCTATTTCAGTGAAAAGTTAAATGATGCCAAGAGAAAATATTCTATATATGATCAGGAATTTTATGCAATAGTTCAAGCATTAAAGAAATGGAGACATTATTTGTTGCCAAAGGAATTTGTTCTATATACTGATCATCAGGCCTTGCAGTACATAAATAGTCAGGGAAAATTAAATCAGAGGCATATGAAAATGGGTAGAGTTTTTGCAGATTTATACCTTTGTTTTGAAACATAGGAGTGGGAAGTCAAATAGGGTTGCAGATGCCTTAAGTAAGAGGCATACATTGATGACAAAGATGCAGATTGAAGTGGTTGGGTTCAATGAACTCAAGACACTGTATGCAGAAGATCCTGATTTTGCAGAGGCTTGGAAAGCTTGCAAGGAACCTGTTACAGTGGATAGGACAAGGTGGCTGGATTTCATAATCCAGGATGGCATGTTATTTAAGGAAAGTCAATTGTGTATCCCGAGGAGTTCCATGAGGGAGAACCTAATAAAGGAGAAGCATAGTGGAGGAATGGTAGGACATTTTGGTGAGATAAGACCATTGCCATTATCAGTGAAATTATTATTGGCCTCGGTTATCACAAGATGTGAAGAAGTTTGTGAAAATTTGTAGGGTATGTTAGATGGCTAAAGGAGTGAGCCAGAATACAAGCTTATATTAGCCCTTACCTGTACCAGAGAGGCCTTGGGAGGATATAAGTATGGACTTTGTTCTTGGTTTGCCAAGACGCAAAGAGGGAATGATTCAGTATTTGTGGTAGTTGACAGGTTTTCAAAGATGGCATTTCATTCCATGTCGAAGACCCATGATGCAGTCCACATTGCTGACTTGTTCTTCAAAGAGGTGGTGAGGCTACATGGTCTGCCAAAGAGTATTGTTCAGATCGGACACCAAATTTGTGGGGTACTTTTGGAGGACCTTGTGGAAGAAGTTGAAGACAGAGTTGAAGTTCAATTTGCACACCATCCACAAACAAATGGGTAGACAGAGGTTGTTAATAGGAGTTGGGTAACCTACTGAGATGTTTGGTAGGAGATAAACCCAAGGGATGGGACTTGATCTTACCCAGGCAGAATTTTCTTACAACAATTATGTCAACAAAAGCACTAGTAGATCACCATTCTAGATTGTGTATGGAGGTAGCCCCAGAACAGCTCCAGAATTGAGGAAGATGGACCAAGAGAAGAAAATAAGTGTTGAAGCCAAAGATTTTGCAGAACACATCAAGGATATACATGAGAAGGTAAGAGAGCATATTAACAAGATGAATATGCAATATAAGGCTAAGGCCGATCAGAAGAGGAGGTATAAGAGGTTTTAGATTGGCGATGAAGTGATGGTCCACTTGAGCAAAGAAAGGTTTCTAGTAGGAACATATAAAAAATTGAAGATGAAGAAATTCAATCCCTGTAAGATTTTGAAGAAGCATGATTCAGGGAATGCATATGAGGTAGAGTTTTCTGATGGAATCAACATTTCCCCTATGTTCAACATTTTAGATTTGACAGAGTATCATGAAGGTGGAACGGAGGAAGCACCAGCAATAGGATAGTATGGTATTCCAGCACCTACTTCAGAAAGGGAGGATATTGAAGCAATCTTGGATAGTCATGTGGGAAGGAGTACCAGAAACAGGCAGTATGAAGAATATCTGGTGAAATGGAGAGGAAGGCCTGTGGAAGATTCATCCTAGATATCTAAGGTAACGGTTGACCAGTTGGGTTTTCCTCAACCATCTAAGATGTGACGGGGTCACTTCTCAAATTACCCTAGGTGTTTGATGCAGGAGCATCCAGTGGTGTAAGGGCAATCTTGCATCACCCAAAAATAGTTAAATTTAAAGTTTCTCAGTTTTTAGATGTTTTTACATTTTTGGATACCCTTTTCGTCATAATGAAATTCCCAATTCACGGTTTTTATTTTCAGTTCCTGGGTTGAAAGATATTGCAGTTTTAGTTTCCTAGATTTGCACCTAAAAATCTTTTGAGTTAGATTTGAGGCACTTAGAGCTCCCATATCAGCCCCAAAACTTTCCAAAATAGGCATGGCTGATTTCAAGTGTGTTATTTACTTCGAGACCTTTCCAATGGTTCAAACAGTTCGCGAATTGGAGTCCCGGATCAAAAGTTATGTCCCCGGGAAGTTGGTGCACTTTCTAGAAGATACAATTGCAAATGCTCTTTTGAAATTTGAACTTCACGTTGTAAATTTTCGGCGCCAAACTGCCTAAACTCAAATTTGAATGTTGTTTTGGCTCCAAACTAATGAGGAGCTCTATTTATGGTCGGGTTTCTAATTTTTGGGTAACTTTTTGGGGGACAAGCTCACATATTACGAAAGGGTTATTCTGTAGCTTTTTGTAACTTGCATGTGTTGTAGAACTTGGGGATTTGAGATCCTCTGCATGTAAGAAGCTCCATTTTTTGAATAATAAAATTATTCTCTTTTTTGTGGGTTATTTTCTAAGTCTCAGGCTGCGCCCTCATCAAAAGATGTCAAATATTTTTTGAAATGATGAGAAATCCTATGTCAAATATTTGTTGAAATGATGAGAAATCCTAAGTTTAGACCCATAATGAAGATACTTGGCCTAAGAACATTGGATACTAATAGTGAAAAATCTATTGTAAAAATTATAATGAATGCATATGAAAATTTGGGTTCAACTTCACGTAACAAAGATAGTAATGTTACATGATGTGTAATTACATCAACAATAGTAAGTAATGAAATAAATGAAGCTCTCCTAATAAAGAATATAAGTCAAGCACTACAAATTAGTAGAAAAATAATAATGATAGCCATTGGGACATGTGAAAGAGATGAGGACCCAAATAACAATGAAATATGAGAATTCTCTTGTAGATTCCCATGAAAAATTAAATTTATAGTTGAAGCCTTGATATTCTTAATTGAATAATTTTAAAAAAATAACACAAGATTATCACCTAATCAAAGAGATATAAAAAAGAGAATTGGATGTTGAAATCATGAGCCACATCTAAAGCATTTTCCGGATATGATTCAAACATAATTTTCTCCAAATTTGTAGATATGTATCCTCAAAAAAAGATTAGTTAAATATATTTTGAAATGAAAAAAAAAATTATGTCAAAATAAATCACACAAAAACTTTTTTTTTATAGAGTACATATTGAATTTTCTAATCATTATGATTTTTATTTGCATATATGTGTAGGTTTGCATACTAATGATATTTTTGTAGGAGTGTATGATAAAGACTCCACCTAGATATTCAAGGCATTTTATTTTGAGAATTTTATGTGAAAGAGTGGATGGACAATTATTTTATAATAAATCTTGTTTGGATGAAACATGTGATAGTTTTGGTGGCTTGCAACATTTCAAAAATTGTGTACATATGGAGAATACACATGCAATTGGAAATGAACAAGTAAGATTTGGAAAATATAATTCATTGGCATACAATCTAAAAGATGGAAAAGATGAAAAATAGTGTGAATTGGTGATTGAAAAATACCAATGTATCAATTTATTTCTATTTTTTGAGAGAATATAGAGTATGATTATGCAAGGCATGCCCATAGAGCTTGATGGATAGACTTTAAATTCAAGTTATACAAGGACACATTTCTACTTGGTACCATTATTTTAATTGTAGACTTTGTAGACAATTATAGACTATATCTACAGAATGAGGTTTAATCACAATAATACATATCCACTTAGATTATTATATTTGTACATGTAGCATTCATTCATGTACTTTCCAATACAAAGGAAGATATGAAGATCTTGAGGGAGTGTCATTTTTATATCAATGATGATTGTACACATTCTATATATTCTATATATTTTATGTAAGGGTGCTTTCAATATTCTATGATAATTTGGATAGTAGGAACATAACATTTGGTTAGCATATCATATGGTCAAATAATTATGCATTAATTTAATAACTCATGGATTTTTTATTGGTTGAGTAGGATGCATAAGATAACTTATGTTTAACATTAATAAAATTTATTAGAGGTCGGGAATGGAAAGGAGTAGTGTGATGGTGTAGGAGAATGCATTAAAATATTCTTAGCATGAGAAGAGTTCAAGTACAAAGAAAGTGCAAATTTGAAAGATGAAACATTTATTATTGAATGGTGTAATACTACAATGGGTCTAGGAAATGAAGCATTTATATAGCTCATTGATTTTTTTGGCTAGTAGATGAATCTAACATTGTAAAATATGGGGATTATTATATATTGATAGGATCTCAAGTGATCTCCACTCTTTTAGTAGCTCAAATTCAGATTAATAGACTATTTATATGAGGTAGATGGTGTTCTTTTATTTTCTATACACAAATATTACTTAGAATGAGTGTGATATAAAAGAGTGGGTTTATGAATGGTGTGCTAGAACTCTAAGCCCACTTGAGATGTGTCAAATTTTAGGAGCACTACAACTCATGAAGATGAAGTCATTAGTTGAATTTGACCAAATTTTAGATCTAGTTCAACTAGACCTATTATAGTTGCATAATTTGATAAAATTCAATATTTATCTTATTTTGTTGTATATTTATATCATTTAATAAATTAATATTATTAAAGGCACAAATCAATGTAGAGCATGTATATGCAATTATTATGGATAAAGATAATGAAGAAGGAATGAGTAATTATTTTTGTTGTGTTGAGGTGAAAAATAAATTGGTTGTCCCTATTATAGATGGAGAATACATTGAGTATCTTATAGGATTAGTGGATATTATTGGAACATGGCTTAGAAGGTACCTAATGAAGAAGTTTGATGTGTGGTTGTTTGATGACTTTGACATACATAAGAAGATACATGATTATTCTAACCTTGGTGTGGCATCAAATGTTCAATTGATTAAAAATGAGGGTAGAACATTGAATAAGAACTTTTAGAAATTTTGTGAGTCTAACCATTAGGCAATACTTGACATAATAAAGAGTAGAGAAAATCCACATGATTTTTTGGATTGAATTTTTTGAATGACTAGGTTGTACATAGTTTGTAATTATTCTTTGTACTTTTTAATTTATTTGATCATGTTATTGACTTCTTAAAATAAAGGTTAGTAGCTTCAAACAAGCTTTCATCTTCTTGTGGTTGTTGTTAGGGTCTTTTTTTGACTATTTGATAGTCCTATTATTTTGATTTTAGATGAAAGGAGGGTAATCAAGGTAAGATGATGGTTATTCAACCATGGGGATTCTTGATTATCTTGAAATTTTCATACCTATACATTTTTCGTACCTAAAAAATAAAATCTATAAATGGTCAAATTGATTGTAAAAGTGAAAACTTTGTAGTTCATTCCAATCCATTCTTACAAAAAAATTCCTATAACCAATACGTTTTCAAAGCATGTTAAGATTTTTATATATCAACTCATGTGATGCAAACACAAGGAACAAGAGCTTATCAAACAAAACTGAAACCATAGGTACTTTATGCTATTAATATGGATCCATTATAGCATAAAGTACGTGATCCATATCCTCTTTTTCCATAATAGAATTAAGCCCATAATATTAAGATCCCATTAGGAAAGATCACATTTATCTATTGATAACTTGGTCCATATAGAAATAGGAATGCACAATATTTTGCACCTTATCATGTTGAATCTCTCTGATACCAAGTTCACTTACTTTCTCTAGACCAACCTAAGTTATATCTTACTATATATCTTAAAAATTTCATACCCAAGATGAACCCAATAACCTCTAAGCATTTGATCTCAAACTATGCTCAAAGCTAAGACTTTTATTCACAATTTTTTTCCTTTTACCTTACCAAAAAATAACATATCATTAACATTTAATGTGATAGCAAGAAAATTATCAATTTTTGTCTTATAATAAATGCAATGATCTAAGTTGGATATCCAAAAATCCCAATCCTAACATAAAAGAATCAAATTTTTGGTATCAGATTCTAGATGATTACCTAAGACCATATAAAAAATTATTCAAGTTATAAAACATTTTTATTACCTCTTTTAATGTAGTAATCTAGTTGTTTCATGTAAATTTATTCCTTCAAAACACCCAAAATGAATTTTTTCACATGCATATACTACACCTCAAGATAAAAAAAAATCAATAGATAATAAGAATTGAATGGATGTCAAAATGGAATCTGGAAAGAAAATATCACCATAATAAATTACCTCAACCTAGGAATATCCCTTCACAACCAATCTCATATTTTACTTATTAGCACTACCATCTCAATTGGCCTTTCTTTTCAACACCAATTTGAATAACAATTTTTCATCTATTATGCAAAGGTATTAAGTTACATGTATTAGTTTTATTCAATTTATTCATCTCCTCACCATTGGCCACTTTCAAATATTTTTACATTCATACTCATCGCCTCCTTTAGAGTCCTAGGTTCATCATTATTGGAAATAAAAGAAAAAATTGATCTCCAATTAGAAGTATACATTTCTAGTTGTTTTCTTTTCTAAGTGGAACTCCTTAACAACTAAGGTGGAGGTTCAATCTCTTATGTAGAACTCTCTAAAATATAGATTTCTCCTCTTATTTATGTCTTTCATCTAATTTTATCCTACCTTCTTGGTCTTTGAGGGTGGTTGAAACACATCCTTATCTATCTATAATAGTGTGGAAGAAGGTTTAACATCTCTAAAGATAAGACTGACATTTATATAAAAATTTGGCCACAATATCCCAAAAATTATATCCTTTCACACCAACATCATAGACAATGAAGATATATATTATATCATAATTCAACTAATACCACTTATCCCTAAACACATGTGCATATGCCTCACTAAAAAAGACTCAAAGATGCCCCAATAAAATAGTTTTTCTCAATCACACCTCCATAGTTGTTTTCTCAACAAGAGTTAATGTAGGAGACCTATTAACCAGGTAACAAATTATGGCAACTACTTTTACCCAAAAAAATTGTTCCAAGTTAAACCCACTAAGCATACTCCTAGCCCTATCCATCATTGTCATTTTCATTCTTTTTGCAACTCCATTCTTTTGAGGAATGTATAGAATTGTCTTACATATCACTATAATATGATCCTTACAAAATATATTAAAACATACTTAAAATAAATCACCACCAATAGTAATTCTCAAACTCTTAATATTCCTACCAAAATGATTCTCTATAATATCCTTAAATTATTTCAAATGATCGAAGACTTCATATTTATTTCTAAAAATATATACTCATGGCCTATTGTAGTCATCAATTAACGATACATAGTATATAGTTTTATAAATTAAAGGAACTTTAACTAGACCAAATACATTATAATGGATTAAATCCAAAATTCTAAAATATTTATGAGAACTAGAGTAAAAGTAAATGTAATTTTTTTCTAAATATAAATTTTCACAGAAATCAAGTTTAAGATTACAATCATTTAACCTTTTGACAAGGTTTTTTACTTTTAGAACCCTTAGACCCTTATCATCTATGTGACCTATCCTCTAGTGTCATAACATTGTTTCCTTAGTTGGTTGATTAGTTTTCAAAATGTGAGCACCCTTTAGGTACCCACATAGCATGAACATAGAAAAATGGATGAAACACTCCTATTTTATATTGGTTCTAATGGAGAAGGTATAAATTCTACATATCTCTTCATATAAGAGCTATGAGTTTTTATATTGAACCAAGCATGTATCTATCTAAAATAAAGTGTGTATGAAAACACCCTTAGCAAGCACCATGTCTTGTCTAACCATCTTGCACCCACCACTCAATAAAACAACCTACACACCTAAATCATTAAGCTTGCTTAAGGAAATTATGTTATGTTCTAAACTAGTGATATGTAGTACAGCATTGATTTCTTTCACTTCTCCATCAAGGAGTAAACTTAGGACTCTTCTACAGGAATAAATCTTCAAATGAGATTCATATCCAAGTTACACCATCATATTCTTCATAATTTCATAACCAACCCCAATGTGAGGTCATGTAGAAAGAGGCACTATAGTCTATCAACCACACACCATCTAATACAGGTGTAGCCAAGGCCATAATAAAGGAATCACCATCATCCTAGGAATAATTTTTGGACTCATTATCAAAATTACTCTTCTTATTTTTATTCTCCTCATAGTCTCTTATAAAATGACCAATCTTGGCACAATTCCAACATTTTTCCTTGGTCTTACTAAGAGATTTGAATATAGAAAAAATCACGTATTTTCCTTTGTATTTCTTTTCTCTTTATATCTTCCACAAATAGATAGGGCCTAAGAAAATTTAGAAGTCATCCTTTACATTTCTTCAAAAAGTAATAATGTCAGCACCTCATCTATTTTCAACTTAGTGGTATTTCTATCACTAGCCATAACAATTATGCCCCCAAGAATTTGACAAAGAACACATAAATTCATAAACTAATCCTCCTCCTCCATTTTCACTCTAATAAAGTTCAACTAGGTCATAATTAAATTGAAATAATTTATATTTTAACCATAGAACCAACACCCTCCATCTTCAGGGTATATAATTTAATTATTAGGAAAATATAGTTTAATAGGGATTTAGAATGATAAATCTCTCTCAATTTCCTCCAATGGTTCACTAAATTACTCTCTTCATTCACATCTAGAAATAATAAATCATCCAAATAGAGTTTAATGAGACCCTTATCTTTTCATTCCAACATATCCTAGTCTTTTTTTTTTTCATTTTAGTTGGTTTGCATTTGAATACTCCATCCCATAGATCTCTATCCATGAACACATCCTCCATATTAATCTTATAAAGTTAAAATTTTGTTCTTGAGAACTTCTCCATATATATCCTTTGCATGTGATTTCCATTTTATGAGCAACAAGATATTTTCCTTTGTAAAATCCTACTTAATCCAATATTATTAAAAAAACCTTGTCCCTAACACCTATAATTTGAAGTGATCAATCTCTAATACCAAATAAAAGGAAGAAAGGACATAGAATAGGTTCCTATATATCAATCTATGAGAGGAGATATGTACAAAATAAACCAATCACATAGTTACAAGGAAGTAAACACAAAATAAATATACTATAACACAATGACTTACGTGAAGAAAACCCTTTTCCGAAGAAAAAATGAGACTCCAAAGAAACTCAATGTATTACTTAGTTTTCAAAGGGGAAAATACACTTGTAAATTTTAAGCCTTTTTATGAGTAACATCAACCAAATATTTGGAGTAATTATGGTAATATAATAATATCTATAAAACTCAATATTAAAACCTCCATCTCAAGCAACCAATAAATAGGAGACAAAATACATGAAACCATAAAATGGTAATTAGGAAGTCATAAGTTAAAACTACCCAAAATGTGGTGCCAAAGTACCTAGTTATAAATCCAACACCCAAATATCAAGATGAGTCACAAACTAAAAATAGAATATTCTTTCCAACTATCATAAGCCCATCACAATCCATTAACAAAAATGGGTGTTCTATTTTGGCTTGTTTTTCTCCATTCAAATATGATGTATGATGTTCCATAACATGAATCATAAGTTGGTCAACAAGTGTAACTCTCATGCAACTCTTTTATGTGTCATAGATGTTTTTTACATTTCCAATGTGAGAGGCCCAACTTCTAAAGGTCATAACTTTTGATCTGGAATGTCATTTAGGATTGTTTATTTTTAAATTATAGATATTGAATATATTTTCATGCAAAGAATCCTTAGAATCAATCCCAAACAACTTGGAATTATTTTTAGGGTGTAAAAAGACCTCTATATCCTAAAATTTAAGATTTTATGTTCTATAGGCTAAAAATTATATACATTTTGAAAATTAGAAGGTAGGTTGAGACACATCTCCTAAAACATGATACACAAAAACATATTACAACAAGTGTAAATTATTCTAAACAAGGTGGAGCTTGATTTCCACTAAATTGTCATCAAAAGGGAGGCAACAACAAAGTCATTTGAATAAACCAATGGTGTGAAAGTGGATGCAAGAGGAGGAATTTTGGAGATAGAATAAAACATAGTATGAGATGAGGGTGGCATGGTGTGAAGATATTATGGAGAAGGTTAAGAGGAAGGTGCATGAGGATCAAGAGAAAGAGAATGTGGAAAAAATAAATAGGATATCCAATAGTAAGATCCTCAAGGTGAGGGAGAAGGGCCTCATCAACTAGCATATCCTAGGACAAAGAAAAAGTAGGGTCATCTCAAATGGTATATGAAGGATGAGAAATATTAAAGGTATGAGGTGAGGAAGGAAGATTATGTGAAGAAAAATTATCAATGCAAAGAGAATAATAGTGATGTGAAACAAGAGGTGGATGATGTGGAGGATAATTATGAGATACATGTATCGCATTATCTTAGGGTTTAGATGGGATGTCCTCTTGGATCTAGGTATTTGGGTACATGTAGGTAATAATGGTAGCATGGGGGAACATAAATAGAGATCTAGAAGGAGGATGAAAAGAATATGAGGGTGGATTAGGGAGAAGATATGGAGGTATAAACGGAGGAATAGGTGGAGGGGAGGAAGAAGATGGTTGAGAATTTTTCTTAATTTTTTTAGAAGAATGAGATAGGGAAAGAGATCATAACTTAGGTAAAGAAAGAGGTAAGAGTTTGTTCATGGGTGGAGGTCTTCCTCACTAAGAAAAAATAGTCAAAGGGAAAGAGTGGCCTCCTTGGTGAAGTAGAAAATATGAAGCATGGCCTCTAGTAACTCTAGTAGAAGAAGGTGCATCATCTATCATTATTATTTCATAGTTGATAAATGGTGTTGTTAAGTGAAGCTTAGGGAACTTTATATGTCAATAATTAGAATTTATGTTGAGATGCTTATGTTGTCTAGCTACATAGTTTACATATTTATTTAACATTTATTCATCTCACAAATGGTGTGCCCCCTTAGGTTTCTAAATAAAATGTGTGCCCCCTTAGCCTCAATACAAACTAGTTTAAAGATGGATTTTGGGATAGTGAAGATTTGTCCTTTGTGGATAAATTTTAGACATTGTTGTACAATAGAAGGAAATTATTTATAACTACATAACCAAGGTCTTCCTAAAATGATTTTTAAAGAAATTAGAATTTATTATATGTCATGACTAAGAACCTCTATAGTCTTTGGATAAATCTCAAGGGATAAAATAGTGATCCTAAATTTTCCACATATGTCTCATTATAACATTTTAGAGAATTTACTAGGTTAGAATACAATTCATTATGGTCTTCCATGTTATAGATTTCTTCTTTCATTATGATGTTTAAGGAAAATGTAGGATCAATAAATATTCCACCACAAAATACTTTATTAACAACACCAATATATGTAGTCCTATGATATTTTATGTCTAGTATTTCCTCACTTGTACATATGATGATGGGATATCTTTGGATGAATCAAAATATATAGAATTCCCACTATATAGGTCTTTATCTATCATACCAATTGTGTTATTGAAAAATAATGTGATGTCTTTGATATTTTTTGTCATTGTATCAATGATCATGTTGGATGAAGAGGGTTTTCTATGGGTTCAATAACATTAGAGTGCTAAGGAAATTAGTTAGTAAAATTTTATAAAAAACATATTTTACGGTGCAACAGACAAGTCCCCTTTACCAATTACACCTTTATAAATGAGATTGTTGTCTATCAAGCCTTGAATTTTATGCTTTAGGGCTATGCATCTATAAATTTTATGTTCAAGAACCTTGTGATATTGGTATAATTTTTTAGAGAGAAAAGGAAGTATTTAAAGGTCAAATTAGAGGAATTTGAAGAATTCTTATGGTTAGAGCTTGAACCATGATTAGTTGATATGAATCTACAAATATAATAATTTTTTAAAGAGGTTTAGGTAAAAGAGAAATAGTATTAGAAGAAGGAAAAGATAGAGGTGGGGTATTGTTGATGAATGTTTGCACATTCACAACATAGAAAAAATACAAAGTATTATGTCTCTCTTGAAAGGAAATCTACCTTCAAAAATTTCATAAAGACAACCACAAGGCTTTGATAGTGTAGGGGAGGAGGACTGATTGCTTAGGATCCTGGGTCATGGGAGGATCTAGAACAATCAGCTACCTTGATATACGTCACGCAAAGGGATTGTTTAAGATAGGGTCAATGTTTAAGAGGATGAAAAGGAAGGACAATTGATCTGCCTCTTTCCTTTTTTCAACTCGAGAGGTTCAAGAAGTCATGTGAACGAGTTTCTAGAATTCAAACTATAATTTATGCAACTCACTGCCAAAGGACTCCAATGCAGGGAACAAATGATAGTGTAGTGTGATGGTGTCTCAATTAGGTGCTAGCATCCGTACGGATAGTAAGTGCAAACTATAGTCTAAAAACAAAAATATAGTTTGATATAATAACAAAAATCATAAATCAACTGAACAATTGAAATAACAAGAAGAATACTTTAACTTGATCTAATCTATGAATTGATGAAAAAGAGGGTGAGGAAAGCACACCTTCCTACCCACGAGTTGATATCTTTGAAATATTCACTCCACAAGAAACCTACACACATAAGATAGAAAAATGTTGGGGTTGTGTATAGAGGAGTATCGCAGTCATTCCCCCACTTCAGTGTTTCCACCTCCATGGATAGCCAGTATAGCAACAATAGAGAAATATAATAAAGAAAAGTATTGAAATGGAAGCACTATACACTATGCTAAACAATTATATGCTACAAAAACAATACAATGATTCCAAGTGAATAGAAGATGAAACAATATCACCTTCAACCATGTTCATTCAAGGAAAATTGGAGGAGTGAGCTCGCAAGCTTGCAAATGTCAAAATTTCCACAAAAATGAGGAGATTGAGTCCACAAAACACCAACTTGTTGCTTCAATTGAGGTGAGAATGTTGTGAAAATGTTGTGAAGAGATTCAAGAAAGAATTGTCCAATGTGTGAATGATCAAGAATTTGAAGAGAATGAATGAGATGACAATTTGAAGATGAAATTAGAGGCAAAGGAGTCATTTGAGGTTGGTCAAGGGTGCAGAAACATTACACTTAATTGCTAATGGAGAGATGCAATGCCTCTGTAGATTCCAGAGGTAGGAATCCTATCAAGATGGTAACATGTTGCACAGATGTCCATGCATCGTGCTAGCGTCCCTAACAAAAATTCCTCCATCGACACTAAAAACAACTACCAAGTGGATGGGAAACAAATAAGGAATGTGGAATAGCATCATTGAATTTAATTTGTCTAAGGTAGGAGGTGTGTAAACGGGGAATTTGCAAGGGGAAAATTCACACCATTACATTTTTTCCCCCACTTTATCAAGCATAAGTGTTAGCTAATCTACAATAAAGTAGAGTGAAATTTGAGAAATGTATACCTAAATTGTCGAGGAAGCATACCACAATCTGACACATGCGAAAGCACAGGAAGAGAAGATAGCTCCAAATGTACTTGGTCCTAAGGAGAGTTGAACAAAATCCACTACAAGCCCTCAGGCCTACAGAAGGTGGAAAAAAGGCCCTGCAAGTGCTTAGACCTACTAAGGATGCACCCCAAGTTCTCAGTCCTAAGAGATGCTAGATGTGAAAGGCTTCATAGAGTTTGATAGGCCCTCACAAGTGCTCATTTTTTCAAGGCAAGCTTGAGGTCCTCAATCCTCCAAGCTTGACTGAAAAAGTAGCTTAGTAGGTCTTGCAAAGAAACATGTTAATCCACAGACAGAACATGTTAAATAGCAAAAATCCACATAGGAAAACAAACAATCACAAAAACAACCAACAATTGAAGCAGAATCTTTCAAAGGGGTCCTCGAGAACCCTTCAAAAGAAAAGGGGTCCGCTTAAGGTACACTCTATTTGAAAGGCGATAAAAATTTTCACAAATGATTATAACATCAAGGAGTCCTTTTGAAATATCTCTTTCATCAAGGATTTGAAAGGAAGAATACTCTTTTGCAAGGGCAAGTTTTTAGAATTCTTCATCAAAAAAATTACTCCCTTCTCAAAGGAAAGTATTCATATTTTTTCTTTATGAATTTGTGATGAAAGAAAAAAAATTGCTAGGGAGCCTTGTTGAAGAATACAATTTTTTGAAAAATAAAGGATTTTCAAGGGGGGATTAGTTGGCCACCAAATACACCTTTTGAAAATTGAAGTAGTATGATAGCCCCCCTTAGGATGGTGTGTGTTGAACATAAAGGCACATGGCATCCTAAGGAGAGAGAAGAAATTAATGTTGTGGCCCACGATACCTAACGAGATGTAATCATGGAAATGTTTTCACACACATAAGGGACAACACATAGGCACCACAACATCACAAAGAAAGCAAAGAATAGAGAAAGATAAAAAGACAACGTAAGAAAAGACACATAAATCAAGAGATAGGGGGATTTGATATTTTAGGTCTAGAGTTGCTCATAGATATAGATAGATAAATATAATATAATAATATATATGAACTTTCATCAATCCCCTACTATATCAGACCATGTGAAGAAAGGTACATGAAGAAAAAATAAAAATAAAAAACTGGATCAACATGGAAGGGGGGCCTAGATTCCCCCAACACTTTGCATCATCCCCAATTGTCAAAAATTAAGGCACAATAAAGGAATAATGATGTGACAAATAGAAGTTTACAACACAAAACACTCTTGTATCCAAGCACCTATAAGGGTGAAAAGGATCCTCCAAGAACATGTAAAACAAGCACGGGGGAAATAAAACACACACACAAATATATTCTATAGATAAAGAAGATGTGCCCTCCTAGTCCTCATCAACCAAGAGGTTGTCATTCTCCCAATCTAGATCATTTTAGGGAGTATGTGGATGAGCCTGCAAGGGTAGGATAGCAAGGGAAGCACCCTCTAAATCTCCTATGACAAGATCTAAGGAAGAGGGCCCCTCGAGGTCTTCTTCACTCAACTCCTATGAGGTAAACATCATTGATTTTGCAAAAATCGTCGATAGAGTCGAGACATTGTTCACTAAGTTGAACATGCACTTTATGGGAGTGTCATGTGTCAACTGATTGGGAAATGAAGAAGGTGCCCGAGATCCACTACTGGCCTCACCAAAAGACTCAAGAGTCGTGACGAACTCAGGGGACATTGGTGTTGCCTCCATCACTAGGAGAATACAAGCCAATGCAAAACTAGCTTCTAAAGAAGGCAACCCCTTCTTCTCAACCCCATTAGAATCAAGTTCATCCTCCAACTTGCACTTCATCGGAGGATGTGAGATCCTTACAGAGGAAGTGAAAGGTGAGCAAGAAGTAGAGAAAATTGTAGCGAACACCACTGAGGTATTTGGCATATCCACAAGCTTGGGAAAAAGTGGGATGTTCAAAAGGGACATCAAGAGAGGAGGCTCATCCAAGGGAGAAATGAACACTTGTACCCTTTTAGAGTGAGGTTTGTCCATTCTCACAAGGGGATCCAAAAGCAAGATTGAGGTGGCAAGAACCAAAAACCGGGGGAGAAAGAGGACACAATAGAAGACACGGAAATAGGAGTTGTTGAATCCCCTTCCTCCTACAAAGTAGCCTACTCAATGGCCAGAGTGTCATGTCCCCTTCTAGTTGACATCGACATATCAGTGGGATTAGCCTATTAACGGCTCTCGTAGGCTAATGAGGCATGGTGAGAGAGTCATTTTGCAGTCACTTGGTGATTACTTGGCTCAGTTTTTTATTGGAGTAAGGTTTTCCATTATATTTCATCATTATTTCTATTTATGGAAACCTTATTTTATAATTTAATGTTGAGATGCACTTTATTAATAATATAATATTTTAATATTTCATAAAGTGCAAAAAGATTAAAAATACTAGAATCTTCTAGAAGTCAAAGGATAAATATTATTTTATTGAGGCCGACCTCTAGAGGAAATGCATAAATAGACCTTGAGGTCTCACCATTTGAGCATCCAGATTTGATGAATTGTTGATTAGTGAATTCTTCTTGAGTATTTGTGGAGCCAAGTGATCTGCAGATAATCAGATTGTCTTTGGGAATGAAAACTCCCATTGATAGCAATTTTGAGGGTGTGAAATATCACTTGAATTATTGCAGATTGGAGGTGATATTTCAGTCACTTCATTAGGGCAGAAATTTGTGGCCAAAGGCCAATTTTGAAGACTACGATTATAGGAATTGGCTGGCATTGAAGAATAGTGTCTTGTGGCATCAAATCTTTGAAGGGAAAGTGTATACACCTAAAAATGGTCACATCGCATTGTCTGGTAATTAATTAAAAAATTTCAATATTTAATTAAAATCTTCGAATTTCATCTGCGTATAAATAAGTTTAAATAATTTATTTATATTTGTTCATTCTTTCATTTTGATTAAATAAATAAGTTTATTTAATCACTTTTCTTATTTGTTTCTTAATTAATTAAATAAACATTATGATTTATTTATATTAATTATCATATAATCTTAGCTTGAATATTTTATTCAAATAAAGATTAAATATTCTTCTTTTCTAATTAATTCCTCTAAAAATCCATTCACAATTAAATATCTCAAAATATTTAATTTAATTCTTCTAATATCTATTCACAATTAAATATTCCAAAATATTTAATTAAATTCTTCTAATATCCAATCACAATTAAATATCTCAAAATATTTAATTAATTCTTCTAAAGTCACATCATAATTAAATATTCCAAAATATTTAATTAAATATTCCATAGTGCTAAAATCAAAAATCAAATTCAATAAATGAAATTAAATAAATTTATTTATTTAATAAATTTGGGAATTATCTTCAACAGTCGTGAAGCAAACTGCCAAAACAGAAAAATTAAATTCCTCTGTTTCTATGCAAGCTTGTTCCTGTGGGTTGAAGACAGGCTTCCAGTCTTCTCTCCAACCTCCCAACCTCTTCCATCTTCTTCTCAACCTCTCCATCTCTCACCATTCAAACTTACCAAACAACCTCACAACCGTTGATCCTTGCCAGCCAGGATTGTGCCTGCAAAAAAAACTATAAATAAGATTGTCGGGTCTTTGAATTCATATAGAAGCTTTCAATAGAGTAACTATAGCCAATTTGCATAAGCCTTTTAGCATTCACAGTATTCAAGCATCATAGTATAGTATAGAATCATGGCATATTCACTTCAATTCATAGCATCTTCCATTTATAGCCCCTGTGCATATCCCTCAACATTCTCACCTTCACCAACATATAGGATAGAGAACTTCCTTTGCATACTCATTCTATAGGCTGCCATTTGGAGAAGCCAAGCTTACATAATCTGAGAGCAGCAGCTTCGAACAAATCTCTAGAGATAGAGGAAGATGGAACGCCTCTAAGGAAGCTCATTTCTTTGTTTCAAATCAAATTAATTAGTATTTCTTTAGTTTAAAGTTCTATTAATTGTGTGTTTTGATTTCAATTTGATTGCATAATTCTAACATACCACAGAAAGGTCAGATCTACATTGGGAAAATCTGAAGCCAAGTCTGAAGCAAAATAGGGACCCCTTTGGAGGAGCATTTTAATTCATTCCAGCTCATAACTAGGTTGATTCCTCTTAAAGGTTGGTGCACCTCATTTCCAAGGTTATGTTGATCATATCAGAAGTTATTAGAGGCTTGGAGGGTTAGCAGATTATTTTATTTCACATTTCCAATCAGAACAGGGGTGACTTCTTCAAAAATTCATATTGGCTGCATATGGTCTTCAACTTCCAAAATATTCATTGCCTCTTCATTGGGAATGCAAGGTGACTCCTAAACCAGGTTCTTTTGTTATTTCTATGCATGTTAGATGATAGTTAGTTGCATAATAGGAGGTACGGTTGTAGGTGACAGTCTACTTCAAATCTAAACATTAATTCATATGTATTAGCCAAGAGTCTTGGTTGTTTGACATTTGCTTTGTATTGGAGTATTTATAATGATGGAGATATAAGTAGCTGATTGTTCAATAGATACTCTTGCATATGGAATTGTAAATGATATGATGCATGGCAAGTGTTTTACAAAATGTCTATTTGTTGTAGCTAGTCTTTGCATACCTAGTTTCCCATATATTTGCATAAAAATCCAAAAAGAATTGCATTTTTGCATGTAGATCAGATTATAGGTATTAAAGGGGTATTTAAATCAGTCTTAGCATCCATTTCTATCAAGTTACTTCAAACTGAAACACTACATCAGCAAGCTAGAAGGTTGCATATAAACTGTTTGACAAAATTACAAATAGCAATTAGGGCAAAATTGTGGTCAGTTTTGAGTTAGGCTCATTACACAGAGCCTTCCTCTAGCACTTAGGATCACATGTAAGGTAGTTTCTTTGGCTTTGAGAGCTAGAGGCTAGAACTTGAGGAGGAGTAGGAGGCTCCTGTGCTATCATCAAGGTGTCCATCACAGTCGTTGTTGGTGGAGGGAGTGACTCCCTAGTAGAAACAAGAGGAAGAGATGTAGGAATGGATACTGCAACTGGTGGAGAAGCAAAATTAAGTGCCTCAGCGATGGGCCTCTTCCCATTTTCTCCTTGGGGGAAGAAGCAATAGGAGGCAAAAGAGGTCGAGATGCAGAAGCTGCTCCATGGGGACCCTTCTCCTTACCATACAAAATGGGTCGAATCACCATGGGCAAGATAGGAAGGTTAAACACCTAACACTTGGCCTTCTTCCAAGCGAGCACCATCAGACTCCTCAAGATACACATAGGGGTGCAAGTCGAGGGTGTTGCAGTAGGATGGGAGGTAGAAGTAGGTGAAACTACAGAGGAATAAGAAGACTCTCGAGTGTGAGTAGGCTTCCCCTCCCCTTTTGAGAAGAAGAAGCAACCTACTATTGCGCTATAGGGTAAGTCATTTTCAATTGCACCTTGCCACCATTTTATAATTACATAATTTTGATAAAGCATGTCCATTCTTGGAGGAAGCGGACCAACCAGGGTGGGCCAAAAATGATCTCAAATAACCCCCACAAGATACCATCGGCTAATATACAATGTTGTGCACAACATGCACTGCACCTTCATGAGAGAATTTCAAACATTTATGAATAACACGAGTGACTCTATTCATAGAAACTAGACAAATGCCTAGCTTCACTCTAAACAAGTTAGATTCTAAAATCATGTCAAAGGTAGCATTCATAGCCCTAGGTCCCACTAGGATGGAAAGAGTTATAGAACCATAAGGAGCAAGAGAGAGGACATTATGAGTACATATGGTGGTCTTTGTCTTCTCATATTCCTCCCTTTGTAATGAATTTAGAAAAATACTCTCCTCCATAATAATTTTTACGTGAATCATGAGATCCACAAGAACTGTCACAATGTTTCCATCTACATGAGCATGAATATATAGAGGAGAATCTTTTGTATTCATATGTAGATCCTATGATGAAAAAATTATATCTAGTAAACTAGTCATAGGTTGAGGGGGAGGATTGTGAGTAAAAAAAACCATACTTACATATGTTGAGGCCTTCGGAGAGGCGCCAGAAGGATTGATAATCAAATTCATAGAGTAAGATGGAAATGGGTCTATATAAATCTGCAATTCACTATTCGCCTTAGCCACTAACTTGTTTGTATTCTACTTTTTATCATCAAGTCAAATGGTACCATATTGATCTGATCTAATATCTCATGATGCAGGTGCATACAACATTAAATATCATGTCCGTGGACATGGTGGTATAGGAAAAACACATTTCCATAATACCAGTTAGGGTAAGGTTCTATATGAGGCCAAGGATTTTCCAATGTTATAACTTTATCCTTTAACAACTTCTTCAAAATAAAAGAGTAAGATTCAAAAAAAATTGTGAAATTTATGTTGCACTTGAGGTCTTTGTCATTAGATGCAGTGACTAAATTCACAATAGATTTTCCTTTTCTTGATATCAATACAATAGATCTTCCTTCCGGATGGGAGCATGAGGAAGATCCCATGAATTGTACAACCATCTACTAATATTCCCATAATGTCATGCATAGGTGTGTGAAAGAAGGATATTTCATTAAAGCAAACTTCTCCTGCCAAGGTCTCTATAGGTTGCCAATGAACACCTTTTGCATGTCTAATTCGGGTAGCGGATAAGAATTTTTTGAAAAGAGTTCTTGATATTGAGCAATAAAATTAGTAATCTTCTCATTCTCTCTTTGCTTACATCGGATGAGATATGAGAAGATCATATTCAGCCTGATGTTAGCCTAAAACTGCCAAAGAAAATGATTAACAAGTTGATCGAATGAGAATATGGAGTTGTCAAGCAAGGAATAGTACCACTCTAGTGTTGTGTCCTTGAGAGATCAAGGAAAAAATTTGGCCATCAATGCATCATGTTGAAACAAGTCTATACAAGTCTATACACATCATGTTGAAGGTTGACACGTGTGTTTGAGGGTCTCCTTTACCACCATATTTCTCAAATTTAGGAATTTCCATCCCTTGAGGGATGAGAGTGTTCAGAATAATCACCAACAAAGGACTTTGTTGGAAGAAAGGTTGAAAGATAGGCTAGGTAGAGCCTTGAGACAGACTCGCCAGCTGGTTCTACATTTGACCCATATTTTGTAGCAGGGCATTCAAAATAGGGTCAGATGGAGAAATAGGGCTAGTGGAGCCACCACCAAAACCATCGCCAAGACCATCACCCGACCCACCACACAAGCCACCGGAGCTACCACTGTAGCCATTGCCCAAGTCACCACCGTGACCACCATTGGAGCTGCCACCGGAGCCACCAGACATACTAGAGCCACTAGCCCCCATTCTACTAGGATTCCCACTGCCAAAGCCAATGTTTCCCCCAGGAGGAATAACATTGAATCTTAGAGGTCTTTTGATCACTTTGATAGTAGGAGGCAGATCAAGAGCAGAGATGTTAATGGAAGGGCCCATTTTAGCCATGCATATCGATGTCATAGGCATTGAGATGTTGATTTGTCTTTCATAAGTGTTGAACTCATGACCTTGGGCAATACTTGACCTAGGGTTGTAATAAGGGACATATGCTTTCATTAAATGGGTAAGGCCATGGCAAAAATCTATGCTTGTTTGATCCTTATCTAGCATATATCTAATCTCATTAACAACTCTAGTGGCCCTAGCATATATCCAATAGCCTCCTATCTAGAGAAATAATATGCTCTATAAGAATAGTGAGAGCATCAACATCGTTCAAAGGTGGGGTCCTAGGAGAGATAGGAGGAGTAGGGGTATGAGTGGTTTCATTCAAGAAACTCATCTTTGGTGTTAATACCATCTCCTGGGAAGTGAGAGTCATAGTGACCCTTAAGAAGTTTATCTCTAAGTGTCGCACACTCCTAACTACGTACTCAAAGGTTGTAGACTAAGTTGTGAAACTCATAAAGTGTCAAAACACAACTCCACAACCTATGTAGACATGAGAGAAATAATCTCAACACAAGGAAATAGGTACAAGGTTCACGTCAGGTTCACCAAAATGTAGAGGAGGGGGGCCGACTGCTCAGGACCTCAGGTCATGGGAGGGTCTAGAACAATCAGTTGCACTAATCTGCCTCATACTAAGGGATTATTTAAGATAGGGTTGATGTTCAAAGGGTGAAAAGGAAGGACAACTAATCTACCTCTTTCCTTATGCCAACTTGAAAGGTTTAGGAAGTCAGGTGAGCGGGTTTCTAGAATTTAGATTACAACTTAGGCAACTCACTTTCAGAGGACTCTAGCACGGGGAATGGGTGACAGCATAGCACACTGGTGTTTGATTTAGGCACTGGCATTTGTATGGATAGCAAGTGAAAACTTAAGTCTAAAAATTGGAGAAACCTACTAACAACCTAACAAATACAATTTGATATAATAGAAAGCAGAAAGCGACTAAACAATTGAAATAACAAGAAGAATACTTTAACTTGATCTAATCTATGAATTAACGAAAAAGAGGGTGAGGAAAGCACACCTTCCTACCCACGAGTTGATATCTTTGAAATCTTCACTCCACGTGCAACCTACACACATAAAATGAAAAAAAATTGGGTTTGTGTATAGAGGACTGCCCCAGTTAGTCCCCTTCTTTGGTGTTTCCATCTCCATGAATAGCTAGTATAGCAACAATAGAGAAAGATGATAAAGAAAGGTATCGAAATGGAAGTACTTTACACTATGCTAAACAACAATATGCTATGAAAAAAATACAATGATTCTAAGTGAATAAAAGATGAAACAATTTCACCTTCAACCATGTGCACTCAAGGAAAATGGGAGGAGTGAGCTCACAAGCTTACAAATGTTGACATTTCTGCAACAATGAGGAGATTGATTCCATAAAACACCAACTTGTTTCTTCAATGGAGATGAGAATGTAAAATGTTGTGAAGAGTGTCAAGAAATAATTTTCCAATGTGTGAATGATCAAGAATTTGAAGAGAATTAATGAGATATAAATTTGAAGATGAAATTGGAGGCAAAGGAGTCATTTGAGGTCGGTCAAGGGAGAAAAAAAATTACACTTTGTCACCAATGGAGAGTTGTAACACCTCTATGGATTCTAGAAGCAAGAATCCCGTTAGGATGGTAGTGCACCATGTAGACATCCCCAACACAATTTCCTCCATCAACACTAAAAACAACTATCAAGTGGATGGGAAATTAATGAGGGGTGTGGAATAGCATCATCAGATTTAATTTATCTAAGGTACGAGGTGTGTAAACAGGGAATTTGTGAGGGGTGCAAATTCCCACCATTACAGATGTCCAGTTCTTGACTTTACAAAAATGATTTAGTGGATGATGTTATGTTGTTTTACAAGGGGCCTTACATATACTGAAGCTGGAACTCTAAAATCATTGGTTTGAAAAGACTAAAAATTATATGAAACTCTAGCTGTATTTTCATATTTAAAATATGAAAATGATCTATAACATTTGATATGGCAATTTAAATGATGTTCCTTCCTAAACTAACTTAGATTTCTGAAATAAAATTCAAAATATAAGGGTAAGAGAAACTAAATCTGAAAACCTAAGGTCAATGGAAATATGGTTGATGTTACAAATAGATAAATCCCTCATAAAATAATTCTTGTTTAATCAAGGTTATGTTGGACTTGTTGTTGCACCAAAAGATCAACTTGTCAATGCTCAATACAAGCTTCGGTTAAGAACCACATGAGGCATTTAGACCATGTCACAAACCCAAGAAATAGTGCTGCAAGGAAGACCAAGGGTCACACCTTGCAACAATCCCCCCCAGCACAAGCGTGGGGTTTGAACCTATGACCAGATCTACTACCAAATTGTTGGACTTGTCGTTGCACCAAAAGATCAACATGTCAATGCCTGATACAAGCTTTGGTTAAGGACCATAGGAGGTGGTTAGACCATGTCACAAACCCAAGCACTAGATTTTCAAGGAAGACCAAGGGTCACACCTTGCAACAGGTTGAACCCATGTTAACACTACAAAAATAGTGCAATCTTCAAAGGAAAACTTTAAAGATTTTTTAGACTATAAACATTCATACATATACCCAATTTTTGGCACAATATATATGAAAATTCACAATTGAACTTATAACAAATAATGGGCTCATACTAACCATACAAAGTAACTTATAATCAATAAATTATAAATAGTATAAACTAGAGATCTATCAAAATACCTTCAACACTTTACCATTATCATAACTAAATTGAACTAACTTGAAGAAAGGAACCATGCATGCATTTAGAAACACCAAGTAGAACACCAAAACTCCAATGCCTTTACTTTTATTAATTTCAAAATGCTTGTTACAACAACTCCAGTTCCATATTTTTGAAATGAGAAGAGGATGCCTTTATAGAGAAGGCTTACTAAATCAATGGTGATCATCTCAACACCAATGGTCTAGATTACATTTTTATTTAATCAAAGAAAGAGGTATTAAACCTTTACAACTTCTATTGTATCCTCCCCAACTAATTTTAGTTACAAATGTACCTAGGGGAATGTAAAATATATTAATACAACTTTTACCTTAAATATCCTTTCACAAAACCTAGGAAATTTGGTGGCACAATTTCCAATAAAGATATTACAAATAGTAGATTCTACAAAAATTTATCATCAATTAAACTTCTACCAAAAGCCTTCTCTTTTATTGTAAACTTTACAAAAATCTTCAATGTTGTTATAACTTTATCATCCGGTGGACCTAGGGTAGCATGCACTTTATATCCCAAGGCCTCATTCCTCCATTAATATTTGATGGAGCTCTATATAGGAGGATCTCTATCTAATCACTTCCTTTGATCTAACCAAAAATTAGGCTATCACATCAAGAAAATCCTTCATTATACTATCAATAGGTTCTTTGTGTATTATTTTTTTCCATTGTTGTTTCATACCTACATCATCTAGCTGAACTCCAAAGTTCAATTGATGCCTTCACCATATCTTGCAAAACCTAATTGCAATTTTCCAAAACCTTGTCAAACTATTGAATGATACCAGACATCTCAGGCATAACCTAGGTTACAATATCCCTCCTAAAATTAAGAGCATATCCAAAAATATGGCTCTTTCAGCAACTCTTTCAGCAAAATTTATTCTCACTTGATTATCTCTATAGGAAGCTTCTTTATCATCTCGAGATTTGGGAATACCAAGGTATAATTTTTGGAGAAGGCATTGTATTCTTCAACCATTTTATCAATCTCTTTTGTCAAAATTAGGAAATTTTTGCATGCTTACACAACCATTCCTATCACCTTACTATCAATATCCACAATTCTCTTAATCCAATCATGGGTGGACTAGGCCCATGTCTTCATTTGCTCCATTTTATTTACATCATCCTTAGATAGTAAAATTGGGGTAGTGGCTTTTCCTAGAGCACTCTAGATTTCATTTACAAGGTGTTGAATAAAGATCGTTAACTCTATAACTTATGATTTTAATTCTACCTTTGTGGCCTTGTCTTTGTCCATCCTTTTCAAAATGTTTCATATGAACCCCTGGAGCTCGCCAATTTCCTACACTCAGTTAGTGGGGCCAATGTTTATTAATGAAATATTATACTCCTCCCAAAAAATTATAGAGCTATCCTTATCTACAGTGGGATTTATAACATGAAGAATTCGAGACCCAGAAGCATCTTTTGTCACATACGACCTTATTTTTGCTTTCTTCTTCTCTTTTGACTTCAAAATTCTAGCTAAAATTGCTTCCAAACTTGCCTCAGGGGTATCTGCTACATATATTTTATTCTTCATCTACTCTAACCAAGCAAGAGCTTGTGTCTTCTTTGTCATCTTTGGGGGAGAAGAAGTTTATGTTGATGTATCTTTTTTGTAATAGCCTCTTCTATCTACCCCTTATTAGGCTTTTCTTTCTCCTCCTCTGCCTTCTCCTCTTGAGACTTAGCAACTTAGACTTCGATGACTTCCTTGAAAGGATTTTATTGATGATGTAGAGCAACTGAAGTTTTCTCCATGCGAATCTCGGTCATATCTTCTCTGTATTTCCTCTACATTTCCTTCAAAATATGATCGACACTCTCCATAGATGGAGGTTCCAAAACATCTTGAGAAGAGGGAGGAGGGGTGGCCTATGAAACTTCATTGATCATTGCTCTATTTTCAAGTGAGAGAAGGACATCTACAACCTCTTTGGGGAGATTGGAAAAATGGTACATGAAAGACTCAGGAAGGCTAAGAGAAGTGGGGGAGGAAGTAGAAGGAATGGTTCACAGTATAATGGAGATAGTGAATTAAAAGGTTGAAAGTGAGGAATTCAAAGAAGGAGAAGTGGAAGAAATAGAAGGAGATGACTCCACCAGGATGGAAAAAGTGGAGGGAGTGGGAATGAAAGAAGTGATATGGATAAAAATGTGGGGGAGATGGAGGAATTGATGCAAAAGGTGGAGATGAAGGGTAAGGTTCCCTTACCTCCTTAGGGATAGGCTCCATGGTAGTGGTGATGGCTTTCTTATCCCTTTTGGGTGGAGGCTACCCTACCTCACCAACATTTATTTTGTAAACACGATGCTTCTTCATCGATCACCTCTCTTCAGTGCTCTTTATTCCTTTTTTTTTTTTACCTTTGGAGGGGTGGTAGCCTCCTTTCTTGTAGATATGGTGCTTGAAGCTCCCTCATCCTTAGTTTTCTCTTCATTTGTAGATAGTGTTAGTTATTTTTTAAGAACCAATCTGATCTTCAAAGAAGCCTATGGAATTTCCAATTCCATTGCTCAGCAACTTGAAGGGATTGGCCAATGAACGAGAGAAAGTAATAATACTTTCCTCCTACACTTTGGTCTCTGAAAAACCTAGGAGGGTGATCCCTACAATGCACTTAATATTTTATGTTTTTATTATCATTATACTTGCAAATAGCAAATGAATTCTCCTTTATTTTATTAATATATGAAATCCTTTAAGGATCTGGATAATCCTTATCAAATTTTCATACTAAAGCATGAGACAATAATACAATTTAACTGTAGACATACATTCGAAATTAAATGAATATTTATATTGGTTTTTGTATGTTTATTGTTGTGACCGACCAGAGAATCTCAACACAAACACAACTTATGGACTAGAGCCTTATCTTAGGGCATGGAGACTCAAATCCTTCAAATAGGAACATATAACAAAATAAAACCTATCACAATAGAGAAATTAATTGATGCATTACACCACCTAACTCAAAAATCCTAACCAATATTACTTAGTTATCCTTGCATACACTCACATAAATCTTTATTCATGTCAAAGAAAATTAACTTGTTCCTTGAACAAGAGCATCAATAGTGAACAAACATTCAATGGAAACACCATGAAGACAAATAGAATGATCTTTGATCCACTTTATTCATAATTCATGCAATGTATATGATTGGAGAACATTGACTCAAGAAGTATGTCATTTATATTTCAAGACATGATAGTACTGATATACAGTTCTAAATTTGAAAGACCCAAAACTCCAAAACTTAAACAAGACTCAAAACAATAATATATGCTTTCTATGTCACAATTTGTTTCTCAAAATCACTCGAAAACAACCTTTATAATGAAAAACTTTACTTAAGAGAATGGAGAAGACCAAGGAGAATACCTAAAATCAATGCATTGTTGACACATGGCACATCCAACTCCCTTGATCTACAATCAACTGGCACTTAGAAGATGTTTATTCATATTTCATTTTCCCCCTTTTCAATCTACCTTCACTTGAAAATCATGTGCACAAAATTACCTACATGTAAAATCATATTTTTGGCCTCATTTTCACTTTGCAAGTGAAAAATATTAATTCTAGGTAAAAACCCACATACCCATCTACCCCCTTTTCAATCGATAGGTAAATTTTTTGTCCATATACGGGATTTATTTTTTGGGTTGTGAGAAATGGTTGCCACACATTTTTCACCTCACAAGTAGCCAGGAAATGTATAAAACTTTACCAAAATTGCTTCCCAAGCAATAGAAATGGTTATGGAAACTTTCTAGAGCATGAAAGAGCACATCCCAGCCTCTACATGTGTTTAAAAATTTATCTAAATACAAAAAACGTGATTACATTTATTTCCAGCTCCTTCATAGTCATGGCGCCCAAAATTTGTACCCAGATATAAGAGACAATCAGCAATAAAACACATTTATGCCCCTTTTCCCCCAATGAAAGACAATTTGCATTTAACTTTGATCATTTCTCTGCAATCATATGTTGCAAAGAAAACACACACGAGTAGAAAAAGGGTGCTACAAATCAACAAATGAAATGCTCATTGTATGAGCATACTGCATCATTGTTATGAAGGGAGGGAGAGCCTTACAAAACATGATGAGCAATGTGCTTTGATCCATCGCTCAACACAACAATATTGCTACTTTATCCCTAGCATCATGTTGGAAAATGTGCCTCAACTTGCTAGCTTGGAACGTTTGAACTTTGTATTTTATTTCCTTCATTACCTTGTATGTCGCGGGATTGCTGAAAATCATAACTTTGGAACTCATGTCGCGAAATTCTGGGAATTCATAACTTTCTAACAGAACTAAATCACAGGGTTTTAAATTTTCACAACCTCCTGACTTAGCAATGTTGAGGCTTTCTTTGTTATCACCTTTTCATGGGTTTCTGAGAAATTCCTAACCACCAATAGAGGTTATGAAGTTAGTATTTTTGGCGACATAGCAACTTCATGCAGGCTTGGCCAGCGGTGGTGACTTGGAAGTCACAGTGGTAGTGAGGACCACGATGATATGATGTGATATATATTGATCGGTGGTCATGATTGAAATAATCTAATGGTGCCCACTAGGCCCACATCTCTTGTGGTGGGTCTCGAGTGACTCTCACGGGGTGTGCAGGCTTTGAACATGTGTCATGGTGGACCTGACTAGTGCCGAGTTGTTATGCAGTATGATGGTTGATTTGATAACGTGTGAAGAGTACCTAGGTGGGACCTGATTGGTTCCAATTTAAAAACTGATAATTGGCCAGAGTCTATTGACGATTTAAATAATGATTTTTAAAAATGAGTTCAACATGGTTGTAGCAGTTACATTCTTGTAATGACTAGTGTTTAGAAACTGAAACAACCACGATTGTATATTGCATATGTTGAATCACTTTGTAGTATGGTAGAGAGTTCAATCAATTGGTTAATGTTTTGCATTGTATGCTTATAAGCATTGTAACAGTGTGAGAGAACGAATTTGTATTGTGAATTTGTGTACGAGGTTGAGTTGGGAAATGTTTGCTGCTATGAATTAACATCTAAGAGTGGAGTCTGAAAATCTATATGTAAACATTATTTACTGTAATACAAAGTGACTTTACTTGGTGTGTGGGTTTTTCCCTTGTAAGGGTTTTCCCATGTAAATCTGGTGTTCAATTCTGTGTGTGGGTTTACCTATTTGTTCCTGTGTATGTGTTTCTTAAATGAACTATAATTGAAATTGAAATTAAAATTACCATATGCATTATTTCTCCCATAAGATTGGCATTTGGAAGGCGTTTCCGCACTAAGATTTCCTTACAAGTGGTATCAGAGCCTAGACAATTGTGTTACCCTTGTGGGTGAGTTGGTTTTTTTGTGTTAGTCTTGTCTAGTGGGAGTCTTGTAGAGAAAACTAGTTGTCTTGATTATAGATTGAGATGGAAAGCACATCAAGAAAAATAGAAATTGAAAAGTTTAATGGCAACAATTTTGAGTTGTGGAAAAAATGGAAGACCTGTTGGTGGATAGAGATCTTTGGATTGTTGTTATGGGGAAAAAACCTTCAGGAATGAAACAAGAAGATTGGGACCTCACAGATAGAAAAGCTAGAGGGTTGATAAGACTTTTTCTAGCTGATTGTGTTCTCCCGAACATCCATGAGGAGAAGACTACATCTTCATTATGGAATAAACATGGTGATATTTATCAGGATAATTTTCTGGTGAATAAGTTATTCCTAAGGATGAATTTATACTCCTTGAAGATGGAAGGAGCATCCATAGCAGACCATCTAATTTCATTTAATATGATTGTTGCATAGTTAGCATCTATGGGTGTGAAGATAGAGGAGGAGGATCATTGTATGCTTTTTTTATGTTCCTTACCTGACACTTGGGATCATCTGGTAATGGCTATTGGAAGTACAACAACCACCGTTAAAATGGAAGACGTGGTTGCTTCATTATTGTCAGAAGAAATGCAAAGGAAATATTGTAAGATGGACAAGGAGGTTCTTGTTCTTCGAGGTAGATCAAAGGAGAGAGGCAAGAAGAAAGACAAGAAGTCCAAATCTAAATCTAAGGGAAAATATAAGTCACCTAGCAAGAAGTTCAAAGAAAAATGTTGGAATTGTGGGAAAACTGGTCATATCTGAAAGGATTGTAAAGAGGAGAAAAAGAAGAACAACAACAAAAACTATTCAAATAGTGATTCTTCTCAGAGCGATGCAGATGCCTTCATTGTAGCCTTTGCGAATCAAGCATCAGATGATTTCTGGTTCATTGAATCGGGTACATATTTTCACATGACATCTCACAGAGATTGGTTTATGAAGTATGAAAATTATGTTGGTGGAAAGGTGTATTTGGAAAGTGATTCATCTACGGAAATTGTTGGTTGAGGAAGAGTTAGAATTTGATTTCTTGACGAAAGAATAAAATGGATTGATGGTGTAATTCACATACCAAGTCTGGCTCAAAATTTTCTTTTTGTATGTAAGCTTAATGATGTCAGCATGCAAGTTTCTTTCTCGAGTGGTGGTTGTAAGATGACTAGAGACTCAATGGTGTTGGCTAGGAGTGCATGTATTGGTACTATGTACAAGCTGGATGCACAAGTTGTTCAATGTAACAACATCTCTATAAAGTTAGAAAAGGTTGCTCATGTAGAGAAGGAGAACGAAATTCCTCTGGGTGAAAACTCTTTGGAGGTGAAACTCCCAACAGAGAAAACCATGTTGTGGCATCATAGAATCGATCACATAGGAGAGAAGGGCTTAAAATCCCTGAAAAATAAAAGCCTGGTAGAAGGGCTTGATGATTGTAACCTTGAGTTCAATTTTTGCGAACATTGTGTTTATGGAAAACAACACCGTGTTTCTTTTTACTCTAGTCCTCATAAGTCTTTTGGTATAATAGATTATGTTCACTCTGATGTATTTTTTCAATTATCAAATTCTAAATAATATGTTTCTTTTATTGATGATTATTCGAGAAGGGCATTTGTATACTTTCTTAAAAGAAAATCAAAAGTGTTCAGTCAATTTGAAGAGTTTAAAAACTTGGTTGAAAATCAAACTAAAAGGAAAATTAAATGCTTAAGGAAAAATAATGGCGGTGAGTTTTTTTTCAGTAGATTTCAAAAGGTATTGCAAAGACCATGGGATTAAAAGGCATAAAACTACGCCTTATACTCCACAGAAGAATGGAATTGTTGAGAGATTAAACAAGACGCTGATGGAAAGAGCGAGAAGTATGTTGAGTAGTGTTGGTATGGAGAAGAAGTTATGGGCTGAGGTTGTGGCTACAACATGTTACTTGATTAATCATTCACCTAGTTTTTCTTTTGTTGAAAAAACACCTATGGAAGCATGGTCTGGTAAGAAGCCCTCTCTAAGACATATTCGTGTCTTTGGCTATGAAGCATATGTTTATGTGTCGAATGAGAAAAGGTCTAAGTTGGAGAAAAAAATTGTAAAATGTATCTTCTTTGGCTAAGGAATTGGTGTGAAAGGATACAAGTTTTGGAGTCTTGTTACTAAGAATGTTTTGTATAGAAGAAGTGTAATCTTTCAGTAGATGAAATCTTCTACAGTTGATCTACATTCAAAGAAAGAAGAATGATGTAGTTGAAATTCCTCAAACTCCAGATAAAGAGGAACTACAAATTCAATGTGTACCTAAAACTGAGGAGAGCTCAAGCAGCTTTAAGAGTTCTAAACAGATAGAAGAACCACAACCTCAGCCTCTGCCTGTGAGGAGGTCTATACATGAGAAGCAGCAACCTGAAAGGTATGGTTTTTCCATGTTGGATATGAATTGTGTCTATGCTTTGATTACTAGCATTGATGAGCCTAGGACTGTAAAGGAGGCTATTAATATGTCTAATTTACATTCCTAGTTGGAAGCCATGAATGAGGAAATGGAATCATTGAAAAAGAATGAAACCTAGGATTTGGTACCTTTTCCTACTGAAGGTCAAAATCTTGTTGGCTATAAATGGGTATTTAAGAAGAAGATTGGTCTAGATGGCAGTGTGGAGAAGTATAAATCTAGGTTGGTTGTGAAAGGTTATTCCCAGGTGGAGGGAATTGATTATGGAGAAATATTTTCCCCTATAGCTAAGCTGACATGTATCAGATTTCTATTGTCATTTGTAGCAGCATATGACTTAGAGATTGAGTAGATATTTGTGAAGATAGAGTTTCTCCATGGAGATCTAGAAAAAGAAATATATATGTCCTAGCCTAAGCACTTCATTGAAAAAGGTAAAGAAATTCTAGTTTGCAAGTTGAAGAAATCTCTCTATGGTTTAAAGAAATCACCTAGAGTGTGGTACCAAAAGTTTGACACCCTTGTGTTGTCATTTGGTTTAGTGAGATCAAAATCAGATCATTGTGTGTATTACAAAACTGAAAAATGATCGTTTACTTATTATTTCCCTATATGTGGATGATATGTTATTCTTTGGGAATAGTAAAGGTATGATTTCTATTTTAAAATCTCAATTGTAAACATGTTTTGAAATAAAATATTTAGGTGCAACAAGGTATATTCTAGGTATAAAAATTAGAAGAGATAGGGAAATTAGAAAGCTTTGGCTCAGCCAGAGTATGTATATTAATACTATCCTTGAGAGATTTAGTATGATAGATTGCAAGCAGTTAGTTGTTTCAGTTTTGCAAAGAACAAAGCTATCTATTGAAGATTGTCTAAAGTCTCCTACTAAGATGGGGGACATGACTAGGGTTCCTTATGCAAGTGCAATTGGTAGTTTAATGTACATAATGTTTTGTACCAGGCCTGACATTTCCCAAGTAGTGGGAGTTCTTAGTCAGTTTATGGCCAATCTAGGAAGGTCGCATTGGGATGTTGTAAAAATATTTTTTAGGTATTTGAAGGGTACTTCAAAGTATGCATTGTGTTATCATGGAAACTCGGTTTGGTCACAGAGATCTCTTAGCATCCGTGGGTATGTGGGTTTTGATTGGGCAAGGGACATTGACAGCAAAAGATTCACCAATGGATATATGTTCATGTTATTTGGTGGTGCAGTTAGTTGGATGAGCAACTGAAAAGTTGTAGTTGCTTTATCTACTACTAAGGCAGAATTCATGGCAGCAACACACGCTTGTAAGGAAGTCATTTGGCTTAAACATTTTTTTTTCTGATGTTGGGTTTAATGCAAGAAAAATTACAATTTGTTGTGATATTCAGAGTGTTATTTGTTTGGAAAAAATTCCCACTTTCTATGCCAGGATGAAGTACATTGATGTTCAGTATCATTTCATTCATGATATGGTGGAGGATGGAAAGGTTAATCTTGAAAAAGTGGATACTCTGGAGATTTTCACTGATACATTGACAAAATCTGGGAGCACGGACAAGTATAGGTGGTGTGTCAGTTCGATGGGCCTTGGGGCCTATGATATTCAATAACTTCGAGTTTGGAAGAAGCCAGTAAGTCTTTGTCAAGTGGGAGCATGTTGGAAAATGTGCCTCAACTTTCTAGCTTGGAACATTTGAACTTGGCATTTTATTTCCTTTATTACCTTTTATATCGTGGGATCACTGAAAATGATAACTTTGGAACTCATTTCACGGAGTTCTGGGAATTCATAACTTTCTGACAGAACTAAGTCATAGGATTCTGAATTTTCACAACCTCCTGACTTAGCAATGTTGAGGCTTTCTTTGCTATCACCTTGTCGCAGGTTTTTGAGAAATTCCTAACCTCTGATAGAGGTTATGAAGTTAGTATTCTTGGTGACATAGTAACTTCATGTGGGCTTGGCCAGCAGTGGTGACTTGGAAGTCACAGTGGTAGTGGAGACCACGGTGATGTGATATGATATATATATTGATCAATGGTCATGATTGATATAATCTAACGATGCCCGCTAACCTCGCATCTCTTGTGGTGGGTCCCAAGTGACTCCCGCGGGGTGTGCGAGCTTCAGACATGTGTCACGGTGGACCCGACCAATGCTGAGTTGTTAAGCAGTATGATGGTTGATTTGATAATGTCTGAAGAGTACCTAGGTGGGACCCAATTGGTGTCAGGTTGAAAACTGATAATTGGCCAGAGTCTATTGAAAATTTAAATAATGATTTCAAAATGAGTTTGACATGGTTGTAGTAGTTACATTCTTGTAACAGCTGATGTTCAGAAACTGAAACAATTGTTAGCCTCCTACAATGATTTCATAACTAATCCTTTATAGCCATGATTCAATAACTGGACATCTAACCTGAATAGTTATTCAATTATCATGAAAGTGCATTTAACTTGTCAACCCAAGGATGTGAACTTGAAATGGTTCAGCACAATATGTGCACTAGGGGCTCAAGTAGTCATTGCATTCTACAACTTAGAAACACAATATTGACAGTAAATTGCTTAAAAGGAAATAAAGAAAATGTTGAACATCAACCAACAACTATGCTAAACTGAAATGCAAAACAAGAATGAAAATATGAGTGACAAACAAGAGACTACTCTATTTGCTTTGGCTACGAGAATAGTCATAGAATGGAATTCTAGTGGTTCTAGGAACAGTTGATGCCATATTTCTAACTAAGTACTAAACAACAAGTAATACTAAACTAATGCTAAAATAATAAGACTGATTACTCACCAAGTGGGCCCCCTTGGATAAGTATCCTCTAAACTAACAAGAACTTAGATGCTCAAACTCAGAACTTTATTTTATTCACTGTAAATCATGCATATAAAAAGAGTAATGTATATGTATCATTGAAACTGGAGAATGAGAGTACAATATCAAATTGTGCAACCTCCTGAAGAAGGAGCATCAAATCATTATTTATACTATAGCTAAACAAGGCATTCAACTCCACGATTTGGAGGACGCCATTTAGAGAAAATAGGTGGAAAGTGGAGCGATGGCGGTTACGCATGCATGGAATCTAGTCAGACATGCAAGTCAAGCACAGATCTAGCACAACAATAACACCCATGCATGCTCAATCATTAAGGTCCACTACAAGGTGGGTACGTTCAGTTTCATGAAGAATCTTTGCTACCGGTTGCCTTTGACTTGGAGTGATTCCTCAACTAGACGTTATGGTGCATGCCCAGCTGGCGGTGTCTTCCTCAACTTGGCATATTATATCTACATGTCAAGGTTAGTAGGAATAATAACTGCACATCTATAACCACTCTAAGAAACATTCATTAATCACATGCAAAATCAATATAGATAACCCACATATTATGCCAAATATCATTAAAGCTTACAGAGATAGGATAATATCAAATGTCAATGGTTTGAGAGAAACATTATGCCAATACCAACACTTAAGCATTCGATTCCATGACATCTATGAGCAAATAGACTGTAGATTCTACCCAAAACTAGACCAAAAACTATGCTCATCACTCCCCCCAACCTAACGTTTTGTTGGTCCTCTAGCAGGGGATGAGTTGTTCTTATGCTTGGTCAAAGCTCTAAAATTTTCAACTGAGAGTTGTCTAACATTAGTGGTTGCAATACATGAGTCAGGATCCCAATAGAATCCTCCCAATCTGTCAAACTTGTTCCATCTTTGCCTCTCTATAGCAATGTCATAATGGTAGAATCTGAAATTTGGCATGGGTCACATGAGCATGGGTGGCTAAAAAGTTAGGGGAAGACAAGACCATCCCTGAGTTCTCCCAATCTGAATATTCCTCCCAATTATTTTTAATGTTGCAACATAATTGTGGATGGAATGAGGCTCAGCCTATTTCAGCTCATCAGTCAAACTATTCCATCTTTGTGATAAATGTCTCCTCATGATTTGCTCCTTTTTTGTTGTCTTTACCTCATACTCAGTGTAAACTGCCTCAATCCAAGGAATAATCTTATTTCCATAACTTGATCTGAGTAGCATTCTATGTCATTCTCTGTAAATATCCCTTGGGTTGCTTGATCCAACTCTACCAGGCAGAGGGATATCAGACTCCAATTGTTTATAAGAAACATGTTTTCCCCAACTAATATCATTTTGCAACCAAGACATGAATGCTCTCAATTGAACATCCCCAACATATAGCAGCGGGTTCCAATGATGGTCTTTTGTGACAACATAATTATGTAAATAAAATTCACATAGCAAATTCTTCATTTTAGGTGAGGTAATCCTATAAGCATTGAAAAATTCCATAGGGGTATCAATAGAAGGATTCAAACCTGAGGCAAGTCTTGACATCTTAAAAGAGAGATACTTCTCTTTTAGGAGTAGAGCATAGACTCTTGGAGGATCTCTACATTCCAGAATCTCTGGCGCCAAAGCTGCCATATCATCTACCCTCTACTTCAAGGTGGAAATTTTTGCATCTTCATCCTTCTTTTGAATTTCCTCCTTCAATTTTCATTTTTCCTTTTCCCATTCTTCCTCCCTTCTTTGTATCTCTTTCCATAAATTCAAAATTGTTGCATGTACTGTAAAACTAGGAGGATTATAAATGCCTACTAGTCTTTTTGTTGATGGCGACTCCTCATATGGCACTATTTGCATGGACTCGGGCTATCCAGTTATCTCTGGTTGCAAAGATGTTGTTTCTTCTTCCTTTTGTTGTAGGGAATCTTGTTCTTATTGTGGATGCAGAAACTCCTACTCCAGTTTTGGTTGTTGTTGCAAGACTTCATGCTGTAGGACCTCTTGCTCATGCTATAGGGAGTCTTGTTTTTCCTCCAATTTTTTTGCAACGCTAGCAAGATAGATGAGTGTTATATTTGTTGCTCCCCTAAATATGTCTTCTTCTTCTTCAACATGCTCCTGCTCCATTGGAGCTTCAGGGTCCTCATGTGAGGTCTCACCAGGTTTAGGGCTTTCCTGTAGAGGCATACCAATTATAGGCCTAACTAGTCTTGATTTCCTAGGAGGTCTCTCACGTTTTCCTTTGGCTATAGGATGAATAGTATCAGCCTTCCTCTTCTTATAATTTGGCACTTTTCTTTCTATAGGTTGTGTTTTATCCTTCTCTTTTCTCATTTCTACCTCTCTCTATTATGCCCTAGTTTTCATGAGGGTTTCAAGTGGAACTTCATCATCAAAATCTGAGGAAGAGCTTTCATTTTCTAAGTGCTCTATTCCAAAAGAACTAATTTCTATAGCTTCTTCTATTATAGGAGGATTCACACTAGAGCCAGCACCAGAAGTTGAAGCACTAGGAATGGCTTCAATCGTGCTTACTCTCCTGCTAGACCTATGGGATTGAGGTATAGCCCTAGGTGGCAAGTGCTTAACATTGAAAAACTCTTTCTAACGATAATTTTGATCAACATTGATAAACTCTTCCCAGGTCATTCCAGATACATCATGTAGAGACTTTTCAACTAGCAATTTAATCAAGCAATGGTGAGAAATAGAATTATCCCTACCTTTTTGGGTCTCGGCCGCCATGATTGAGAGAAGATTGTACAATATGTTGGGAACATTCATCCTCCTTTCGTGCCTCATGTGATTCAAAAGCTTGAAGTGGACAAATACAAATTGACTAGAAACCCTCACAAATGATGTATTTGATAACATACACAGCTATCTGCTTCCATGGCTCAGGCAGAGACATTCTTTTTGCACCTTGTTTATCTATGCTCAATGGGGGGTCATTTGGCTCTGTGAATTTAGCACTAGCTGATCTAGCATCTCTGGAAGCAGGGTAATTTTCACCATCAGTAGGTAACCCTGTAACCTCTACAATTATTTCCTATGTTTCCACAACTTATAACCATTTTATTGTGGCTTTTCCTTTTGAAAACATTTGGGAAAATTTGATGGCAATGCCTTCATCAAAACCATCCAACTTCAAAAAGTAATCTATCCATCCACAGTTTTGAAATTTGGCCAAGCATTGTGCATCCTACAGTAAAATATCATGCACCATGCATTCGTTTTGAATTAACCCACCTCCCAGTGTCTGCAATCAAACAAATGCTCTGCAACCTCTTTTCCTATAATTCCCCTTCTTTCCTGCAATTCCTGTTTGAAAATCAAATGCACTTCCCTACAATTTCTACTAAATTCCAAGAGCAACCTGCTAAATTTCTAGTGCCAGTGTCAACTAAATTTCCTTTCTTTCTTTTTTCCTTTTTTCTTGCAACTCAAGATTACGATAGGGAAATAATGGAAAGAAAAGGAGTGATAAAGGGAAATTATGATAGGAAGAAATGGCAACTACAACAATTGTCACTTCACACATGCAAGTCGTCCTTCCACTTGGATTTCAAATCAGATCATTTTTAAATTTTCTGATGTAGCCTAATATGATTTGACACATGGGCAATAAATTCACAAAATATTTGCATATTTTTCTTTCCCCTCCCCCCAACCTAAATTTGGACATGTTTCCGCATATGTGAGATGGGAGTGGCAATTGACAGATAATGATGGCATTTATGTGAATACCTATACTAGCATACAATGATTAAATGAACGCACTTAAAAGATGATTAAAGATAGCAATTAATGCACACATACCTGAAGGTGTGGAAGATTTGCTGCAAAGATCATGGATAAAGTAACACTTGCCTTGTTGGAAAATAAATTGAGCAATAAATGAAGATGAGGTGGAATGAGGTGAGGTGGAATGAAGTGATGGAAGAGAGAGAAAGGTGGTGATGGATGGGTGGATGGGTGGATGATGAAGAAATGGACTTCCACGTAAGTGAAATTATTTATTATGAAAAGTACGTACCTCAATTAGGTTGAAGGAGGGACACTAGGTCCACCGTCTTCGACTACAAGAAGCTCTGAGTGTTGGGTGAATCACTGCAACTCTTCTTTAGAAGCTAGCTTATGGTATAATCTTAGGCGATGACCATTGACAAGCAATTTGAACTTGACAGTTTCAATGGTGGTGAGCTGAACAGCTCCATTAGGAAAGACCTCAGCAACTCTGTATGGTCCTAGCCACCTTGTCTGCAATTTTCCTACATTATCTTGGTATCTTGAATCATAGAACAAGGCCCAATCTTCTGGTTTGAACTTCTTGTCGTTGATAAATTTTTCATACCACTTCAGCCTCTAATTTTGCACTACTTTTGTATGTTGCAAGGCTACTCTTCCTATCTCATCCAAAGCATTTAGTTGCATGATTCTTTCTCTTTGTGCTTCAAAAATATTCATCCCTAAATCCACTATAGTTCGTAGAGTCTTATGTGCAAATTCAATTGGCATCATAGCTATCTTTCCATATAGCAACTCAAATGAGGTGAAGACTGTTGTTGTTTTCCAGGTTGTCCTATAGGCCCAAACAGCTTATGGTAATCTATTTTCCCAATCCTTTCTATGAATAGATATGATTTTAGTCAGAATGGCTTCAATTTCTCTATTGGTCACCTCAACTTGGCCATTAGCTTGAGGGTGATAAGGAGTAGACTTTCAGTGCCTTATATTGTTCTCATTCACTAGTGTTGCAACAAGAGTTTATGTGAATTGTGGCCCTTGATCAATCACTATTTCTCTTGGGACTCCATATCTTTTGAATATATCCTCATAAAGAAACTATGCAACCTTTTTATCTCTTGCATGCTTCATGTCCTTAACTTCTACCCATTTTGTTACATAATCAGTGCATATCAATATATAAGACTTACCATTTGATGGAGGGTCAATTGGTCCCAAAAAATCCAATCCCCACTTGTCAAAGGGTGTGATTTCTATCTGAGGGAAAAGTGGCATTTCTTCAGATCTGGTTGGTCTACTCATTCTTTGACATCTATCACATTTTATGGTATACCTTCTTGCATCCCTATGGAGTGTTGGTTAGTAATATCCTATGTTCAAAACCTTCATTGTTTTCTTGGCTACAAGGTGTCCTCCACATGGTTCATTGTGACATGCATGCAAAATTTCATATGTCTCATCTTCTCTTACACATCTTCTCATGACATGGTCAGGTCTAGTATAAAACAAACATCCAGCAATCCAAGAGAAAGGAAAATATTTTTCAATGAGTGTCATCTTCTCTTTTGGGGAGAAGTGAGAAGGAACTCTACTTGTAACCAAGTAATTGGCTATGTCAGCATACTAGGGTATTTGTACACTGAGAAAGAATAGATGCTCATCAGGAAAAGAGTCATCTATGGGTTGATTGTCTTCTGATGTAGTTAGCCTTGAAATAAAATTTGCAACAACATTGGCCTTTCCTGGCTTATCCACAATGGTTATATCAAACTCCTGCATCAACAGTAACCATCTTTCCAATCTACCTGTGATCAAAGGTTTATTCATGAGATATCTAATGGTTGCATGAACAGTGTGTACAAATATTTGATAGCCCATTATGTAATGTCTAAATTTGTTTAGTGCATAGATTACTGCTAGCATCTTTTTCTCTATCATTGTATAATTGAATTCAGCTCCTTGCAAATTTTTGCTGACAAAGTAAATAGCATTTTCAACAGCTCCCTCTTTTTATCCTAAGACCGCTCCTATGGTATAATTTGATGCATCAGTGTGGATGTGGAAAGGAAGCTCCCAATTGGGTCCTTTGAGTACAGGAGCATGAGTCAAAGTTTCCTTCAAGCCAGAAAATGCCTTGTCACAAGCTTCAGTCCACTAAAATTCAGCATCTTTCGTGAGAAGGGTATACAATGGTGTTGATACCTTGTTCAAATCATTGATGAATCACCTATAATATCCTGTATGACCCAAGAAACTTCTAATATCCTTTTTGTTATGCAGGTGTAGGAATATTTTTGATTACCTCAATTTTTGCAGGATCTACTTCAATTCCCTTATGGGAGATGTAGTGGCCAAGAACTACACCCTCTTGCATCATCATGAAACAATTTTCACTATTTAAGAAAAAAAATTTGTCTTCACATCTCTGTAGGACTCTCCTAATATTCTCCAATACTTGATTAAAATCAGCACCATAAGTGGTGAAGTCGTCCATATAAATCTCCATGCAATCATGAGAAATGTCTAAGAATATGCTAATGACTACCCTCTGGAAAGTTGCAGGTGCATTGCACAAGCCAAATGGGAGTACCGAATAGGCATAGGTCCCCCATGGATAGGTAAATCTGGTCTTCTCCTGGTCTTTTGGTGCAATTTGGATCTAGTTGTAGCCACTGAATCCATCTAGAAAAGAGAAGTATTGTTTTCCTACAAGTGTGTCCAAAAATTGATCAATAAAGGGTAAAGGAAAGTGATCCTTCTTGGTGGCATCATTAAGTTCCTTATAATCAACACAAACTCACCATTTCCCTCATTTCTTAGGCACAATCACTAATGGAGACACCCACTAACTATCTAAAATGGGGTAGATAAATCCTGCATCTAGAAATTTATGTAGTTCTCCTTTCACAATTTATCTTAGTGCAGGGTTCATTCTTCTTTGTGGTTATGCAGCAATGTATGGAACATACCTGTTGCTGTAGAAAGTCTCTCTATAGGAATAGTGGCTACAGGAAGAGTAGCTGTAGGAAGATCATCTGCAGGAAGAATGTCTGCAAGAATAGTGGTTGCAGGAAGAGCAGGTAGAAGTGTCCTAACCAAAGTAGAAGATTATGCTTCCTCCACTTCATAATGGTTCTGAATGAGATTACCTGACACTTCATCCTCATCTTGTAGCTGCATGAAAGAGCTTATGCCTAGCATCATAAGTTGTTCCATAGAATTAACTTCCTCAGCCTCTTCACCAACTTGTGGCCATACAGAATCTTCTTCATCATGAGATGGTTGAACAGGTGGATAAAGAAAAAAAAATTAGTACTCCTTCCATCTGAAATGGTCATGTCACCTGACCGACATCCAATGTATGCATCTGCAATTTCCAATCAATGCCTTTCAAGAATGGTTGGATACCCGCCTAGTGTATCCTTAGGAGAAAGAATCATAAAATTTGTTGGGTATTCTCAGGAGTCTATAACTACCACAAGATCCTCCATGACATCATCATGCTTAACAATAGAGTTATCAGCAAGCTACAAAATAGTACGAGTAGATCTCATACGTGTAATGTTTAGTTGCTATAGGATTTCTTTGGTCAATACATTGATTGTTACCCCTAAATCAATCAGATCATTCTTCACTTGGATCTCATTTATGATAACTACTACCACAGAACTTCCTGGGTCATTATACTTGGGAATAGTCACTTTTTCCAGCATGATATCAGCTAGCTAGCCCACGACGTGAACTATAGTTGGGTATCTCTTCTTCCTTCCCAGCTTCTTAATACAAGCTTCCTTGATAGCTTTGACATAGATTGGAACATCCTTTATGGCCTGAAATAGGGGTATCTGAACACATATATGCTTTAGCTGATCCAGGATGTCAAAAATGGTATCCTTTTTTTCTTCTTTCTTTCTAGAAACTTCCAACCTCTGAGGGAATGGTGGTTCTTGTTCAGTCTACTTGACTTGAACTGGTTTAGGATTTTTAGGTATATTTGGATAAATGGGATCATTCAAAGGCTCCTCCTCTTCCATAGGAAGCTCAGTGATAATTGGCTTGGAAGGGTCTAGTAGACTGGTTCCCGGATGCAAGTGGATATCACTTACACTCATGGCATATGCAGGGAATTGATTTGAATTAGCAAAGTATGTAGGTTGTAGGAGACTACTCTACTAACCAACAACTATGCTAAGTTAAAATACAGAGCAAGAATGAAAATTCGAGTGACAAATAGGAGACTACTATGTCTACTTTGGTTGCAGGAACAGTCATATAATGGAATTCTAGTGGCTGTAGGAATAGTCGATGCCATATTTCTAAGTACTAAACAATAAGTAATACTAAACTAATGCTAAACTAAGAAGATGGATTACTCACGAAGTGGGCCCCCTTGGATAAGTATCGTCTAAACTAACAAGAACTCGGATGCTCAAACTCATAACTTTATTTTATTCACTGTAAATCATGCATACAAAAAGAGTAATGTATATGTATCACTGAAACTAGAGAATGAGAATACAATATCAAATTGTGCAACCTCCTAAAGAAGGAGCATCAAATCATTATTTATACTACAGCTAAACAAGGAATTCAACTCCACGACTGTGAGGATTCCATTTAGGGAAAACAAGTAGAAAGTGGAGCGATGGCAGTTACGCATGCATGGAATCTGGTCAAACATGCAAGTCAAGCGCAAATCCAGTACAGCAGTAATGCCCATGCATGCTTGATCATTAAAGTCCACTACAAGGAGTTATGTTCAATTGCATGATGAATCTTTTTTGTCAATTTCCTTTGACTTGGAGTGATTCCTCAGCTGGACGTTATGGTGCATGCCTAGTTGGCAATGTCTTCCTCAACTTGGAATTTAAATCTACATGTCAAGGTCAGTACACATAATAATTGCACATCTATAACCACTCTAAGAAACATTCATTAATCACATGCAAAATCAATATAGATAACCCACATATTATTCCAAATATCATTAAATCTTGCAGAAATAGGATAATATCAAATGTCAATGGTTTGAGGGAAACATTATGCCAATACCAACACTTAAGCATTAAATTCCATGACATCTATGAGCAAATAGACTATAGATTCTACCCAAAACTATACCAAAAACTAGGCTCATCAACAACCATGATTTTATATTGCATATGTTGAATCACTTTGTAGTATGGTAGAGAGTTCAATCAATTGGTTAATGTTTTGCATTGTATGCTTACTAGCATTGTAACAGTGTGAGAACGAATATGTATTGTGAATATGTGTACGAGGTTGATCTGGGAAATGTTTGCTACTGTGAATTAACATCTAAGAGTGGAGTCTGAAAATCTATATGTAAACATTATTTACAGTAAAACAAAGTGACTTTACTTGGTGTGTGGGTTTTTCTCTCATAAGGTTTTTCCCATGTAAATCTGGTGTTCAATTTTGTGTGTGGGTTTATCTATTTGTTCCTGTGTATGTGTTTCTTAAATGAACTATAATTTTAATTGAAATTAAAAGTACCATCTACATTATTTCTCCTGTAAGATTGGCATTTGGAAGGAATTTCCGCACTAAGCTTTCCTTACACATCCTCTATGAAAAACATGATGAGCAATGGGTTGAGTTTTATAAAATTTGTAAAGTTTCCTTTATCAATGTAAACTTTAATAAAACTTCCCAAAGTCCATTGCTACATAAAGGCCATCGTATATTTGAATTTACTCCTCCAATCCAAAAGAGAGATGAGTGATGCAACTACGTTGAGTGCTTCAGCCAATAGGAAGCAAGAATTAATCTTGCTTTTTACAATAACATTTAAAACTACATTTTATAATTTTCCCTAAAATTTTGCTCATGTGTCTTCAAATAAAAACCATCACTAGAAAGAATACATCACTTATTTGATTATGGGAAGTCTCTCACAAATAGCAATGTGTGATAGGTTTTAATTTTATTTAATAAAAATTTCCCCAAATTTCATCATGTGAGATGAGTGCATCGTTGTTTTGAAAACAAATAGCCTCTCAAATGAATGCTATGCGATGGAGAATTTGGAAGAAGTGAAAACTTGTCATTTCCAAAGTAATATTAAGTGAACCTATCAAAACAAAAACTCATCGCTAGAAAGAGCTCATCGTTGCTTTGTTTTCCCTTTCCACTCTCATTTTAGCGATGGAGTTTCGTGCTACGATGCTACTATGCCTCAGCCAATCAAAAGAAAGAATTAAACTTGCTTTCTATCATAAATATTTGAATATGTTTTATTTTCCCTAAAATCATCTAAAAACATTTTGAAATGGTTTAAAAATCAACAATTAAAAACATTAAAGTTATGCAAAATTTTAATTTTTCCTATAGGCCAAAAGGAGAAATTTCATTGCACACAAATGGAGACCCCTGGAGCCAAGATTTTTTACGTGTGTCCAGAATAAATTATTTAAAACATGGGTTTTAAATCAAATTTCACCCAACCATCAAAATTAAGGTACCTCCTTTGTAAATTGGCCTTCCGGACGTGTTCACTACAGCTAAAATACATTAAAATAATGTATCAAATGGCCTCCATTTTTTATGAAATCAAAATTAGAGATGTTTTAGACCAAAAAAAGAAATGGGTTGCCTTTAGAATTTTCAAATTTTTAGAATACCAAATTTGGCCCGATCGTAGTCAGCAACGCATTAATTAACCCATCAGAACTCATCCAGGAGGCATGAAATTGAAAAAACACACTATCATATGTACCAATAAACATTCTAACATATGGATTTGCAAGATGACCTCCGAGTTCCAAAATATTAATCGGCAAAGAGGGCCTTTGGGGCATATTTAGCAGGATGAAAAGTTAGGCTCTATTGACACATTGAAGAGATATAACCACTTCAAATTTGCAAAATTTGAAGGTTCCATCAGACAGGGATTCTTCTTCTTTCTCCCTGAAGTTAGCTCGACCCCCTTGCGATATTAGAGTGGATACCTGGGTATTACCCATCTCTTTGTTCTTCTTAGCATTGGTCGAGTACAAACATCAAGGTTAGTTTATTCTTCTTCTATATATTCTGGTAGGGGAATAGGATAGGTAGCCACCTTGTTGAACTCTTCTTCATCGATGGTTTACTCATCATCCTACAAATGATCAAGAACCTTTAAAAGGTGTAGGGTATGAATGTATTCCAATGTTACCCTCATATAAGCCCTCTTATGAACATCATAACCATTTAAACAATTTTCCTAGAAGTCCTCAATGTGTAAATGGTGTGCATATTGCTTCCCTACTTGTTTCAAAATCATCCATTTGGCTGTGGAAGTTGAAACCAAAACTTTGGATCTCTACATCTAAATGTTTTTCCAAAGGGGCTGAAGGGCATGAGAACATTCCCCTTCCAAAAGTTAGAAGGTATGGAACCTCCACTCTATGTTTTTCGTGGAGAAAATGGTGTGATGTGCACAGTTGCCTAGTAAGCTCCAACATAGCAATCCTATCATTAAGGTATTTGGGAAATCTATATGGAGCCCCTACGAATCCTTTGATCCTGAAATATGTGAACTTGGGAAATTAGATGAACCAATACCCAAATCGTTTGACCATCTCTATGGCTAACAAGGAAAACCTTGTGCCCAAATCCCTCTGCGATGTTTTGACAATGAACATAGTAAATGCATCATTCACCCTCTTGTAATGATGCTTTGTATTTTGAAAATGCAATTGTGGATAGCATTCATATGCAATGTAATCATTAGGGCTCGTACCCACATTACCCTTACATGTCAATCCTTTGTATCTAAATTTTTTTGTAAACAAATACACAATATATGATGTCATGTAGAAGGTGAAGGACTTCTTTATTACAAAAAATTGGTTGCGTAGATTGTCACTAACAATATTTTCCCATTCAAATCTAGTTTCTCCCCTTAATATTTCCTCAATATAATAGAACATCCAGTTCTCAAATGTGGATGTGGATGTCAGCCCTATTATCCTGCTCAGTAGGGTGACCAAATCATTGACTTCATCCTTGAATTCACTCTTGTATAACATCTTTGGAAACTTGTTCAAATTTACCCTTGGCTTATTCATCCAATGATCATTAATAAGTTGGAGGAAATTGGAAGGATTGCTATCAAATACCTTTGTTGCATACTCATGGTTGGGAATGGTCATTTGCAAAAATGATAGGATCCTAAATGTTCATGTGATAGAATCATGGGATAAGTTAACCAAGACTCTGCCTTCCATAGAAATTACTATCCTAGAATCCTTATGGTAGTATTCTCGAGATCCCATGATCAGTTCAAAGCATATCATGGAAGTCGTAAACCTCTCTACATGGGCTATCCCATTTCATTTAATCTTTGTAGCTAACTATGTTCTTCTTTCCCCAAAGATTCTTTCCTTGAACTCTTTCATGTCGACATGGCCAATATTGGTGTCGCTAACCAAGGACCATGTCTATGAGATCCTTGAAGGAGGATCAACTCCTTGGAACTCATACTTTAGCTTGGATACCCTATTAGTCTTTTCCATAAATTTGTGAAAAAATGAGTGTGTAATCAACATGTGAAATAGTTTAAACCTCTAAGAATTAATGCTATTACCTATACTCAAAATCATATGCTTACATTTCTAAAAATGTATAAATGAACATAATCAAAAAGTACCTCATAAATGAATGGATTAATCCATAGCCAAAAGAAACTTCAAAAACTTGCTCATTTCACATTTGCAAGTTTTGAGTTTTTGTGGGTCTGGAATAGTTGCGGGATTCAAAACGTGGGAATAAGAACTAGCTCAAATAGTTGTTTAACTTTTGCGAGAAAATCCACCACCACCGCAATGAAAACCTCACAAAATGCTTATTTGTAAAAATCTAAGTAACATCATATGTAAAGTCTTGATCTCATGTAGGATTTAGCATCTTGTGTAATTTTAAGTTTACAAGGATTGGGGACCCCTACACTAGAAATGCGGGAATGCGACAATTGGAAACCCGCAAATAGATTACAACAGGAAAAGCTTTGCAAAAATCAAAAATTTGCAGGAATGCAGAGTATGGGGGTTTTGACACTTTGTGGAGATTGCACTTTTTCAAGTTTCAGACTATGTGAAGATCGACACTATGTAGGATCAAAACCCCTCAATTGTACAAAGTTAAATTTTATTGTGGGTTAAGGCCTTCCAGAATCTCACATAGGAATTCCTGTAGATGAAACTTTTCACATTTCAAACATTTGTGAGATAAGTATGATCAAGGGTTATAAATTTTTGAAGGGGAAATCGTAAAATTGTGTATGAAAATTCCCACAAAACTAACCTCGCAAAAACCCTAAGGTAGAAAACCACTACATTTTTTCTCAAAATCCCAAGCAACCCAGAAGGGGGATAGGGGACTCATTAAATATTAAATCTTTCCAAGTTAAATACAAAGTTACTTGCAATTAATTTGTACCCAACATTACCCTACTAACCCTATCGTCGACCTAGACATAAAAATAGATTTGAAATCTAAAAACCTTAGGAAGAAATAATTAAATGAATGATAGCATAATAAATACACTAATGAAAATTACAAGAAATAGCAATACCAACCTCAAAATTTGTAGGAGTTTGCATGAAATCCAATGGCGCGGGAATGTACTTAAAATGCTTGAATAGCTCAATGGAATCGCTCCTCAATCACTCCTAATGGGTTATAGAATTGGATAGGTTTTTGTTGTTGTTTTATACTTTTTATCATTACTTTTTGATAAACTTTAAAACATTTCCAATACCTTTCATATAATTTTAAGTAGTTTTAATCATTTGGAATGGAAACATGTTATGTTAATATGTATGTATGTATGATTTATGAATTTCATGAATTTTATTTGGATTTTATGTTTAAATTATGGTTTTAATATTAAGAATGCCTTTGTAAAATAAGACTAGCATTTACAATGAGACATCTATCAACTCGCAACAACGGGTTTTCCAACATGTAGCATAAGGACTGCAGTTCATTGCAAAGGATTCAACTGGCTACAATGCTATCACTTTCAAAGGAAGATGGAGGTGATCATTTCATGATATTTTTTGAATCACCAAGAATTACTTGTATCTTTCAATAAGACAACCATGAGAAGAAGTATGTTTTCAATAGGATTATGAATTATGATAGAGTTGTTTTGTTGAGAATGTTTTCCATTATAAATAGTTAAATTTGTTGGGCATAGAGTCCTTATTTGATTTTCATACTCTTGTTTCAGTAGTTATTACTTTATGTTTTAAGACTTGGTCCTTTCCATGTTCTTGAGGAAGAGTTGACATATGTTCTTTTGTTTTTAGTTCATAAATAATTGGGCTCCCTCATGGACCCTATTTATTGGGACCCTGATGCTAAGGAGATCTAGTGATAGAGTGATATAATATCATATGTGTGTTATTTAATAAGGTTTTCAAATATTTCTTGTTAGATTTTGTGTAGCAATTCTGTGTTCGGAATGCAATAAAGGAGAATTGATTTGATAATATGTTTTACTGAGTAAGTGAGTGATTGACAAGATCTTTTGGAAGCAAAAACTCAAGCAAGGGAAACTTGAGGTACTTTTGAACCATTTCAATTTAAGTTATTATATTAGATTATGCATTATGAGTTTAATTGATAGTTTCTAGTTTATGTGATTATGAATAAATTTGTTACAATTCTTGAATTAGAATTTGTAGATTGATTTTTTATTTCATACTCTGGAGGTTAACTAAGGACACATTTCAACATAATGGTTAGTTAGTTGCAGCCTTAAGAATTAGGTACCCATAGAAAAGGTAGTAGTTTATATTCCTTTACTCTATTTTCAAAAGTAGCAATTTATTCTGATTTAAAGCCTCTACTATATTTTCATGTGTTTATTTTCCTATACTCAGTCAATGTAGGATGTCCAAAATCCATGAATGCATATAGATTTCCAGCACTATCTAAAGCTTATGATTCCCTAGTTGAATATTTAATGTAGCCCTCTTGTGAAGAATGGACTACTTAGTTTAGGGATCCTTAGGTTCACTAAGTTGTGTGCATAACCATTAGCACCAAGTTAATTAGGCATTGCAGGAAGCTCGATATTTTTTATGTCATTTTCGAGGATGGTGCTAGGTTCAGGATTCTTTTGTATGTTTTAAATTCTTCCCAATATTTTATAAGATAGAAAATTTTGTTTTAGCATTAAGGTAATTAGGTATTTAGGCATCAACAGATAAACTATTTACTAACAATGTGTAGGAACCATTGATTAAAAGAGTTAGAACCATTACATGTGAAGGCAGGGAGACGCTCTGGGAAGGTTTCTCCCCTCATTACATGAATCATTTGAATACACTAGTGGACAAAGTGAACAGATTTAGGGAATCAATGAAGAAGAATTATCCCTCACCAATAGCTACACCAACTACAGAGGAGACTTCTAGAATACATTTTGACATCATGGCTTGATAGGTCGTGGATAACCCAGGAGAAAATGTGAAATTTTAATTCTCAATAAATAACCAAGAAAGGGTTGCTACCTTGAAGAATATACCTCCTCTAGCATTTCCCATTTTCTATGAATTGGTTATGAGGATCTAGACACCTTTCTTTTTAAGTTTGATGTGTTGTGTCAAAACTATGACTATACCATGAATTATCACCTACTCAAATTATTTCTATCTACACTAAAGTATGTTGCTTTGTGTTGATTCATCGGGTTGGGAATGAATATTGTTCCCAACTATGAGATAATGAAGAAAAAATTCTTGGAAAAATACTAGGATTATTCTAGAGGCATAGAAAAAAAGAGGGATAACATATTCAAGATTTCACAAAGAGAAGATGATTCATTGATAGATTGTGTTGAGAGGTTTCAGTTTTGTCTCAAGAAATCACTTCAAAATAGACTCTTTGTTGACTCCTTAAAATTGGTATTTTTAATAGGATTCCATGAATATTGCATGGATTCTCTAAATATCATAGGAGCAGGAGACATCTCTCAACTGTCTCTTGATGAGATTTGCAAGATGTGCAGAAACTACTCCAAATCATTCATCAAGAATAATAGGGGTGATAGAACCTCTTCTCTCAACAAGACATCTACTGGAGTTTTAAGGGTAGAACTTAGCAATCTCCTATCCAATATGAAGGAGGAAATAATTAGCCACTTGGCTACTTAATTGGATACCCTCCATATCAAAAAGAAGTAGAGGTGGCCCTAACAAAATTTTATCCACAGTTTCATCAAAAGAGGATCAATTGCAAAATCAAAAAGTTGGCAAGCATCTCAGAAGAAAAGAAAGGGAAGTCAGAATTTCATAACCTAGAGGATGAAGAAGGCCAAGTGTTTTACATTTCCCAATGCAAACATGGCAAACCAAACAAGGTATTCCTCAATACCCCTTGTCCTACAATATGTCATTTCCAAGTAGTAATTCAAACTTCTCAAATTCAATCCATTATCCCTAGACTAATGTGAAAAATCCTCCATGGCCAATACCCCAAACAACCAATTGGAATCAACAACAACACGGGATATGGCCACCACAACATTTCCAAGCCTCAAACTAAAATTTCTAGTGGCCATCATAGTGGTGTGGAGGTCAACAATAGAAAAACCAAAACACAAGTTACCCTCAGCCACAAAAACCCTTGCAACTACAACAACCTACCATAGTGAAAAATCTAACTATGGTTGTGCCATTATAGCCAAGAGAACCTTAGCTACCAGCACAACCTACACCTAACCCCAATAATAAGCCTATTCATTAGGCTTATGCCAATGACACCATTTAATACCCAACCTATGGAGTTGAGGTGAGTGATGTCCATCTTCGTTTAGGGAAAATGCTAGTTGGGCCTTCATCTCCTCACATCACAGAGCTGATTGATGAGGACCTACCAACAAAAACTATGGATAAGCAACCCAAGGAACTTGAAAAAATTAGGTTAAGACAACCAACATAAGTCCAAAACCACCATTCCTTGAAATACTAACTATACCAAAGCATCATTATGAAGTTGAATCTGACATGTTAGGACAACTAAGAGATTTTTGCATAAAAATACCCTTGATACAAGCAATTAAGGAAGTGACAATATATACAAATATAGTGAGAGTTATGCCTTAAGAAGATAGGAAAAAAATAGAAAGACTCTCAGACTATGCAAGTTTTAATATAGGATAGCTTGGAGATATCATGTTAGGAAACATAGTTGTCCCTAAATATGCAAACCTTGGAAGCCCTATGGTAGATGTCCAAATCAATGGAACTCTCATCAAGAATACTTTAATTGACCTAGGATCAGCCATCAATGTGATGAAAAACGAAACCATGAAGCAACTATATATAATGGAGCTTTGGCATACCCCTATTAAGTTACAATTAGCAGATAGGTCAACAATAAAACTAGATGGAATTATAGAAGACTTAGTTATCACATTCCAAACTCATGGGAATACCCTACATATTTTCTAGTGTTACAACCTAAAGAAAACCTTGCAAGATATCCCTTAATCCTAGGGAGACCTTGGTTGGTTACTAAATATGCATTTGTTGGTTGTAGGTCTAGTAATATGATCATTTCCAATGCAAATGTGACCAAAAAACTAGTCCTTTACCCACCTGAACAGCCACATATAGGATTGGATCAAACTGTATGGCCTACCCTAGATGAAGATGATCAATACTCATTACAAAAATTAATGAGTATTTAAAGTACTCCTATGTTGGAAACATAAGATGAATATGAACTACTTATAGACATTATGCAAAACTCTTATGGTAGGGACCCACAACAATATGATTGTCTAACATGCTTGCATGACCCTTTACAAAACATAATCCCTACCAATGCATCTGAATCTATTTCTCATATTTTAGATATATATTACTACCCCATAACCGCACCCCCAATTTATCAGGCCTTGAAATTTCCTCTGATAAAACATCATCCTTGACCATTGAAATTATGTCAGGTAGAACATTAAATGTCAACAATCAATTAATAGATGCACAACGGTCTTTACTGTTAACCATGTTGCAAGCACACACACCCACATTTTCAAGGGACTATCATGACATGAAATGAATATATCCTAACCTATGCATGCACAAAATTTACATTAATGAAGGCTACAAGTTGGTGAGACAACCTCAAAGAAGAATGAACCCGGTTGTACATGACATAGTTAAGGTAGAATTACAAAATTTACTATATGTAAGGTTCATTTATCCAATATTTGATAGTCAATGGGTGTTACCATTAGTGATTGTGCCCAAAAAGGAAGGAAAATGGAGGGTATTTTTTGATTATTGAGAGTTGAATGCAGCAATCAAAAGAGGCCACTTCCCCCTTCCATTCATAGATCAACTGGTGGATTCATTAGCAAGGAAAAAGTATTTTTATTTCTTGGATGGGTTCAGTGGGTATAACCAAATAAAAATAGCTCTAGAAGACGAAGAAAAGACAACCTTTACTTTCCCTTGGGGTACATATGCCTATTTTTTCTTTCCATTTGGGTTATGTAATGCCCCTACCACATTTCAAAGGGAAACCTTAAGCATATTCTTAGATTTTTCTCATGATTCTATGGAAATTTACATGGATGAATTTACAACATATTGGAATACTTATGTGGAAGCATTGGCTAATTTGAAGAAAGTGTTACAAAGATGTCAAGATCACAACATTTCCTTAAGCCATGAAAAAAATTTCATGATGATGACTGAAGGAGTGGTCTTGGGGAACTTTGTGTCTAACCAGGGGATACAAGTAGATCCAAAAAATATTTAAGTAATCTCCACCCTACCTATTCCTCAAAAAAAAAATATTTCAGAAGCTTTCTTGGTCATGTCACTATAGGAGGTTTATTCAATATTGTAGTAAAATTATAGCACCTCTATTTGTTCTATTATCAAATGGTGTCATATTTGACTACATACCTTCTTGCCAAAATGCTTTTGAATCCCTTAAAGTAGAACTTAAATACTCCAATCTTGAGAGGACCAAACTAGACACTACCTTTTCATATACACATTGATGCATCTAATTTCATAATAGGAGTTGTCTTAGGATAGAAAGAAGGGAACTTAGAATTTTCTATCTATTATATTAGCAAAAATATTCAAGAAGCAAATCTCAATTATAGTCACTAAAAAGGAAATGGTGGTAGTGGTCCATGTTATCAATAGGTTCAGACACCACATCATAGGATACTTTGTATTCATTCACACAGACCATACAACAATCAGATATCTAATGAATAAGCTAGTGGTTGGGGTCAGACTTGTGAGATGGTTATTGATACTCCAAGAATTTGATATTACAATTGTGGAAAACTAGGAAAGGCTAATGTAGTACCTGCTTAGAATTTCAATACTACCAACAAAATCAACAGAGGATATTGTGGATGATTCATTTCTTGATGAACATTTGTTTTCCCTCTTTTTGCATACACCTTTGTATGCTAACATATCCAATGATCTGGTTGCAGGAAAAATAATAACACATCTCTCACCAAGGGAAAAGAGACATCTGGTTGAGAGGAGTTTTCCCTATTCATGGGTAGATATATACCTATTTTATATGGGTCTGAATAATATAATGAGGAGGTGCATCAGGGAGGATAAAGTGTATGACATTTTAAAGGCATGTCATGATGAACCTTGTGGAGGAAATTTTGCAACAAAGAGGGAAGCTCTCAAAATACTGAACATTGGTTATTTTGGCCCATACTTTACAAGGATGTAGTCAAGTAATAAGAAGGTTTGATAGATGTCAAAGGATGGGATGGCCTACTAAGACAGATGAGATACCACTTCAGCCACAACTAGTCATTACACCATTTTACAAGTGGGGACTGGATTTTATTGGTCCTATAGCTCCAACATCAAACAAAAAGGAATACATCTTGTTTTTTACACATTACCTTACAAAATGGGTAGACATCAAAGCTTTACAATTTGCAAGAGATGGGAATTTTGCTATATTTCTAAATGAAGATATCTTTACAAGATATGGTGTTCCTAGGGAAATAATAACAGATCAAGGGCCTCAATTTAAATCAAATATGATCAATAAATTGGTACAAGAATATGAGATCATACATAGGAAATCTACACATTACCACCCTCAAGCTAATGGGAAAGTGGAGGTTACCAATAGGAAAATAGATAGTATTCTTACAAAAATAGTACTCCATAGAAAATATTGAGCAACAAGGCTACCTAAAGCAGTTTGGGCTTACAAGACAACCTAGAATACTATAACAAGATTCACACATATGTATTGGTATATGGAAAGAAGGTTGTCCTTCCAATTGAGTTTGAGTACAAAACTCTCAAAAAATTGGTGCAATTAGGAATGGATATATCAGTAGCACAAAATGAGAGATTGCACAATCTCAATGCTTAGATGAGATACACATGGAAGCAATTTGTCACATTGATATTGTACAAACACAGAGGATGCAGTGGAATAATCATTGTATCGATACAAAACAGTTTAATGTCAGTGATCAAACTCTACTTTATGATTCCAAGTACAAAGACCATAAGGGAAAGTTGCAGACATGATGGCTAGGTCCATATGAAATACAGTATGTTTTTCCCAATGGAGTAGTTCAACTAACAACTATTGATGTTGTAATATTTTCTCTTAGTCAATGGCCATAGATTAAATCTTTACAAGAAACCATTACAGAAGGATAATTTCTTGTGCACTCTCCAACATGATTTTGAACCATAATTTCATGATTCATCACCAAACAAAAGCACTATATCAAATGAAGTATCAACAAATGAGCCACCCAACTCACCTACTGATATTTCCCAAGTATAATTCTAAACTACTTATCACATGCACACACATGCATAGGTGACACTCGACAACCTTTATTTTTTGGACTTGCAACAGAGCTCACGGGACCTGCAGCATCATGCCCCAAGGCACATCATTCACATGGGACCTATTTCTTTAGTTGCTTGTAGCACTTCCCACATTAGATTTCATCCATGCCCATAGAAACTACTATTTACTTTCATCTCATGTAGTTTATTCATATCATTGCATGTAGCCATTACCACTTACTTTCATATCACATGTATAATGTAATAAATCTCACTCTTCCATCACATACTTTTTGCAGCCTTTTACTCACCACTCCCAACTCTTCACCACATGCTATGCCTCATGCTAATTTACTTTTTCATCCATGACCACCCACGATACTTCACCATCAACTCCTATCATTCCAAATCTTTCACCATGTTGCATGGCAACATTCAGCCATCTTCACACGCACCAACTTTCACTTCACAACATGATAACAAGTACTTCTCAGATTCACTAACTATAATTGACATTTAAGGTTGCTAATTTCATATACATTTTTAATTCATGTTGTTATGTGACTTTTTTCCCAAGAGGAGAAAATTATGAAATAACCCTTTAGAATTAAAAGGGAGAGAAAAATAAAGGATATTTTGATCCTTTTGGTTAAAAGAGGGATTAATAAAGAATATATATATAAACTCTTTAAAAAAGGGAAGAATAATTGTTTATTTTAAATAATTATTAAAAGGAAACCTTTGTGAAAGGGTGTGATGGTTTGGAAACCATCCCCTAAGGCTTATATAAGCATTTATGTGAGTCATGGAAAGGAATTCAAGAATGGAGAAAATTCAAGGAAGAAGAAAGTGGCTGGTGAGCTATGGATAGGTCAAAGAAGGGGGAACATCCATAGTGTGTTTCCAACCTAGGTACAAGAGGTTGCACTCAGGATAGTCCTGGCCAAGGCTTGGCTTACATGTTGAGTAATTACTCTGGAGCATATTGTATACATGTCGAGTAATTACTTTGGAGCATTTTGTGCATGGTGTTGAGCATTGTTTCGGTGGAACCAGCACTCGTGTAGAGCAGTGAAGTTTGCTTATCTCTCCCAGACTATTCCATTACAACAACCAGTACCACTGACATATTCCTAGGATGAGAGTGACTTTTCCAAGTGTTATCATTCAGATAAGTATTAAAACTATTGATTTTAAAATTACATTGAGAATAGTATATATGTATGATTTTGGTGTTAATGTATATGAATTATATGGATGTGTATTCAATTTATCATGTTAACTATCTATTTTGGAATTTCTTAATAAACTATCACACTATCTTTTGCATTGGTTATTCACATCCATTTTAATAATATTGTAGCTTTTAAATTATCTTTATTGTAATATTTAATCCACTAAATCCATTACCAACACCTAAAATAACTTTGGAGGAAAAGTGACATTACATTTGGGATCAGAGCCTAAGGATCAAGCCTTCCTAGCTTTGAAAAAAAAATATGTTTTGAAATTTCATATTAACAAATCTTTAAAATGCTCCTTGTATGTGTCATCACACTTGCTAACCATTGTCCATTTACTAATTGATGCTTCTCTATTTGTTCATTGGTATTAAATGTGGACATTATTGAAAATCTTAAATCATAAATGTATATTCATATTGCTTTGAAGACTTCCTATTTACACACGTATGCTCAAATTAAGACACGACATCCATTAATTTCTGCATAGACAAATAATTTATTGACCTATAAACCCATAATCTTGTTTAATTATAATAAATTTATCAAAACATATATATATATTTATATATATAAAATCTTAGTTCTAAATTTAACCTAGAAAAAATTGATCCTCTTTAATATACATATAATTTGAATCTTGGCTATTCACAACCATTGATAAACCATCCACACTTCTTGATGTCCAAATAATTGTACAAGAGTATATAGGATACGGGATTCTCATTAAAATAACAGCTTTCTAAAGGTTGTCCTTTTTCATCAAGAGTCGTGTCTCTAAAGTATAAACATCTTATTCACATGTTGTCACATACTATAAAGAGGAGTGAAAGCTTCTATAGTTACACATACAGATGCCAAAATAATTCTATCGACATCATCTGGTGAAAATATTTTCTCATTGTAGCTCAATGTGTTTCCAATCATTGTAATTTAAAACCTCTCGTATTTATACAGGCAGATTGAAAATTAGTGATGTTCATTGATTCCTTTTTCATGTTGTATTCTTAAAACAAATTCTAAAGACCATGAATCTTGCAAACATAGATACCATTGTAGATTGAATCCCTCAATGAATGCAATTACATATCACTTTGTTTACTCTAATAGAGATTATCCAATTGAGATCTAGACACACTAGAAACTTGTCTCCAGCATTAGGACTTTCATGCCATGAGATTGAGGATTTATTATCTGAATTATTTATTAAATTGTTGATATATACACTTGAACTAATAAAAATCATCTATGTACTAACAAGTGTGCAGTTCATTCCTGGGGTATAACTAAGAAATCATGAACATTATAGTGTTGGAATATTTAATTCTGCAGTCAGCAACCTGTCTACTCAGCCCCAACGTCAGATTAAGACTTTCAACTTCCAGCCAACGTAAACCTCCAACATTTTTTTTGGTTGGTATTTTTGAATTTGAAAGTAGTGCTCATCTTTGAGCTTGCACAACTTGACCTGCAGCCTGCCAGCATTAATTAAGGTAGGTAATTTTGAATCTGAATCTAAGCGCTCATTTTCATGATCATTTTCAAGAAAGACAAAAAGAATTTTGCAACCGTTGGAGTTAGTAGAAGAAGTCAGTTTTTTTGTATTGGAAGTAAAAATCCTGCAGCAGTAGATGAAGTAGAGAATGTTCAACACATAATAGATGATGGCAACAACATAGAAGGAATGTTTATCAAATGCAACGCATTGATAGTTGCAGCTACAGGATTGTAGTAGTTTATGTTTTTTGGTGTGAGTGTATCACCTCTTGTATTGGACATCTTTCCAATTTAGTTTAAGTTTTATTTTTTTCATGTAAAATAAATAATGTACTCTATGTTTTTTGTATTTTGAAGAAAATATGGAATATATGAAAAGTTAATTTCTGTCTAGTTAGATTTTATATCCCAATGCATTCTCTGTGTGTTTTCTGTGTATTATTTTTTTGTTCTGTCAGTCCAGTAATAGCAGTGAAGTTATGTTGTTTCACCCCTACCTTCCAACAAGTGGTATCAAAGCCCTATTTTTCTGGGTAGTCAGTCAGTCAGTTTGTTTATTGTGGGTAAAGCCCTAGGTTATCTAGGCATTGTTTAGTCTTCTCAAATTTGAGAAATATGGCAAGAGGTGGCAGCAAAGGTTGGCAACAGCCACCAAATTTTGATGGGAAGAATTATGATATATGGGCTAAGAAGATGAGAACCATATTATTTGCAAATGACCTATGGGAGTTGGTCACAAATGGGTTCAATGATATCTCAGACCCAGTAGCCTATGCAGCCCTTTCAAATCCTCAAAAGAATCAGTTGAAAGAGATAAGAATGAAGGATGCAAAAGTCCTCAGTTTGATTGAGGCAGCCTTGAGTGAGGCTATTTTCCCATGTATTGCAGCATCAAACTATGCAAAACAAGCTTGGGAAATATTGCAAAATAGTTACAAGGGGACTGATAAAGTGAGGTTAGCTAAGTTGCAGCTCTTGAGAAGAAATTTTGAGACTCTACTAATGAAAGATAATGATTCCATTTCAGATTATCACACTAAGGTTTCAACCCTGATAAATTAGCTAAGAGTCAATGGAGAAATAATGGAAGAGCAAAGGATTGTTGAGAAAATCCTAAGAATTTTTCCTACTAAGTTTGATTATGTAGTCGTTGCCATTGAAGAGGCAAAAAATTTGTCTAAGATGACTATAGATGAGTTGATGGGTTCACTACAAACCCATGAGAAGCGGTTGAATAGATTTGCTCCTTCCCTAGAGCAATCATTCAAAGCTCAAACCAATGCAATAGGTTAGCAAAGAGGAAGAAACAATAGAGGTAGAGGTCAAATAGGCAGAGGAAGAAGCAATTCTGGAATAGGAGGTTCTGACAGCACAGAGGAGTCGAGAATCTCATAGTTAGCAAACCAAAAGTAGAAGAAGAACAATAGTTCGAATCAAAGATCTAGAAACATTAATGTACAGTGTTATTACTATCACAAATTGGGCCATTATGCTAGTGAGTGTAGAAAGAAGCATCGTGATCATGGAGGTCAAAATGCTAATGTAGAAAATGAGAACAAGGTTAATAATGACAAATAGTCAAAAAAATTCATTGTTTGCAACCTTGTTGAACGTAGCAATGATGAATTATGGTACTTGGATAGCGGATGCAGCAACCATATGAGTGGTAACAAGAACTTCTTTGCCTACATAGACAGCAGTATAAAAATAGAAATAAAAATGGGAAATGATGAGAAGCTTCTCGTCATTAGAAGAGGTGTTTTCAACATCCAAATGAAGAATGGTGAAAGGAAACAAATTCAAGATGTCTTTTATGCCCCTGGCATAAAGCATAATTTATTGAGCATTGGACAAATGGTCCAAAACAGTTACAAAATCTTGATGGAGAATGGAGAATGCAAGATATTTGATAGAGGAGGTAGGAAAAGAGTGACGGTTGTAGTGCAGATGATGAGAAATAAAATGTTTCCTCTCAGGATGCACATAGTGTCTGAATTGAAACAATAGATAGATAGCAATAGCATTGTTCATTGACACTCACAGCAATTGGATAGCAGTCAGCAGTTGAACAACAGTTTTCTTTCAAGACATTCATCAAAGACCTATCCAAACTATGGCATTTAAGGTATGGGCACTTAAGCTTTTCTAGTTTAAGTTTATTGTCTAGGAAAGGAATGGTTAGGGCTTTACCATCCATTGTAGAACCCAATGGCAAGTGTGAGGCTTGCATTTTATGAAAGCAACATAGGAAATCTTTCCAATCTAGGTATTCTCGGAGAGAAAGAGCACCCCTTGAATTAGTAAATTCAGATTTGTGCAGACCCATGAAAACCCCCACTTTAGCTGGAAATACATATTTCATGACATTCATAGATGACTATAGTAAATGTTGTCAATAGATTTTCACCTTACTGAATGCAATATTCAGCAATCTACTGAAACATGGAAACCTCCTTCAGATGTGGGTGATCTGAGCGAAGGAGGAATCTCCAGAGTGAGCTGGTTCTCCGAATGATGAATATTAAACTGTCTATTCTGGGAAAAGGGATAAAAAATTGAACTAAAAACAAATCTGAATCTAATTGATATTTCACTTAAAGTTATGAAATTCGAACATTGACACTCACAACAACTTTCTTATCACAATGAAACTCACAATCTCACTGACACATACTTTCATTAGTATTTTGCATGAAGATTCCTAAATGAAATACAACAAGCAACCTGAAACTATGCAATTCTGAAACACAACTTATAACAACAAGACATAAAAGGATTCTGATTCAAATCACAAAGACATCAAATCACTATTATGAAATTGAGACATAAATGAGAAGAAGAATACTGTTGCTTTATTAAAACTAAAAGAGTGAATAATTCTCAACTGAGTACAAAAATGTGTTCACAAGCTCAAAAATGCATATGAGCAGGAACCCTGATCTGAACTGAGCAGGAGGGAAAAAATACTAAGTCTTTCAAAACATAACTCTCCTGAAACCCTAATCCGAGCTCAGAAAAAAACTCAAGGAAAAAGGCTTCAAATTGTCTCAAAAAATTGCCTAAAAGCGTAAAAAAGCATACTGCTTTTATGATCACACTGTCAAGCCTCTAAAAATAGATTGGATTTTCTTTAAAAGATCAAAAAACACCTTATCTCTCCAAGATAGGTCTCAAATCTGACCAAGAGGAAAAGTCAATGAAAATATGCTAAAAATAGCAAGAAATCACAAACAAATTATAAAAGATTGTTTTATGATTTTGCCTTACAGGATTGCAGATTTGCACAATTTGCTTTATTTTTGCAATCAAATCTTTTGCAAAAAAGAAAAGCTCCTTATTTCTCCATTACAATATTCTGATTTTCTCACAAAATCATAAAAATAAAACACATCATTATCTTCCCTCATAACTTCAATTCTCAATGATTTCTCTAAAATCAATTAAAATCATAACTCTAAAACATAATTGACCCTAAGTCATAAGATATTAACAATTGATCCTTAATTGATAATCTATATTCAAGCCTTCAAATTTACTAAGGAAAAAGGATAAATCCTAGAGACCTAATCTTTGACCTAACAAAGGAAATTCGGCCCCTCCTTCAAAAATCAACATTCAGACTTTGATAAATCATAATGCAAAGATTATAAATTTTGACCTCCATTCAAAATTCAACATGTGCTTTGACCGAAGACTCTAGAAGATGATGATGTCACTCGAATTAGGGCATGAGAAAAGAATTCCAAACCTAAAAATCATTTCATTTTGCACCCGTGACTTTGAGGAGAAAAGCTTTGCCTGGAAAGAACATGCCGCCATCATTGTGTCGAAACTGAGCCTCGCGTGCTTTAGTAAACTTCTCCATGCTCTTCAGTGGTCGAGCTTCAGTGGGTAAGCTTTATTTTAATTTGTATTGAAGCTTCTTTTTCCTTCATTCTGGAATATCAGAAGACCTAAGGCCGTGGTCTGTCTTGCTTCTTCGCTGACTTCTCTTTGCACTTTGGCCTGATTTACCTTGGTCGATATAAGCTCGAGTTCAACTCAAAAGATCTAAGAGAAAGCTCGTGGGTTATTGTTTTCTCCTACTGTCACAAAGGTGAGCTATTCACTCATAGCTTCATAGCCTCTATGGCTCCATATTGTAATACATTTAGGATGTATGGTCGCAGTTGTACATACTCTAATACCATTATTTTTGTATTATTTGTGTTCACATTCACCATTGTTGTGCTCTATTTCCACTATGAGAGCTCGGCCATCACTTAAGAGCTCGGACCGTTGGTAGTTGGAAGCTATCTAAAACTTTTGGTCATGGCTAGAGTGCTCCTTCATAGACATGGACTAGTAATTTCCTTTGCTAAACATTTTTTCTCCAAAGACTTAAAGAATTTCTTCTTTACTCAAGAATTTATGGCCATGTTCAGGCCACGCCATATGTGTATTGTAGAAAGCATTTTCTTTGAGTTTTGGGCATGACCCAGAATAGGAAACTCTTCTTTATGTCTTTCTAAGGATATATCTGCTTGTGGGTATCATGGGAAATAGAATAAAATTGTCTTTTCTTTCTTCTGATGCTCGACCCAACTCAGGGAACTTGCATTTTTGTATTTTCTTGCTATCTCTTTTTGTGGGTATTGTGAAAATTGAATGAGAACTGCATTTCTTTCATTTTGAAGCTCGAACCAGCATAGAAAAATTTTGCATTTTATGTCATTTTCTATTTTATACAGGACTTCACATGGGTTATTACTGTAGTTGCTTTTCTGCATTTTGAAGCGAACCCTGAAAGTGGGTACTCAAGATTCAAATGTATTCAGTTTATAAGCTTGGAATTTTTCACTTCATGCAAAGAAAGTATCCTCATTGCATCACTGTAAAAAACAACCACATGGCCATGACTGTTCAGAATTTGGATAAGTCTGACCCAAAAACCTAGCTGGAAACAAGGAAAATTGTCATTCATTTGAAACCCCAAGTGGGTATTTGTTGTTTGTTTTAAATCTTCCTTCAGAAATGAAAACTCATGATGAAAATCAAAAATCTTGTGTGTTTATCTATACTTAGTTAATTGACCCATATTAATCGGTGCTCCATTTTGACATTTTTGTAGCTCTCCTATATAGCTGCATAAAATATGAGCTTGATTTATGATTGTTTCCTTTCGGCAAAATCATTGTTTCCTCTTGACACAGAATTTTTATTTGATTGAAGTTGTAGACTACCTTTTTAATACATCAACTGCTCATTCTGAAAGTGTCCTCTAGGTATTAAAAACTTGACAAAACTGTGCAATACCTGCAACCTTGCAAATGTATTAGAATAATTCCCACCATGCAATCCTACACCATAAGGCATTAAAAAGCTATAGAAACCTTGAGCATGCTTCTATGTTTGTCCATTGTGAAGAGAAGGATCTCCATGCTTGTATTTTGTATGCACAATGGTGTCTTTTTGACTTTCCTTAACCTTAACACAACTTTTTCCTTCTACTCTGAACTTTGTTAGAGATTTTGATTGATTATTGCAACACCACGAACCACCTCTACTCACCAACTCATATGCATAGAACTTCTTCCAGAAAGAAAATGCTTGCTCTTCCCTTATTATTCTAGAATGATCACTTTGTTATTACAATTCATAATATTGTATTTACTTATTAATCAATTAGAACTAGTGACTCATTCAACACTCGAATGCACTATCTGTCCTTTGCACTCTTGGGAAACATGGTACTCTTCATGCATTTTTATGTTATACTAATCAAACTGCTTTCAGAACTGGTCTCTTTCATGATGAGAATCAAAACAAACTGTTAAGGAATAATGTATGCCTGTTCACTATCCTTGACTATGAAAAGAATGAATTGATGAACTGAAACTTGCATGACATATATGATTACGATCAACAAGATAACACAAAAACATGAACTTTGCAGCAATATCTGATGTAAATGTACTCAATTGAATTCCTTAAGTGAACTAAATTCACTATTCATCTGTAGCCTTTAGAAAACAAACCTGATTGTTATGAATGCACAGTTGGTTTAGTTACTCGATGGATAACTCTGTTTTTACTCCTTCAATTGTATTTCATTTCTCTTGATGAACATGATAATGTATCTTTAAAATCGGCCCATTTAATGAATAGGGCAGCATGCCGAGCTCTACCCTTGTGGGAGCCCATTTTTCTCCACATGCTTGGTCTTTGAATAATGTTCAGCTCCGTGATTTTACCTATACCTTCACAAGGAAGCAAACAATATTAGCATAAAAAACAGAACATGATGATCATGTTATTGTTAATTCTCCTCAGCTGATTTCTTTTGTGCTGCACTTGATTGATTGTTTCAATGCATGTTTAATAGTAGGTTGTACTATTGTGGGTGCCTCATATAGGTTACATCATAATCCGAGCCACTGACACCCCTCTTTTCCTCTTATAGGTTGACGGAGCGCGAGAAGACAACGGTGCACTATCCAGCATCAAACGTCGATAATCAGGCAATGATGATTATGTCGTCACTTATATGTTTTATTTTGTACATCTTCAGTAGTGTAATGTGCTATTAGCGATGTATTGTAACAGTCACATCCACGGCTTGTGTGGATTTTTTATTTCAATTCTTCCTTTTCATTTGAAAATAAAATGCATTTAAATGTAATGTTGTAATAGCTAATTCTTGAAATCAAAAGAAGCCTTGTAAACATGAGTTTTTTATGAAATAAAAGAAGGCATCTCAAATGCTATTTTACTCATTGGTTCAATTTTGTATTTTTGTTATTCTAGAATATTGGCACATCACTCTGAAACTATATTTCTTTAAAATGTATAACTGTTACTCAATGAATAATGATAATAATGTGAAACAGCATTTGAACTTAACTGCAATTCCACCTTATGATAAATAACATTCAGCCAACTCCACCAATTGAGCTGAAGCAAAAATTTGGTAACATTTTGGTGATTTCCGCTATATGCTTGCCTGCTAAGCATAGATCAGTGGCCTTTAAATAATTCATTGGTTGCAGATTCAATTTTTCCCCTTCTTGAACTCAGAAACTTGAACAGAAACACTCCAAACAGTAGGAAGAAAACAAAACTAAACTGAAAGCAAAACTAATAGGCCCTGATGGCCAACAAAACAATGTGCAGCAGCACTTAGGGGAAGCAAGACTACTGAAATTAAATGTGTGAAACGCACTTATTTAAGACTACTGAAATTAAATGTACGAAATGCACTTATTTGCAAACTACTCTACCCTACTCTAACCAGCCAAGGTAGCTGGTCAAACAAAACCATTCATAGGTTGGGTGAAATAATACCCCTTTTTAATCAGCAACTGACGCATGACATGATTATGTGTCACTGAGAAAACATGAAACATAAGTAAATGTTCAATATAATGTTGCAACGTTTCATAAAAAATGCAAAGAAACCTACTTGCACTTCAGAAAAGATCATGCATATCGCTGCCATGAATTGGGGAAGTGAGCTGAACTTGATCACCTTCAGCTACAATTCCAAAAATAGCCTCTTGTTTGATTACATCCTCATACTTGGGTATAGGCATGACCTTTGGTACTTCAGTAGCCTCTAAACTGGCTAAGCATCTGATGGGGTAGCCTCTCGAAATGACAAAGGTTGAATTTCTATTATTGACCTTCTTATGAAGATTTTGAAGAGTAGTATCTAGTCTTCACTCTTTTTCAACCTGAACAATGCTTGCATGCAGCTTGATCTCCTGAATACTTGAAACAAGATTTTCCTTTTCAACAGAGGGAGGCAAATGTCCAAACAATGAGACAGCCTCTCCCAGCATGCTTTCTATCAATGTAACAACCTTTGGATCTTTCCTACACTAGAAAGGAAGTTGCTCATAATCCTCATTATTACTCGAAGAAAGAAACTCCAAATCAGCCTTGTCTTCCTCAACCTCGTGTTGTTGACTTATGACCAGATCTGTGCTTTCCTCCTCACACTCAACAAAATATGGAAGATCGTCACACAAAGCTATGCAATCATGACTCACCTCACCCTTTTCTGCCTCTTTAGGAAGTTGTCCTAATTCTTGAACCTGTAACTCGACAACTAATTGCATTTTACTTTCAAGCTCTTCCTCATCATTGTACCATCTACATACTTCAAAGTAATTGTCAATATCTCATTGTTGTACTTGGTCATTGCTCCCTAAAATATACTCTTGGCCTTGACTTGTAGCTATTGCGGACATGAGCATGCTTTCCTCAACTTGGTTCACGAAAGAAGGTGGCTCATTGGTGAGATCATTCAAAGATTCCTCAAGAGAAGGCTTCTCCTGTTCAATTTGCTGCTACAAATGATAAGCTACCAAAGCTGAATGCAATGGGTTTACCTTTCTAAGCTACTCAATAAAGAGTAAAGTATTTTGATCAGAGGGTTCACCCATGGATTCTTCATATGAAGAAACCTAGGGAAATTCTTGGCTTTCCTGCAATGAAGACTGTTGCTTAAGGGGTTGATCTGTAGTTGTACTAGGCGGGCTATAATCATTTCCCTCAACTTGCAAGGAATGAAAGCTTTGGAAATGTGGGATTTCAGGTTTAAGAGGTTGGTCTAGGGAGTTAAAAGATCTATCCTGCCTAAAACTTGGTATTTTGACTTTAGATATGCTAGGAGCTGTTTGGGCTTCATGCCTTTGAAACTGGGCAAGTAGAAGCTTTGTTTGTGTAGCTGCTTCCCTCTCCAAATCCTCCTCAAACTGTGTTCTTTGGATTTCTAATTCCTGCTCGTAAAGATAGACTTCATAAGCTAGATTCTCCTAGTGTTGACTATACTCATGCTGCTTCTTGATCTCCTCGAGCTGACTCATGTAATCAAGCAGCGTGCTCTTTATGCTTGCAATCTCCCCCTACTGATCCATTTCATTCATCTACTTTTCATAGTTCAACCTTATATCTCTGAAGCTCAAGTCTTGAATCTCTTAGGACTAATTTTAGACATATGAGGGCTGAGATGAAAAATGTGCAGGGGTGGGTGGGTGGCAACTATAGTGGGCATGTTGATTTTGAGAAGCAGAGAGATAGAAACCAATAGAATGATTATATTGGTATAGTTGATATGCAGATGAACAAGCAAGGCTCTCCTGATATGGTCGATGATATGATGCATGGCCACGAAATATTGACATATCTATTCATTCATAAGCTGGAAAACAAAGCAAAGTTAAGTTTTTTAAACAAACCAGCACTTGATCTGCATGCAAAAACAAAGAAAGGAGTCACCAGGTATATGTAAAAACCTAAAAAGGGCTAAATAAAATCATTGCATACACCAAACAGCAACTTTAAAACATTAAAAACTTCTCTGAAATTGATTTTCAGAGTCCCACTAGGCATGCCAAAAACTGTTGTCAATAGATTTGCACCCTGTTGAATGCAATATTCACCAATCTACTGAAACGTGGAAACCTCCTTCAGATGTGGGTGATCTGAGAGAAGGAGGAATCTCCAGAGTGAGCTGGTTCTCCGAATGATGAATATTAAACTGGCTATTCTGGGAAAAGGGATAAAAAGTTGAACTAAAAACAAATCTGAATCTAACTGAGATTTCACTTAAAGTTATGAAATTCGAACATTGACACTCACAACAACTTTCTTATCACAATGAAACTCACAATCTCACTAACACATACTTTCATCAGTATTTTGCATGAAGATTCCTAACTGAAATACAACAAGCAACCTGAAACTATGCAATTCTGAAACACAACTTATAACAAGACATAAAAGGATTCTAATTCAAATCACAAAGACATCAAATCATTATTATGAAACTGAGATAGAAATGAGAAGGAGAATACTGCTGCTTTATTAAAACTGAAAGAGTGAATAATTCTCAACTGAGTACAAAAATGTGTTCACAAGCTCAAAAATGCATATGAGCAGGAACCCTAATCTGAACTGAGTAGGAGGGAAAAAATACTAAGTCTTTCAAAACATAACTCTCCAGAAACCCTAATTCGAGCTCAGAAAAAAGCTCAAGGAAAAAGGCTTCAAATTATCTCAAAAAACTACCTAAAAGCATAAAAAAGCATACTGCTTTTATGATCTCACTGTCAAGCCTCTAAAAATAGGCTGAATTTTCTTTAAAAGCTCAAAAAACACCTTATCTCTCAAAGATAGGTCTCAAATCCGATCAAGAGGAAAATTCAATGAAAATCTACTAAAAATAGCAAGAAATCACAAACAATTTATAAAAGATTATTTTATGATTCTGCCTTACAGGATTGCAAATTTGCACAATTTGCTTTATTTTTGCAATCAAATCTTTCGCAAAAAAGAAAAGCTTCTTATTTCTCCATTACAATATTATGATTTTCTCACAAAATCATAAAAATAAAACACATCATTATCTTCCCTCATAACTTCAATTCTCATTGATTTCTCTAAAATCAATTAAAATCATAACTCTAAAACATAATTGACCCTAAGTCATAAGATATTCACAATTGATCCTTAATTGATAATCTATATTCAAGCCTTCAAATTTACTAAGGAAAAAGGATAAATCCTAAAGACCTAACCTTCGACCTAACAAAGGAAATTCGGCCCCTCCTTCAAATATCAACATTCAGACTTTGATAAATCATAATGCAAAGATTATAAATTTTGACCTTCATTCTAAATTCAACATGTGCTTTGACCAAAGACTCCAGAAGATGATGATGTCACTCGAATTAGGGCATGAGAAAAGAATGTCAAACCCTAAAAATCATTTCATTTTGCACCTATGACTTTGACGAGAAAAGCTTTGTCTGGAAAGAACATGCCGCCATGATTATGTCGAAACCAAGCCTCGTGTGCTTTAGTAAACTTCTCCATGCTCTTCAGTGATCGAGCTTCAGTGGGTAAGCTTTATTTTAATTTGTATTGAAGCTTCTTTTTCCTTCATTCTGGAATATCAGAAGACCTAAGGTCGTGGCCTGTCTTGCTTCTCCGCTGACTTCTCTTTGCACTTTGGCCTGATTTACCTTGGCCGATATAACCTCAAGTTCAACTCAAAAGCTCTAAGAGAAAGCTTGTGGGTTATTGTTTTCTCCTACTATCACAAAGGTGAGCTATTCACTCATAGCTTCATAGCTTCTATGGCTCCATATTTTAATACATTCAGGCCTTATGTTTGCAGCCATACATACTCTAATACCATTATTTTTGTATTATATGTGTTCACATTCACCATTGTTGTGCTCTATTTCCACTATGAGAGCTTGGCCATCACTTAAGAGCTCATACCCTTGGTAGTTGGAAGCTATCTAAAACTTCTGGCCATGGCTAGAGTGCTCCTTCATAGACATGGACTAGTAATTTTCTTTGCTAAACATTTGTTCTCCAGAGACTTAAAGAGTTTCTTCTTTACTCAAGAATTTATGGCCATGTTCAGGCCGCGCCAGATGTGTATTGTAGAAAGCATTTTCTTTGAGTTTTGGGCACAACCCAGAATATGAAACTCTTCTTTATGTCTTTCTAAGGATATATCTGCTTGTGGGTATCATGGGAAATAGAATAAAATTGTCTTTTCTTTCTTCTGATGCTCGACCCAAACTCAGGAAACTTTATTTTTTGTATTTTCTTGCTATCTCTTTTCGTGGGTATTGTGAAAATCGAATGATAACTGCATTTCTTTCATTTTGAAGCTCGAACCAGCACAGAAAAATTTTGCATTTTATGTCATTTGCTATTATATACAAGACTTCACATGGATTATTACTGTAGTTTCTTTTTTTGCATTTTGAAGCGAACCCTGAAAGTGGGTACTCGAGATTCAAATGTATTCAGTTTATAAGCTTGGCATTCTGCACTTCATGAAAAGAAATTATCCTCATTGCATCACTGTAAAAAACAACCACATGGCCACAACTATTCAGAATTTTAATAAGTCTGACCCAAAAACCCAGTTGGAAACAAGGAAAACTATCATTCATTTGAAACCCCAAGTGGGTATTTGCTGTTTGTTTTAAATCTTCCTTCAGAAATGAAAACTCATGATGAAAATCAAAAATCTGTGTGTTTATCTGTATTTAGTTAATTGACCCATATTAATCGGTGCTCCATTTTGACATTTATGTAGCTCTCCTAGATAGCTACATAAAATCTGAGCTTGATTTATGATTGTTTCCTTTCAACAAAATCATTGTTTCCTCTTGACACAGAATTTGTCTTTGATTGAAGTTGCAGACTACCTTTTTAATACATCAACTGCTCATTCTGAAAGTATCCTCTAGGTATTAAAAACTTGACAAAACTGTGCAATACCTGCAACCTTGCAAATGTATTAGAATAATTCCCATCATGCAATCCTGCACCATAAGGCATTAAAAAACTATAGAAACCTTGAGCATGCTTCTGTGTTTGTCCATTGTGAAGAGAAGGATCTCCATGCTTGTATTTTGTACGCACAGCGGTGTCTTTTTTATTTTCCTTAACCTTAATCCAACAACTTTTTCCTTCTTCTATGAACTTCGTTAGAGATTTTGATTGATCATTGCAACACCACGAACCACCTCTACTCACCAGCTCATATGCATAGAACTTCTTCCAGAAAGAAAATGCTTGCTCTTCCCTTATTATTCTAGAATGATCACTTTGTTATTACAATTCATAATACTGTATTTACTTATTAATCAACTAGAACTAGTGACTCATTCAACACTCGAATGCACTATCTGTCCTTTGTACTCTTGGGCAACATGGTATTCTTCATGCATTTTTATGTTCCACTAATCAAACTGCTTTCAAAATTGGTCTCTTTCATGATGAGAATCAAAACAAACCGTTAAGGCATAATGTATGCCTGCTCACTATCCTTGACTATGAAAAGAATGAATTGATGAACTGAAACTTGCAAGACATATATGATTACGATCAACAAGATAACACAAAAACATGAACTTTGCAATAATATCTGATGTAAATGTACTCAATTGAATTCCTTAAGTGAACTAAATTCACTGTTCACCTGTAGCCTTTAGAAAACAAACCTAATCGTTATGAATGCATAGTTGGTTTAGTTACTTGATGGATAACTCTATTTTTACTCCTTCAGTTGTATTTCATTTCTCTTGATGAACATGATAATGTATCTTTAAAATCGGCCCATTTAATGAATAGGGCAGCATGTCGAGCTCTACCCTTGTGGGAGCCCATTTTTCTCCACATGCTTGGTCTTTGAATAATGTTCAACTCCATGATTTTACCTATACCTTCACAAGGAAGCAAACAATGTTAGCATAAAAAATAGAACATGATGATCATGATATTGTTAATTCTCCTCAGCTGATTTCTTTCGTACTACACTTGATTGATTGTTTCAATGCATGTTTAATAGTAGGTTGTACTATTGTGGGTGCCTCATATAGGTTACATTATAATCTGAGCCACTGACACCCCTCTTTTCCTCTTACAGGTCGACAGAGCGCGAGAAGACAATGGTGCACCATCCAGCATCAAACGTCAATAATCAGGAAATGATGATTATGTCATCACTTATATGTTTTATTTTGTACATCTTCAGTAGTGTAATGTGCTATTAGCGATGTATTGTAATAGTCACATCCACGGCTTGTGTGGATATTTTATTTCAATTCTTTGTTTTCATTTGAAAATAAAATGCATTTAAATGCAATGTTGTAATATCTGATTCTTGAAATCAAAAGAAGCCTTGTAAACATGAGTTTTTTATGAAATAAAAGAAAGCATATCAAATGTTATTTTACTCATTGGTTCAATTTTGTATTTCTATCATTCTGGAATATTGGCACATCACTCTGAAACTCTATTTCTTCTTTAAAATGTATAACTGTTACTCAATGAATAATGATAATAATGTGAAACAGCATTTGAACTTAACTGCAATTCAACCTTATCATAAATAACATTCGGCCAGCTCCACCAATTGAGCTAAAGCAAAAATTTGGTAATAGTAAAAAATACAAGTCTATTTCTTGAATAACAAATCAGAAGCATTTGAGAAGTTTAAGTGGTTTCAGGCAGTAGTTGAAAAGGAGAGTGGTCACTATATCAAATCTCTTAGAACAGATAGAGGGGGAGAGTACATCTCCAAATAATTCCTATTTTTTTGTAGGAATGAGGGCATTCACAAACAATTCACAACTAGGTATACTCCACAGTAAAATGGAGTGGCGAAGAGGAAAAATGGGACCATTCAAGATATGGCAGCAAGTATGCTAAAAGCAAAAGCGTTGTCACACATTTAATGGGGAGAAGTTGTAGCAACAACAAACTATATATTGAAAAGATTCCCCACAAAGGTTGTATGTGATAGGATTCCACAAGAGACGTGAACAAATAGCAAATGGAGTGTTGAGCACTTAAGGATATTTGGATGTGTGGCATACGCACTTGTGCCAAAAGAGAAGAGGAATTTGATGACAAAGAGAAAAATGCATCTTTATAGGCTATAGTGAAGAGTCAAAAGCCTATAAATTATACAATCTCATCACCAAGAATGTAGTAATCAACAGGGATGTTATATTTATTGAGAATGAAGCATGGGATGGAACGGTGGATGACACCATGGGTATTTAAGTTACAATACCCCTTGAAGATGAAGAGTTGTAGAAGATAGCAACATAGAGGGAGCTCAAGAGAGTAGTAGCTCAAGGAGAAACTACTATAGAGCATTGGAAAATAGCAGCTCTAATGATGTGCAGTAGAACAGTAGTTTTGTAGGTGTTCAACAGAACAACAGTTCTGAACAGAGACGACAGTCTAGCAACTCTAGAATTCAATAGAGCAGTAGCTTCGATAGCCAATAGTACAGTAGCTCTAGAGGTCAGAGTAGTAGTATCTCATAAGAAAATTTGGATCCCACACTCATATCATTGTTTCCAAGAAAGGAAAAGAGTGTGAGGGAGATCTATGACAACACACATGTTGATTTTGATGAGAACTTGGACTTTACACTATTCTCCTATAGTGATCCAACATACTTTGAGCAAGCAGTGAAAGAAGAGAAGTGGTGTAAGGCCATGGATGAAGAATTGGAGGCTATAGAGAGAAACCAAACATGGGAGTTGATGATTTACCCAAAGGTAAACAAGTGATTGGAGTGAAGTGGGTCTATAAGACCAAGTGTACAGCTAAAGGAAAATTTGAAAGACACAAAGCAAGGCTAGTGGTCAAAGGGTACAAACAACAGCCCAGAATAGACTATGATGAGACATATACACCAAATGCAAGGCTGGAAATAGTGCGAAAAGTCATAGAAGTTGCAGCACAACATCAGTGGAAGGTATTTCAGATGGATGTAAAGTCAGCCTTCTTAAATAGAGTGTTGGAGGAGGAAGTATATGTGGAGCAGCTACCTAGCTATGAAGTCTCAGGGAAAGAGAACAAAGTGCATAGGCTCTGAAAATATCTTTATGGACTTAAACAAGCACCTTGGGCGTGGTATAGTAGAATAGACTCCGATTTGTTGAGTAATGGATTTAGCAAGAGCAGCAGTGAGCCCACACTCTACATCAAAGTAGCCAAAGGTAATATTTTAATTTTTGTTTTGTATGTAGATGATCTGATTTTTACTGGTAATAGTGACAGTAGAATTTTTGATTTTAAAGAGGTGATGAAAAATGAATTTGAGATGACGGATTTAGGTTTGTTGAATTATTTCCTTGGGATTGAAGTTCAACAAAAAGAGCATGGAATTTTATTTCACAAGCTAATTATGCCAAACAAATTTTAAGAAGGTTTAAAATGCATAACAACAAACCTACCCCCACACCAATAGCAACAGGTCTGAAACTGCACAAGAATGACAGTAGTAAGGAAGTGATCCCAACCCTCTATAAAAGCATGGTTGGAAGTTTGATGTACTTGACATCAACTAGGCCTAATTTAATGAAAGCTTGATAACTAGGTTTATAGAGGAACCTAAGGACACACATTGGAAAGCAGTAAAGAGGATCTTGAGGTATGTCAATGGAACAATAGGATATGGCATCATGTATGGTTCATCAAATGAATTTAAGTTAGATGGTTTCACAGATAGTGATTGGGCAGGAAATGTGGATGATAGGAAGAGCACATCAAGCTATGTCTTCAACATGGGATCGGGTGCAATCTCATAAGCATCAAAGAAACTATTGATTGTCTTTCTCAGCACAGCAGAAGTAGAGTACATAGCAGCAAATGTAGTAGCATGTCAAGCTATTTGGTTGAGGAGGATCCTTGCAGATTTACAGTAATAGCAAGATGACAGCACAGTTATTCATTTTGACAATGTTTCCTCAATAGCTCTGACAAAGAATCCGGTCTTCCACGGATGAAGCAAACACATCAAGATTCGATATCACTTCATAAGGGAATTGGTGGAACAAGGTGAGATAGAACTTCAATATTGCAGATACGAGCAGCAGCTCGCCGACATCTTCACCAAAGCATTACCAAAGGATAGTTTTGAATTCCTAAGAGACAGACTTGGCATTGTGGATAGCTTTGGAGATCAACTATGAAAAGAAACATCAGAGTGACAGTTGACTTGAAAATTATGGGGGAGTGTTGGAATATTTAATTTTGTAGTCAACAACCTGTCTACTCAGCCCCCATGCCAAATGAAGACTTTCAACTTGCAGCCAACGTAAACCCCCAGCATTTATTTTGGTTGGTATTTTTGAATTTGAAAGTAGCACTCATCTTAAAGCTTGCACAACTTGACCTGCAGCCTGCCAGCATTAATTAAGGTAGACAATTTTGAATTTGAATCTAAGCGCTCATTTTCATGAGAATTTTCAAGCAAGAAAAAAATAATGTTGTAACCATTGGAGTTAGTAGAATAAGTCATTTTATTGTATTAAAATTGAAAACCCTATAGCAGCAAATGAAGTAGAGAATGTTCAGCATAGAACAGGCGGTAGCAACAGCACATAAGGAATGTTTATCAGACACAGCGCATTGACAGTTGCAGATACAGGATTGTAGCAGTTTATGTTTTTCGGTGTGAGTGTAGCACCTCTTGTATTGGACATCTATCCAATTTAGTTTAAGTTTTTTTTTCATGCAAAAGAAAGAATATACTCTATCTTTTTTGTATTTTGAAGCAAATATGGAATATATGAAAAGTTAATTTTTGTCTAGTTAGATTTTTTGTCGCAGTGCATTCTCCGTGCATTTTATGTGTATTATTTTTCTATTCTATCAGTCCAATAATAGTAGTGAATTTGTGTGGTTGCACCCCTGCCTGCCAACATATAGCATTGTAATTGAAATATATGGTTCTAGGAAAATTCATCGTCAGCAATTCATCATTCAAAAATACACCGCCAACAATTCATAGTGAGAAAATTCACCGCCATAACAAACTCACCTCAAGGAAATTTCACCACTAGCAATTCACTGCCATGAAAAAATTCATTGCATTAAAATTTTGTGATTAATTTTCCATGATGGTGAATTGTTGGTGGTGAATTTTCCTTGACGTGTGATGAATTTTTTTGATGTCGAAAAAAAATCCAAATAAGGTCATTCAAAATTTTACCTTTCATGTTACCAATTTTACAAGAAAGGGGACATGATTATTATTGATTACAAGTATATAAATTCCTACTGCAAATGATGAATATTGCACTTTTCAAATGACTTTTCTAACAGTTTGAACATTCTTCATGACTGAGTGAATAACACACCAAATAATAGTTGGAAATGTAAACTGATCTATCTCAATATTAATTAGTCTGAGTTCAAACTACAACACCCAAAGTATAATCAACACATACATATCTGCTTAATAAATATCATAGGACATGGATATTTTTCATGCATACTGCACCATATCAACATTGAAAAAAGCTTCTTAGCTTTTATGCAATTCATTCAAAAAAAAATTGTCCTATATCCATAGTGTAGGTTTCCTCAATACTTGTAGGAATTAATTTGTGGTCTTAATTGGAACAATTTTGAATACTAGGCATCCAACTCCATCACACATCTAACCTGCTCCATATTTACAAAACATGTCCAAAAAGGTCATGTTCAACATGGCAGACAACATAGATTTTAAAGTGTAATAATTTAACAGTTACTCTAGCATTATAAGCAGTGCATTGAACTCATTGGATTATTCTAGTTATATTTTACCTGTTTACTTGGCTCTAACATCGGCTCTGAGTCCCACAGTACATATATATTTCTAGAATTCACAATATTGATCATTATTATGCATTTTAAGATTCATATTATTTTAAAGTCGCACAATCCAATTGCATTTTAGCATAGCTCATACATTTTTAAAGGGAAGGCATATCAAACAATATGCAACACTTCAAATTATTTTTATCTTGACATTTTCTAGGTTGTTTAGGAATGTTGTGAAAGTGAATATCATAGAAAAAATAATTTGAAGATTTTAAAGAAAAAAATCTAGGGATGAAAGTGCATCAAACATCTATCAAATAAGAATAAATCAACATAGTTTCAAAATATTCTTAAGAATGGTCATTTTATATAAATTCATTTAGAGGGTCCACAAGTTAGAAAGAACAAAAAAAGTTCTCAACAAATGCAACCACAAAAGTATGTTAAAGAATACTTGTACTAATTACTTTGTGTTTGATTTAAAGACTATACCTTATTTAAGAAATAGATGAATGTATGTGTATGTGTATGTGTATGTGTATGTGTATGTGTATGTGTATGTGTATGTGTATGTGTATGTGTATGTGTATGTGTATGTGTATGTGTATGTGTATGTGTATGTGTATGTGTATGTGTATGTGTATGTGTATGTTTGTGTGCATGTGCATGTAAATGTGCATGTGCATGTGCATGTAAATGTAAATGTGCATGTAAATGTAAATGTGCATGTAAATGTAAATGTGCATGTGCATGTAAATGTGCATGTGTATGTGAATAGGAGATTTTTATCATACCAATGACCTTAGGGTATACTAAAAAATAAACAAATTTAGGGATTTTAATAGAATACAAGTTCAAAACTTAATGCTTGTTTAAAACATTTGATACATGTTAAACAAAATACATGAATTTTCATGCTTCGATGGGAATAAGTTTTTCAATATAAAGATGACAAATTTTAATACTATTGTTATGTATTACTTCTATTTGAAGTTGGCTAATGAGTTGAATAAGGTAGTGATGCAATACTACATATCTTAAAATGAGAACTTGGATTTTATATTTAAATATGAGTGTGTTGTTGATCCAAGGTATACTTCAAGTATTAGAGTGAAATAGTGAAAGTGTGATGGGCTTGTAACCCATAGGTATTAGGATCATTTTGGCATCTTTAAATTTAGAAAACATGATATTGTTTAAATATCCTTTATGAACCACTTTTTTTTTGGTTTTGTACATGGTTATCAATTGAGGGTAACCTCGATAATTCCCTCACATAAATCCAACTATTTGATGGTTGATGAAGCTCTGGAAGTATAAATTTATACATCATACGATCTCAAATAAACTTGAGAATAGATTTAGCAATATAAAATAAATCTTCTATTTAGCTAGCATCCTCTTATACAAGGAATTTGTCTTCCTATTAAGATGGTGTCATGTCAACTTATTTTTGTCTAGCTTTGTGTCTAGTTTGAGAAAATACTTTTATCATGTTTGATATGTCTATTTTAAGTTACATTATGGGCCCATAACCCACAGGTCCTTGGATTCACATCGTAAACTTGGAAAATTGGCATTGTGTTTGGAATGAGTTGGTGAGAATAACACCATGTTGTTATAAGATATGAAAACAAAACAGGCTCTAAGGCTTAAACATGAGGACATGACAAATTTTTACAAGGAGAGAAACCACCTATAAATTTTAAAAAAATATGCATTTCTCTTTTATGATGTGAACATGGTTATGTATAGTTATGCTATATATGTAGGTTAGATTGACCAAATTTATTAAAAAAATTATTTGATGATGTCCATTTGAAGATTTTATATTTGAAACAATATTAAAAAATGTAGTGATGACCTTGACTTGTCTTCACAAGTTAGAATTCAATTATAGATATCTCATGCTTAATTACATTTTAGATAATGGTGTCATAAGAAAATTGACAAATATTGGACTATCTTTGTGAATAAAAATGAGAATCCTAAAAAAAGGATTTTATATGGTTTATTGGGATCACTATTATAGAGCTTTCTTGTGATGAACCTCCTTACATGAAGAGAAAAAAAATAATGGAAGAAATTGTTAAATAATTTGTGTTGCTTTCTTGTAAAACAACAATGTCTCTAGCCGTCATTTGGAGGTCCCAATGGCCTTGTTGAGTCTCATATCATAGGACATGAGTCTATGCAAATCATCATTTTTCTAGTAAAATCATCATTTTAATTAAACCAATCTTTGCTCCTGTGTCAACATGAAGGAAATATCAAACCTATTGTTTCTCTATGAAAATACTCAATGCATGCTAATAGTTTACTATCATTGTTAAGATACCTAGAAAGAATACCATGTTGTATTTTATTGTACCTTGTTATTGGACTTGATCAACCAAATGACTTTGTACATGTGTCTTATAAATTATTGTATTTATTTTCATTCAATTATACTTGACGTATAGAAAAGAGGATACTCATGTAATCTAAAATGCATGATTATCGTATTAGAATATATTTTGAGTATATCGATTATATAGTTCAAGGATGAGTGACTACATAGTACATGGGATATGTATATCATTTCACTAGGTATATGTTATGTCAACACATGATAATAATTTTGTAAATTTAATGTTGATGTTACATGTAAGTGATTAAAATATCTATATTAAAAAATTTGGTAAGGTTGAAATATATGTGAGTAAACACATAAAATACTATTAGTTTCTTTGATTGTAAATTCCTAATATGTATGTATGTATAGCTCTTGTCATTGGAAAAAAATATTTTTCTTGTAATTACCTGTTAACTTAAACTCTAATTGAAAAAGGGAGATATCTACAAAAAAATAGAAGAAAAGGATATATGAAGTATATATATATATATATATATATATATATATATATATATATATATATATATATATATATATATATATATATATATTATGAAGAATAGTTATATTCAATATTAGTTTCTAATAATGTGTTTTCTGAGTTGTGATGTAGATGCATCTCATGTGCTACTGAGGACAGTAGCTAATTTACAAGGGGATAAATGTTATGTGATTTTTTTCCCAAGAAAAGAGAAAATTATGAAATAACCCTTTAGAATTAAAAGGGAGATAGAAAAATAAAGGATACTATGATCCTTTTGGTTAAAAGAGAGATTAATAAAGAATATATATATAAAAAGGAAAAAATAATTATTTATTTTAAATAATTATTAAAAGGAAACCTTTGTGAAAGGGTGTGATGGTTTGGAAACCATCCTCTAAGGCTTATTTATATAAGAATTTATGTGAGACATGGAAATGAATTTGTTGATGGGTGTTTTAGCACTTTCTCAACACAGGCAATGCATAGGTGCACTACCTCTCTTGAAAGGCAATCTCCAACATCAAGTTGCTGAAAATTACCCCAAGGTCTCTCGGGTGTCAAGTCATGACTTTCTTGGAATATCTTAGTTGTTTTGATGTGATCTTGTTGGTAATCATAGGGCAGACTTACATGAGTTAATTTGGAGTATAATTCATTCTTCCAATGGAGTTCTTAAGGTGGGAAAGTGATTGCACATTTTTTGTAGTTTCAAACAGTAGTCCAGAACTCCTATTTTAACTTCATATTTGGCTTTACAATGTGCAATGAACCTTGTTCAAAGTCACTAATAAAAAAAAGGAAAAGGGGTAGGGAAGAGAGGAAGTTCCTAGACCTAAAACTAGTAGTGAACAGTGATAATGGAGGACCCTTCAGTAGACAGCCTTCCCAAAACAAAGTTCCACTTAACCAAACCAAATTATAATCTCATGAAACCTGTGCAATCTTCTAAGGTCTGTAGATTTTTAACCTTTTATTCACCATAAAGCATGCAAAAGAGATAGAAAGTGCAGCATTCATATAATGTTCAGACTAGCTTTACACTGCATTTATCAGCAATAAATAGCAAAAATCATGAACAAGGAAGGGCATCAACACAGCAGAATTCTTCAAAACCAATGAACAGCATTAACTAAACTACTAAAGCAAGCTAAAACATATAGAAAAAAAAGTTAATCTACTCAAATTCACTAACTAACAGAAGAATCATGCAACATAAATTCGGAACTCAAGAATCCACCAAATCAATGAATTTCTATTAAAATTCCAGCAGCATGTCTTTACAACAACTCAACTTTGTCTTGAAAATGAGAGGAGACCCCATATTTATAGTGTCCAAAAAAGAAAAATGAATGGCCAAGATTGATTTGCATTGTGTGGTCAAGATTCACTACAAATTAGGGTTTCACCTACCCCCAAATATATTGTAATTTAAAATTACTTTCTTGTCATTTAGCCTATTTTGTCCTCATGTGGCAAAACTATAGCTCTTTTGTCCTGTAGTTGATTTCCTTTTGTTGCAACTACATTGTGAGGAACTCGTCATCTATGATAGGATTTCCTTCGCCCTTCTTCATGGTGGCATATTCCACAAATTTTTTGATCAATTCCCAGAGCTTGTCCCACTCCAATATATCTGACTAGATCATCTGGAAGTTCAATTTCCTAGATTTGTTTGTGAGGTCGTCCCAGTCCATGTCATACTTTTGTGCATTCTTTATCACCTGTTCAGATTGAGCGAAGGCTCATGCAGTAAAACTCATAAAATCATGTGTAAGCGCATTTTTGGTCCTTTTTTCCATCTTCCTGTGAAAGTATGGCTTTATTTTCTCTGGGTCTAGCTCAACGATGGGTACATCAAAATCTATCATCAACCTTAGATATTCTTCACAAGCTGCCCTAATTTCTTTGACCCAATCAATATCAAACTCCACTTCCTGGAGCACTCATTCCAATACTTCCTTTATGTGGTCTAAGCTCAGCTTCCATGTCTCCATGAGCTAGTGGTCACCTTCTACCAAAGAAAACTCCTTCTCCCAGGATCCATCAGGTATCTTGAGAATAGCCTCAACCTTGGGATATATGATTTTGTATAAATTTGAGAAGTCGGTGCAGAATGTCCTTATTCCCTCAAGTACCTTTTGTACTTCCAAGAACTTGTTGGTTGTCTTGACAGTGTGGCCTATGCCCATATTTCCATTTTAGAGGACCTGTTGGAACCAATCCTCTGTGGCCTTTGTCCAATTCTTTCTTCTCTCATACTTATCAATGTGGTCCTTGGACAGCAGTTGCAATGGCGCTAATGACGTAGTGGGAAGTTCCTCAGGCGACGACCATTGTTGAATGTAAGTTGTTAGATCCAAAACCTATTCCTTTAACTCCTCTTTAGAGGTCTTATCTTTATGCATCTGATGCACGATGATGGTGATGGATCCCTAAAGATGGTAGATTTTCTTCCCTCTTGTTGTTATTCATAGATCAAGGGTAGAAATGTTATAACTGACCCCCTCTTCCCTAATAACTAGAGTGGTTACTTGTACAGTTCTGGATCCTGATGCATCCATTGTCAAATGAGATCTAACCTTTGGCTTCTTCTCTTTCTTTGTACTTATTTGGGCTCGAGCCAATATGGCCTCTAGCCTCGCCTTTGGATCCCTAGGATGAAAATTATTATTTTCTAATTATTTCTCCAGCCATTCGAGCATTTGAGACTCCTCTTTCGGTGATTCATGATCACCCTCTTCCTTGCGGGTGTGTTATTTTCATTGCTTTGTCACACGGAGCTTCCTACTCTGTCTTTTCTTCTTCCTCCTCGTCGGAATCCTAGATTAATACAGTTTCTTTTCTTGGGGACTCGGCGGTTGCATGCTCCTTGAGGTTGTTTCTCCTTTCAATGGTTTTCTCTTATTTTTCTTGCTCATGCCCATCCTCTTCACAGTGTTCTGCCTCTGGGCTCTTCTTCACGGCTTCAACCTCTTCTTCAAGCTTGTCAGCTTCCTTTTCTTCCTTTTCCTTTTCTTCTAGCCCCTCAAAAAGATGCATCTCTTTATCATGCTTGGGGCTCTCACCTTGCTTCCTAAGTGGAGGCTCAGTGTTCTCCTCCATTTTCTCATTTGTATCCTTCTCTCCATTGGAGGGTTGCTTTTCAATTTCCTCTCCAACATTTTTGAGTTGTTAGTCCAACTCCTCCTCAAGGTCTAGGTCAAAATTTTCCACAATATAGTTTAAGTCAGGCTCCTTAATGTATTCTTTAGAGGATTGTGATTCTTCCTCTTCTCCTTCACACACCACTTTATCGATCACTACGTGTTGGTATTCAAGGTGCTCATGGTAATCGTTTGCTTCTTACATCTCCCTAGCAGCTTCTCTTTCTCGCCTCTCCAATTATTCTGATATCTACATTGTTTCTTTCATTTTTGGTGGTTCGGTTGGAGACGTAGGCACAGGAAGGCAAGCAACAACTTGCGCTAGGGCAGCTTGCACAACAAGGTTCATGAATACCCTAGAGAGCTCCATTGGCATTTTTTGCATGTGCCTATCAAAGGCTTTTAGAAGTGATAGGGTAGGCATTGTAGTTGTCATTGCAGTGGTAAGTGGAAGAGAGTTGGATGGAGACATGGATGAAGAAGAAAATGGAGAAGTGGTGGCAGAAGAAGAATCAATTACCAATACTTGCCTAGTAGGCAGGGTGGAGGCAAGGTGGACTGAGATATCCACCATCGGTGGAGAAGTGGCAACCATCGCCTAAGAAGCAGGAAGAGGGGAAATAGTAGTAGCAATGGCAGCAGTAGTGACTGCGAGAATGCAGGAAATAGGTGGGGACTTTTTCCACTTGGCCTCTTGTTCTTCTCCCTCATAGAGTGGATCCTCCTAAATGGTGGGAATCTCTATGAAACTACTAGATGTCTTTGATCTCTTAGAAGGTTCACCTTCTAAGGCCTTCCTTGAGTACACCCTAGGCATAGTTTGTTGTTTAGCCATCTCTTTCCTCTTCCTTGATTGTGTAGTGGGAGGATATTTTGAAGTTTCACCCATAAGGGCAGCAACAGTAGAGGAGTTGTTAGTCTCACTTCTTGGCTCATCCTTGAGCTCATCATAGGTCAAAGTGGCTCCTTATAGCTTTAATTGGGCAATCATCCTGTCGATTCATTCTTTATTTCTTGCCTCGACAAGATTCATTAGAATATCAAGTTCATTGACCTCTTCTTCATTCCAATCAATTAATAGCAGTGGGAAATTGGCAACCACATCGTATTGAGGATCAATCACTATATTTTCATCCTCCACCACTTGATCCGGCACCGGGAATAAGTTGACCTTCTTGAAAAAGTACTCTATCATTCGCATGTCTTGCCTCATACGCACCTCCTTGTCATCTATGTAGTTGGCCCAAAAGTCTTCAACATTATGTACGTGGGTGTGTTCAATCCCGACCATCTTCCTGAGCTTTCCGTATGGATCCATATGCGGTCAGGCAATGTGAAACTCTAGGTTATACTCTATGAGTTCTTTGTCAGAATAGTCCACACACTAGGATTGTGGAGTTCATACATTCCTTGGCCGAAGGAGAGTGGATTGTGAATCCCCACTCTATGCTTGTCACTTAAGAGGGCGTGTGCTCACCGTAGTTCCCAAGAGAGTTCAATTAGTATTAACCAGTCTTTTGGATACTAGGGAAGCTTATGTGGTTTCTTTGAGAAACCCTCGTCCCAGATGTAGGTAAACTTCGGGAACTATATAAACAAAAAGTTGAACTAGTGGAGGAAAAAATTAGCACTATGGGAGACCCTCCTTTCAAAGTCACCTCCAATCATTCTGATAATATGGCCTATGAAGGTGTCATTGAATCTGCAATAGTCTTTCTTAAAGTTCCTAAATTGAAGTTGCGGATACCTATCATAGACTTTCAATTCCCTGACTAGATCTAGATTTGGTGCTATGAATATCCCTGGGTATTGGGCACGGTCAACAAGCAAATAGAACAGGTATGATATCATGTAAAATTGTGAAGTCCTTTTCACACCCACAAATTGCTCATGCAAGTAATTACTAATCATTCCTGCCCAGTAGAACTTGGTTTTTCCTCGGAGGAACTCTTCCATGAAGTATAGCATCCACTCTTGAAAGAAGGTTGTGGTTGGAAGGCCCATAACCCTACTTAATAGGGTCACCAAGTCATAGTAATCCTCGTAAAAGTCACTTCGGAAGAGCTCCTAGGGTACTTTATTTACACTGCCTCTTTTTTCTTTCAGCCAGTATTGATTGATGAGCTTTTTTCACTTGAGGGGGTCTGCATCCCATGTCTCCTTGCCACATCCCTTAGGTGTTTCCTCCATCTCACTAAAGGTAGGGATGTGGAAAGTTTTCCCTATTTATTTGGGAAAAAAATCAGCCAATACATTCCCATCCTTGTCAACAATTCTTCTAGAATCTTCTTGGTATGCCTCCTTGCAGGCCATCACAAGCTCAAGAGCAATGAGAGCAAGCGGGAAACCAGCAGCCTTATCCAACCCACTACTTTTTATTTTCCTATAATTTTTTGTTGTGGGGTTGCTTTGGACCCTTTGCTTGAACTCATCGATGTCTATATGTCCCAAATTTTTATTTGAGATCTCCCTCCAATTTGTGGTGACTTTAGAGTTGAGGGGTTCCCCTTGGAACTTGCACTTCATTTGGTCTTTATCCTCTTTTCCTCAGGGTGCTTTGGTTTCCTTCTTTCCTTTTTCTTTCTCCATGTCCGCCTTTGAAGTTCCTACACTTGGTTCCATATATCCTGTGGGTGAGAGAATGGTAAGCACATTTAAGCATGACAACATGGGGAAAGTTAGCCAAAATCCTACAAAACGATGTTAAATCCGATAATTCATCCCTTAGAAATCCTAACATCTCTTTCAGATTAGTATTTCCCTTTACTTGAGGGAACTATAACACTACGAGCCTAGGGGTACAGACTTCCCTGGGCTGACAACCATTATGAAGGTAGCCATAGAGGGGACAGAAATCAGGGCATGGTGGCCCACATGTCCCAACCCACATCAAGATTTGGTCATGAAATGGGGTCCACCAAGAAGATCAATCCATTTTGGCACATAGGTCAAAATCACTTTGGAGATTTGGAGGGGTTAAGTTCACCTTTTAGTCATGTAGGTCCAAGGCAAGCAGAAGTAGGAGGTGGCTTGGACATTTGAAGCTCCACCATTGAAACGGTGTTGGAAAGGTAGCATTCCACATGCAGTGTTCTACCTCATGGGACCCGCGACTTTGGAGGAACGAATCATAATTCATTTGGAACCCAGGCTATTGTGGGTTGGATGGTGTGGGGAGACATTGGGTCATAGTCATTTGGAATGGCGAAGGCCAGATGGAGGTCCGAAAAAAGAGGCCTACATCATCGAGTCCATGGTGGGATTCAACATTTCTTTGTTCGTTATTAGTTATTCAATCAGGAAATGACAAGGTCGGGCCCCATGTAGTAGGCCGATGGAGGTCCACAGATGTTTGGTATGGAATTCCACAAACATCCGTCCATGAGGTGTGGTCCACCAAGGGTTTAACACTTGTTTCTTTTCATTTTGAGTTTAGATGGATGCGGTGGGTTTGGGACCCGTAGTGCAAAATTTCAGCGTGTAAAGGTCGTTTTGACACGGTGAATAGGCTATAACAACCCGAGGATGGAAGTCAGCAAGGCGAGGCCCACAGGGAAGCTTGAACTTTGTCATTTAGGGCGCAAAGGGAATCAAACGATAGAGGCAAGGTTGGGGCCTGGTCACTAGAAAGGTGACATCACTTTGCCATTTTGGGAAGTCGTTTGGCACGATGGTGAAAGTGTAGTGGCACCCCACAAAGGGTGGTCTACCAGAAGAGGTTTCCTTTCTTTGGGCTCAGATGGCAGTCATCAACATGAAACCCACCGAGTAGGAGGATGGGATGCGGAGGCCATTTGACATGGTGAAGCTGGGATGGAATTCCGTAGACGATAGCCCTTTGGAAGACCTCCACAATGGACCAAGACTTGGGCATTTGGCAAAGCTGAGTTTTTATGGGCAGTTCATAGGCTGGGACCCGCTTATAGGGAAGACAACATTTGATAGGTGTTTGGGAACGGCAACACACCAACGGAATTCCAAAGGTACAAGCTCATGTTTGTAGATCCGAGTGGATCAACAAATCCCTCTATTTGGATTCGTGAATTTTGTTTAAGTCCAAGATGGCTAGGTTGAAGGGGCCTCTTGCGAGGGCGGGCCTAACGAAGAAGCTTGTCGTTTTAAGTTTTAAACACTCTCACGAAAAGTGATGGCGGTGGAAATGTGTGGGCCTACATGGCATGAACACCTTAGGGTAAGAACGGCCATGCAGAGCTCAAGTTCCATGCGTAGGCCATTGGAAATTTCTAAGGTTTATTAGAATTCCAACTTATGGGTTTTGTCCGCCAGAGTTTGTTCTACTCAAGTTTTTTTTTTCACCTTTCTTTTAAAGATGTAATAAATTTTACTAAAATCAAAAAAAAATTAATGTATGGCTCACTAGATAAAACCTACTTGTGTGAACCGATGAAGAAGGTTGATAAAATAGTTGGTAAAAGCTTTGAAGCAGAAATGGAACTTGGCGGGCACAAAGGCGACACTAGAAAGAGACTCTGACTCGTTTTTGGGTTCCTAAAAAGTGAATATGATAGCTCAAGGCTGACTATTTATAGAATTTAGTGAATTTAATGCCCCTCATTAATTATTGTATGGAAGCACTCAAGGTAGATGAGTAGTCATTTCGAAAATAGCAGCAGAAGCAGCGAAGTCGGTTGAGCGGACGGTAGTCAAGAGTTAGCCGCTTGGGCGGTCGACAATGAAAATGACAATTGGGGAGGCAAGTCACATGCTGCAGAAGGACATTGGATGAAGGCCATTCAGAATGGATAGGAGGATAGGGAAACCCACATGGGGTGGCCCAGAGGGGCAAACCCATAGTACTCTAAGGATGCCAGTTTAAAGATGGAAGGCAAACAACTAAGGAGGTCCTGCAAAGGATTGAAGCCTTTAAAATTTGAGGGTAGCAAGATATGGTCAACTCAAGATGATTCTTCTAAGACTCAATGACCACTTAGGACACAAAATCAAGGGGTACACAAAATGAGGCAGTGACAAAAGCAATCCGACAAAGCAAAAAGAAAGAGGGTCCCCATTCTAAATGGGGCATGTGTGTTATAGGCACAACAAATGGCAACTCTGTTGGAGAACTTTCCTGAGCGTTCTAAGGATAAATGCTCATTTAGAACCAACAATATATGGTCTTACAGACCATAAGCCAGTTTCTAGAATTGAACAAGGAGAACTGGGTCCTTAGCTGAATCAACCCATGAAACATCTCAAAAGTGTGTGTGTTCAGTGGATTCATTCCCTTCCCTTAGAAACTGTGACAAGTGGCAACTAATCAAACTGAGCAAGCTACATGAATTGTCTAACCCCAAAAGTAACCTGAACATTTCCCCACTAGTAGTCAGGCATCCATAGCCTCAGTGGATTTGTCGTTGTGATCCCACAAACATTGCTTTACTGTCAGTCAAATGTCCATAGCCCCAGTAGACTTATCTGCACACCCATATGGTAGCTTAATTTCAGCATTTTTATTTTTCTTTTCTTTTCTTTCAATATTTCTTTTAATAATTTCTTCTTTTGCTCAACTGTGTAAGCGTCGAAGCCTACTATGGATTTGAGAATCACAATGGTCACTAGAGCAGACTTAAGATTTTTTTCTTGCTAAGTCATCATAACAACCGCTATACAACTCTTTGGAAATGATTAGTGTGTGTTTTGTGTAGGATCTAAGATGAATGTAAAAATAAGATTCAACTAAGGGTCGGGTTCTAAGTCAAATCTCAAATGAGGAGACCATTCCATGGCAGCTATCAGAGACCAATAGTTGAGAGTGAATAGTTATCCAAAGAACACTAAGATCGGGCAGCAAAGTGAATTGTTCATTGAATGAGCACGGCCACCATACCAAGAACAAAGAGACATCCTCATCAAGACAAAATCAGTTGGGAAATGATCCAAAAGAAAGAAATGTGAAGCAGTGAGACAAAGGAAAACCAAAAGCAACCTAAACTAACCTATATACAGATATTTACAAAGAGAAGCTCGAGAGAGCTCAAGCTTAGAAATAATGCTTCAGGTGATGTCCGTTAACAGGAAACGGGACATCTTCACCAATTAAGGTCTTGAGGTGAAAATTATTCTCTTCGAGGATTTTAGCAATTTGAAAAGGGACAAGCAAGAGATTTTTGAATTTTTCATGTCCCCCTTTCTTCTCATGGGCCTTCTCCCAATACAGGACCAGATCAGAAATTTTGAAGGCCTTGACTTTGGCTTGTCAATCAACCCATCTTTTGGCCATGCCCTAATGTTTGAAAAAAAATTCAATAGCACAGTCACATACTTCTTCCAGATGAAGCAAATCAGTTAAGTGAGCTTCTCTTCGATCCCCTTCTTCATAACAAGTGTTGATGAATTGGAGGGTTGGGATCTTGAGGTGGACAGGAAATATAGGCTCTAGGCCATAAATGAGGTGGAATGGGGAATTTCCCAAGGACGCCTTATGGCGTGTGCAATATTCCCAAAGGGAAAAATAGGGTTAGGTATGCTAGTCCTTGGGATTTTCCTCTAGGGTCCACTCAATTTTGGCATCTTGCTTCAACATTGCATTGAGCGGCTTGACGATCTCAGCAAAGCCCGTAATAAATTTTTGGATGAAATTTATCTTTTTGAAGAAAGATTTTAGGTCTTTCTTGTTTCTTGGAAATTGGATCTTCAAGAGGGACTAGATGTGCTCAGGGTCTATGGAGATTCCTCATTCTGAAATAACATGCTCGAGGAGCTTTCCTTCAGTGACTCCAAAGATGCACTTCTTTGGATTGAGAGATACCCCGAATTCCCTACATCTTTGAAAAAAAAATCATAGATCAGCAACATGATTAGCTCAGCTCTTTGAGAACACAGTAAGATCATCCATGTAGATGATTATACATTTTTTGATTAGGTCCTTGAAGGCTATATCCATCGTATGCTAGAAAGTGGCACCAACATTGATGAGTCCAAACGGAATTCTTTTGTAGGCAAAGGTTCCCCACTTGGTGGTGAACACTATCTTTTGTCGATCTTCATATTGCACCATCACTTGGTTATATTTGGAATATCTTTCAAGGAAGGACATCATCTTTGATCCATTAATAATCTGCAATACCTCATCCAATGAAGGCACTGGATAGTTATCCTTCTCTGAAGCTCTATTTAGCTTGCGAAAGTCCATGCACAATCTAATTTCTATGTTCTTCTTCCTAACCAGGACCAAAATTAGCCACCCATGTGGAGTGCCTAACTGGAAAGATGATTCTAGCTAATAGCAACTTCTACACTTCCTTGTAGATGATGTGCTCCAATAATGCATTGATGGGATGTTGTCATTGTCAGAATGGTCAGACATCCAGTCTAAGAGGAATAGTGTGTGTGATAATGGAGGTATCATATGTCTTTAGATCTTCATAGCTCCATGCCACTACATCATGATACTTCTGCAAAGAATCAATGATTCCTTTTCTTTCTTCTGATGTGCAAACTTTACCAATAAACACATTTCTAACCTCCTCGGTTGTCCCAAGGTTGTGAGTGTTGCACTGATTATTGATGAAGTCCTTCTTTTCCTGTCGATCTTGGTCTCGAATCTGATCTAGGTCAAATATCCATTCAAGTTGGACCATACCTCTTGGAATGGTGTTTTTTTTTAGATTGATGACTCCTTTTATATCTAATTCAGCCTCTTTGGGCTCAATTTCATCAATTATTTGAGTGGAAAACACATCAGAACTAGTGATGAATTCCAAGATGTGCTTGTCATCATTGAACACTTGGAAGTGAGTGACATTGTCTGGCATGGATGGGGTGGAAATAAGCTCAACGGTGAACCTATTAAGGCCAGACAATGAAAGCAGTTGAAGCGTGTTGGTTGCTTGGGCTAAGGCATCAGCAATATGGTTTTGGGAGCAAGGGATCAACTAGTTATTAAAGGCATCTAGGCTTTCTAAAAGATCTGAAACTCTATGCCTATAGTTTTCCAGCCTTTGGTCATGGCAGGAGTATAATTTTTTGACATGTTTTACTACTAGCTTTGAATCACCAAAGACTTGCAACATTTTAACTTTCTTTGTTAAAGTCATTAGGAGACCATGAACTAATTCTTTGTACTCTACTACATTGTTGGTACAATAAAATTGAATTCTATGAGCAGTGAAGTAGGTCTTACCCGTAGGACTAATGAGTTCAAATCCGGCTCTCACTCCTTGCTTGGACTAAGATCCATTGAAGCGCACCATCCAAAATTTAGAAGGTTCCTTAACTCTAGGGAAAATAATGTGTGCATCCTCCCCTGGTTGCCCATTTGCATTTGTCACTTCTGGAATAGGGCCAGGCTCATTGTGGCTAATGGCATGCTGCCCGGTCCGTAGCTCCTTTTGAGATGTGGCTTGTGCTTTGATGTTTTCTACTATTGTTTGACATAAGCAGCACTCAAATTTTGAGTAGGAAACATTATGTACTCTACACCAACTAGGCAGCAAGAGTTCTTGGAAATTCATTATGGCCCCTAGGTTGAGCTAATCTTGTATGCACCTTTTTGTAAAATCCTAGAATCCATCCAACAGTCCCAAATTATCATCATCATCAAATGCAACCTTCACTTCTATGCTTTGGGGCATATAGCCTAAGTTGGTCAGGGGCTACATAGTACCAAGAAGACTTCTTTAGTCATCTCTTCTTCTTGAGGCTCCGATATTCTTGGTATGCCATAGGAGAATAATTTCCCAACTCAATTTACACAAATAGCACCTCATTGGTGTTGTTGTATTCTGTAATCATGAATTTCATATGGGGTTCCCAGTCAATGCAAATCTGATTTGGAAGCCCCTTCCATAGCAACCACATGTGAGAGAAATCAGTTGTTGCATATCCATTCAATGTTGGGTGAAGTCTCATCCCAAGATTATTTTGTATGTGTCAGGAATATCTACAACCTAGATGTCAATAACCTGGTTTACCCTCGAATCTACAGCAATCTGCATAGGGATACAATTGATCTCCCCAACATTATTCACCTTCATTTTTCCCAACTGAGTTACTTTTCTTCTTGAAGGTGTGGGGAAAATTCCAAGAGCCTTGCATACAGCCAAAGGCATGACATTAGTTGACGCTCCTAAGTCAATCAAACAATTATGCAGGTTCTTCCTTAATACTTGAATAGTGGTAAGGAAGGGAGGTGTTTCAAACCTTCCCTAGAAAAGTCCCACAGGTGTGTCAACATGGTCCACTTGACCCTTGTCCTTTTCATTAGTATTTTATTTGGTTTGCACTAGACTTTTCTCTTTAGTTAGTTGCTTCCCAGCTTGTTGATTTCGAGGGACATCCTTTTTCTTTCCTATAATTTCCTGAATTATAGGCTCATGAGGTGGCTCTTCAAAAGAGACCCTCTTGGCTAGCACTTCTTTTTTTCCTTGGAGGAAGGAGTCCCATTGATGACTCTAATAAGGCATGCCTAACTACAGGGACCTTGAGTAGCTCAAAGGCGGAAATATTGATTTTAACCTTCTTGAATTCCTCAGTGACATACTCACCTAGTTGCTCAATTTCAGACTCGAAAGCTCTACCTATGGAAGATCTAACTGGTTGTTTTTGCATTTGACTTGTTTGTTTATTCTTATCAAGGTACTAAGTAGGCATATGGGGAAAACCCAAATTGTTGTTGGCATTAGGGTCAGGCAGGGTGCTAAAGTTATTGGGCAGAGTAGAAGTAGAGAAAGGTCCTCCTACTATCTATTCCTTAAGAAATGTGGAGATGTTCTTTGGTGAAACATTTGGACCTTGTCTTCATGAAACTCCTCCTCATCTACAGGACCATTATCTACTGAATTAAAGATCTAAGATATAGTTTCTTCATTACTTACCTCTTTCACCTCTTCGTTCTTTGGGGAGGTGGCCTTAGTTTCTGGCATATTGTTGTCACTCCACAGAAAGGGAGCTTGATTGACCATGAGACAAGAGGAGTCGTAGGGCTCTAATGGGACTAAATCCCTAAAATTGTTGCTATCAATAGTGTTCTAGACTTCCACTTGAAATATTTTTGCGGCTGTTTGGAACTCAGGGCAGTCTAATTCAGAATGCCTACTAATCTTGTGAATCTTGCACCATCCGGACAAGGTAGCCTCGGTGAGATATACTTCACTGGTTGTCTTTTCATTACTAATAGGTGGATCAAGAGGGGTGGGGACACCTCCATTGTTTGGCCTTGTGTTCGACATCTGGTTCTATCTTTGTGAGCGTCTCCTTTCAAAATTTTGATTAGAGGTTTTCCCTTGTTCATAGTTTGGTACTAACAAGGTACCCGCTTTACGGTTATCCCTGTTGTCTCAATTGAGTTTGGCTTGGATGCATCATTGAGAGGTTTACAAATAACTATTTTTATTCTATAGATGAGTCATCTTCATGGAAATGTTTCTGATCATCTCCTTCAGCTCATCCAACCAATCTTTCACAGCATTGCTTGGCTGTGGCATTTGATTCTGGAGGAAGACGGGTTGTTTTTTTGGCTTGTTTTGCTAAGGTGGGAGTTTGGGCCCTTGTAGGTATGTTGGTACTTGTGACAATTGTGCATAGGCCTGTTGTTGCTAAGGTTGCAAGTAATGAGGCACTAGGCGTGCTTGGTTCATGGGTTGCCCTGGATGAGGCACTAGGGGCAGTTATGGCACTTGATTCATTAGGGGAGTTTGATGTTGTAGTTCCTAAGTAAGTCCTTGAATCAACATAGGATGGGAAGCCTACCCCAAGGAAGGCAGCATACCAGAAATTTTTTGTCCCAAGTCAATGTTGGCTATAACTACCTTAGTGTAGGCATCCACTAACCCAGTAGGAGCTGGTTGCATCCTCTTCACCAATGTGGATGTGAGGTTCTACAATGTTGCATAATAAAATGGCAAGGCAGCAGCATCATTGAGTGCATACGGAGCTTGTAACCTTGTGTATGCTCGGTGGAATTGATCATTGAAGGAGTTGATCGGATCGTTAACTTCCCTACGAATAGACATGAATTGTCGATACAACTCTGAAGGGCTGATTGGGATCTTATACTTCTACAAGAAGGCATTCATCAAAAGGTCCCAAGTGGTAATGGTCCTCGTTGGTATATTGATGTACCAATAGAAGGTCTCTTCTCCCAAAGAATAAGGGAAAATCCTGCATACTACGTCTTCATGATCAATCTACATATCTTTCAATGTTGCTTGGAAGATCTTAATGTGTTCTTCAACTATCCTTTGCAGATCCAAGGATTGAACTTCATACAAAATCTCTCTAGATTCTTAGGCATGTCATGGTAATCATTGAAGGACAGTGGGGAAGGATTATTTCCTAGCCAATCCATGAGGGGAGGTGGGGGTGGTATTTTCTATTGAACGGTAACTTGGGGCTGCACCTTGGACTTGGAAGGCAGGGACAGGGGCCTCGGCTATGGGAAGTGAGTGGCCAGAAGGCAGTTTGGGACAGCTGAGTGGAAGAGGTGGAGATGGAAGAGAAAGGGTGAGTGTGTGGGTGATGGAAAGTGGATGGGGGTGAAGATGAACATGAAGTGGATGGTGATGAGCCTAGTTTTTGGTCCAATTTTGGGTAGAATCTATAGTTTATTTGTTGGCAGTTGTCATGGAATTAGATGATAAATTTTTTATATTTTCATAATGTTTCCCTCAAACCATAGACATTGGGCTTAATCCTATCTCTGCAATTTTTAATGACATTGGCATATTATGTGGATTATCTATATTGGATTTTCATGTGGTTAATGAATGTTTCTTCAGGTGGTTATAGATGTGTAGTTATTGTGTGTACTAAAATTTCCATGCAGATTTAATTTGAGGATGCTAAGTTGAGGAAGACATCACCAGTTGGGCATGCACCATAACGTCCAACAAAGGAATCACTCCAGGTTAAAGGAGGTTGATGGTAGAAGATTCCTCATGCAATCGAATGTAACTACCTTGTAGTGGACTTTAATGATTGATCAAACGTGAGTGTTACTATTGTGTTAAATCTGCATCCAGACCTACATATCTAACCAGATTCCATGCACACGTAACCGTCGCCACTCCACCTTCTCTTTTTTCCCTAAATGGTGTCCTCCCAGTAATGGAGTTGATGTCCTTATTTAGCTGATAGTATAAATAAAGAACTAATGTGCCTTCCTTAGGAGCTTGCACAATTTGATATTGTACTTGCACTCTCAAGTTTTCATTAATACAGATACATTACTCTTTTTTACTCATGATTTATAGCGAATAAAATAAAGTTCTGAGTTTGAGCATCTGAGTTATCATTAGTTTAGAGGATACTTATCCAAGGGGGCCCACTTGGTGAGTAATCTATCTTCTTAGTTTATTATTAGTTTAGTATTACTTACTGTTTAGTAATTAGTTAAAAATTTGGCACCGACTATTCCTGCAACCACTAGAATTTCATTTTGTGACTATTCCTATAGCCAAAGCAGACAAAGTAGTACCCTGTTTGTTGCTCAGATTTTCATTACTAGTCTGCATTTTAGTTTGAGGTAGTTTTTGATTGATGATTCACATTAATGGTATTCCCTTCTAAGCAATTTACTTTCAGTATTGTGAGTTCCTTAGTTGTAGAATGAAATGGCTACTTTGAGTTCCTAGTGCAAATACTGTGCTGACCCATTTCAAGTTCATGTCCCTAGGTTGACAAGTTAAATGCACCTTCATGATGATTGAAATAGCTATTCAAGTTACATGTCCAATCTCTGAATCATGGTTGTAAGGGCTTAGTTATTAAATCATTGTAGGAGACCAACATTTTTGGCACCATTGTTGTGGTGGTGTCTAACTAGGGAGTCTTTTGGATTCATTGGTAGTTTTTCTTGTTGTAATGTTTCTAGAAGTTGTTCTTAGTATATCCTCATTTAGGAAGTAATGACCCCCTTATTCTTTACCAATTCTTTATGTGAGTTGACTAATAGTGAGTGATACCACATGCATAGAGAGGATAAGGGATTCTTATGGGAGATTCCTTTCTAACAATCCTAGTCCATTCCAGCTAATTGAATATCAGAACCTACCAAGAGAAGAAGAAGAAGGTCCACACCCCTTTTTTGATGCATTTCCTGATCTGACTAGCTCTAAAGTCTCCTCTAAAGACCAAAATCAGCTTGAGAACCCCTTTTCTTTGGAACTACATCAAGCAATCATGGGTGATGCAAATGGGAACAGGCCTAACCAACCAACTTTTCCTTTCCCCATTGCACATCAGAATGAGGTTGACAACATCAAAAACATCACTGCTTCAGTACTCCCCAATTTTTATGGACTTGTCACAAAAGACCCTAATACCTTTTTATTTGAGTTTGACATACTGTGCAGGAGTTATGATTATACTATTGATTCTCATAGGCTTAATCTATTCCCTACCACTCTGAAAGAGGTTGCATTAAGATGGTTCATGGGCCTAGGAAGAGATACTATGGAAAGTTGGGAAGACATGAAGATAAAATTCCTTGAGAAATACAAGGAATATTGTAGGGGCAATGACATGAGAGGAGATGACATTTTCATAATGTAGCAAAAGGAAGATGAGATCCTAAAAGATTACATTGCAAGGTTTTTGTTTTGCCTACAAAAACCTCCACACCATACACTTAATGAAGACTCACAAAAGTTGTTTTTCTTGATAGGAATCAATGATAGTTGCATTGATGCCTTGGACCTCATGGGAGGAGGAGATATCTCTCAAGTTTCTTGGGGAGATATCAAGAAAATATGTTAAAACTACTCTAGGGAAGCTTCAAAGAATGGGAGAGCTTACCAAACTTCCATGGGTAAGTCAACTATCGTTGGAGTTTCAATAGTGGATATTACTCATTTGTTGGCAGACTTCAAGCAAGACATTATAAATAATCTAGCTACTCAACTAGATACACTTCAGGCCAAGCAGAAACAAGAGGAGGCAAAGGCAATGTTGATAGAGTATTGCCCCCACTGCAGAAAAAATAAAAGGGACTGTAGATGCAAGATGGTAGCTAACATTAAAAGCAAGTAGATTCTACCTGAGTTCAAACCAATCTAGATTGAAGAAGACCAATTATACAATGTTTCACAAAGGAATCCTTGGGCTCCAAGACAATGTATACCACTAGATCCACTATCATATGCTAGACAATATTTTAATTCCTATTCATCTGGTAACCAATGGCAGCCCCCATATCCATCCAATTATGGAGTATATCCACCACATTCTTGGAGTAAACCTCCAAATGCTTGTCCTAACCATTAAATTTCTCCACCCTAGTGGTAGCAACCTCAGGGGAATTGGAAGCAATTTCAAGGGCATTGGAAGCCACCTACAAGAAATTGGCAGCAAACAAATCAATGGAGATGACAACAATGGCCTACCCAGACAACTAGTTACATGTAGCCACCTTCTCAACCCCAACAACCTGCTATAATTCCTTCACCTACTAATTCAATCTCAAATGCACCTAAACCTACTCAGCTACTGGCTCATCCCACACCCAATCCAAATAACAAACCACAACAATAGCCTACATACTTTGATGGATCGAATCAATTCTCTACATATGTTGTGAGTGTAAGTGACATCCACTTGCATTCAGTAACTACTCTACCAGCCCCTTCCAAGCCTACTTTCACTGAGCTTCCTATAGACGAGGAAGAGGAACCTCTGAATGATCTCATTCAGCCAAGTGTACCTAAATATCTTGAACCAGTCCAAGTCAAGCAGACTGAACAAGAACCACCATTTCCTCAGAGATTGGAAGTTGCCAAGAAGAAGGAAGAAAAGGAGGATACAAATTTTGATATCTTGGATTAGCTGAAGCATATATCAGTCCAAATACCTCTATTTCAGGCCATAAAGGATGTTCCAATCTACGGAAAGGAAATCAAGGAAGCATGCCT
>VDFB02270651.1:439445322-439660782 GCA_007258455.2 Sequoia sempervirens
TTTTTGGGAACCATCTTTTTGCACTTACCCATAAGTGGATTTGGAAGATAGTGGATGCATGATAGGGAGATGATGGGAGGAATCAAGAATCTAGTTCCATGGATGGTATTCTTTGAATATGTTCTCCATTAGATAATGGACAATTAGAGGTATGCTCATAGATGTTGGTAGAATGATGGTAAGGGGAATGAAATGGGTGAGAAGATGGTGAGGGATATGGGTTTATGCAAAGGATTGGATAAGAGGGATGTGAGGATGAATATGGATGTTGGATAATAGATAAGATATTGGAAGACTTGTGGATGAGTGGATGGAAATTTTGGCAAGATCAACATTGGCACACCTTGAAGGGTGGTGGAGTTGTGAGAGAGAAGTGGCTTTTGAATTTGGAGATTTAGATGGAGGAGAGGGTATATATTTTGGGATATAAGGACCCAAAATGGATGGAGGTGACGAAAGATTATTATATGGGGTGGAGGACATATAATTGGATGGAGCTTTTGGATAAGCAAGTTTGGATGCCAATTCTGATTTTTCTTTGGGATGTATTGATTCTATGAGTATTTTTCAAATCTACATGGTTTTTGACTTTTATTTTTTCTTCATGGGCCTTTGTGGCCTTTGTGATTTAGCTTTTGATTTTGGATCACATTTTTCTTTTTTTTTGCATGTCCTTTTGATGGGACATGTTGATCCTTTGATTTTTGCGGATTTTTGGCTTTATGCATTTGAGATTTGACATCCAAATTGCTTCCAAGAGAAATGGGATTGGTGGATGGATATGAATGATGTGGATGTATTATGGATGGGTTTGTGTAGGTATGTTGGAAAAAGGTTCAAGTGTTTGTGCCTTTGTAAATTTTGATTAGGGATATCAGGTGATGGATAAAGATGATAATGGGATCTTGGAATAGGAATGCTAGGTGGTGAGATTTAAGGACCCAAGATGGATGGAAGGGATGAAGGAATTTGTTTTGGGACATAGGGACCCAAAATGGATGGAAAGGAAGATGGACTTTGTTTTGGGATATAAGGACCTAAGATGGATGGAAGGGATGAAGGCTTGGGTTTTGGAATATAAGGACCCAAACAAGATTTGGAGGATGGAGAATATGAATGTTTGGATTTAGATGGTATGATTTTGGATTTGGGGTGGATGGAAGGAGTACCAACGTCTAGAGACTTGTAGCCAAGGCCATGATAATTAGAATTTTCTTTGATATTAAGGGGTTCTAAGATGCCTTGCTCATGAAGGCCTAACCATTTTCCTTGATAATGCATAGTTTTACAAATCCTTTTTCCAATTGGATACTTATTGTTTTAGAAGCAAGATTCTAGTCCATTTTGAAGGGGATATGGCATGGAGAGAATGATTGGCTCTTGGAGTAGACTTGCTTGGATGAAAGTGGAGGAACCCAATTGATAAGTAGAGAGTTCATGGGTAATTTGGATAGGGGTGATGGGATCTTGTGGAGGATTAAGATCATGACATGAAGACGAAGGGGTTATTTGATCATGATATGAAGATGGAAGAAAACTTTGATCTTGAATTGGGATAGGATCATGGGGTGGGGTGGATGGCATAGTTTTCTCTTGGTCATGAGACAAAAGGGGATCATGACATGAAGATAAAGGGATGGTTTGATCTTGATTTGGGTTAGGATCATGTAATGTAGTGGATGGAAGGGAATCATGAAAGGGGGATGGAGAGATAATTTGATCTTTACATAGCAAAAGGGGATAATTTCATGGAATAGAAGTTATACTTTGATCTTGATTTGGAGGAAGTGGATCATTGGATAGGATTAAAGGGGTATTTTTCTTTTGATTGGAAATAGGATCATGAGATGGAAGGGAATCATGAATTGTAAGGGAATCATTAGATGGGGTGGATGACACATCATGATCATGATTGGGAGGGGTATCATTAGATGGGGTAATGGATGGAAAGATTTGTTCTTGTGATGGATAGGGTCATGCCATGGAGGAGATATGATAGGATCATAATATGAGGTGGTCATGATAGGATCATAAAATGAGTTGGATATGGTAAGATTATGAGATGGTATAGGATCATTCAATAGAGTTGATGCACTAAGATTATGGCATGGATTTGAGAGACTTGGATCATGAGATGGTATAGAAGGGATGAATTTATCTTGATATGAAAGGGGATCATTTTGGATTTATTGATCAATGGTACAATCTTGATCAAAGATAGGTTTATCTTGGATGCCAAGATCATCTAGAAGTATTTCGTGGATGGACTTAAGGATAGGATCATGATATGGAATGGGATCATAATAAGAAGTAATTTGATCTTGACATAAAGGGGGATCTATGATGTCATGCTTTAGATCAATGAGGTCAAGTGAGTGACATGGTTGACTTTGTGTAGGTGCTATGAAGGTGGAAAAACATGAAATGGATGAGGTGGAAGTGGGTGGAACTAGAAGACTAGGACTAGCATTTTGTGAAAAAGGATTTTGCATGGGTTCTTGTATTCCTTTGAGGGTGAATTTTGGTGCTCATTTGATGGTGACTTTTGGTGCTCCTTTGATGGTGACTTTTGGCGCTCCTTGGATGGTGAATTTTGGCTTGATGATGGGTTGACTAGGATGTGAAGTGCATGAGGTATGGTTATGGATGGGTGTTGGTTGAACATGGAAGACATTTTGGTTTCCCTTGTCAATAGAGGGAAAGGATGCCATGAAGACTTGGATGGTGATTAGGATCTCTTGGAATCTACTTACAAGACACATGATTATGGATTTTATGTGATTGTTAAAGTAGTTGGAAAGGATAATTTCAAAAAGATCTTGAAGTATGAGATGAAATATGGAGGATATGTTATGCTCATCTTGATCCATGGTTTGTTGGTGATGAAGGATGTTGACATTGAAGGATGTGGAGTAAGGGGATCATTGGAAGTTGATGAAGATTTCAAACAAGTAGAAGCCTCAAAATAGTATATAATTTGAGAATATATGATAAAACTTTTAAAATATTTTCAATAGATATAAGAGAGTTGAAAAAATTCAAATAAATGAAAACCTAGAAAATAGTGTATAATTTGAAAATATTCAATAGGACTGTTAGAAAATTGCCAATAAATAAGAGAGAAAGTTGAAGAAATTTTCAAACAAATAAAATTAAAAAGTAGCATGACATAATTTTGGGTATAGGTTTTTATAAATTAAAAAATAAAAGCTAGACTAAAATTATCTTGTTTAAGTTTTTAAGGATGTTTTTATGGAATTGCTTATTGATTAATTTTGTAAGATTTAAACATTTTTATGTAATTTTTATTTAATAATGTATAATTTAATTTATTTTTTAAAAAATAGTAGAGTGGTTGACATGAGTTTTTCTCAGTTTAATATGACTTTACGTTCAAGTGTGTTAGTTTTGTTAATAGATGTTATGGATCACTCTCTTTTTCCCATGACTAATTGAATAACTACTTTCATGTGCAATGATTTTTTACTAATTTTTTTAATTATTTAAAAAGTGCACATGATTTTTTTTCAATTATTTAAAAATTAGACATTATTAAACATTTTATTTTCATATTTTTGTTTTTTTCCAATAAGAAAAATAAAAATCTACTTTAATTTTTTAATTATTTAAAAAGTGCACTATTTTCATGTGCAATGATTTTTTATTAATTTTTTTAACTATTTAAAAAATACACATGATTATATCTTAAAAGTTCAATAATTATAAAAAAACATTTGAAATAAATTAAATTTTTTTATAAGTTCATTAATTTCTAAATAAATCTTTTAAAAAATTTAAACACAGCAGAATTAATAAGACTTAATATTAATAATTTAAAATAAAAATAGCATATATAATTGTAGGGAAAATAAATGTACCCTACAATTCATTTAAGAGTTTAATTCTAATAATCAAGTAATAGGTATTCTGACTAACTTCAATTTGAAAATTGGATATGGCGAGGATGCAGACAGGTGGAAAACCTAATTTCAAACAGGGAATGACCATGCTTTGCCAGGAAGACGTAGAGGACAATGGCGACCTCGGATGCAGATGAGGATAAATATTTTTGTTGCAGATTTAGGGTGGAAGTTTGAAAATGAATGGAATCTCCCACTTGAGCGTGAGGAGGAAGAGAAGCTGAACGATCTCTGGTTGTAGGCCCAAAATTTTGCCTCTGATCGTAAGGCGATGCCTGCTGGTGGTTCTGTTCTTGCGACAGGGAAGGATATATTTCGTTCGATTTCTGTTGGGAAGGATTATTCCTTTGGTGCACTTTAGGGTTTGCGTTGGGGTTTCCTTCTCTCCCCATGCCCTGCATTGGAAGTTGATTCATTTGAGGATGAAAGGTTGTGCGATTATTTGGGGGCCCCTTTTATCTGTTGTCTTCCCTGCGATTTGTTGCGCCACAGCTAGGGACTTTGATGATGATGGTCTGGATACATCTGTTCAGAGTGGTGCGGTGCCTAGGGTGATGTTTCGACTGCTCATGAGACGCAGGGTCAGAGCTTGTTAGATGTGCAGCCTAAGGTGGTTGCCGGAGATCCAATTGATGGGAAGTCTTCTCTGCAGAATTCTTGGTCTGAAGCCATTGTAAGTATTCAACTTTCTTCCCTGCCCTCTCCTTCCATGCTGGTTGGGAAAGGTCATGGTTTATCCCTTGGACTCGAATGTTGACAGGGTTTGCCGCTAGAAAGCTCTCTCTTAGGGTGGGGTTCCATGGGGGCGCTTCCTCAAAAAATCTAGCAGGTGCTGCTAAGAATTTTTAGGAATTTTTTAAAACTGGCAGTCCCATGAACTTACTAGCACTGTTCAACTTAAAATGTTAAGCTCCAAATTTTAAGGAAGCTGGCGATCCCATGAACTGTGGCTCAATTTAAACATTAACCATCGTAATTTAAAGAAGTTAGTGGTCTTATGAATTTTACTTTTAATACTTTTAAATATAATTAATTTCATAATAAAAGAATGAAATATTTTAATCAATTGAAAACTATGTGATGGTATTTGTTTACATCTGTGCATATATCTATTTTATTTAATTTTTGATCATCTTCTATTGTAATTTTTGCTATCTCAACAAGTTGTTGAGGATTATGTTCATGATAATTATTTTAATTAATTACTAGCAATGGCACCTTGGTGTGAGTGGGTACGTTGAAGATGTGTGGAAGGTCAATTATTAAAAAATGTGTGTATATTATGTCCACTATTATTTTATTATCAATATTTTTTAGAAATATTATTCTTATCAATATATTGTTATGCTTAATATTATATTATTAATAATAAAATATTATTAATAATAAATTATTAATTAATTTATTATTATTGTTATATATTATTAATATATCTTTGAAAAATTATTTTACAAAATCAACAATTGTGCAATGCATAATAAAATAAATACAATCTCCCAAAAAATTTAGAGGAATGGAAATAAAGTCATCATATCATTGTATTTCACGCACAAATCCAATAATAATGTGAACAACTCAACAAGAAATAAATATTCTTACCCTTCACAAAACTTTCAACATTCAACAAATAGTTCATAGCATTCTACCTTTAATGAGATAATAGACAATTGAAGAAGGTATATCTTTCTTAATTAATTCCAACATAATTTTGATCTTTTGCTTTCAAATTTATTTCTCTAGCTATTGCATAAATAAGTTGATCTTTTGAATGATTTACAAAACTTTCAGAGTTACTTTGTGCACATTGGTATATATAGTTGCTTGCATATCTAAAAATATTCTTAAAAAAAAATTCAATACTCCCTTTCTGAAACCATTACAACCCTTTCCCAAATCTTTGTGTGCAAAACACAAAGATTTTTCAATACATAAACATTACCATGTAAAAAATACTACATTAAAATTTAGCAAGAAACATGAGGCATGTAGGTAATATTTTTATTGTTTCCAGCAAACTATGTGGTGATATTAGATCTATCGAAAGCAAGGTCATCCTGCTTTCTTCCATACAATAACTATAGCAACACTTTTTATCTTGTAGTAGTATAAAACTACATTATTGTGATAGATTAGTTGAATATACAATTCTAACCAAGTCTAATAGTAGTGAATCAACTTCTCTTCCTAGTAATAAAAAATATAAGAGTGGTGAATTTTTATGAGGCTTCGAGAAAGGATAAAATAAATATTGAAATCAGTTCTATATCATAGACAATTGTTGTGGCAACACTTTTTATCAGTTCTAACTTTCCATGGCACTCCATGGATAGAGCTTGTTGAAGTGGCACAAAACTTGCAGCTGTTGGTTACAAATCTAAATGTTAGTCTTCCACCAGTGCATAAAAAGTACTCCAAGTTCTTTCTAGGTTCCTCCAACTTTAGCATGTACACGGGGTTATAGCTAAGGAAGCATTAGATTCATTATTGTAGAAGATGAAAACATAGAAAACTCAAATATGTGTGAGATAAAAATTGGAGTAATTCCCCATGTCATGAATGAGTCCATCGTTGTTTTTCTCTACCAATGTTTGTTCCTATAGAATCTATTGTACTTTTGAAAAAATAATCTTTTCAAATAAAAACACAAATCAGAAGCCAAACATTGACAAAATATTTTTTTAAAGACTGTTAAAGATACATAGAGTTCCAAGTAGTGTAGGATGCCACAGTACAAGTTGTATGGGATGAACATCATGTGCAATTACAACCACTTGTCCATTTCTTTGAAAGTGTTTTCATAACTAGGGGCATTAAAGTAAATGATTGAAATATTTGTTATCATGACCAAGGACATTGAAATAAATTAAGAAAATTTAAATTGCTGATTTTAAGGAGATCAATTGCAAACACTGCTCCATCATGTTGATGTTGGTCCTTGACTGTGCTTTGAACTCACCTACACGTAGTCCAAGACTGGTGTTGGGTACACTTGTGTGGTGAGTATAAACTGCAATGTACTATTGCGGTCTTGAAGGAAGAACACCTTGAGAGCAACACAATTAATTTTCTATGTAAAGGAGAATTTATATTCCAATGTGCTTATTACTAGCCTCAGTGGTTCCTTGTAAAAGGGGATTACAATTATCAAAATTAGAATAATTTAACAATATTCTTATGCCTTACAATTAAATGATGTGTATAAGGCATGCGAGATAATCCATAAGGTACAAGTCCATGAAAGGACAATGCATAGTAAAAAACTAAAAGACAGTTTAAAGGATAGTAATTAATCACCATTTACAAAAGTCATTAATGCTTTTCAAGCACGTGTTGCAACTGGATTAGCTATTCATTGGTTAGCATATTTGTTCCTTTCTCAACAAAAGCATCATCACATAGATCATCTTCACCTTGTACAACATCTAATGTCATATTATGCAATATACAACAACAAAGAATGGTTTTTAGAAGCACTTCCAAATTTGGATGCCACATTTTGGATTCCAAAATCCAACACATTTCTTTTAGCCTTCCAAATGCACGCTCTACCACAATACGTGTTGATGACAACTTAAAATTGTATTCCCTCTAACTACTTGTTAGACCTCTGCTAAAGGTGTAATTAACCATGTCAATAATGGATGACCGCCATCTCCAATAATATACTCTCTTATATTTAATGGGCCAATTGACACTGGTTGACCATTTAATCTTTGTCCACCTTCACACATTTTATGGAAACAAGAATTTTGTAGAAGTCTAGAATCATTTACAGAATCAAGTCACCCTATAAAAATGTCCATGAAATACATATTGTTATCAACAATTGCTTGTAATGACATACTATAGTTATGATCACGATCATACCAATCAGTAGAGCACTCATTAGGTGGAAGATGAAATTGAATGTGAGTTTCATCTATAGCTCCACAACAATTTGGAAATCCTTGTTTTAGATGAAATCCTTCTTTTACATGCTCAAGTTTCATGTGATTACTAGGCCATTGGATATGAATTTGAAATCGAATATAAAAGATATTGATGAACTTATTTACAACTCTTACCATAGTTGACTTTCCACAACCAAACAATTCACTAATGTTAAGCATTGTCATCCCATATGACAATCGTAAAATTGCAATGGCAACCTATTTCTCTACTAGGACTCTACTTTTAATAGTTGTAGAAAATGAATATGGTATTTCACCTTGTTTAAGATCATCATTCAAATTTTCACAAAGATTTTGAAATAATGCATACAACAACCTGAAAATGCCATGAAAATCTTCATTATCACATCTAACTTGAAAAATGTAGTGGTTCCACCAATACAAAGAGCATGGTTTCACATACCACTCCCCCTAAATCCTTCCTTCCCACTGAGAAATAGATAATGTTTCGACAATGTCACTTTCCAGCTCATAAGTGATTGCATGAAGCATTGTTTCCATGTCATCTGATTCCATATTTGAAGATTGTCTTATTTTAGATAAATCTATTCTTTGTCTCTTAATTTTTTTTGGTATAATGTTTGAGTTTTGAAGATCATTCCAAATTTGTAATGCCAATTGAATAATATTTGATGCAGTGGCAAGAAGGAATTTTGGCTTTTTTATTGAATCGGAATTCATTATGCAATAGTGATGTCCTCCTTGTAAAACCACATAATACAAAAAATCAGAACCTGTCCAAAATAATGAATCAAATAACCAAGGTTTACAAAGAATTATGCAGCACAACCATATGTCTACTACTCTAGCAAAACTAATAATTATATAGCAATTGTTCAATGGTTGCTTTTTCTATTGCCATGTTATCTCATATGGTAGTTATAGCTTATTGTAGTACTTTTATTCTTATTTTCCACTAAACCTATTGTGTAATTGTATAGATAATTTTTAGTGCAAGTAGGATGCACATCAATTAATTGTATTACTAAGAATATGTGAAGATAATGACAATCTCTAGAAATACTTAAATTTTAATAGAGGAAATAGGTTTAGTTCTTATTGTCAAGGTCTTGGAGGCCTTTTAGAATGAATAAATTCAATTATGATATTACAAGGTAATATGGCTATCAATTAATGTATGACAAGGTACTGTGAGAAGCTCAACCATTATTCATAATTGGTGTGATAAAAAAATTGTACGTATCTCTTTTGTATTCTTTGCTAATTATTTATTGCTTAATCATATGATGGATCATGACAGTATGCTCATATCCTTATATTTGATGAACTCTAGGTAGGAATAGAGATGAAGCTTGAAAGCCCTTGGAAAATAGAATTTTAATGGTGCCTTACAAGGAAACATGGGGGATGTTGTAGTTCTATGTTCATAGGATAGCGGTTTTCTTCATGGTGGTCTTGTTTTTCCTAGGATTATGGGATTTTCATAGTGCATCGAGATATAAAACCCAATAATATATTACTCGATGACAATTTGAATGCGAAGATTGAAGATTTTGGTTTGGGAGTAGTCTTAGATAAAAATGACATCCATCAAACTATACTAGTATCAATGTTCTCACTAAATGTATAATTTTTCTCTGAAGTATCAATACTTATATTCCCAGGATCAATTGCTCTATCAATCCCAAATTTGATATCCATTGCATCCATCAATTCAATAGGAAAGTTTGGTGGAAGCTTTTTTTCAGCTTCTCTCTACTAGTCATATTCCAATAGCTATCATGGCTAGAGGTAATATGTGACTTGTAATCTTTGATCCTTTTATATTCTGGAAAAATATGATCCCATCGATCTTGACATTGGCTTGTTGTCCAAAGGACACCATGACGAGAACAATACTCTTGAACTAATTTCCACTTTTCAATAGAAGTTGTAGTTTTTTTCATTTCCCCACCACTGGATACTACATCTTTCTCAATGCATTTTTCTTCAATGAGGACCATGGTGTATGAAATAATCCAATGTGCCCTTCCCTTTTGTGATTGACGAACCAAAGGTGGTTTATCTTGTCCATTTGATTGTTTGGATGGTAGGTGAACTTCAGTGGGAGAAAAAACATTAGGATAATGCTCAAATGGAGTAGAGTTGAACGATTCTTCATTTTCCCTATTTGTACATGGAGGAATATCAAGTATGATTGGTTCACTATGTTGGAGTACGTAAGACACTGAGAGGGGGGGTGAATCATTGTCTAGATAAATTAATTCAATTTGCTGACATTTAAAAAAAAAAAAATTAAACCCTTTGAGAACAATATGAATTATGTTTCAAGATCTAACATGTGTACCAATCTAAAATGTTGATTCTTAATTATATAAATGTAAGTGCATAAATGTATAACTATGAAACAGTAAGATCACAAATGAAACTAAATAAATAACCATAACACAGTGAATTTCGTGAGTGGAAAACCCTCTTGGGGTAGAAAAACCACTCATAAAATCGATCACTGGCTTAATGAACCTCACTAGTTATAGAATGCCTCATTGGAAAAAATGGCCTCACTGACCAAAGAACCTCACTAGTTACAAGAATGCCTCACTGGTAATTATCAATCTGTCTCACTGACTTGATCATTTTAACTTCACTATACACTTTTGAATAAAATCATTAACTACAGATACATCAAACATTGATAAATCATTGTTTATATAAACATTGCATAGTGTTCAAGATATTGCCAACTATCATACATAACAATCATCAAAGAAACCTTTGAAACTAACCTAATAACTACCTATACCTGTCGAGTCACTATGGTGTCTTTTAACATCTTTTAAACTACCTCTTAATCTTCCTTTTTCTCATAAATAAATGACACAACAAAAACATATAGCAACCCCATAAAGTCGACACATCATACAAACTAACTCACAATGAAAACTTGAGTTCAATGTCAACACAATAGTTGCAAGTCACAACATGTACACAAGGCTTGAAAACTGTCACAATTTTTGTGACCCCATTCCCTAGCAATGGGACATTGATACACAAAACCTCGACAAAACAACCTTCAACCATACACAATGCAACTGTAAGTTGACCCAACAAAAATATATAGCACTAAGGTCTATAGAACACATGAGAGAAAGCATGAGCATTTAAACATAGACCAAGACCAAACAAGAAACCCTTGGATTTGAATGCAATAATGAGAAAATCAAGTAACCCAAGTCAAAATGAAACACTTTGTATAGACCCAAATGCAAATACTTTGGTCAACACTAAACCAAGAACTCAAACTAGGGTTTGTCACCATTTCATAAAATGAACTCAAAAACTTAAGCATGAAACAAAAATACCAATTTTGCTACTCATTACAAGCCATAATTGTCACAATGATCTGAAAAACTACTTCCTAAGTAGTTAGCCATGAAACCATACTCTTCTCCACCTGTTCACCAAGCTTCTAGAAGCGGCTACACATTTCTTGCATTGTCTTCTTCAAAATGAGTAATCATTTATGGTAAAGACTTTGTGTTGATAAACTTAACAAATAAAACATTAACCTTTGTCAATAAAAAACATTATCATTATGTTAGTGTCAATCCTTTTATTTCCACATGCATTCAAACCTTATAAATACCGAATGTATAATGACTTTTGAAATAATCAAATATATTGGTCATGATTTCCCAAATGATATAAATTTCATAATACTCAATGTAGTTGGTGTTGACTAACATGTGAAACAAACAAATATACTACCTTGTCAGCCTTGTTGAACATATAATCCTTTGTCTATGTACAAAGTCTAAATGAATTTATACTTTTCAACCATAATCATCACCTCTAATAGCTTGAGAACTTTGCACCAATCTTTATACCTTGTAGACAATCAAAGTATTGCACCTTATATACCAATGCCAAAATCACCCATAAACATTAAAATATATTTTGCCTTTGTGACCAAACAAATAGCACTAAACCTTTAATGAATGCCACAAGTGTATGCCAAAGTCAAAAACATAAGACCCATGTGATGGTCTATGATAAAGCAATAAGTGTAAAACAAAACAAAACCTTACACATTAATATGACAAGTACCAATATGCCAAACCTTCGCAAATAGTAATGAAGTCAATGTGACTCGTGAAGATTTATGCCTTACACATAACCTTGAAACCTTGTCATATATTTGACATTAATGCCAAACACAAATTCCAATGGGATCAACAAAATCCCCCTTTGGCATTAATGTCAAATATCTTGAAACCATAATTCCCAATATACTTGTTCAAAAACATCAACCATCACCACTAAAATATCAACCTTCAATTGCTAAACCTGTAGCCAACATTGTCACAAGGAAGAATCATCAGCTAGAAACTAAATGCGCAATATCAACCATAGCAATAGGCCCAAAAGAGATCTGAGCACCAAATAAATACTGAGCACAACACCAAAGAAACACTGAGCAACAAGAAGCAATGAGCACCACACTAATCATTGATACTTTCTCCCCCTTTTGACATTAATGCCAAAGGTTAGAAGGAGAGAATCTGAGCCAAAGTACAAATACTAGTGTACCATCCAAGAGAAAATACCAATCAATATCACTATCAAATGTCAAGTGAACATATGATACAAGCAAATATGTGCAATCACAAACTAAGTCATCACCCACACTAACAAGCATAATAGTCATGAAAGCTAAACCAGGTATGTAAAATATGTAGATAAGCTCCCCCTATTTTTGACATCCAAAACAAAGGAAATATCAACATACATCAAATTGCTCCTCTTGAAAAAATATCTTGAACACACATCTGAATTTGATATGAAGTAGCACGAACAGGTACCCATTATCAAGTAATCACACCAATCCAAGAAAAAAAAGCTGTCCTCCAAGCAAGTAAATGTCATTTCACAAAATTAATGAACTTCCATTTCACATTCCAAGCACAAGTGACTATCCCAAAAAGTAACTTCCCACCATGGTTGAAGCATGAAGCAAATAGACATTGTCAAAGTATGTGAAATTGTATCCACAATGAGAAACTTCATGATGTCACAATAGTCAAGCATCATTATGCCTCAATCATGTCAATTTTACTAATAAAAAAAACACTTCCCATAATTCATGAAGAGGTCACAATTTAGTTTTGAATGATTTTGTTGGTAACAAAGTTTCTAAGTAATTATAAATTGTTGTCAAGAAAATTGGAAAAGAATGATAGAAAGCAATATCATAAATAATAGCCACCACCATGATTGATGAGTACTCCATAGTAAGCACCACTTTCAACTAACATAGCATAGAGATAAATCAACCACTTCCATACGACCATGTCATAATCAAGAATGGAGGTATCATCCACTATAATTTTTTTTTTGCCACACTACTCACTGTCATTAAGCAAATGTTCACCACTGTCAAGGTAAACATGCAAGCAACTTTCCAAGCAAGTGTGAGTATGCTTTCACACTGCTTATCACATACATGTTGTTTACCACTGTCAAATGTTGTCACAACAAACATAAGGCATAAAGTAAAGTGCATTCATTGTATTGTGATATATGCCAAGCAAATACTCCCCCTATAGAAAGGATAGGTCTAGTGTAATCTGACAACTTTTGTGAGTGGATATTCAACCACTACCTTGACACATTAGAAATCATAGCTCATCCTTTACAGAGACTAAGACTTCATTTCCCTATTTCAATATTGAATTTTAGCTCACTGTTATGAAACTTTAATAGACAAGGATGACACAATAAATGAGGCGAGTTAAACCCTCAACGATGTCTAACCCTTAGATGTTTGTGCATTTGTGATTGACTTAAGATCTAGACTATATGGGATCGAGATGCTATATATGATGACTATAGATACTTAAAAACTTGTTTTATGACTTTATATAAGTCTGCATAAATGCAAGTCCTTAACACCAACACTACAAAAAATCTCCAATTGAATAAAGATACCCTTGTGACCTTTTGCAACATGATGATGTCTTATCAACATAAAAATGAAGACAAGCATGATAAAGATAGACTTGAAGTATGAATATTGTTATTCAATTACCAAGATAAAGTACCTTCAATTACCAAAATAGAACTTGGATCATAGTCATTGTATCAATATTGTGTATTGTATTCTTATGCACTTCCTTCCACTCAGTCAACAATGTCACACTGTCATCACTGTGCCTGAATGTAGATATATACTATTAACACTGCCAACCAAAGCATATACCATTAGTTTTTGTGCACTATCTCATACCACTGTGGAAATGGATAAACCATTGGAAAAGACACATGAGAATAAGATAGTTGAACTTAGCAAAGATGCATGTCACTGTTAACATTTCTAGTATTGTTAGCTTATGGAGAAGATATAACCACTGTAAACTTGCAACTATAGTACTAAAAATTTGTCAAGAACCTTTGTCAACCTATTCCAAATAGTCAATACCACTATCAAACTATTATTAAGACCTCATGCTTATGGTTTATCATATCATAAATAGATTAAGATCTATGAAATTCCCATTATCTTGTGTCTTTTAAGAGATGATCTGACTAATACTCCACCATCACCTTATTCATGTTGTTGTTGTCTTCATTAGCACTATTCACTAGAAAATGTCTTTGCAATACCAACCATAGAAACCTATCCAAGAGTTCTACCAAAGATGCTTGTCCAAGATTTGTATGAATATATCTGCACAATGAAATTCACTACCACTGGCCAAAACATAATAAAAAAGATATGTATATGTCAAAGTAGATTCTTTCCTCAATACTAGATGAATATATCAACTATGTAAACCACTGAATCATGGTCTTGAAGGTATAGTTTATCATTCATGATTGAGTACATTTGTTATGCATTGAAAAGAACTAATTGAGAGACTGATAACAACAGATGTATGACCTCTCTATTTGTGTTTTAATTCAAACTTTTATGAAAAATCGCTATCATGATATAACGTGAAAATTCAATTTTCAACTTTCTTTAGGAGCTAAAGAATAAATAATTAACTTTCTCCCCCTTGCTTCACACTACCTTCTATGCATTTTAAGATATTCCTTGTGCAATATGCACAAGTTTGGAATCCTTCTTATCCTAATTTGGTTTTCTTCCCCAGATTTTCATAGGCTCCTTATTTTGCTTGCTTAAAGTATCTTCTTGTTTAGGTGATTTTAACAATTTACTTCTGCAAAACTTGGCTCTATGTCCAAAACCATTACATCTATAGCTCATGACTTGATGATTAACAAAAGAAGCATAAGTGTTTCTTGACAATTCAAAATCATTCCAACCTTTGTATCTTCCTAGTAACCAACAATCTCTTTTTATGTGCCCAACCTTGTTGCAGTTATAGCAAACAACATTGTAGTTTTGATTTGACAACCCATAATAACTACAATATCTAGCTTTGTGACCATACTTATGAAAAACATAGTAATAACCATGAAACTGAGAATAGTTATACCTTATTGAATAATATTGTTTGGTAGATGAAGATCTTGTAAATTGGTTGTTTCTTCTTCCAACTCTGTTGAAGACCTTGTCTTGTTTTTCATCAGTAACCTTAATTTTTGTTTCAAGAGTAGTAGCATGATAGTTCAAGTCTATTTTATTTCTTGGAGTTTGTCTAACACTGAAACTCTTTCCATCTTTTGTTACAAACACTATTTCATGTTTTGACTCATCTTGAAATCCAAAGCTTTGTCCTTTTTCATATCCTAAACCAACGTAGTCCTTATTACTCTTTTGAATACTCAACATGTTATTCAATGCATCATTACCTTTCTCAAATTTCTGAATTTTGAAGCTTTCAATGTCTTTTCTCAAGGAAACTATTTCACATTCAAGTTTTTGGCACTCAATTGCGCTGGCTTCTAAATTGGACCTAGTCACTTGGGCTATTCTTTTACTTTCTTCATTTTCTACTTTTAGATAGATAATTGACTCATTTTACTTTTCAAGTTTTTCTTTCAAAGAGATAATTTCAGTTTCTAACTTTTTGCAATCTTCTTCCTTTTTCTCTAACTGAAATCTTACTTCCTTGTTCACCTTTCTAAGACTCTTAATCTAATCAAGTGCAGAAATAAGTTCTGCCTCAAAATCAATTTCTCCTTCAATATTTGAATCATTCATGTCCACCACAAATTCATCAAGTTCTATATTAGACATCTTTTCTTCTACAGGCTGTTGATTCTCCTTAGGAATTTTTTCTTTTGCAAGCTGTCATTTTTCTTTCTTATTCCTATTTGAGGCCTTATTTCTATTCTTCTTACCCATAGTACTCCATTTACCAGGAACCCCTTAAGTTGGTTAGACTTATGCAAGGGTCTAGCTATGATACCACTTGTTGGAGTACATGAGACACTGAGAGGGGGGTGAATCAGTGTCTAGATAAATTAATTCAATTTGCTGAATTTTTTTAAAAAAATTAAACCCTTTGAGAACAATATGAATTATGTTTCAAGATCTAACATGTGTACCAATCTGAAATGTTGATTCTTAATTAGATAAATGTAAGTGAAAAAATGTATAACTATGAAACAGTAAGATCACAAATGAAACCAAATGAAGAACCATAATATAGTGAATTTCTTGAGTGGAAAAGCCATTTGTAAAATTTCCTCACTAGCTTAATGAACCTCACTGGTAAAAATGGCCTCATTGACCAAAGAACCTCATTGGTTATAAGAATGCCTCACTAGCAATGATCAATTTGTCTCACTAACTTGATCATTTTAACTTCATGATACACTTCTGAATAAAATCATTAACTATAGAGGATCACTCTATTTTTCTGCAAATCATAATTCACTTTCAATCTAATACATTTAATAACTTAAAGATTCATTTTTATGGAATCTTTAAAATACAAAATATATTAGTGATACAATCTATTTTGCATCATGTTTGTAAAACTTCAATTATAGAATTATGTTTACAGATTCAGCATGATAACTCTGTGAAAAGTACCGAACATCAAACATTGATAAATCACTGTTTATATAAACATTGCATAGTGTTCAAGATACTGCCAACTGCCATACATAACAATCATCAAAGAAACCTTTGAAACTGACCTCATAATTGCCTATACCTGTCGAGTCATTATGGTGTCTTTTAATATCTTTTAAACTACCTCTTAATCTACCTTTTTCTCATAAATAAATGACACAAAAAAAATATACAACAGCCCCATAAAGTCGACACATCATACAAACTAACTCACAATGAAAACTTGAGTTCAATGCAGATAGAATAATTACAAGTCACAACATGTACACAATGCTTTAAAATTGTCACAAAATTTATGATCCTATGCCATAGCAATGGGACATTGATACACAAAACCCTCGACAAAACAACTTTCAACCATACACAATGCAACTATAAGTCGATCCAAGAAAAATGTATAGCACCAAGGTCTATAGCATGCATGAGAGAAAGCATGAGCATTTAAACATAGACCAAGACCAAACAAGAAACCCTTGGATTTGAATGCAATAATGAGAAAATCAAGTAACCCAAGTCGAAATGAAATATTTTGTACAAACCCAAATGCAAATTCTTTGGTCAACACTAAACCAAGAACTCAAACTAGGGTTTTTCACCATTTCATAAAATGAACTCAAAAACTTAAGCAAGAAACAAAAATACCAATTTTGCTACTCATTACAAGCCATACCTGTCACAATGATTTGAAAAACTACTTCTTGAGTAGTTAGCCGCGAAACCATACTCTTCTCCACCTATTCACCAAGGTTCCAAAATTGGCTGCACATTCCTTGCACTGTCTTCTTCAAAATGAGTAATCATTTAGGGTAAAGACTTTGTGTCGATAAACTTCACAAATAAAACATTAACCTTTGTCAATAAAAAACATTATCATTATGTTGGTGTCAATCCTTTTATTTCCACTTGCATTCAAACCTTATAAAGCCTAAATGTATAATGACTTTTGAAATAATCAAATATATTGGTCATGATTTCCCAAATGATATAAATCTCATAATGCTCAATGTAGTTGGTGTTGACTACCATGTGAAACAAACAAATATACTACCTTGTCAGCCTTGTTGAACATATAATCCTTTGTCTATGCACAAAGTCTAAATGAATTTAGACTTGTCAACCATAACCATCACATCTAATAGCTTGAGAAATTTGCACCAATCTTTATACCTTGTAGACAATCAAAGTATTGCACCTTATATACCAATACCAAAATCACCCATAAACATCGAAATATATTCTGCCTTTATGACCAAAAAAATAGCACTAAACCTTCAATGAATGCCACAAATGTATTCCAAGGTAAAAAACATAAGACCCATGTGACGGTCTATGATAAATCAATAAGTGTAAACCAAAACAAAACCTTGCACATTAATATGACAAGTACCAATATGCCAAACCTTCACAAATAGTAATGAAGTCAATGTGACTCATGAAGATTTCTGCCTTACACATAACCTTGAAACCTTGTCATATATTTGAAATTAATGCCAAACAAAAATTCCAAAGGGATCAACACATTGGCTATTTGCATAATTGGGACAAAATCGGGGAGCTCATCATCTATTGAATATATAGCTTCATATTCTAGGTCATTTTGTGATAGCATTGTATTGAACCTCCTAAAACCAGTCTTTGTAGGAATCAAACGATGCACATTCCTATCCATGATAATGTAACAAAAAAATGGTGCTTCACAAACTGCAGTAAAATATACATTCAAAAGTTAAAATATTGTGTTGAGGGGGACAAGTACATCACTCAAAGAGAAGCGGAAGCATCAAACAAGTTCATATAAAATTTATAATTTATGATAAAAATAGAACATTACAAACAAAAAGAAAGAATGGAGAGTTTATGTAGACACGGATCAATGAATACAAATACTCTGAAATGCAATTAAAGAAAAATATTGTACTTTAAGGTCTAGCTGACCCTAAATTTCAACAAACAGATTATAGTGAATACACCATAGATATTTACATGAACTTGCTTTCCTCTCTTTTTTACATGAACGGATTCATCAACTTCCTTTGAATTTCCATGAAGTTCATTTAAATCTATTTCTTTGTATTTATTTTGTAATTTCTCTATTTTAGAAACTTAAAGAGAACTTAACCTCAACAATATGCTAGAAACAGATGAACCTTCAGTTGCTACCAACATGGATTTTGTGGTAGAAATCCCATGAAAAACTACTAGGATTATTTTTGTTGTACTTTTTTACAAAAAAATAGTCCATTTTATTCAATTTACCAAGAGAAATGATGCTAGCAAAACAAAAGATCTATACTTCAATGAGTGTTTGCATAATGTTCCTCAAACCTTCCCAAGTCATAGGGTACTAAATTCCTCTTGAATCTTGTGAGAAAGGAAGGGGGAGTGTTCAGTAGAAGCTAATCCATTAGAATTTTGTGTAACTAATTTACTTTTCTTCCCCATTTGTGCTACCATTGTCATTGTAACCCTAGTTCTTATCTACAAAACCCTGAAACATCACACCAAACCCCCAGTAACATTAAATATGTCAATCTTCCACATGTCAACATATTGATACAACCCTCCCAAACACATTTGATATACTTCTATTTGGGATCTATTGACTTTGGGGATCTATTGACTAAGTTTGGGGTCTAATTAGATGAGGTAGTGATAAGATCCTACACCCGCGTGACATCCTTCTTGGCATCAACTATCTCCACAATAGGGAATTGTGCACTGTTACATCAAGGGGAAGAACATACTTGTGGGTTCCAAGGGAGTGAAGGTTGCTAACCTTGGTTCTACTAAGAGAATTGGGGATAAAGAGGATGAGGAGGAAGGGATGAATTTGACGGGTACTCCTCTATGGATGACTCTTGAAGTGGTGAAGTAGGTGGAGTAGGGTCTTTCTTTTGATATTTGGTCTCTGGGTTGCACTGTGGTGGAGATGGCCACTGGTAAACCTCCTTGGGGCACCAATTTGAGTGCCTTATCTACAATGTATAGGATTGGTTTCACCAAGGACCTACCCTAGATGCCTCGGTGTCTTTCACTTCAAGGCCAAGATTTTGTGGAGTAATGCTTGAGAAGAGATCCCAGGCAAAGGTGGACTAGTGAACAATTACTGAACCATCCTTTTCTTAGTCAGGAAGGTAGCCCTGTTATAAAGGAGGGCCCACTCAAGGATTCTTAGTCCCAACCTAGTCCTTTGGACTTTGAAGAGTTTGATTCTTGCTCTTCTATCAATTCTTCTAGAATTTAAATCTTGACATTGACTAAGAAAGTATCAACTACCAAGAAGTCAGAGATAGGGGTCTATGATGGAGAAGAAAAAGAGGGCTGCTAGAAGAGTCCTTCTCCAAGAGACATGATTCAACAATTGGCAAAAGGAGGTGAATTCAGAAGAGTTGCAGAGAAGAATGAAAATTGGTTTGGAAGTCTCCTCATTGCTCAGTGGATTGTTGTGAGGTCCCTCAAACACAATTGATCCCTATCAAATAGACCTTTTCAAGTGTTCTCCAAAAAGGTTCCTTCTGTTCAAACCAAAGTGGATTGTAACCCAATTATAGTATCTGGTGATTGTGCTAAAGAGGTGAGCTCAGAATCAGAGATTGATGGGTTATCTTACAACACAGTGGTTGAGCAAGTTGAATGTGTAGTTTGTAATGATAAGTGTTGTAATCAATTGTATAAAGATGTTTTAGAGGACATTGGTATCAGTAACTCTGGTAATTGGAACATAGAACCTACCATGTTTGAGACTGATACATTATCCAAACAAGTATGTAATAACACACTCATTGCAACATATTGCTGCTCTTGGTGTATTATCTTCATTCAAAATCATTTTACCTTATTGAAAATAAAGGGCCTTTTTTAGTTGCAATTACAGAGTATAATCATCACTACTACACATAAATGATTTGAAGAAGCTCACTATTGACAAGAGATACCAAGCGTGTCACATGTTTAATTTAAGCTAAATCCCCCTTCAAAGATTGCACTCTCACAATGTTAGAAAGGAAAACATAAGTTTGTTTGGGTCTCGATCTCTTCTAGATCCATGTATAGATAAAATGAGATTTGAGGGTTATGCTATAAAATTTAAACCAAAATAAACAAAGGTTTTCATGAAGCATGGGTGTATTAGTTGCCTTGATTTCTTTTGTCATGCCCTTTGTCACTTTTCGTCCCACATATAAAAAATATACGCTAAAGATTCAATCTCAAATATTTAATTTCTTTGTAAATTATTTTAAATTGGTTGACACACAATTGTTTTATGTGCATGAAATATAGGTGATTTCAATGCCTGGTTTGTTGCGTGTGTAATGAGCATGCACATATTATTCAAACTATTGTAGATATTGACAGACCAACACATGAGGCAAATGTGAATCTAAAAACATAATGAATAGAGGATGAATACAAGATCAATGTTCTAATACCTCTTTCTACTGCTACTTTGCTATATTCAATGCACTATTCTATTGCTAGAAGGTCTTTGAATTGCTGCTCTGTTTTAGGCTATGCATTGTTGATGGAGTGCAATGTAAAATGTAGAGATAAAAAACTTGTAAATGCACAACATTTCCCCCTAATTTTATTTTGGGGGGAATTTAAAACTCGACAATTGGAAGAGATAATTGCTAAACTATAGGGGTGAGCTCTAGCCCCACCCCATTTCCACCCCCTCAAATTGCAACCCTAAAACATAGGAGCTACTATTTTTTAGGAGCAAATTCCATTTAATCCTATAGCAATTTTTTTTGAATCCATGAGACCTCCTGTTCCTTAAAAGTAGACCCTAAATCCCCCCCATGGGACCCCACCCTTAGGTAAGTTTTTATAGGTCTTTTTAGGGGCCGGACCAAACATTTGATGATTTTTGGAAATGGGCTAAAAGAAAGTGAAATTATTGTAGCTGTTTTGAGATCATGGCTATGGTGAAGGGTTTCTTTCTAATCTATTTTTCATGCTATTACTGTAGAATTCTATTGGATGATCAATGGGTTATGTTAAGGTAGGGTTATTCATTAAGAAGTGGACTCTATGTTCTAATCTTGAGAAGGAATGTATAAAAAAGAATCTACTTTTGGAGTATTGGGAAGTTGAGTCTTGAAAGGAAAATTCTTCACTAGTGTTAAAAGTTCCATTTGGTTGGAAACTATATTTTTAGTTGCTTAGTCAATAATTTGTAGCAAAAATATTAGAAGAAAAAATAGTTCAAAATGTTTAGTCTTTAGTGCATTGAGAATACATGGCTGAATTTTGGGATAAAAGAAAAAATGATATGGATGAGAGTTTTTGTCATCTTAAAGATTCCGGATTGGCTACAATAAATGGGTGCTCAATAGAAATGAAGTATTTCAAAATCCTCACTTTTACCCTTTATCAAAAAATAAGTAATAATCACAATTAGATTTGAATTAGATATATTAAAGTGAAACTCCAACTAAGAGGCTTAGAATGACTTAGTTTGTTTTTCAAATTGATTTTATTGATGATGGATATTCTAATGTGTGCTACACTTGATTATTGGGACATAGATTCAATAATTGGATATGCACTACATATACTAAGACAAACCTATTTTGTGATACTAGTTTGCTTTTGGATGAGGCCACACTCATGGATTAGTCCTAAGATACTCCATCTTTCAAGAAAATATGTCCTTTATAGTTTTGCTCCTTACTACCTATTTTCCTACAATTGTGTTCATATCTAAAAATGGCGTGGTGCTTAAAAGCAACTTGGGGAAATTGTTGTGTTTAGAGGGAAATGAAAGATATAAAAATGAACCCTAGTCCTTAAGGTGTATTTTTTGACCCATGATTTAATTTATTTTTATTTTATTAAACAATTTTAGTATAATATGATATAATAATTGATAAACACCATTAATTTATTGATATGTAATAGAAATATGCAAATTACTCTTAGATTATTAATTAAAATAAACTAATACTAGAGTTGTGAAATCTATAACTATAAGTAAAATAGGAAAAAGGTAAAAAAAAGTATCCTTGGGTGCAACATAGGTTGATGATGACTAAAGAAGACCTAAAGAGGATCACTAGAGAAATCACTTTGCAAAATTTAGAGTCTCTAATATGTATTTAGGATATGGTACACTACCTTGGGTGCTCATACAAACATAAATGCACTAAGATTCCATTGAAAACACTAGGGTTAATGCTCAACGCTAATGTTGACACTAACTCTAATGTTGGCACTAGAGACCTTTGAAGATGCACTGTGTAGGGCTAGAGTGCCACAATTGCCCGTACTAGTACAAACATAATGTCAATAAGGTTCTACTATAGATAGAAATTCACTAGGGCACTAAGCCCTTGGCCTCCTTTCGCTATGTAGATCTAAAAAAAAGTATTGTTTTGTCTCTCTAGCTTCCAAATATGTTGTATACTAGTAATTTCTCTAAATATTTACAAACACCTAAGCTAGGGATAGGAAAATAGGGTGTGATTGTATGGGAAGTTGTATTGTTAAACCCCCTAAAATGGTATATTTCAACCTCCACTAAGGTACATGATAGAATGTTTGGCTTTGTGCTACCCTACTTGTGTGAAATGTAGTGTTGTGTGCAAATTAATGGTAAATAGAAAACCTTAGAGGGTTGAATGATGCTTGTGGTGTGTGAGTATCTATAGAGACAAGTAGGAGATGAAAGGTTTTAGATTTATTTTATAGGAGATAACGAGAGATGTAAAAGTAGAGCATATGGAGAGTAATGTAGACAATGAATAAAATTGTAAATAAAATTTTAATTACAACTCTTTTTAGTAAGTGGGATGCATGTTATGTTCTAAAATGTGAAATTGGGGGATTTTGTTAGGCTTGGTTCAATTTGACCATTTGATGCAAGATTTAGGGAAATTAACTTTTGGGGATTTTGGGACTAAAAAAATAGATTTAACTTAGGCACTAACATTCACATGACTTCTATCTCAGAGCCTTAGTATTTTGATGCAAATTGTAAATGGGAAAACAACATTAGGGTTCAATAAAAATCAATCCAAAAGTGGGTAAAAGGCTAGAAATTATGAAAATGACTCAAAAATACCACTATGAGATTGGTCACTAAAATGATTATAAGAACATAAAGTAGAGATCACAAAATAGATATTTTTTTACCTTAGATTTTCCCCCCACTTTAATGGGCTAGTGCAACTAGGTGAAATGGTACATGCTAAAGGAAAGTATATTTTAGAAATGAAATATATAATCATGTAAATATTGGAGGATACATATATGTGTGACCATTTTATGACCACTTCTTCTCTTCAATTTCTCCTCCACCTCAATGTGATCCTATCTTGGAAAATACTAAGAAAAGAAATGAAATCACAATTTCATTTTAGAAATAAAAAATACTATTAAAGGAAACTCGAAGAAGCTAGGGTAAAATTCTAAAGCATAGAAATAAAACCATATACATTGGAGACATACTAATTTATTTCTATGCAAGGGGAAGTTGTAATAACTATCCAAGAAAAAAATAAAGGATTGTTAGAATTGTGAAAAACATAAGCCACAAGATCAAACAATGAATAAAGACACCTTCCACACAAGAGAGATGCAAATAATAATATGGATTACCCTCAACAAGAAAAAACTATAGAAGACCTCAAGAGTCTTCAAGGAAAAGAGAGTTCTCAAAAGGCTATGAAAATACAATGAGGGTTGAGTGCTATATAGGATAAACCCTAAGTGATAAAGGGATTAGATCATGAAAAGTGTCAACATCTCATGTAATGAGACAAAATGATCTAATAATAGATCATTTTAGTTAACATAAAAAATACTTAGTTAACATAAAAAAACACTCCTAAGTTTAGTTTAAGTGCATGAAATGAATTAGACTAATAATTAATTAAAGAATAATTATTAGCTAATGCATGATTAATCTATTACCCTATTAAGATGAACTTAGGGAGTAGCTAAAAACCCTAAAAAGAGAATGGGGTGATCCCACAATAGTGGGTTACACTTTTTGGCCAAACTTGACATTGAAATGAGCTTTTTTAACTAAATCTTCACTTTTAGACACCTATAGTTGCTAAACCATGAGGAATTTGAAGATGATGCAAACTAGTGATTTGTGAAATTTCATCTATAGATTCTAAATATATATATATTTTTAAAATAATTGGAATCAAATTTCATTTCTTTTTCTATCTCTTTCAATAACTAGTTTTTAATAGTAAACAACATTTTTAAAGAGTGATGTTTTTGGTAAAGTAAGCAACATTTATAGGGTGCTATACCCTTCACAAAGATTCACAAGGGCTAATAGAGTCCATATCAAAAAGTAACAAAACAAAACACTAAACCAAAAATAGATAGAGATAAACAACACACAGTCCAACAACAGACCAACAATAGACTAGCTGGTGTTCTCCCAATTCTTTGACATAAGTTGAACCAAATCGTCGCCAATCCACTCTTGGTGGTCTTCAACCTTCTTCATCTCCATCCCATCTTTCATGATGGAAGACAGGGTACTAGTAACACAGTGAACTAATTTGACTGTGAATCGGGTCAAACCATTGAATTTTTTGTCCATTTTTTCCATTCTTTCTTTCAGCATTTTGAGCTCCTCAACTCTTCCCATAGTATAGTCAGGATCATTTTGCTCAATCCCCACTGGTTCCAAAGAGTGAGAGGCAGAAACCTCCTTCTGAGCTTTACCCTTGTTAGGAATGGGAGGAGGACCACTAATTTTCACCTCTTCATCACTTTTTGACACCTCTTCCACTCTACTATCTTTGATGTCCGATAGCTCCTCTTCAGTGTCCAAATCTCTAACTAACATTTTCTTTTTGTTCTTCACCAGTCTACCTGAACGTTGAATGATGGTATCATAATCCACAATCAAAGTCTCGGCCACCACCGTGTCACCCAAGGAATCCTTGTTCATGACATTTTTCCCTTTATTCAGAGGCACCTCCTCCTTACTTTTCTTTTTTGGCCTAGCCTTGCTGGGAGTCTTCATAGGGGTAGACTTGAGATCACAAAGGCTCACCACCGCACAGGTTTGGGTAGCTCCCTCAACACCCTTTAGTTTTTTGGTAGCATTTTTGGGTTTTTGAGCATCGTCAGGGACAAGGTGGCTTTTCTTGCCAAGGCCTTTAGATTTGGTTGGAGATAAGTTCATCTCGTTGGGTGGCTCAATTTCTTCAATGCGGATGATCAAATTGGGTTTCGGAGGGAATAAATCCAGATGAAAGTGGTAGAGTCTTAGGATAAGACCCTGGTGAAGTGGCATAGGAGTGGGCTCATTGGGATTACCAGTAGCAGACTCCACACATTTCTCAACAAAACTTCCAAGGTCCAAGAGTAGATAAAAGGGAAAGCTCATTAAAACTTTATGCCTAAGGTGATTTAACAGAGGAAAATGGTAATAGTAATAAGTCTTGTACCTTCCTTCCAATGTAACATGTTTCATCAATGCTAGACACACCTAGTTCCACGACTAAGGAAGAGCCTCCGGCTTGAATCTAGACTGGTTGTGCATAGGTTTCTCATCACCCATAAAGAATTTTTCCATACTAGCATTGTCTTGGGTCTTCAAATGTTTAGGATGATTCATACCAGAACTCTAGAGGCCCATGCATGTGCAATCACTTCCTCATCAACCGTAAAGGAGATTCCTCCCACAGTCACATGTCAATTCTTCCAAGAGTTGGCGAATTGGGTCGACAGGTTAGGGTCATGGCCCACAAGTCTCTCCATTAGAGGAGCAATGCCACCTTCAACGTAAATATGCCAGATAAGCAGATCCTTGCAAAACTCATTGCAATTATCCAGCTCCATTCGCATAGGATCCCCCCATGACTTTGCACTGCTCACAGTAAAACCAAGAACCCTAAAAACCTAGAGTTAGAGAAAATAGCAAGGTGAAAAATTACCCTCGCATTAAGGCATTTAAGCCACAAATGACAATTTTTGGGAATCAAGCCTAAGGACAGATCACACACATGAGCTAATAAATTTTTAGTAACAGTCTTAGCATAGACTTTCATGAGTAAATTCTCGCATAAGTGGCTAAGCACCAAGTACATGATCGGTATGGAAGGATTTCCTTCCACTTAGCCAAAATTCTAAAACCTAAGTAGGATAGTCACAAGGGAAAATTTATAAATCCCTAAAAGAATAGCAATTAGAGGATGGTCAAATTTAGATAAATCCAACTAGAGGCTATAAGGAACCAAACCAAAATAGCGAGTAAGGATAAGACAAAAAGGAGTTTAGTATCATAATTACAAGTCACATCAAATTCAAAAACACAAAAATTGTAAATCCATGATCTCAAAAGAATCCTCATAAGGAGATTACAATAAGTACGGTCCAACTTAGAGCTAATCAACCGGTACTTGCTGAAATAAAAAATGATTTCCTTATTCCAAACATTCTTTGATCTATAATTTGAAATAATCCACTTGGTATTCATCCCATCGATACAACTAATCATCCATCTCATCAAACCAATACGACCACAAAGCTCGAAAAAGAAGCTAGTGGGCCCCCCAATTATCCAGCTAAGCACAAGTTGTGTTTCCATCATGAGTTATGAAAGGGATTTGTTCCTTAACTATCATACTCTGAATATTAGGCGGAAGAGGACTTAAATCATGCCAACATTTGGATAAATTCCAATGAGAGCCAAAATTGGCTAAGGCATCAACCACTTGGTTCCCCTCTCTATAGATATGACTAACCACCTTTAATTTTAATCTAGTCACCAACAATCTGATGTCAAGAAGAATATCCTTAGTGTTCCACCCCAGGAATCTATCAAAATTTATAGCATCAATTATGGACTTAGAGTCACCTTCTATATGCAGGTTCTCTATCCCCAAGGAAACTGCAATCTATAAGCCCTTTAATAACACTCTAGCTTTCGCTATCATTGACAAATTCTGATCAATCCCCCTAGCATAACCGGCCACCCACTTACCTCTGTGATCTCTGATAACACCTCCTATGCTTGCTCTACCTGGGTTGCCCTTAGCAGCCCCATCAAAGTTTAGTTTAAACCAGTCCCTGTCAGGGGGTTTCCAAATAGTGGCTTTCCTAGCCAGAAATTTGGAATTGTCATACGAATCGCCATCCAGGTTCTGATGCCAAGCTTTTGCTATGCTTATTTCCAACTCAGTGGGCCCTTTATCTAGGGTTTTTCCTTTGAAAAGAGCAATATTTTCCCCAATGAGCCGAGCTCCAATCCCAAACACCTCTTTCAGATTCATCTTAGTGTTTTTGAATATCCTGTTATTCCTTTCTTTCCATAAGCACCAACAAATAAAGGGAGGAACTTGATTCCATAATTCCCTAGTTAGCAGATGGGCAAAGGGTCCAAACCAGCTCAAAATAAAGGATTTGATGTCCTTGCACTTAATCCACTATATCCCTAATCTTTGAAAAGCCAGCTCCCACACCTCAGTAGTAAAGGGGTAGTGTAACAACAGATGATCAACAGATTCTTCATTGCATTTACATAAAAAGCATATGTTGGGGATCTGGAATCCCCTTTTACTTAGATTATCCTGAGTAAGAATTCTATTATGACAAACAATCCACCAAAAAAATTTAACTTTCGGTATCATGTATCTATTCCACACCTTTTTCCATAGATTATTGGTCACCCCCTAAATAGTCAGTTGTCTGTAAGTAGATTTTATAGTAAGATCACCCTGAATATCATGAGTCTAGAAGAACTCATCCTCACAAATAGTAGGGGGAATCCTGGTGAGAGAGAGTAACTTTTGCAACTTTCTAGCTAGGAGACACATATTAGGAGAAACAAGACAACAAAGACTAATGTCATTCCATTTCCTAGCCCTTACGGGTCCAAGAAGATAATCACTAATATATATACCAAACACATGTTGAGCCCGATCCTTGAGAACCCTAAACTCCAAAGAATCTAGGGGATAGTCAAGCAACCAAGCATCTTCCCAGAATATGATTTTGTTACCATTACCAATCTTCCATTTAATCCCATTCCTCAAAAGGTCCTGAAGACTACATATTCCCTTCAAAACCAAGAAGCCCATAGGGTGAGCCTCTGAAAGGTAGTCAATTAATGGCTGGTTCAAAAGGTATTTGGCATTCATTATTTCACACTAGTCTTTCCTATCCCTCAGATGATCCTAACCCACTTTGGCCTTAATAGCTTTGTTAGAATTCGAAATGATTCTTATCCCAAGACCACCACACCACTTCAGTTGGAAAACCTTATCCCATTTAACCAAAGCGAGTTTCTTTTTCTCCTCAGTGCCAGACCAGAGAAAAGACCTCTAGATTTTCTCCAGCTTATCAGCAATATATCTGGGTATCTTAAATATGGATAGGAAATAGATAGCGATACCTTGAAGAATAGCAGAAAGAAGCTAAAGTTTACCAGCGTGGTTGAGTAAAGAACCTTTCCAGCTAGTAAGTTTCCTTTGAATCCTTTCAAGAATAGAATTCCAAAAATTAGGAGTGACTTCTTTGATAGTTAGGGGAAGCCCATGTTAAACCGAGGGGACAAAACCACTCTGACAACCCAAATTAGTAGTCACCCAATTTTGCAGGTTAGGAGTGTTGTTGAAGAAGTAAAGCATGCTTTTATTGTAGTTAATGCATCATCCAGAGCAAGCAACATAATTGTTGAGGCAATTTTTCCATTTCCTAGCATCCAAAACTGAGGCTTTCCCAAATAGAAAAGTATCATCCACAAATTGTTGAATCATAGTTGGCTCAAGGGTGGTAGCAACCTTAATTCCTTTTATGGTTCCCTCTGACAACATACTAGAGAAGTTCCTGCTTAGAACATCTGCCACCATTATGAACAAATAGGGAGATAAGGGATCTCCTGTTTGATTCCTCTCCCAACATGAAAGAATCCAAAGGGGGAGCCATTCACCAAAACAAAGTACTTAACAGTAGTAATGCATTCCATTATAAGTTTGACCACTAATTGATTGAACCCAAACTTAGCCAACACTTTAGGAACAAAATTCCAAATCACCTTATCATAGGCCTTGGAAATATCTAGTTTAAGGGCCATACTAGCTTAGTTGCATCTATCCATAAAATGAATTAGCTCATGAGTAGTAATGGTAGCATCAAGGATATGTCTACCAGGCACAAATTTTTTTTGAGTAGGGTTGATGATTTTATCAAGAAGATGTTTGATACGATTAACCAAAACTTTAGAGAGGATTTTATAAAAAGTATTACAAAGGCTGATAGGGCGAAAATCAATCATATGTTGAGGATCCACCACCTTGGGAATAAGAGTAATGAAGGTGTTATTTAATTGCTTAAGAATCTTACCAAATTTGAAGAAATCACGAGCAGCCAAAATGAGATCCTCACTGATGATCTCCCATAAGGATTGAAAGAAAGCAAGAGGGAAATCATCAGAACTCGGGGCTTTGAAAGCCCCCATGCTGAAAGTGGCCAGCTTAACCTCCTCAAGTGTAATAACACTAAGAATCCCCATATTGTCATTTTGGGAAATTAAGTTTGGGAGCGAGTCAACTGGTAGACTATCAAGATCCAGATTAGGGTCATCAAGGGAGCCGCATAAGCTTTCTAAAAACAATCCGTAGCCACTAACCCAAGGAGGGAGGGAAAACTAATGACCTCACCCTAAGCATTGTGTAACTTGTTTATATGATTCATTTTCTTATGTTTAACAATAGAAATGTGAAAGAAGTGTTCCTATCTCCTTTTAACCATTACACCCTGGATTTCTGTTTCCAAAAGATCTCCCCTTCCTTTAAAATTTGCTCTCACTCCCACCGGAACTCCTTCTCTTGGGTACAAGTGGAAAGACTGATGTCACCCTCCTCCATTCTCTTTTGAATTATTTTTCAAAATTTCCCCAATGATTTTTTTCTTCTAGAAAACATCCCCAAAAACCCTTTTATTCCATCCTTTCACCATAACTTTAATGTGTTTTAGCTTAAAGAACAATCTGAACATGGGGGAACCACGCACAAGGATATTCCACCATTCAACAATTTTCATTTTAAAACCTAGGTGGGAGTTCCACATAATTTCAAAATGGAAGGGATAAGGTCCGAAAATAGACTGGTCCCAAGAAATAAGTAACAAGGGATTGTGATCAGAGACAGTCCTAGGTAAAGCCCACAAAGAAGCACTAAGGAAGCCCAACCAGTTACAAGAACATAAGAAGTGATCCAACCTAACTTGAATCAAGTCTTCACCCAAACATCTGTTGGACTAGGTAAAAGTTTGTCTTGACAAATCAATATCAATCAGACCCGTAGAACTAAAAAAGTATGCCAAATCAGCTATACTGTCAGAGTAGTCAATCAGGCCACCACTTTTCTCTGAAGGAAAAAGGGGGATGTTGAAGTCCCCTACCACCAGCTAGCGAGACCCACTGTTATTTTTTATCCAATCAGCCAAAGACATCCAGAGATCCAGCCTAGTATTCCTTTGGTTGGGCACATACACATTGATAAGCGACCAAGAGCCACCAGAGAAAGTAAAGGAGACACCCACACTACTCTGATAGCTAAACAACTTAGTGCTAGAAAACCTAGAAGGGTTCAAGAGAACCACCAGACCTCCAGAGGCCCCTTCAGCATCACTGTAAGATAAAATTACTGTATAACACAAATTTTTTATATGAAGGATAAAATTCTATTTTTTTCAAATTTAGATTTGCAACTATGATATCTAGCTCCATCATTTAGTTTCATAGTGTTTTATTATTATTATTTTTAATTAAGTTTTGAAGTCAAACCAAATACAATTTAGACATAGGTTTACTATATAACACATACCTTTTTTTGTATGTATCAAAATTAATTTTTTTTATTGGATCAAGGACATTAATACCAAAAGCATAGATAGTTTTCAATTTTTTTTGGTAATCTAATATTTTTCCACTTGTGCAAAATAGAGAGCTTGATTTTTAGTGAAAAACTTACATTCACAAGAAATAAAAAATAGATAATAATCAAATTAAATATATTTAAAATTATACTTTTTGGGAATCTTATAATAAGGAATACATACTTACAAAACATAAATTTTAAATGAATTCATTTGATCCCCCAAAAGGTAAATCAAAAGTGGGTTTTTATCAACATTTTGATAGGTGTAGAGGAGACTCCATTATAGGTATGGTTTAAAACTAGTGGGGTTCTATCCTAGAGGGTTTGATCAAAATATCTTTAATTAAAATCCTTTAAATGGAACCTTTCAATGCTTAAATCATTACATTTTCTAAAAATATGTGATTTAAAAAAAATTAGGATGTCCCAGAAAGTGTAACCCATTATTGTGGTAGCACCCAATGCATGATGGGTCCTGACAAACAAAGCCTAGTGAGGTACCTATATACAAACAATCTAATTTCTCACAACTAGAGAAATCGAGAAAAACCATGTGGTAAAAAACTCCTCTCCAAAAGAGAGAAAGGTGTGATGGACTAAAAAATTTCCAAAATAATGTGAAGGAATAAGAAGTTTCCAACCAAAAATAATGTCTCAAAAAAGAGGAACATGAAGAGCATCACTAAAGCATAAAGAATTTGTAGAAAACTATCAAAAGATGATTGATATAGTGCTGAAATGAATAACTTCCTCCAAAACAAATGATGATCAGGATCAAGAAGACAATAATTTGCATGAGTGTCCCCAATGACACTACTCAAATTAGATGGAAGATAAAGACAAACATCTGGAACTCAAAGATACAAATGACACATGAATCTACATGAGTGACCCCAACGACACTACTCAACATGCAAGATGCAAGTTGAAATGCAAGTACCAATAGTCTAAAGAACACTAATAAAATGAAAATGGAAGGTCACCTCCAGAAATATAAATGCAAGAGTGTCTATATGGTAAATGCTCCATCTCACCGAATGCATGGTTAACTAGCCATTACATCTTTCTAGTACATAGGAACAAAAACTAGATACATAGATCACTCTAAAAATGAAATCAAGGAAGAATTAGCACCAACAGTAGAAACCCCCCATAATGCGAAAAGGGAGAGCGAAGATAGGTACACTAAACCTGTATAAAACCAAGAAGTGCATGTAGGAGAAACAAGAACATCTGAACACACACAAAATAAGTACTGGCAAATAAAAGGGTGTGCAAACTAAGGCATACACACATGAGGAAAGAATCACTAGGATTCAATGTTGTTATGAAAGGGACACACTTGACAAAGGTTTTATGGAAAAACAAAAGGCCTACGCAACCCCCCATGACACTTTATATCATAGTGCGAGTATGAAAGGCACAACGGGATGTGCAAAAATCCCCCAAAAATATACACCAAAATGACACTTTAACTTAGTGTGTCTATAAAAGATAAATTACATGCAAAAAATGTATACAATACCCAAATAAGACAAAATACTAGAAATACATGTAGAACAACCTAAAAAAGCTCATCCCATGCAAACAAAAAGTTTCTAGGAGCTAAAACATCCAAGTAATTCACTAGAATGTGAAAACACAAAACACTGAATAAAATGTACCTAGAGAAAAATATGGAAAAATTAAAGAGCTCTAAGAAACTGTCTCAATGCCAATAGAATCATGAAAAATGGAGAAACTGATGAAAACTTATGAGCTTGAGAGTGAAAATAGAACTTTTGACTTTAACAGATTGTAGAATGCATCAACATCAAAATCTAAGAAAAAACTAGCACCATTGGATAGTGCTTAGAACTAACTTTTCAATGATATATCATTTTCCCAATTTCAATAACTGAGCAAAAAGTTATCGTATTTTTTATAATCTTGCTAAAATTGCTAAAAAAAATGTTTATCCCCCTAGGGGCTAGGCACTGGTCACCCATATGACCCTGTTGGGCACTGGTTGCCCATATGATCCTATGGTGGTTTATTTTTTTCTTGTTTTTTCTTTTTAATTTTTTTGCTTTAAAAAAATAAAAAAAATAAAGAAGATTTCAAATTTGCTCCTGTAACCCTAATTGAGAAAAAAACCCTAAAAAATTGAGAAGGGGTTCACTGAATCCTCACTCTAATACCATGTTAAAATTGTGAAAAACACGAGCCATGGGATCAAACAACACATAAAGACACCTTCCATGCAAGAGAGTTGCAAACAATAATGTGCAATATCCTTAGCAAGAAAAAGCTACATAGTGAACCTCAAGAGTCTTCAAGGAGATCTAGAGTCCTCAAAGGTTACCAAAAGGTTATGATAATACAATGAGGGTTGACTGCTATATAAGAGATCATCCTTGAGTCTTAAAGGAGATCATGGGTTCTCAAAAGGATATGTTAATACAATGAGGGTTGAGTGCTATATAGGAGAAACCCTAAATGATAAAGGGATTAGATCATGATAAATGTCAATATCTCATGCAATGAGATAAAATGATCTAATAATAGCTCAGTTTAGTTAACATAAAAAAACACTCCTAAGTTTAGCTTAAGTGCATGAGAATAAATTAGCCTAATAATTAATTAAGGATTAATTAATTATTAGCTAATGCATCATTACTCTAACAACATATAGGATTGTATAGAGATAAATCTATGAAAGGAAAATGTTATAGATGAGTCAAAGTAGATTGGAGATTAGAGTTTTCCTTGGTACAAAGGTTTTGTTAATATGAGAGAGATAAGTAGAAAGGGAATTAGGGATATAATTAATATGAGACAGACAAGTAGAAAGATGCAACTGAAATTAGGGATGAATGGTAAAGACACCTAAATTGACACATATTTGATCAATTTACCCCTAATTTGACAAATTTCCTATCCTTTATATTAATTAAATAATACTCTATTATTTAATTAATAGTTAATTATTTTAACCTTCATCCTACTCTATTTCTTCTATTATCCCTAAATCTTAGCCTAAATCAAATAATTACCTTTAATTATTTATCCCCATCCCTTATCCCTTCTTCAACAATTTAATTCCCCTCTACATGTCCTATCCTCCAACCTCTTTTCATTAAATCTTAATATAATCTTAATCTCCCCCTAAGTAGTTGTACACACTTATTCATGATTAAGTAGGTCAACCCTCCTCATCACATCATGTACATGGTCCTTTGTACATGTGACATGGACTTGGTACCATGTCACATGGGCTTTGTCCCTTCAAAGTACTCCAATTTTTTTAATTCATTTATTCCCATCACATCACCCCTTTGGAGTGTGAGGAAAAGGCTTGCCTTTATGGAAATATCTCTTCCCACACTCAAAAGTACCATCTCTCTCTCAACTCACATCATGGTGCCACTTGACACCATCTCATGAGGTGAGATGTCTCAACCATCCTCCACCCTTTACCACAAACTTCCAATCTTGAATCTCCATCCAAAATCCCATAATCTATAAAATATAACACTTAGCCATTATCATCTCTCTTACTCATTTTATTATTGGAACAATATTATGTTGCAAAATTCTTGAGCACACATCCAACCATCAATAAGAAAAACCACCATTCCATGGTGCAACAAGGATTAATTTGGTGAAATCATTTATGCTTTCATTATGTTTTGTTAACTCTTATGCTTAAACTAAGTATTTTTCTTGTTGTTTGTATTGTTTGGTTTTTATTGTTTAAATCATTCACATTGACATGAATTTCCTTACACACATTACCATAAAAAAATGAGGCCACACAAGGCCAAAAATAAAATATTATGGAAAAATAGGTAAATTGGGTAATTGGGTATGGTTATAAGGTGACCACCAAATGAATTAATCTAGATCCACTATAAACTATGTAAATAATGTGACTATGAGGGCATCACTTTTTGCTATATGTATTCTCCACTCCAATAGTAAAAGAGGCTAGATCAAGTAGTAAAATAGGACAGTATCATAAATATAATATATGCATCATACCCCCCTTAAATTGGTTGGAATTTTGTGACTCACTTATATCACTTTGTTCCTTGGAATTTTGGGTGGCCAGTTTACATATTTAGTTGTTGAGACTCTTCTCCAACAGATTATCATTGGTCTCCTTCATTGGCCAGTTGGTATTACCCACTATTGGTTGACCAATGTTGGATATTTTTGGCTAATTATGTGTTAAAATGGACATGTTTATCCTTGACTTTCTTTTGTTTCTCTCTTCACTGCTAGCTGGTATTACCCACTATTGGTCGACCAGTCTCAGAGAGTCCAAGGTGGGTATGAGGTGTTATGAAATATGGCACACATAAGCTCTTTTCATAGTTTTTCATCAGATGTGATAGAATGTACTTCACTTGGAAGTGGTGATCATTAGAAATTATTTTTTGGCATATCTTTTGTCATGTCCCTTTTTTTGGAAAGATAGTTGTAGAGTGGAATTTGGGAATTCTACCACATTCCTCCATATGAGCTTGTCTTAGCTCATGATTTGGGGTGTAGCATCTATGAAAAAGGCCCCACAACATATCTAGAGCTCATGGGAAAAGGTTCATCTACCAGAAATATATCACCATCAAAAGATCGCCAATTCAGGCTCACTATGTCAGGACATAGTTGATTCCAAGAATCCCTCTACATAACTTGCACATCATATCCAAAACTCAAGAAGGGAGGATTAGGTAAGAGAAAGATATCTCTAAAAAAAGGCAACTATGCTAGTCAATAGGTACCCACTCCTACAAGCTTGAAGGATAAGACATTGAGGGATCGTGCAATAGTAACCATGAAGTTTCAAGAAACTAGAAAGAGAAAGGAAAGCATGTGGATGGGTTTGCAGGATGGCATGCGTACTTCCAATGAAACTGCATTGGCCTTAAGGCCAACCTATGAAGCATGTTGGGAATTCAAATTTTTGTCTTCGGTGCCAATTGGGCTCAAGGATCACATGTTCCTCAAAGGATATTGTTATCATATAAATGTAGGAAATAAATTCATGTAAGGGCATCAAATTATTATCATTTTATTGTAAATTTGGGACACTTTTGTTCTATTTCCTTATGTGGATGAAAACCCATAGAGTTGTGTTCATTGGATGAAAACCCAATGTTCACCAAGATTAGAAGATGAAACCCCTTTCGTTCCTGAGGGAATTCTCATTCAGGGATTGCATATGAGATTCAAAGTTTCTATAAGAAATGGGACTGTTGCTATTTGATATGAGGAAACAATTGTATATCATTCTGTATCATTTTCTAAATTGTAGTCAATATATTATACATACATTCTTGATTTCACTTCATATTTTGGAGTAATATCTATTGTGCCTATTTTGTTGTGTTTGAATTCTATATGTAAAGTAGTATTTTTTAAAATTATATGTTAGGGAAATTAAAGTGGTGTCAAAGAAAGATTCTACCACCTTATAAGGTTTCCTAATTATAAATGTTTCCAAGTGAAAGGGAGATTAGGTTTCGAAAGAGATAACTAAATAAAGCAGAGTGAAAAGAAATGATGGGGAATGATGAATCCAAAGAAAATTTTGAGGAAATGATACAAGGGAAAAATTGTATGTCCAACATGTTCAACTAAATGTTTTAGTGGATGCAGATTAATGCAAGGAAGGAAAATGATAGAATTAATGGAGTTGGTGCCTTCAGTGAATCGGGTAGTGGAAAGGGGAAGGAGAAGGTTATTGCTACATAAATTTTTGGAACATACTTTAGTAATAGGCCCCTTAAGCCCAAGTTCATTCAAAGAGTGGAAGAAGTTCCAGAGGGAGAAACTACCCTCTAAGATGGCAACTCAAGAGCATATGAAGAATATAGGGCTTCAGACCCTCCAATCAAAGAGATCTTATCTTTGAAAGATTTCATGGCAATGAAGAAGAATAAAAGGGGAACTTACCATTCACCCCTCAAGCCAAAATATTTGGATGACTCATTGGGAAAGCTATCTACTTCCCCTTTTGATGGATTTGAGAAAATTAGTGCTAGGGCATGGTTGCAAAAACTTGATGCATTTTTTCACTTAAGCCAATCTCTGAGGAAGATGCCATAAAATTTTCCACCTTGCATTTGGAAGGAATTTTCTAATGATTAGTGGTACCATGGTTTGGTCACTCAAGGCCACAAATTGATTGAATCTTATGATGAATTCTACATAAGAATAGTTGAGAGATTTGATAGGATAGATATGAAGGAACATTTTAGAGAATTGGCTCACCTAAAGTAGAAAGGAAGTGTGGAAGAATATGTTGCAGATTTCTAGGAGCTATCGGTCATGGTAACTGACATTTTAGAGAGAAGACTTAAAGTCCACTTCATAGAAGGCTTGGTGAAATAGCTCAGGGGCTCAGTGAAGGCATTCCACCCCTCAACACTTTAGAAGACTATTCATAAAGCCTTCTATCTAGAGAATTTTGTTCCTTAGTAGAAATCAAAACCATTAATATGGAATAAGCCAAAGGGGAATTTCCAAAAGAATCCTTAGACTACTCACAAATAGACTCCCCCTACCACACCTAAGAAGAGTGATGATGAGACCAAGAATCAACTCATAAGGAAGAAACTTTATTTCTATTGTAGAGAACCATGGGTTCCGCGACATAGGTGTCTTGGAAAAGGGAAAGTCAACTATATAGAAGTCATATCTAATAAAGAATTAGAAGCAAATGGGTTTGAAGAGTTTCATGATCTAAAAGACATCCCCCCCCAGAGGAAGAAGATAAGGAGAAGGACAATGGTGGCATTCTAACATCTCTATCCAATACACATAGATGCCATTCTTTCAAAGTCTAGGTAGTCCTTTTCGGACAAAGAGTGACTATCCTAATTGATGGTGGAGTTACTCATAATTTCATTGATGAAGGACTTGTGAGGAGAAGAAGGATGGATATAGATAATTTTGAAGGTTTCACTATCACTATGGAAGATGGGTATAACTTACTCTGCAAGGAGAAAGTCCAAAAACTAGAAATAACATTTGGAGATCATAAGGTTTGTGACGATTTCTATGTTATTGGTTTGGGTGAAATTGATGTGATTTTGGGTGTGCAATGCTTGCATTCATTGGATGAGTACACTACAAACTACCAAACAGGGGTGCTCAAGTTCAAATCCAATGGGAAGGATGTGGTCCTAAAGGGAATGGTGAATGGTGGTCCACTAGTAGTATCATCTAAGAGAATGGAAATGTTCTTCCAGAAGAGCCAAGTTTCTTGGTCTTCTAGTTGTTTGGTGATTTCAAAGGACTCGTTGAAAGGTAAGATTGTCAAGTTCATATTGATATACAAAATATTTTGGATAAGTTTTTGGTTTTCAGTGACATGCCTCTCGGACTACCACCAGATAGAGGTTTCCATCATATCATAGAACTTAAACTGGGATCAAAGCTGGTTATGACCACTCTTTATTGCCATCCCTAGGTGTATAAGGAATATATAGAGAAAGAAATAAAGAAGATATTATCTATATGGGCTACATTAGACCAAGCTCTAGCCCTTTTACATCCTTGGTGGTGTTGGTAAAGAAGAAATATGGTACCCTAGGGGTGTGTATAAACTATCAAGCATTAAACAAGAAGATCATTAAGAATCAACACCCCATATCATGGATAGATGAGCCGATTGATGAAATACATGGTGTGGTCTACTTCTCAAAGATTGATTTGAGGTTTGGATACCACCAGATCCGAATGAGGGAAGAAGATGTTCAAAAGACTACTTTTGAATGTCACTATGAGAATTTTGAGTTCTTGGTTATGTCCTTTGGTCTCACTAATGCTCTGAAAAATTTCCAATCATGCATGATCATGTTTGTGGTAAGAACTTGAGGAAGTTTGTGTTGGTTTTCTTTGATGATATTCTGGTATATAGAAAAATGTGGGAAGAACATCTAAAGAATTTGGATATTGTCTTGAGAATCTTGGAGCAATATTCTCTCTTTGTAAAGGTGTCCAAATGTGAGTTTGGGTCAAAAAATATATTGTATTTGGGACATGTCATAAGTGCTAAGGGAGTTCAAGTTGACCAAAAAAAGATCCAAGCCATCTTAAACTGGCCTCCTCCTACAAATTTGTCTCAGCTAAGAGGTTTCTTTAGATTGTGTAGCTACTACTAGAGGTTTGTTAGAGGATTCCCTTAGTATACACCTCTCACCAATCTAACTAAAGCATGAGCCTTTGAATGGATAAAAGAAGTACAAAGGACCTTTGATAAATTGAAAGGGGTAATGAGCTCTTGTCTGGTTCTTGCAATTCCCAATTTTTCACTTCCATTTGTTGTAAAATGTGATGCTTCTAGTGAAGGGATTGGATTTTTTCTCTCTCAGAGGGGACACCCCATAGAATTTGCAAGTAGGAAACTAAGAAACCATGAAAAAGGATATCCCATATATGATAAGGAAATGCTAGCTATAATGCATGCCTTGGGGAAATTTTGACAATACCTGGTATGTGGAAGATTTGTGGTCAAGAAAGACCATAATAGATTGAAATTATTCATAAGCCAACAAAATTTGAATGAAAAAAAGAATAAATGGGCCAGGAAACTACAAGCATATGATTTTGATATTGAATATATCAAGGGGAAGAAGAATACTAGAACAAATGCACTCTCTAGGAGACCTACACTGTGCCATGTGTCCCTCACATCAACTAATTGGAAGGACTCCATCATGGAGGAGTATTCCATGGATCCTTTTGCTACCAATGTTTGGGAAGGTGTAGAGAAGAATGACTGATATGCGATGGAGGAAGGCCTGATACTATTCAAAAGTAGGGTGTTCCATGTTCTGGGATCTAAGATAAAGAAAAAGATATTGGAATATTATCATAATGTGCAAATAATGAGGCATCTCAGATTCTATAAAACTTACGAGAAGATTGGAGAAAGGTTGTTGAATGCAGAAGACAACTAAGAGGGGGGGTGAATCAATTGTACCTTAAAACTTCAAAACCCTCACAAACATTTAGATCCAATTAACCCTTAATCTGTTAGAATGATTTATCATGAAAGAAAATAACATAAATTGAATCAAATCAACACCATGCACAAAGAGACACCAGATTTACATGGAAAACCTAAGATGGGAAAACCCCAATGAGGACTAACTCACAATATAAAGTAATATCAACACCAAATATAATAGGGCTCACTACCCAAAGAAAGAAAGGATCACTATCAGAATAGAAAAGAAGATAGAGAAGAATGTTACAATGAGAAATCCATCTCAAAGCAATATAAAAAATCCACCACAACATCACCAACACCTTCATAGTCTATTTGAAGAGTTGTAGACACCTTCTGCTCACTACATTTAGTAATCTAACACATGAAATCTCACACTACACTTCACAAATTCACACCCTACAACTTTTTAATTCACATCACTCACATCATACTCATCTATCTTCACATCCCTCAACAACTCAATTCATATTTATATCATCTTCAACCTTGAAAACATTCTCTAAGGTCGGCACCAAAACATTCCTACGATGGAAAGGAATGAAGGTGGAACCAAACACACTTTAGCTAGGACCTAAATCCACTCATACACGTCGCACCATTCTTCCAAAAACATCAAAGCAACTTTGCAAGTAGTGTAAAAACCTAAGATCGATCGAACTTATGTTAACACCATTAACACTTAAGTACATACTTCCTCAAATCCAAAGATGACTCGCAAACATAACATAAAACTTGAACACAATCTAGAATATTCCACAAACATTGTGGAAACCAACAAATTCCTTTGCAACAACTTTCACTTGAAGAATGTACACACTCGATACACTCAAACAACTCTATCATACATTGTAACCCAAGAAACTAACTTCCAAAGAATCAAACCATGAACAACTTCATTTGAAGAAAGATATAAGCACTATTAACACCCTTCTAGATACACAAGACTTGAAACCACTCTGTGTAGAAATGTAGAGCAAGAACATTTATCCCAGACACCTTTGCAATATATAGCTCACACTCTGGTGAACACACCTTCCTTTTCATAGCGATCCAACACACCAAATTTTAAATAAAACAACTTTGAACACCTCTGATCAACACATCCAAACCACACAAGTAGATCTTTAACCTAGAAGAACTATGGAGCCAAACCAGAACATTACTCTGCAACACTGAATACACTGCAATATACTATTTCCTCTTTTTATTTAATTTTCTCAAAAGCACTTGGAAACCAAGCACCATAAACACATGATCAACATCTTCAATACTTCCTCATAACCACCAAACCAACTACAACATAGCAACTCAACCATACATCCATAAACAAAAGATTATCAAAGTAACACTAGAGGTTGACACCAATATATTACTAATGACAACATAATGCAACTAATCAAAGAATCATCATAGAAAACACCAACTCAATACCAACTACACATCCTTGCAACAAACTCCTTGACACCAATGACAACACAAGATTTTTGACATCAATGACAATACCAATATGCTCATACTTACAACAATCTCCCCTTTTGTCATTGATGACAACACATGATGTGAAAAACCATCGACCATAAACACAACAACTTTGCACCATACCGTTTTCCTTTTCTCTTTTCTCTCCCTTGCAAAACTAACTTTTCATTATGCTCTCCCCTTCGATAACTTTCTCTCTATCAACTTATCTTTTTCACATGTTTCATTCTCCCCCTTTGACATCAATGGAAAAGGATAAATTATTTGCATCATTCATTCTCCTCCTTTGACATTAACCACACTATTCACCACTACTCTACAACTTCCTTTACTTTATTTCTCTGCATAATCCCCCTTAGGAGTACACACCAAACTACATCAATTGGAAACCATTGCATAATGAAAACACTCACTCATCTTGACTACAACAACCAAAAATTCCACTACTTACTCTCCCTGAGAGGTAGCCACCAACATTATTCTAGACCAAAGAATGAATCTTGAGATCCACTGGACTAATGCATCTTCTTATCCATCTAGTTCAAAGAAGAAGGGGAAATAACCCCCAACTTCTTCTTGAGATACTCAAAAGTATCCTTAGGAAGAGCCTTATTAAATATATCAACAACCTGATCCTTTGTAGGAACATATTCAAGCTTCACTTCATTGTCTACAACCTTCTCTCTCAAAAAGTGATAACGGATTGAGATATGTTTTCTCCTTGATTGTATTACCATATTCTTTGAAATATTGATAATACTTGTATTATCACAGAAGATAGAAATGGGTTCATCATATACTACCCTGATATCCTTCAATGTTTTCCTCATCCATAATACTTGTGTGCAACAAGATGTTGTTGCAATATATTCCGCCTCTATAGTAGATAAAGATATGGAATCTCATTTCTTTCTTAGCCATGACACCAATCTACATCCAAGAAAGAATGCACCACCACTTGTACTTTTTTTGTCATCTACACAACCAACCCAATCTGCATCTATGTAAGCACTTAGAGTAAAGTCAGTATCATTTGGATACCATAAGCCATAATCTAGAGTGCCCTTCAAGTATCTGAATATCCTCTTCACTACTGCAACATGTGACTCTCTAGGATTGAAATCTAGCCACAAGACAAACTAAATGCATGATATCCGGTCAAGTAGCAATTAGATATAGAAATCCTCCAATCATTGATCTATACTTGCTCTGATTAGCCTTAGTAGTTTCATCATTCTTTCTCATCTTGCAACCAATAACCATAGGGGTACATACCAGTTTAGAATCTTCCATTCAAAACTTCTTCAACATTCCATTGACATACTTTGATTGTGAAATAAAAATACCTTTATCTGTCTAATTGATTTGTAGCCTAAGGAAGAAATTCATCTCCGCAAACATAGACATTTCAAAATATTTTTGTATCTCTTCTGCAAATTTCTTACACATAACTTCATTTCATCCAAAAATTATGTCATCAACATATACAACAATAATCAAGATTTGATCTTTTTCAACTTTGAAGTAGAGATTATTATCTACAATAGCTTTATTGAATCCTTACTATAAAAATTACCTATCTAACCTTGCATACCAAGCTCTGGGAGCTTGATTCAATCCATATAATTCCTTCTTCAATCTATAGACCATATCTAGTTTATTTGATAACTGAAATCCTTTTAGTTGTTCTATGTATATTTCTTCCAATTCTCCATTCAAGCAAGCCGAATTCACATCCATTTGATAAAATTTGAAATCCTTATGTACTACAAAAGCCAAAAACATCCAGATAGATTCCATTCTTGCCACCAAAGAAAATGTCTCCTGAAAGTCTATTCCTTCTACTTGTAAGTAACCTTTACATACAAGCCTTGCCTTGTTTCTTACCACTTCTCCATTCTCATTCAATTTGTTCTTGAATACCCACTTAGTTCCAATTACATTCTTGTTTGTTGGTCTTGGGACAAGTTTTCAAGTCTAATTCTTCTCAATCTGCATTAATTCTTCTTCATAGCCTTGATCTAATACTCATCCTTGCATGCTTCAATCACTGTTTTTGGTTCAAATTTAGAAAGTAAACATAGATTTACCTATTATTCAATAGCTTTCCTTATTGTTAGTACACCTTTGGTCTTATGACCAATGATCTATTCTTCAGAATGATTCTTTTACACATGCTTAGGAGTTTTAGGAATTTTTTTCAGAGCTCCTTCCTCTTCAATTTGCACTTCTTTTTCATTAGCTTTTTCTTCTTCTCTAAAAATATAATCATCTGATTCATATCCATCTATTATCACTGAATTATTTTGTATATCTTCATCAACTTTGACACTTGCATTCTCAACAATCTTTCTCATCCTCTTGTTATAGCACTGGTAATCTTTCTTTTAGTAGAATATCCAAGGAAGATACCTTCATCAAACCTTGCATCGAACTTTCCTAAGTTTTCTTCATCTCTTATGATATAGCATTCACTTCAAAACACTCTGAAGTATTTGAAAATAGGAATCCTTCCATACCATAGCTCATAAGGAGTCTTTGTGATGTTTTCTCTTGCTCGCACTCTATTAATTATATAAAAAATAGTATGAATTTCTTCTCTCTAGTAAACTTTCAGTAGATTTTCTTCTTTCATCATTGCTCTTGCAACTTCTTGAATGACCCTATTCTTTCTTTCAACCACTCCATTCTGTTGAGGAGTCCTAGGGGCAGATAAGTGCCTCTTTATTCCATGATTCTCACAAAAGTTGTTAAAATCATTGGAGGTGATTCATCCACCTCTGCCAGACCTTAAACATTTGATTTTTGTATCCATTTCATTCTCAACCATAACTTTGAATGCTTTAAACTTATCTAGAGCTTCTAATTTTTCTTTTAGAAAATTAATCCATATCATTCTAGAACAATCATCAATCAATATCATGAAATACATGTCACCTTGAAGACTTCTTACTATGGTATGATCACAAAGATTTGTATGCACCAATTCCAATAGTCTGGTAGAAGATTTTTGTTTGAATTTGAAGCTTCTTCTTGCTTGCTTTCCAATTTGACATTACTAATAGACAACATTGATAGGCTTTGTAATCTTTGGAAAATCTATTACAACTTGAACTAAACTTATCCTTACTATGCTATCAAAATTTATGTGACACATTCTTCTATTTCATAGCCAACTCTTGTTGATTTGAGTCATGAAACAATAACCATCAACACCTTGAGCTGATAGAAATTTCCATCTTTCCTTCTTCCACTAGCAATCATAGTTTCATAACCTTTTTTGATCTCACAACCATCATACCAAAACATAAGATTGTATCCATTGCTACACATTTTTACAACACTCAAAAGGTTGTGCCTTAAACCGTTAACATAGTAAACATCATCAGTATTATTCTAGCCATCAAAATTGATTGAACCTTTTCCACATATCTTAGTAGATGCATCATCACCAAATCTAACAAGTCCACCTTCATATTTTTCAATTTTAACAAACTTACTCTTGTCACTATTCATATGATTAGAGCATCCATTGTCAACGATCCAATAGTTCTATCTAGCACAAAAAACAAACACCAAAAATGCCTTCAATTTTAACACTTGCTCCCAGAGCCCTTTCCTTCACACATCTCTCAGAGTTAGCAGAAATAGATTCATATTTTAAATCCATGAACAAGCATTCACCATCATCATCATCTCCATAATCAAATTCATCATTAGATATAATTGCATCTTCTCTAACATAATAACTTTTCTTAATCATCTTACCTTTGTTATCCCTCTTTTTGTTATTCAAAGCTTTGTTTGGACATCTAAAATCATAATGACCTATCTTTCCACAACTGAAACATTTGAAAGGAAACTTAACACTTTATTTTCTAATACCCTTTTTCATTCTCCTTACAAAGTTAGTTTCCACACCATCAAGATCCTCCTAATTTGGTTCCTTAGTCTTCTATGATATTCTAGCCTTAAAAGTTCTCTCAACTTTTGTATTACTTGTTCCAAATTCTCTCATCTCAAAAGTAGTTAAAGAACCATACAACTAATCTCTGATATATAGATTCAAATTTTTTAATCTTTCAATAGCATAAACTTTATGACTATAAGCTTTAGGAAGAGTTCTAAGTACCTTCTATGCCACTTCTTCTTTCAATTCTCCACCAAGACCTCTGATGCCACTGACAACTTCATCCACCTTTTACAAGTAGCTCATGATGTTTTCATCTTCAAACATTTGTAGGGTCTCAAACATGATCTTCAAATTCTGCATCTTAGCTTACTTTATCTTACCATCTCCATAAATTCTTTCTAACTTCACCGAAATTTCTCTAGCAATTTTTAGATTCATAACTTTCACCAATTTAGAATTAGCAAGACCACTTAAGAGAGCATACCTTGCTTTAGCATTATTTTCACAGGCCTTGATCTTAGCATCAATTCTTAGGCCATTTGTAGGAGCAATATATCATCTTTCAATAGACCTCAAAATTTCAAATCTAAGAGAAACCAAAAAAACTTCCATCCTTGTCTTCTAGAATGAATAATCTAATCCATAAAATATAGGAACATCTTTCTTGTGCACCATCTAGATCTACCTCAAGAAATTAATCTTTCTTCCATGGAACCTTTCTCTAGTACTAATTGTTGAATGCACAAGACAACTAAGAGGGGGTGAATTAGTTGTACCTTAAAACTTTAAAACCCTCACAAACATTCAGATCCAATTAAACCTTAATCTTTTAGAATGACTTATCATGAAAGAAAACAACATAAACTGGATCAAATTAACACCATGCATAAAGAGAAACCATATTTACATGGAAAAACCAAGATTGTAAAAGCCACGATGAGGATTAAATCACAATATAAAGTAATATCAACATCAAATATAATAGGGATCACTGTTGAAGGGCTCATTGCCCAAAGAAAGAAAGGCTCACTGCGAAAGGATGACTACTAGAATAGAAAAGAAGATAGAGAAGAATTTCACAATGATAAATCTATCTCAAAGCAACATAAAAATCCACCACATCATCACCAACATCTTCACAATCTTTCTGAAGAATTGTAGACAACTTCTTCTCACTAAATTTAGTAATCTAACACATGAAATATCACACTATACTTCTCAAATTCACACCTAAAAACTCTAAAATTTGCATCACTCGCATCATACTCATCTATCTTCACATACCTCAACAAATCAATTCATATTTATACCATCTTCAACCTTGAAAATATTATCCAAGATCAACAATGCACCTCAACTGTACAAATTCAAATTAGGTCGGCACCAAAACATTCCCATAGTGGAAAGGAATGAAGGTTGACCAAAACACACCTTAGGTAGGACCTAAATCCACTCATACACATCATGCCACACTTCCACAAACATCAAAGCAACTTCACAAGTAGTGTAAACAACCAAGTTTAGCCGAACCTATGTTAACACCATTAACACTTAAGTACATGCATCCTCAAATCCAAACATGACTCACATAAATCACATAACACTTGAACAAAATCTAGAATATTCAAAAAACATCCTAGAAACTAAAAAATTCCATTGCAAAAATTTTCACTTGAAGAATGTACACACCTAGTACACTCAAACAACTTTGTCATACACTGTAACCCAAGGAACTAACTTCCAAAGCATCAAACCACAAACTTCATTTGAAGAAAGATATGAACACTATCAACACCCTTCAAGATCCACAAGACTTGAAACCACTATGTAGAGAAATGTAGAGCAAGAAAATTTCTACCAGACACCTTTGTAATATATATTTCACACTCTGGTGAACACACCTTCCTTTGCACAACAATCCAACATACCAAATTTTGAATAAAATACCTCTGATCAACATATCCGAACTGCACAAGTAGATCTTCAACCTAAAAGAACTACAAAGCCAAACCAGAACATTACTTTGCAACACTGAACACACTACAAAATACTGTTTTCTTATTTTATTCAATTTTATCAAAAGAACTTGGAAACCAAGCACCGGAAACACATCATCAACATCTTCAGTACTTCCTCATAACCATCAAGCCAACTACAACATAGCAACTCAACCATACATTCATAAAAAAATATTATCAAAGCAACACTAGAGGTTGACACCAGTAGCTTACTAATGACAACATAATGCAACTAATCAAATCATCATTAGAGACAACATGAACTCAATACCAACTGCACATCCTTGCAATAAACTCCTTGACACTAATGAGAACACAAGCCTTTTGACATCAATAATTACCAATCTTCTCATACTTGCAACAAAGGTTTCCTTGGAAGGGCCTGAAGGAGGATGTTCTCTCACACATTTGGGAATACATCATTTGCCAACAAACTAAAGGGTAACAAGAGTTTTCAGTTGGATTACTACAACCTCTTCCCATTCCAAAGAAAAAATTGGAATATATCTCCATGGATTTCATCGCCTAATTACCCAAAGCACAAGGAAAGGACTACATATATGTTGTAGTGGAAAGATTGACCAAGTATGCCCATTTCTTTTCCATCTCCAATAACTACAAAGCTTCACAAGTTGTAGAACTGTTCTTCAAGGAAATTTTCTGGTTGCATGGGTTACCTAAGAACATTTTCAGTGACAAAGATAGTCTTTCCTCAACATTTTTTGGAAGGAGTTGATCTATCTACTAGGCAGAAAACTCACCCCTAGCACAAGTTATCATCCACAGATTGATGGGAAAATTGAAATTGTAAACAAGTGGTTAGAAGGATACTTGAGGAACTATGTCACTAGTTAGTAGATGACCTAGATTAAATGGTTGTATTTGGGAGAATATTGCTATAACATAACTCATCACATGTCCATTGGCATGTATCCATTCAAATATCTCTATGAATATGATGCATTAACCTTTACATAATTAGTCTTCATAGACAGTAGAGTTCTGACAACAAGTGATTTGGTTAATCAAAGTCAAGACATCTTAAGGACTATTAAAGATCATTTGCAAGTTGCCCAAAATCATAAAAAGATGTATGTAGATAGAAATCACTTAGAAAGATCATTTGATGTAGGAGATATGGTGTTTATTAGGTTGCAACCGTATAGATAGACTTCATCAAGAAAGGAGGAGCAGAGAAGCTCAAGCTTAAGTTTTATGGACCATACAAGATAATTCAGAAAAATACAGAAGTTGCTTATGAGGTGGAACTTCCAACACATAGTAAAATCTACAATGTTTTATGTATCATATCTAAAGAAGATTTTTGGATTGAATATATCTCCTACTACTAAGTTCCACCCCTTGATGATGAAGGGAAACTCATCCTTATTTCAAAATTTGTGATTGAAAATAGGGTAAAAAATCTAAGGAGCAAGAATATAACTGAGTATCTTGTTCGTTGAAAGGACTTTCCAATTAAAGATGCTACCTAGGAAGGACCTAGAATCCTAAACCATCCAAATTTACATTGCTTTAGGACAAGAAATTTTGGTAAGGGAAGATTTGTCATGTCCCTTTTTCCAGAAAGATAGTTATAGAGTGGAACCCAAGAATTCTACCACATTCCTCCACAAGAGCTCATCTTAGCCCATGATTTGGGTAATAGAATCTATGGTAAAGGCCCCAAAACATATCCAAATATTGTGGAAAAAGGATCATCTACCAAAAAATACATCATCATTAGACGATCATCAGTTTTTCCTCACTATGCCAAGATAGAGTCAATTATGGGAATCCCTTTGTATTCCTTCGTAGGAGCATGTTTAGGTGTGCGGTTCAAAACACAACACCTATGATGGAACTTGCACATCATATCCAAAACTCAATAAGGGAGATTGGGCAGCGGAAAGGTATCGCTAATAGAAGGTGATTGTGCTAGTCAACTAACACCCACTCCTACAGGGTTGAAGGATAAGACATCACAGGATCATGTGTTAGTAACAATGAAGTTTCAAGAAAATGGAAAGGCAAAGGAAATAATTTGGATGGGTCTATAGGATGGCATGCGTACTCCTAAGGAAACTACATTGGACTTAAGACCGACCTCTTGAAGCATGCTAGGAATTTAAATTTTGGGCTTTGGTACCAATTAACCTCAAGGATGACCTATTCCTCAAAGGATATTGTTAGCATTTAAATGTAGTAAATCAATTCATGTAAGGGAATTAGATTATTATATCATTTTACTGTAAATTTGGGACACTTGTGTTCTATTTCCTTATGTGAATGAAAGCCCATGAGTTGTGTTCATTGGACGAAAACGAGTGTCCACTAGGATCAAAGGATGAAATCCCTTTGGTTCCTAAGGGAATTCTCATTCAGGGATTACATCCGAGCTTCAAAGTTTATATAAAAAGTGGTATTGGTTCTATTTGATATGTGGAAGCAATTTTAAATCATTTCAGATCATCATTTGAATTGTAGTCAATATATTATACATACATTTTGGATTTCACTTCATATTTTGGAGTAATATTTTTTGTGCCTATTAAGGGGTCTATTCATTAGATAGTTTTTTTATGCTTTTATGCAAGATTATAAACATTCTCAGACACTTATCTTATACATCTTCCTACACTATGCTACCTTTTATGCTTATTATGCAAACCTAAACTTGATTTAAAGTATATGGAAATATGGTTATGATGTAATGGTTATGAATTATAATGGATATATGTGCTAGCTATGGTTGTTAGTATTGTGTACTTGTTTTATAAAGAAAATATTTGTATCCAAGGAGATAGAAGAGGTATATTGTAGCTGGCAGCAACTTCGAGGTGTAGCTCGTAGTCAAAGGAGTTTCTAGACAATAGTGCAGGGGAGGTTATAGAATAAGTTGAGTGCAACAATTACAACATGGAGGCACTTAATGAAGATTATTGTGCATAATTATGACATTTAATAAAGATGTTGAAGGAGAAGAACCCTGGTACAGTTAGGAGTCTAACATGACTCATTCAAACATTCCATGTTTCAGTTCTTGTTGCAATAGAGTCATAGTTCTACTTGGACTCTTCTTTATTTTTTAGTTATAGATTGCTTAGTCTTTATCATGCTCTAATATATAGAGAGTGGTGGTTTATGATTTCAGTTTAGAGTCCTTGTTTTAATAAACTCCCCCATTCCTATATTTATGGCTCATTGGTTAAGGCATTGGGAGTTAGTTAATTGTTCAATAGCAAATATAGTTATTAGATATTTTCAGTTGGTTTTTCATACACAAATAATGTTTATTATTCAATCATGATTTCATGAATAAGATATTCCAATAGAATCTTATGTGATATTATGAAGTTGTGCAATGAATGATTTTGAGTTATTATAATTTCCTTAATCTAAGAAGCTAAATTTGAGTTAGATTAGTGGAGACAATCACTTGAGAAAGGTACACTCAAGGTAACTATCCCTCACTTCATTTTTTGTTTAATTACTTTTGTTATAGAAATTATTTTATAAATGCATATTGTGTTAATTAGATTTATTGTGTTACAGTTGTAAATGGATGCATGAACAATTCTTGTTTCACATTTATGCCTTAGTTTGCTTAAGCTTTTTGTACTTCAGAGTGTAGGTTTAGTTAACAGTATCAGTTAGATTCCAAAATTAATTTCTTGATAGTAATTTAGTCATAGTCTTATACTATAGGTACCCGTAGCAATAGTGCCAACATTACTTCCTTTACTGTTATGTAATTTTATGATTTATCAACAAGTATAAACACCTAAGCTAGGATGATTTAGGTAGTCATGAGTCTTTGAAAGTACATATAGTGTCATTACCATCACAAGCTTACTAGCCTTGGTCGATAATTCAATGAAGGTCTTCAAAAGGTTCAAGTGTTCAACTAGGTTTTCCCTTTGAATTGTGTGATTGACACCAAGTTTACTAGATACTAGTAGGGACTCTACATTTTTGGTGACATTGTTGGGGATGGTGCTACTTTCAAAGATTAGTTTTTGTTATTTCAAAGCTTTCCTAGTTTAAATTTTCTTTCAGTATTACGATAATTAGGTTTATTCCTTCAAATAACAAAACATTTCACTAACATTATGTAGGATCCGTTCCTATACAAAGTCATACCTATTGTATGTGATGGAAAAGAGACACTTTGGGAAGATTTCTCCCCTCAAACCCACAAGCTAGAGTAGATGTTGGTGACCACAATGATTAGAGTGATGACATTCCTAATGAAGAGCTTTCCCTTTCACCAAAATCTATTGTAAACATAGAGGGGACCTTCCAAACCATGGTTGATGCAATAGTGGATGATCCACCAAAACATTTTTTAATTTCTAATAACCAACCAACAAAGGTCTATTGTCGTAAAGAATATACCTCCAACATTGTCAATCTTTTGTGGCTTGGTAACTGAGGATCTAGACACATTCTTGTTCAAGTTTGATGCCTTATGTAGGAGCTATGATTACACAATTGATGCTCATAGGCTCAAGCTATTTCCTACTACTTTGAAGGATACTGCCATGAGATGGTTTATGGGACTAGGTAGAGATGTTGTTCTAGATTGGAACACTATAAAAAAAAATACTTGGAAAAATACCAAGACTTATATAGGATTTGATAGGAGAAGAGATGACATTTTCAGAATGAGTCAAAAAGAGGATGAACCATTGGGGGATTATGTAGAAAGGTTCCAATTCTACTTGAAAAAGAACCCAAAAAATAGAATCTCAGAAGAATCTCTGAAGCTCGTGTTTTTAAGAGTAGTCGATGATGATTACATGGATTCCCTTAATATTATTGGGGCATGGGATGTGTCTCAATTACCCATTGAATACATCTATAAGGTTTGTAGAAACTATTCAAGGACCTTTACCAAAAAGACAAGGGGGGATAGAACATCTACCATTGGCAAGACATCTAATGGGGTTTCAAGAGTAGAGTTAAGTAACCTAATATCCAACATGAAAGAAGATATTATAAGTGTATACACCTAAAAATGGTCTAGAGAATATAATTAATTAAATATGAATTATTTGATTAATTAACCTTAAATTCATCTACTATTAAATAAATAGAAATATTTATTTATAGTTCATTCTTCTAAATTCTTCAATTTTAAATTATCCTATCTTAATTAAATAAGCAACTTCAATAGTTGGTATTATTTAATTATCTAATCATGCTTCCTCTTAATTAAATAAAGATATCCTAAATTTTTTATTTAATTATCATATCCCTTTTTATTAAATAAAGAAAATGTCAAAGATTTGTTTCATTTAATTAAATATCTTCTTTTTGTTAAATTTGAATAAATCAATTTATTCAAATAAAGGAAAATTTTCCTCTATTCACTCACCAATAAAATTAGATATGAAGCATATAATTAATTCAACGGGCATTCACAGGAAAGCCTTAGAGACAAACTTGCAGGAAATCCTCTTCAATCTCCTTCCTTTGATTCTTCCTATCATTTGGCCTAATGTTTTCATGGGGAGAAGCCATTCCCATAATTAGCTCAAGGTTCTTCATCTCTCACCATTCAATCCTCCAAATTAAATCCAAGCCTTTGTTGTGCTACCCCGTCACAAATTGTTGTCGTAAATCTATATATACAACCTTTTGAAATAGGAAATGGATCCCCATATTTGTGCAAACTTACTCTGCAGGAATACCAATCAAGCAATTGAACAATTAACATTTAGCAATAACAACATTATCAATAGAAATAGCAATCATAGCATCAGTAGAATCATAATCATGGCCGCATCTTAGTTTTTCTGTAGCTTCTTTTATCGGATTTCATGTCAGCATAGATTATAGTAACTTCCTCTTTAATCTAGAAATCATCATACATGATTAGATTATTTCATTTAAGCAGCATCTCATTCTCTAGATTGGCATTTTAATAGTCATAATGCTTACCAAATTTGAGAGCCCCATGACTTAATAAATATTTAGAGATAGAGAACAATATGGTGCTTTCAATAGATTTGTGCTTTTAAATTAGTTTAATTTCTTTTAAATCTTTGATATAATGTCTTATTAAGAAGTGTTTTTCAATTACTTAATCTACACTTACATTTTGGTGCCCACCGTGGGGCATAACCCCATATTTTAACAATTTTTTCTGAAAAGTGTTCGTACAAGATTCTGGCATGTTCTTTTAGTGTGATCGAAAGATTTTGTAGTGCTTTTGATGAATGTTTTAGTGCTTCTGATTATTTTAGCGCTTCTAAATGTTTTAGCGCTTTCAATGAAAACTTTAGCACTTTGATAGACTGTTTTAGCGCATCCCCCCAAGGGTTCCAACATGATTGAATGTTCCATGATCAATCATGTTTCAGTGCTTCTAACAAATTCTACAATGCTTCTGAAAAATTCTACAACAATTCCAATCATTTTTCTAGTGCTTTTGATTGATTAAATAGTGCTTATGACTTCTGTTATAGCGCTTCTGTAACTTGTTGTCTGGATCCAACACAACCACGGCTAGTAGTTTCATTTTTTCATTTGGACTAAAATGAACCAATCCTAGGGTAGTCATTTGAATTAAAATATATCAATCCTAGGGTGGTCGTCATACATTTTCTATTTTAGTTAAAATTAACATAATGCATTTTGTGAAGCAATATCTTCACATAGAATAGTAAATTATCATTTGGGCTTTAAAACTGAACATTGATTACTGTGATTGTGTGGTGATAAGCCTATGCTCTCCCCTTAACGGGGTGATAAAAATGCTAGACTCATCCTTTAATTTCATGTATTTTATGCTTTATTAAATCCTTTAGAAGGCCTGCCATAGTGGGAAAAAGTACTCACCCTACGAGAATGACTTGAGTGGGAACAAACCAAAGCCAAGTTTTCTAACCCACTATAAAATAAAAGTGGATTTAGGGAAACCCACATTTACCAGAAGTGTGCAAGATAACCATCCCCAAAATATTAGTTCTAAAGATTAGGAGGTCTCCTGAGGGAGTTTATCATTTGTTGCTCCGAACGGAAACCCTATCTACGAACCATAGTGTAGAATCCAACTTGTCAATTTTTGAACATTGTAATACTCAATGGTGCAAAGGGAGGGAAGTATCTTCCCCCAAGAAACTCACCATATAATTACCAAGGACTATTTGCTCAAGGGATCAAGAAATCTAACTTTGAGTATGTGCTTGGAAAAGATAAAAACACGGGCGCCCTCTAGGGGGTGACACAACTGTGTGAGTCAACACAATTTTAAGTTGTGGGTTGTTTGAGTATAATGATGACCTTTTGACCTTAAGAGTGAGTCTTCTTGAACTACATTCTTTGTTAAAAACTTGTGGAAATCGAGAAGTGTCATATTTGATTCTTGAACATACACTTACTGTGTAGATTCTAGGACTTAAAACAACTGTTCTAAAATTGCTTGTTGTGTTTTCAAATCATTAAATCTAGTAAAGATCATCTAGAAAAACAGAAAGAGTTAGACAAAATCAAACTGTGAAATTTATGATTATGGATTGTAAATCCACAACGTTTGTCAAGAAATCCCTCACAACAAAAGTCAAAGAAACAAAGAAGCAACTTAGCTATAAAAAAATGTTAAAAACAAGATGCTTCTTGTATCAGAGTAGAAATTTTTTGTTGGAACATAGAAATTTTATCCATAGGTATCATGACTTTGCTAGGGGATATACTGATGATTTTTCCTTAGAGCCTTTATGTTCACAAGCTTACTTTCAATGAAGAGCTCTTTCACAAAAACATAATCATAGTCTACTTATTCATCATTCTTTCATCTCACAACTAGAAATACAATATTCCAACAGGCCAGATTAATTCTTGCAATAGAGAAAAACTTAGAAACATTAGGCTTGTCATCCAAAATCAGAGAATTACCAGCAAAGATATCCTGTCAAAATACCAAAACTCTAGAAAATTGCACCAAAAAGGCTAATCTCTTCACGGAAAAGAAAAATTAGACAACATAGTGGAGTCCCAAAAGAATGCTTATACACTCTATTTTAGTGCTTCTACATTGTCTTTAAGTGCATCCACAGTTCAAATAAGTGTATTTACAATCTTTTTTAGTGCTTCTGACAAACTCTGTAGCACATCTGCTGACTACAAACCAAAAATTACTAGTGTCAAGAAATCACCAATAGTATAGGGCTTACACAGTCTATTTTAGTGATTTTGTACTATCTTTTAACACATCCACAGTTGAAATAGCATATCTGTAGTCTGTTTTAGTGCTTTTGACAAATTATGTAGTGCGTCTATTGACTGTAACTAAAATTACTAGTTTCAAAATTTACTAGTCTTTTAGCACATCCACAGTTTGTTTTAGTGCTTCTACTCTGTTTGACAACACTTTTACCATAAATTTTAACACATTAGTAGTCTATTTTAATGCTTCTGCCCCTTGTAATAGTTCATCCTCATAACAGAAAAATAGAGAGCTTGTGAAAATATTTGTCAAACTGTTGACATAAAAAAAATTTAAGTTTTTTCCAGACATAAACATTTTTCATAGGCCAGACAGTGTCTTAAAACCTAAAACAAATAGGATCCTACAAGTTAAAGTTATTTTCAAAGTTAAACCTAGATCTTGCAAACTATGAAGTGTCAAATTATTAAACAAACACAAATCTTGGTTATTAGGTTAAGTTTCATCATTAGGATTTTTTTTACATCCTACAATCATGAAATGAAACATAATAATCAAAATTTTAACTTGGTCTCATCAATAGAATACATCATTCTATTTGACTTTGTTAAAATCCATTGACACTCATCCAAACACAATAGATCAAAAGTTTAGTAAGAATAGCAAACACTTGCATGCTAATTTTAACAAGGCTACAAAGACAAAAACTTAGAGAAAATGAAATTGAAACACCAAACGTCATGGTTGAAGAAAACCCTCTTCACAGATTCCAAAAAAATGATCCAAATGAAATAACCCAAGAGGATGTCAACACAACACAACAGGATCCAAATTTCCACAAATTTAGGGAAAAGGTTTTAGAATAGGATATGGAAAAATATCTTCTGATGCTAGCTGAGTTAGGTGCCAAACTTCCAAAAGAATTTGACATCAATGGACTGAAGGAAACACCTAAAACAACTAAAACTAAACCACACAATACACAAAACACAAATCAAGTGGTTGCCTTACCATGTCAAATGCAAAAATTGCAACAATGACTTCAAGATATGCAAAAGGGAACCACAAAGAGGTACTCATTATAGGACATTTATCCTTACCCTTTTCATCTGAGTGTAGACATGATACCATTTCCAAGACATTGTGAATTCCCTAAATATGACAAGTACAATGACAAAACAAATCCAATTGACCATGTAAGGGAATTCAGAACAATGAGTTTAGAGTTTGCACAGGAGGACACTTACCTAATGAGGCAAGTCAAGACAATTTGGTACCCCATAACAGAGAAGCAAACACATCTAGTTCATCAAGTGGTGAAAAGCAACTAAATTTTATATCCAAATGGGTTGAAAAAAAGGATCAGTTATAAGAAACAATTGTTGCTGATCCCACATCATCAAGCAATGAAGCTTAACTGGATTTTCTATCACAGTAATTTAGGAACAAGATTCAATTAAAAGACAAGGGCATGGGAGAATATTCCCTTTGGCAATATTTATGTCTTTCACAATTTTTTCCATCTCCATGAACATATGGACAACCATCAACACTTGGAACAACTTTAAATGATAGATTTTTAAAGGCGGGTACTCTATAAGAATAATTTGAAGACAAGGCCATTCTCAATTGGCTCTATAAAGCTGAGGATGCCTCAACATCAACAAATATCAACATCAAAATAGATTAGTATGGAAAAGGAAAGGCCATCTTAGAAAAAATGGGATATGAAGGACAAGGAACCATAGGCAAGAGGAACAAAGGCTTTGTAGAACCCATTCAACCCTTCACACTTTAGCCTAAAGACAAAATGGGATTAGTCTATACAGGGGAATCAAAAGAAGAAGAAACTCATAAAGTAGTAGAAAGAATCCTTCAAATACGGGATGGTTCTGAGACAGATTCTAATGAATATGAGTGGGACTCTTTATCAGAAACATCATGCGGGGACATAAAAATTGATGTTATAGAAGAGTATGCACCTAAACACGAGGAGGGACAAGGCTTAAGGACTAGACCCCTTGAATTTGGATAAAAAAATATCGATGAATCAAGTGAGGATGAATAGATATCAAGCGAGATAGATGACTTGGAGGAAAGTACTATCATAGACCTTGACATTACGACTGAAAATTTTGACAACATTTCTATTAGAACCTTTACTGCCATTGATCTTACCCAATCTGATGACTTCTTACCATTAATGCATCCTGAACTTATAGACTGGGAACCTATTGAACCTATTAGTATTCCTATCTTTGAGAATTATGATGCTATTATAAATTTTCTTTGTTGTGATGAACTTGACACAAGTGAAAATCATAAATCTCATAACGGTGCTCCAAGTCAGAAAGGTGTCAAATCTTTCAGTTGCAAAATTGAAAACAAGAACAATATATCTAATGGCGAAAACCATTCAATGGCAACATTAGATCTTAAAAAATTAAAAATAAAGAATGTATATGATGGTGAAAACCTCTTTGAGGCACCAAAGGATGGAAGATTTGACACCCTTCCAGAACATTTCCATGAAAGATCATTAGTGCTGGTGGAACCTACACAGTCAATCAATATTGACACAAAAGAAAAGAGAAAAATGCTACATCTGGAAGCATCAAAGAAAAAACAAGAAAAGCCAAAATTCATCAAGGCCTTTGAAGAGTGACATATCAACTTCACTTGGTCATACTTTGATATACCCAATCTAGATCCATATCTTCTAATGCATCATCTATCTTTACCATCCAAAATCAAACCAGTCAAACAAAAACTAAGGAAAATGCATCCCCACATCGCATTGATGGTAAAAGTTGAGCTGAAAAAGTTGTTGCATGCAGGGTTCATCAGATCCACCGATTATGATGAGTGGATTTCAAATATTGTACCTATATCTAAACTAGACAATAGTATCAAAATATGCATAGATTTCAAAGATCTAAATAAGGCATGTCCAAAGGATGATTTTCCTTTACCAAACATTGACATTATTGTCTATTTAACAGTGGGACATGCCATGTTGTCTCTAATGGATGGCTTCTCAGGGTACAACCAAATCAAGATAGCACCTGAAGATTAGGAAAAGACAACATTCACATGTCCATGGGGCACATTCTATTGGAACGTCATGCCTTTTGGGTTGAAAAATGCAGGTGCAACATATCAGCGTGCAATGACCACTATATTCCATGACATGATGCATACTTTTATGGAAGATTATGTCAATGATATATTAGAAAAATTATACACCAGGGAAGGAAATTTGGAAATCCTGGCCAAAATATTTACAAGATTGGAAAAATTCAATGTCAGATTAAATCCAAAGAAGTGTGTGTTTGGGGTTACATCAACAAAGTTCCTTGGATACATAGATTTGGAAAAAGGCATAGAAGTGGATTCGGCTAAAGTCAAAGCAATAATGGAAATGCCACCACCCAAGAATATCAGTTAGATATAGTATCTATAGGGCATGTTACAATCAAGCAAGAAATTTATCTCCCAATTGGCAAATAAAAGTCATCCATTCAATCATCTACTCCACAAGAATGTCTCTTTCAAGTGGGATGAAGGATGTGAAACAAATTTTACTCAAATAAAGCAATATTTGATGTCGCCTCGAATACTCATGCCACCTATAGAAGAGAGACCATTGTTATTATACATAGAAACAACATATATTTCTTTAGGGGCCCTATTAGCACAAGAAGATCTTGAAGGAAGGGAACAAGCTATATACTATATCAGCAGGACTATGAATGGTTATGAAATAAACTATACCTTCATCGAGAAAGCATGTTTGGTGGTGGTATTTGCTACCCAATAGTTGAGACATTACATGTTGACCCACACAGTTAAGCTCATTGCAAAGATTGATTCGTTAAAGTACTTACTCAGCAAGGCTGCTCTAACAAGGAGATTAGCCAGCTGGGTCATGATCTTAAGTGAATTTGATATCCATTATGTGGATAGGAAAGCCATCAAAGGTAAAGTGATTGCCAATCAATTATATGAAGCTCCATTATTTGATGATCATTCAATGAACATTGAGTTTCCTGATGCGAACATTCTAACTATGACAACACAACCATGGAGACTTTATTTTGATGGGTCATACACACAACGCGGGTCTAGTGCAGGCATTATTTTTGTCACACCTCAAGGACATACAATCCAAAGGTCTTATAGACTCATGTTTTCATGCACAAATAATGTAGTTGAGTATGAGGCTTTGATTATTGGCATCAAAGTGGTAGTTGAATGGAATATCAGAGAACTGCAAGTATATGGTGATTCACAGCTAGTCATTTATCAGGTAAATGATGAATATCAGACAAAGGATGAAAAGCTAATGCCATACAAGAAGATGATAGATGAGCTCAAAAATTACTTTATGGAAATAAAGTTTGAATAGATTCCTAGGGCAGAAAATAAAGCTACAAATGTTATGGCTACAATTGCTTCTCTTTTACAATTTCTAGAAAAATAAGGTCATTATGAATTTATGGTAGAACAAGTGTCTACTCCTTCCTATGATAGCCCAAAATCTCAGACCATATGCCATTTAGTTGACATTGAATCCTCCATTTATGGAAAGACCTATGCTTACCTAAAAGATAATATCCTTCCTCCTGATCTTTCCAAAAACTAAAAATGCAACTTTATCCACCAATCCGCACAACATACATTAATTGCTAACATACTTTACCGTCGAGGTCTAGATGGTACTCTTCTTTGGTGTCTTGAACATGATGAGTCTGAGAAAGCTTTACGAGAGCTTCGTGAAGGTATTCGTGGACCTCATTCAAGAAGACCAACCTTAGTAAAGAAACTCCTTTGTTTGGGGTATTACTAGCTGAATATGGAGATGGATTCCTATTATTTTGTTAAAAAGTGCCAGAAATGTCAGATACATGGTAATTTAATCCACATACTGACACAAGAATTGCACCCCTTCACATCAACATGGCCTTTTTGTTAGTGGGGAATGGACCTAGTAGGAAAGATCAAATTGTCTTCATCCAATGGGCATAAATTTATAATCACAACAACATAGTACTTTACAAAATAGATAGAAGTGGTTTGTTTAACAACAATCACAGGAACATAGATCTCATCTTTCATACTGAACTACCTCATCTATAGATATGGAATTCCCCAATCCATAGTAACAGATAATGGGAGACCTTTTAAGAACTAGGATGCCTAGGAATTATATGAGAAGTTTCATATCCAACATCATTTCTCAACACCATACTACCCTCAAGGAAATGACCAAGTGGAGGCCTCAAACTAGACAATTCTAAAAATTCTAAAGAAGACGGTTAACGATGTTGGACGTGATTGGCATGTTTAGTTAAATCCTACTCTTTGGGCATACTGAACTAGTATTAGAACACCCACAGGAGCTACTCCATATGCATTGGTATATGGATCAAAAGCTATACTACCTATTGAGGTTGGAATTCCATCACTTTGTGTATCACTAAAAGGTATCATTCTAGATGAGGATTATAGGGTCTCTAGACTATAAGAGTTGGAACTATTGGATGAATGTTGTTAACAAGCTATGAACCATTTGATAGCATATCAACAGAGGATGTCTAGAAGCTACAATCAAAGGGTAAAGCCTAGAGTCTTTTAGGTTGGAGACTTGGTCCTAAAATAAAACCCTAGAAATCAGCAAGATAGAGAAAAGAAAGGGAAGTTTGAACCTAACTGACTAGGTCCCTTTGTCATCATATCAGTTTATGGATCTGGGGCCTATCAAATGTCTACACCTAAAGGGGATCTATTCGATGAACCTATCAATAGTATCCATCTCAGAAATTTCTACACCTAAATCACCTAGTGCATGGGTCAAGATCTGAAAATGGTCACCTTGATGAAAACCTAACAAACAGGTGTCTTGGTCATGGAAAAATACAAAAATACAAAAAAATTAAAAAGACTGAAAAAGTGCAATAAAAACTAGTGAAAACTTGGAAATAGGTGCTATTTGTGATTTAAACCAGCTTTTCTATCCATTGGATGCATGTTATGGTTGTTACTTCCACCATCATTTTACATCCATTATCATATCATTGTGAGTGGTCATGTCCCACCCTAGCTTGGGGGAAAAATCCTAACCTCATTGGGGGAAATAAGTCTCGAGCTTAACCAAATAGATAAACAATAGGAAGACAAATGTAGAGAAAACAATGATCGAAACACAACCCAACATTGAACATCAATCACCATCAAAAGCACATTGGACATCAGTATCACAAACAAAAAATCCAAAAAAACAAGTCAAAAAGTCAGTCTCAAAAAGTCAAAAATAGAGTCTTTTTCAGTCAAACTACATGGTCTCTGCATGTATAACGTAGGCAAGGATAATCTTTGATCATCCCACAAGGCCCCTAGGATAGGTCTTTAAGTTAGGTTTTTTGGTCAAAAATCTTGAAAATCACAAAAAACATCATAAAATCAAAATGGATGATCTAATCTAAATAATGGTTGAAATACTTTAACCAAAGGTTGGATATGTTGTACTTTGATATTTTTTATCATTTCTTTGGAGCAACTTGATGATGTATTGAACTAGAGAAGCTAGGAAGGAGAATGATATTTTCTTTGTCTGTTGTCTATGAGTTAATCATTATCATTATGTGAATTGTCGCGAGACGTTCTCTACAAAGTATCATTGATGACATTCAAAATTCACATAGGAAAGTGATTGATTCTTGTTTGTTTACACAAGAAATGCCCAGGTCATCTCATTTTAATTATACCTAGATGCTTGTGTTCACTTGTAATATCAAAAATCATGGAAGTAGTACTCAAGTCATCATGGTCTATATTATACCATTGATGCTTGTACTCACTTTCAACATTTTAAAGCTCTATGATGATACAAAGCAAAATAAATGGACTATTAAGATGCCAATGTTTGAATATAGATTTGCATGGTAAAATAGATTACATTCATGATAGTCTTACATTTGCAAAGTGTTTGTTACAAAAGATGGTAACCAATTCCAAAACGATTATATCTTATTCATAATTGATTGAGTATACATGACATTAACAAAATCATCATAATTATAATGTAGTTACATCATCATTTTCATTGCATACACACAAAAAGAATTTATTTTATCATTTCATCATTCATACATTTAAATCAAATAATTTGCATTAATCACATCATATCTCTCATATCACACATAATAGAATTGCATAAAAAATTCTCAAAAAAATAAAAATAAAATAAAATACAAATTTCTATATTTGCATTTCATTAATCCAATAATCATATCACATATCATAGTTCATTCAACATATCATATATCATATATTCAAAATCCCATTATATCCATCATTTTATCATACATCCACTTATTACATTGTATAGTTGCATTTATCATAGGAATAAAAGTGCACACATCCCATCTACATCGTACATCATATATCATTTAAAACATCATATCCATATGTCATTGCATATAGCAAAATTATCAATGTAATTTAGAATTACACATCATCATGCATCATCCATACATACATCATACATCCATACATCATCATTATACACATCATAGATACAACATCATAAATCATAGCATATCATCATGATTATAAAACTGCATCCATAACATCATAATATAAATATCATCACATGGCATATAGAAAATACGAAATAAATGCATCCATCATAGAATCATATACAACACATGATAGATTGATAAAGTCCACTACATATCATATAGATCTCAAAATCATAATGTCAAGTATAAAATGATGTCTGAAATGAAAAGAGATATATCCTCGAAAATGGTTGTAATCAAAGTGTACATCACATCTCAAAATATAATCGAGAGTACAATCATGAAACTAGGTACTACTAGCTCCAGATGGTGTAGGAATCTCAGGACTAGTCCCTCCACCACCATATGTACTGGGATCTCTTGGGTCTCTCCAAAGAGGTTGTGTCACACCCACACTAATAGTCCTAGTATGAGTCTTTCTAAATCGGGACTTTGCATAACTCACTCTTTGCTCTGAAGGCACATGATCATAGTATTTACCCCTATAGTACTCCACCTCTTGACAAACACAAATAGCATCTCACATGTAATCTGCTATAGTTGTACCATCAGCCAATCTCTACAATCTCTCAGTTGTGGCTTGAGCACCCTTTGCAGTAAATCTAGCAGCATCCATCTCGGCTTTCAATGATGCAATTTGAGCCTGAGCTTTCCATGTAGTCTACCTAGTGACATCCCTCTCAACTATCAAGGTTGTAATCTATACTTGAGCCGCATCCAACTAAGCCTGTACCTATGTTAGGACCTATGTGTGAGCTTGGCTCTGAGCCTACATCTGTGTTTGAGTTTGTAGCAACAAACCTTGGGCCTGAGTTAGTTGACCTTGTAAGGACTGAACTTGTACCTGTAGACTCGCTATCTGGGTCTGCTGCTACTGCACATGCTGCTTTGAAGGGGCCACCAATTTTTTCCTCTTACGAGGCATCATATACTCCTCTAAGGATGCACCTGATCTACTGGCTACATTTGGTCCACTACCTCCATACCCCTCATCATCACTACCCTCGACATCCTCCACCTCCTCATCACCACTACCCTCAACATCCACCGCCACCTCCTCATCACCAACCTCCTCATCAGGAATGGTAATATGGGGGAATGGATGCAACACCAAATACTCTGCATAATTGGCTGCCACTGGTGGCTTGAAAATATTTGGATGGATCTCCCAAATAAGAGGCTGTAAAGCCTAGAACTCTTGCACTGCCGCATCATAAGACAAACAAGGCCTACAATCTGTAGATTCTAACTGTCGACGAGCATAGTGTTGAACACCCTGGGGAATGCCTTGAATAATGCCATACTGACAAAGCACTCATCTCAACATAAATCTCTCCAAAACCCACCATGTCTGACCAATCAGAATAAATGAATGACAAAAAAATGGCAATTGAATATCATCATCATCCTAGAGCTCACAATCTAAATAGGGACACCATGTCACAATCTCCATATCATCCAATACTGTGCACCAATGATCCAACTTTCCTAGTCTATGCTAAGTAAGATGATCTGTATATCTATGCACATATGGCCACTTGGCGAGATGCTTCCTAACTGTCACTGGCCGTGTGATAGCAATATGCTCCCACACGCACACCTAAAGTAAAGTGACTTCGGCTGATAAACTACGACCTCCAAGGTAGACCAATGAATGCAAATCATGATACAAATGGGAAAGCATGCACATGCCCCAAGCATATCTCATCCTGTGCACTATCATGCTTTCCAACACATGGAGCCAATCAACAACAAATCCCTTTGACCTGTGATCAAGACAAAGGAATCCTCCAATGAAGCTAGCAAGAACTATTGGCAAAGTGGCATAAGCATATACCATCTCACGCCATGAAATCTAATATCCAACAATATGATCATCTTGAAACACTCTCCAAAGAGCATCAGTCCCATCCTACTCTGATGAATCAGAGACAACAATATCCTTGATAACTGGTATTTGCAGAATCCGCTAGACATCCTCAGGGGTGACTGTAATCTTGCCGGTAGCTAGGTGGAAGGTATTATGCTCGCTATGCTACCTGTTCACTAAAGCTATTAGGAGACCTCGATTAATCCTAGTTTGGGGCATATCTAATAAGGAAGACAATCCACACTGTGTAATAATAGTTGTCTCAGGCTCGACCAACTGTGGTATCAGATCAAATGTCTGAGGAAACCGCTCTCTAATCTAGAGGTTCGTCAAATCCTCCTATCATCATGAAATGATCAATGTTAGAATTCCTTGTCAAATCATCAAACATCAATTATTCTATTAAACCTAATCAGCTCTTGGTGAGACTTTTGATTAAATCTTGTAAGCGAACAATCATTGAACCTCACCTATCATGAGGTCAATACGTCAAATCAACCTCGCCTATCATGAGGTTGGACATCATATACATGATTAAGATCATCAATCATATCAAACCAACTGCTGACACGATTGAAATTGACAAAATCAAGGACAAATTTGACAAACTTTATCAATCTGATTTAGAAGTGTGAAAACATAGTTTCAAAGTGCTAAATCATCAAAAGTGCCATTTCATCAGGCATATGCACCATTTCATATTGTCAAAACACCACTTCATCATAAGTGCTATTATATCAAGGCAGAGTGCTAAATTACAGGGAAAAATTGCTAAACTAATGGAAGCGCTAAAACATAAGGTAAAAGTGCTAAAATTCCTATCCTAGGTGCTAGAACATCAAAGATGTTAAAACATCATACCTAAGCGCTAAAATAGATTACCAAAGCGCTACATTGGCATGCAAAAGCGCTAAAAGAAACGTAAATTTTAAAATCTAGAAAAAACATGAAAAATGAGAAATGCACGTCAAACGAGAGGGTCCATGGGTAAGTACCAGAGGTCCATAGATGGTTGGGCGGTTGTGTCGTCTCACACACTTGAACCGGTGGGTGTGGTAAGGAATCAACATCTTGCTCCAAATTGCACAATTTTCTCTCTCTCACAAATTTTCAAAAACTCAATTGCACAAATGAGTTTGAAAATGACCTTTTTGACCTTTTATAGGTTATTTAAGATAGGATTTTTGTGGGGTTAATTAAATTTTTTTTCAAGGGAGATTGATTTAAACTCATCATAGGGGAAATTTCTACAATATTTATTCGGAGACAAATTATTTCAACATTGAATCTTCATCGAATCATCATAGAATCATAAAAAAATCATAAAAATTTGAAAAAATTCTGAAAAATTCATAAAAATTAAAAATTCATCAATTTATCTCCCAAGGGGGCATATATTCATCATCATCTAAAAATCAACGTCTGGGGCATACTGAAATCTTTTTGTCGATACTAGCAGCAACAACAAAATTTTGTTTGAAGCAATGCATAAACACATCAATTCAAAGAGGGGAAAAATGTATACACCTAAAAATGGTTTGGAGAATATAATTAATTAAATAGGAATTATTTGATTAATTAACCTTAAATTCATCTACTATTAAATAAATAGAAATATTTATTTATATTTCATTCTTCTAAATTCTTCAATTTTAAATTATCCTATCTTAATTAAATAAGCAACTTCAATAGTTGGTATTATTTAATTATCTAATCATGCTTCCTCTTAATTAAATAAAGATATCCTAAAGTTTTTATTTAATTATCATATCCCTTTTTATTAAATAAAGCAAATGTCAGAGATTTGTTTCATTTAATTAAATATCTTCTTTTTGTTAAATTTGAATAAATCAATTTATTCAAATAAAGGAAAATTTTCCTCTATTCACTCACCAATAAAATTAGATATGAAACATCTAATTAATTCAACTGGCATTCATGGGAAAGCCTTGCAGACAAACTTGTAGGCAATCCTCTTCAATCTCATTCCTTTGATTCTTCCTATCATCTGGCCTAATGTTTTCATGGGGAGAAACCATTCCCATAATCAGATCAAGGTTCTACATCTCTCACCATTAAATCCTCCAGATTAAATCCAAGCCTTTGTTGTGCTGGGCCATCACAAATTGCTGCTGTAAATCTATATATACAACCTTCTAAAATAGGAAATGGATCCCCATCTTTGTGCAAACTTACTTTGTAGGAACAAAAATCAAGCAATTGAGCAATTAAGCATTTAGCAATAGAAATCATAGCATCAGTAGAATCATAATCATGGCTAAATTTTAGTTTTACTGTAGCTTCTTTTATCGGATTTCATGTCAGCATAGATTATGGTAGCTTCCTTTTTAATCTGGAAATCATCATACAAGATTAGATTATTGCATTTAAGCAACATCTCATTCTCTAGATTGGCATTTTAATAGTCATAATGCTTACCAAATCTGAGAGCCTCATGACTTAATTAATCTTTAGAGATAGAGAACAATATGACGCTTTCAGTAGATTTGTGATTTTAAATTAGTTTAATTGCTTTTAAATCTTTGATATAATTTCTTATTAAGAAGTATTTTTCAATTACTTATTCCACACTTATAATAAGTACTTATTGATGCTAAAAATAACACAACAGATGTTAAGCATAAAATTTCTATCCTACTTCTCCTGAGAAAGATAACTAATATTAAATCAACTATCTTCCAATGGTTAATATGACCATAATGTTCAATCACTCAATGGTTAATATGATCGTAATGTTCAAGGGGCCTTTACTGGTAAACAGGATAACAAACTGACCATTTTAGAATACTCTAATAGGGGGTTTTAAGTAAATAGAAAAAGATAGATCATTGGTGTTTAGAACAAAAACATGATTAAGCATTCTCCCAAATTCAGACATGCAACTTCTGTAACAAGCATTTTTAGTAAAGGCTAAACAAATAAATGGAATAACTCACGAATAATCATGCAATTACACCTATTCATAGTGTTGATTTAATAAACATACTTGCATTTAACTTTTTTAGAATCAATTCAATAACAAACATTATCAACTTGCCACAAAAACTTTGTAGATCAACAAATAATAAGAAAACAACACCCATAGATAATGTAACAGATGGTTTTGAATTAAGTAGCTTCTATTTATTTTCACCAATTAAGAAACATTTGCGCACAACAATATCCATTTGCATACAAAAAAACATTGTCTATTAACATTATCATTAAACTAAGAAACTTATAAAATTTAACTATTTACATCAAACTATAAAAATGTCTAACATTTTGCATAAGAGCTATGAAAATAAAGTATCTAACTTAGGTAGAAAATATGACTTCAATTTGTTGAACTTTACAATGAGGATAATTTCTAAACTTATAGAAAGAATTAAAACACTATCTCCTCCTTTCAAAAATCATGATCCATAACATGGGCCCCCAAATCCACAAAAAAGGGGATGTATCAGTTCAACTATAGTCTTCACTTTGTAAAAAAAAGCTAATGTGAAGAGTGGAACCTCCTTCCTATGTTGTCAAAATTGATCTAGAGTTAACTATTTGTCAAAAATTGATCTAGAGTTTGACTTCTATTGACCAAATTCTTTTTCAAAAAAATAAAATATTCCTTCATTTCTTAGCCACTATAACCTATTTGAAATACTCTTCAATGTTGCTGAAAATTGGCTCCAAGGTCTCTTCCTTAGGTCCATCAACCCATTCAACTTTAAACATTGACCTTTCAAATTCCTTAGTAGTAACATACATATCTTGTAGCCGACTAACATCCTTCATAGCATCTCGTATATTGAACTTGATTTCCATTAATCTATCCAGAAGAGTCCCTTCATTATTATCTCCTTATTTTATTAACCCCTCCAAGAGGCTATTCCATTGATCTTTTATTTCTTGTAGGGAAGCCAATCCAGACCCTGATGTAACCTCCTTATTGATAATTTCAGCAACAATTCCTTTAAGGACATCCACTTGATCAGATATATCGTGTTGAGCTTGGAGCAAGATCCTTCTATGTTCCATGAGAATCTCTGATTTGAAGATTATTATGTTCATACACTTTTCAATATAACTAAAATATTGATCCTCCAAAATACCATACTCAATTATGTCTCCCCTGGGTAGCTTGTTTAGGATCCTCAACTTTCGCATATATTCTCCATATTTATCTTCCTCTTTCCATAGTTTCTAAGCATATTCTTTTAGACTCTTGACCAACTCTTGTACCTCGATATAACACTTATGACCCACTATGAAGAGATCCTCTATCTCCGTCTTGAGAGTACCAACCCATTTATCTATCATCTAAGCTTTCCTTTTCATCTCACTCAACTCATCAACTTTCTTACGACTCATTAATATTGGTATGTCTATTAATGTTGGTTGTTTAGAAGTGGATGTGGTTAGTTCCTTTACAAATATTTTCGTATGCCCTACCTGAGCTTTGAGCTCATCCTTGGCTTGTTTGTCCTTAATCATTCTTGACTTTGTTGAAGTAGCTATAGTATTAATTAGGTTCATTTGATGAGTCCTCGTTTGCTTGCCCAAATTGATAGTGCTGATTTGATAATCTGAGGCTTGTAAATCCCTATCATCCTTATCAACTATGGGAGTTGCAATATCTGCCAACATGTTTCTATCATCGGTAAGCTTCATGGAATGAATGGATCTAGGCTTCTTCCTGGGTTTTACTTTATCCACTTCTTTTACCATATCATCACAGTTCATTGGTTGAGCTTGAACTTGCTGCCTTTTTTCTAGATTTAACTTTAACCATGTAGGAGCACTTGGAGCAATTGGCGGAGGTGTCATTTGTTGATAATCTCGAGAATTTGTTACCAATGTTTTTTCTCATACTTTTATGTCTCCATTCTCCCTTTTTCTTTCAATGCTTCCTCCTTTTCTTTCAACAAACTTTCTTGTTCAATCTTCTCATTTTGAGCCTTTATCTCTTCCATCTTCTTTATCTCAAACACCTTTTGTAGAGCCTCTTCTTCATCCCTTTGTTTCTATTCAAGCTCCTTCATCTGAGCTTCTTCTTCTTTCTTTTTCTCTTCTTCTTCATGAGCTATCTCCTCAACAACTTTCCTTTGGGTGCTTTCTAATATCTCTTTCTACTCTTCCTTTGTTAGGACATCATTCATTTCAGCTTCATTCCAAAGGCTTCCTTCTTTAAACCCATTGTCCTCTACTCTAGTCTCTTCCTCAAAATACTATTCATCTTCCCCTTTCTCTTCCTCGTGGGATGGAGTTTCCTCAGAGTCTGAAAGGGTAGGTGATTCCATTACGTCTATCATTGGGGCCCGTTCTCTACTTACTGTGGTTTTTGTAGGTGAAAGAACATCAGATGAACCTTCTTCAACCATTGTTGTGACCAATGATGGCACAGTAGTAGTACCTTCTTGAGTGGGTTCCATGGTTGGGTAGACTCTAAAGATCGGTTGAACTCCCAACCCTACCACTACTTTAGTAGAAGTAGCCCCATATGTAGTAGCAACCTTCTAGAAAGCCTTTGTGATCTTTTAAATTGTTGGGGTAGACTCCTTCACTTGTGTTGTACCCTTTTTCAATCTTTTGTACTGCATTGTTTCAACTGAAGAAGTGGGCTCACTACTTGAATCATTCTTCTTTCTAGAGGCCTTAACGCTTGGCTAATTGATACAAAGGTCAATGCAATTTAGGCTCCTATAAAAGAATACTTGTGAGATTTTATTTATATTTGTCTCTTCTTTCTCCATCCAATTTATGGGATCCAAATCCTTAGTATCCACTTGATCATCTTCATACTGGGGATCAAGAACAATTCCATCATCGGAAATAGCCTATGACATATCTTCTTTGACCCCAAAGTATTTCATTTGTGGAATGGTTAATCTCTTGAATCTTTTCTTTCTTACTTCAAACTCATCCTGCTAGTATAGAAATCCTCAAGAAGTGGCTCATGAAAGGGAAATAATGAAGCATACAAACCATTCATTTTTCCCTTTGGATCAAAATTCTTTCTTGATACATGAAATTTTAAATTTAAAGACTAAAATTATTTTGTAGCTAACTTAGCTACTACGATCGAAGATTAGGAATAAAATATCAATTGAACAGGGAATGTGTGGCAACCAACATTGTGTTTATCTGAAAACTTTGCATTTACTTCAACTACTTGATGAGAAAAATCCATTAAAATCTACCTGTCACTACAACACCCTGGTCATTTGAAAGGATGATTGTCAAATCCAAATAGTCTAATATAATTGGATTTGGGGTGTTGGATAAACCGACTTCCCCACTCTTCAATGAGCTCCATGGCTTCCCTTGATAATCTGAAGCTAAAATCTCTTGTGAGTTGGTTGATGACTACATATAAAAATGCATCATTCACCCTTTTAAAACTCCTTTCGAATGCCTTAAGCTCTAGCTGATCATTATGCTCCCATACCTTTCTCTGTTGTGGACCTTCTTCAAGTAATCTGACAATAGTCAACCCCATAAACCTTCCCATTCATGCAACACAATAGATTACATAGGAAGACATGTAAAATGTCTTGGTTTCCTTTACTTTGATCATCTGATTATGAATATTGTTAGAGATGGACTGCCCCTAGTCCAAATGTTGTTGTCCATCTAGAATCATTTGGATAAATGGGAAAATATAATTCTCAAATGCATGGGAATCCTCCTTCCCAAATGCGCTAGTGAGTAATGTGATGATATCCCCTATATCTTCAGATAAATTTGATCTTTTAGGCTTAGGTGGTATTTTCTTTACTGATTTCTTTTCTATTTTGAGCCACCTCTTGTTTATATATCTCTTATTTCCTTCTTCATCTTCTTTCCATCATGCTAATGCATCAACTTCAGACATGATTTTGAGGTTGGGTTGAGGAGGAGGATCAAAAACCAATCTTAATTATTCTTGGGGTTAAGTCTATGATTTCATTTCTTCACGAATCAATGCACTTTCTCAGTGTTGGATTATAAGCTTGTGCAACAACTAGTATGAACTCCGGGCATTGTAAAGCTATAGGAAATGTAGCCACATGTGCCAATCTAGAATCTACAATATTTTTGGCCCTTGGGGTAACATCTTCTGAAAAGGTATCATCATGAAATTATTTTAAGTCAATATGGCCAACCAAGGTATCAATGATTTTCTTGACCTCAGACCCAAATTTTGATGGTACTAGATTCCCTTGAAATTTATACTTCATAGTGATGGGAATCTACTTTGGTTTTAGTTTCTTGGTCTTTGTTTCCTTTGGTACCTCTTCAATAGTAACTTCTTCCTTCAAACCATACATTTGTCAATACTTGCAACAATGACATTCATGAGATAAAGAGAATAAACGTGAAGAGGAAACTATCATAAACATAGATATTAATTCCCCATTCATTCAAGAGAATTCCTGTTTATAAGTTAGCTCTATATTTTCAGGCCTTGAGTTTAGGGTAGAACCATGAAATTGATCATTTTAAGCTTAACACTAAACCTTGTCAAAATTTAGGATAGGGGAATACTTTGAACATGATCTTAATATAACATCCCTACCATATTATTACACATTGGAATTGAGCTTCAAATGAGCACTTATACTTCATAAAAAGGCATGTCGAAAGTCATGATCGGGTTGAAACTCAACATTGGTGCTCTACAAAATGAGACTAGTTCGAGCTCACATTAAGTATTGATCCTAACGAGTGGCCAAAAGTCAAAATCGAGATAAAAGTTTGAACTGGAAGATGAGAATGGGTCGAGGGTCTAGGTTAGCTCTGAGATCCAATCCTGAAAGTAATGTGGGAATCATAATCGGGTTGTCACTTGAAACTATACCTTTTGAAACATGAGTGGTTATGAGTCTCGCTCTGAATTCTGATCCCAACAAGGTGTTGGAATTTGGAATCAGAATGGCACCCAGTATCAAAACTCAATACTATATCAAGAGTTTGGTTCACTGCTGATGTTCGATCTCGAAAGAAATGCAAGGATCATAATCAAGATAAGAGTGGGCACCATGATAAACACTTCGAACCTAAACAAGTTTTGGTTTTGAAATTTGATTTTGATCAAAGGTTAGAAATCATAGTTAGAACATTGTTAGTATTATGGCTATGCAACGATGCAAAAACTAAGGTTCGATTCTGAATCTGAACCTACAATGAATGTAGAGATTGGGATCAAAAAAATTCCAAACATTAGGGAAACTTAACTAATTTTTTAACACTTTTAAACAACCTTTTAGGATCAAGTTTGGGAAAATTTCAAAAATCCCTAATAAACATTCATTTAAAACATAACCACATTTCCCTCAATCTTAGAGATCGAACGTGGACAAGTGTAGGGTTTTGGCTTAAATTTGTAATGGTAAAAAATTTAAAGTTTTTCAAAATTTGAAACATAGTCAACCCAAAATGGTATGAAAACCCTAGCTGGGCTAGGGCATGACAGGAACAAGAAAACCTATGAAACAAGAAGCAAAAATCAACAAAAAAAAACAAAGAAAACCCAAAAGAAAAGGGATGCCAATGAACTTGAAGGTTTGAGAAAAACAAAGAACAAATGAAACAAAAATTCAAAAGAAAGAAACAAAAGAAATGATGAACCAATGAGAAAAACACACAAGCAAACACAGGAAAGTGAGAAAAAAAAGAACACCTACCTTGAGAATCATGATGGAAAATCTAACAATCTCTAGCAAGAAATCCTCACACTTGAAATTCCTCAACCCCACACTCTGCTTTAGCTCCCTCGTCGAAAATGAAAAGAAACAATGAGTGAAAACTAAGATGCAATGAGATTATAAACTTGTTCGTACATGTGAACTAATTACCATTAATGCATGGTAGTTCAAGAATTGAGGTCAAGAAAACACTTGGAAGAAGACCAACATGAAACACAAAAGGCAAGCAAAAATTGGGATCGGGAAGGAACTTGGCACTGGAACCTTACAAGTCCAAAATTTTGAGAAATTTTCAAAATCCGAACCCAACAGACAAGAAGTAGGACAAATGCAAGAATCAAGATTAGGATGGAACCTAGAACAATAACCTATGAAGGGTTCTTGGTTCTGGTTCTAATTCAATACCTGATTCTGAAACACAAGGAAAACAAAGAGTCAACAATTAGGATCAGGATGAAAACTAGAACTAGAACCTGCAAAGGTTCTTGGTTTTCATTTCATTATGAAACCCAATTCCAAAACACCAAAATGAACACAAGGAAAAATGCAGGGAGTGAGATCGGACTGGAAATGGGAACTCGCACTTTGGAAAGTGCAAGGTGACAGTTTTGATCTGAAACCCAACTCCAACAAAACACAGGGATCAGAATTAGGGAGAAACCAGGACTTGAACATACTCAAGGTGTTAAGTGCTAGTGTTAGTCTGAAACTCGAACCTAAAATAACAAAAAAAAATGATGCAATGAAAGAAAAGGACAACTTCCAAAGCCAAAAAAAAATTCCAAAGGAAAAAACAACAAAAGGGGGACCCATTTTGACCAAAAAGAATGGGGTGGTTATGTAGGGCATAACAATTGGCAACTCAACTAGGAAAATGGTTTTCCCATTTTCAAGATACTAAAGAATTCAGTCACCCAAAACCTCTGGTTTATGAATATTTTAACTTGAGCATGATTGTCTACAACAAGAGTGAGTTGAAATCTCAAATTGTGCATGCTTATAAAAACTTTGAATTTGAGTGTGTGTGTTCATGGTACATTTTCCCCCTTAAATATTTTAAATTTTCCCAAAAAGACTATATTCCCATTCAAACTACATGAGGGGCTCATTGTAGTTATCGTGCAATGATATCCTGGGCATTGCTCTACTCCCAGTTAGGCGTACATAGCCCCGACCAAGATACCTCTAGTTCTCTCGAAGCATTGCTCTACTACCAGCTAGATGTCTATAGCCCTGAAAGAGATACTTGAATCACCCTTATAATATTGAGTTTTCTTTCATAGTTTCTTCTTTTCTCCTTTGTTTAGGTAATGTATTTTCTTGAAGCAGTACATTTTCTTATCTTTTTCCTCAATACTTAGACATTATAATCTAAAAAATAGGTTGAGAACTACAGTGGACCTCATGACAACATTAGGACCCATATTTTTCACCTGAATCAAGAATACAACCATCCAAAGATAGTTAGAATCTCAAGGAGATAAATAATTATACTTAATGAGTGACATATTCAGTTGTAGTTTACAAGATCACTTAGAATATACCTGTTTGTTTTAACCTTTCAAACTATCATTAAGACAAACATAAAACATAAGTTTCAAAATGAAAAAAAATAGCAGATAACCTAAAAATACCTAAATCAATTTCTCTGCCATAGTATCCTTAGTATGCTTTAAAAAACTACCCACTATCCAAGAATGACAAAAATGAAATACCCCCAAAAATAGAAAGAAGACAACAAAATAAAACAAACTAACAAACAAACAAACAAAATAGGAAAACAAAGAAGACCAAATAAAACAAGAGAAAATAAACTACATATATACAAAGGATGAATGATCAGGCCTTCATGGGCCAAAGTAGTGCTTGAGAAACTATCCATTAACTAGAAATGAAGCAGGTTCTCCTATTAGGGTGCTTAGTTGGAAAGCATTCTCACCCAAGATCTCAACAATTTGGTATGGTCCTAACCACAATCTATCAAATTTCTGGTGATTTCCCTTTCTCTCTCTGGCCTTATCCCATAGTAGCACAATGTCTGATATCCTAAAAGCCTTGATTTTGGCTCTCTTGTCAAACCAACATTTTATTATATCCTCATGTTTGGAAAATTGCTGCAAACTAGCATCCCTTTGCTCTTCTAGATTCAACAAATTAGTTAACCTAACCTCTATCATATCATCATTGGAATAGAACTCTTACATAAACTATAAAAAAAGTATCTGGAGATTGATAGGAAAGACAAGGTCCTAGCCATAAACTAATTTGTATGGTGAGTTTCCTAGGGAAACTTTGATTCTGGTCCTATTCACCCATAAGGTGAAATTTAGTTGTGTGTTCCAATCCCTAGGATTACTTTCTAATAACTTTTTAATTAATTCCAACAAATTCTTAGTGGTAGACTTAGCTATCCCATTTCCTTGTAGATAATAATTGGAAGAATACTTCAACACAATCTTGTATTCAAATTACCATTAAATGAATTGCGCAGAAGAAAAGGTTGGGCCATTATCACATACCAGAGCAAATGGCACCCCAAACCTAGTGATGATATGAAATCATTAAGGAATTTGATAACCACATTGGTGGTGAAGTTTTTATAAGATTGACCCTTGGTCCACCATGCGCAATAATCCATTGTAATCAAGATGAATCTATGACCTGTAGAAGAATTCGAGTTAATTACTCTGACAAAATCCAATGCCCATTGGGAAAATGACCTTACCTCATATACAAGTTGTAGGGGAATTGTCAGGTTAGGCTCTCTGGATGTTGATGTTTGACACATATGGCATTTCCTTGCATGTTGATGAGCATCACAAAGCACATGAGTCGAATAGTATCCTGACCTAAAAATATGATGTGCCATTGCACCTGCTAAATGGTGCATGATACCATGTTTACCATGAAATTCAACAATGGTTTGCTTCACCTATTGTTGATCTAGACAATGCAAATACACACCCTTAAATTTATTTTTGTACAAGGCTCCTCCTTTAATCATATAGTGAGCACTCTTCAGTCTTAGTTCCCTTCTCTATGTTGTGTTCATCCCATCAGGACACTTGTTATTCAGTAAGAGGAAAATCATATCAGCATACCACAAATCTCTAGTGAATGACTACACTGTATATTATTGATAGGTGATCTTGGAATCAACATCAGCCATTGCTTTGGACAATCCCTATCCTCAAATTAATTTCATGGGATGAATTTCAAGATTGAAATCCTATAGAATCATCATTCACTTTCCCCATCTCTCCCCAGCTCACTTTGCGTAAGAAGTTACTTCACTGATGGGTCGAGAACAATGGTTGTGATTTGGCTGCATAGGATGTAGTGGTGGAATTTATTAACAACCCTCACCAATGCAAACGACTACTTCTCCAATGGTGGATATATAGTCTCAACATTTTTGAATGGGAAACTCATGAAAGCTATTGGTCATTTGTTCCCTTCACCTTTCTGCTATGTCAAAATAATAGCACATGAGTGGTCAAATGCAAAAGAATAAATATAGAAAGGCTATAAATAGTTAGAGTTGGTTAACAAAGGAACTTCTGAGATGGATTGCTTGATTTTTGAAAAGGAAGCCTTCACCTAATTACTGCATTCAATCTTCACATCTTTCTTCATCTTCCCATTGAGGGTTTTGACAATTTTTGAAAACCCAGTAATAAACTTCCTCACAAAGTTTATCTTTCTGAAGAAAGACCTCATCTCTTTCTTGTTGCCCAACATGGGTAATTTCAAGGTAGAATCCACCCTGTTAGGATCAACTGAAATGTCCTTTTCTAAAATTATGTGGCCTAGCAACTTTCCCTCTAAAACCCTACATACACATTTCTATGGATTCAAGGAAACACCATACTTTATACACTTTTCCAAAAACCTTTGATAAATCAACAACATGGTCCTCCCTATTCTTGGAAAATATGGTCAAATCATCCATGTAAATAATGATACATTTACCTACTAGATCCTTAAAAGACACATCCATCACATGTTGAAAAGTGGCTCCAACGTTGATGAGACTGAACGACATCCTTTGGTAGGAAAATGTTCCCCAATTTGTCGTGAAAGTGGTCTTCATTCTATCCTCATGATTGACCAACACTTGGTTATATCTTGAATGACCATCTAGGAATGAAATCATCTGTGAGTCCTTAACTATTTGAAGCACTTCATCGAGGGAAGGGAGTGGGTAATTATCTTTCTCTGAAGCTTTGTTCAAGTTGCTGAAATTGACAAATAGTCTAATTTCTTTGTTCTTTTTGTGCACAGGAACCAAATTTTCCACCAAAGTCAAATGCCTCACAAGAAAAATAATTCTGGTTAATAATAATTTTTGCATCTCTTTAAGGATCAATGGTTCAATCAAAGCATTAACTGGACATTTCTTCTAACGAAATGGCTTTTCTTGAGGCTTTAGAGGGGTGGGATGAGTTATCACCGAAGTGTCGAATGTTTTTAAGTCCTCATATCCCCATACAATTTTTGTGATGTATTTCTTCAGTACCTTCAAAATCTTGTCACAAATGTCCTTTGGACAAGCCTTCCCAATAAAGATATTCCTTTCTAGGCTAGAATCTACCAGATTATACGTTTCATATTTCCCCCCATCAACATCTATAAGTAGTTTCTCATGTTCTCGAGGATCAGAGTCAAAGATCATCTTTGTTGCTACCATTACCTTGGGGATGCTATTAGTTTTCAAATTAATTATTCCTTTTATGTCAAAAATATTGTGGCTCCCAGTCTCCTTGATCTCTATCAGAATCATCAATAATTTGTCCTTCGAAAACATCAAAACTTTCCAAAAAGGCAAGGATGTGTTGATCATCATCAAAAAATTGGAAGTTCTGAACATTATTAAGAATGGATGGAATTGACACTAATTCCACATTAAACCTCCTTAACTTGGAATCTTACATAGGTTCCAGTGTACTAGTTGCTACAGCCAAAGCATCTACAATCTGATTATCTTCTCTAGGAATCAACTTAATGTCAAAAGCATTAAAATATTCAATCAGGTTCCAATGCCTTGTACTTTGCAACATTGTTAGTATACCTAAACTATAACCTATAGGAAGAAAAATAATTTTTCCCTTTCAGGCTAGTTATTTCTACTCTAGCTCCACTCCCCGATTTGAATTTAGAACCATCAAAATTGAGGGTCCACAATTGGTCTTGAGGTGCAACCTCTTTCTTCAAGTCAACTTTAGGTTGTTGTCTAAGAGGACTAAAAGGTAAATCTATGTCACAACCCTCTTCTTTATACCTAACTAATTCCAATTTGAAAATATTCCTTTTGATAATATGAATAGCTAAAAATTCATTGACGATCAATAATTATTCAATTATCTTAACAAATATAATTATATAAAAAGGAAGTTGTAAATAAAATAAATAAATATTATTTACTCTCATTTAATTAAATGGAATTAATTATTTGGATTTGAAAGGGTAGAAATAAAATGTGGGACATCGGTAACTTAAAAGAGGGATTTACAAATTACATGTTGATTTGAAGATAGTGGTGACAACTGATGCGTAACGACATAAAAAGGAAACCAAATGAGAGGGCATTTAAATTCCCAACTTGTAGAAGAAAAGGGGGAGGGAAACAACTGTTTCTTGGTAAAGCAGTGGGTGAAGTCTAGTGGATGACATGGGAAGGGGTTCTGGAAATGGAAAAGGAGAAGATGGTGACTTCACAGTTGTCAAGGATGAATATATCAACGTTTTCCATCAGTTCCTAATAAATCACTATCTAGAAGCTTTGGAAGCCATTCTTCTTGTAGATGATGACACACTTCATTATCCTCTACAAATCAACTTTGCAGAGCTTTTGGAAGCAAGCCCTCCTTTGGTCAATCTCCTTTACACTCAACTCACCAGAGTGTGGTTCTTAAAGTGCACAAACACATTGAGAATATTTATGTTAAGGGAAATGTTCATGATTCTTCTTGACGTGAATGGTTCTACTATGGACTACCCAAAAACTCATCCATCCATTGGACGTGTGAGAGTAAAGGATATGGGTAAACTAATTACGCTTCAAGGAATGGTCATTCAATCTAGAGCAATAAAATGCCTGAACGAGAGCTTAGAATAATTGACATGAGTCTTTTAAGCGATGAGGATGAGTGGGAGGATGTCGAGAGTTCATAGTTGGATGAAATGTTCGGTGAAGCAGTTGCATACGTTGCAACCATGGCTCCTAACCTGTCTCTAAAGATTCCAAATGAAGTCCACATGAGATTGTATGGAATGCAAAAAATTGTCACAGAGGGGCCATGCAGTATTCCCCAACCTTCAAATCTGAAAATAGTTTCTCAAACCAAATAGGAAGGAGGATAAATGCGTAGAAGTAGGAAGTAAAGGAGTGAAGGTAAAAAAAGGATACTATAGGCCGAGGAAGGAGATCACTCAGGCTGCATGGATGAATGTTTATATTATAAACTCCATGAATGGCTTATATTGGGAGTATTGCCATCCACATGCATGCACTTTCCTCTGAGATTTCAGCCTCAAACCCTTTGAGATTGGCTCAAGGATCTTGCGTCTGAAAATATTTGCAGACTCTCTAAAATTATCATGTTTTGAAGAGCAAGAGCAAGGCTAGTTTATGCACCCTTTTACTTGTTACCATTGATGATATTAAAGTAGTTAAAGTACCATTTGCAATATCGAAGATCTAAAAAGAATAGGGTTAGACCACCTGAGCTAGTAAAGCAATTTGAAGTTAATATGTCTAAAGAAACAAAGGTACACAAATATCTATCTTGTTAACAAATCTATTAGACTGTAGTCTTCTTATAATTTAATCTTAATTGTAAGCATGTTTTCCTTGAACTAGGTAGCCATTAAAACTGTGTGAAGCTTGGTTTTACTATTAATTTCTATGAATTTAAAAGATAATTAAATGTTGAATCATACCCTACTTTATTAAATTTTAGGGTCAATGATGACACTCTTCTCATGCATTATGGTTTATCTCACTTAGTTGATCTTGAGATTTATTACATAAGAACATATATTCATATATATTCACTAGCTTATATATGTATTCTCATACATACATGAGCTATACCTTCTTAATTCCTTTATAGTATTATTCCTGTATTGTTGAAACCTCTATGAATCAATGAGTTTAGAAGTAAGAATTCTTATTAAAATTGCATAGGCATGTGTGCATTCTAGCAGGCCTAGGATTACTTTCATGAAGCTTTATGTGATTAGCTTTTAGCATACTTGTGTGATATTTGAGAAGTCATTGGAGGTAGAATGGTCTTATTTAAAATACTTGGGAGTGATTCATGATAGGTTGGCATTACCTTAATTTCATATGCAAGGATGATGCATTGGTGAATTTGAAAGTGTTGCTTGTAGACTTATGTAGTTGTAAAAGAAAATCCTTATGCTCCTTGTTATGTGTGATATTCATGATATCTTGAAATATGTAATGAATGGTCATTGCAATAAGATAGTATGATCATCACCAGTGAGGAATCTTGTAACCATTGATAATTTGTAGCCAATAAGGCTCTTCTAGTAAGGCATTTCATTAAGCCAGTGAGACACTTTTATGAGTGGTTTTTCATCCCTATGAGGGTTTTCCACTCATGAAAATCTATATGTTATGGTTTCTTTGTGGATGCATTTATGATCTTGTTATTTCCTTAATTTGCATTACAACATTTGAATTTACATGTATTGATGAGATGATAATTCATGTGTAAGCCTACATGGCTAAATCTAATGAAGGCAACACCTTGTTTTAATATACTTTGATTCATTGATGTATGTTATTCCATTTGAATTTAGTGATGAAAGTAATTTAATTATTCCTCTACACCTTTTTATAATTAACTTCATTCTATTAATTTATTTTAGAAACTAAGGGACTAGTAAAAGAGACTTTTGGACCATACAATCTGGCTGGTTTTGGGTGTCAAGGTCAAGAGATCTCTTTGTTTGAGGAATGTTAGATACTCCACTCAAATCGAGTACATGTGCAAAAACTATTTCTAGTGAATCTTTGTGGTTTTTAGTTTTGTAACTCACCTTTCCTTCGAGTAATTCCTTCAAAAATGGGAGGTGATAAGGGGTGGGGGTATCTAGCATCTCCTGGGGTTCTCTAATCTCAATCAACAAATCTAGAGATGGGGTCGGAGTTTGATCATCAAATAATGAGACTCCTTCTTGTGTATTGTTTATTCTTGTCAAAATAGTTATAGCATTAGTTTTAGATGGAAACTGACTCAGGGGCATTGTAAGATTTCCATTTTGAGAATCTCCTAAGTGATAAACCTAATTCAAAATGTGAAGGCATGATTGACAAGTTAGTTTAGAATAGTTTTGATAGTGAACTCTACACCAATTTGGGAGTAAAAAACTCCACAAGTCAGCCCCCTCTCCCAAGACTAGCTTGTCCTGATGTAGTTTCTAAATTAACACTTGTTGGTTAGTGGCAGTCATAGAATTAGTGTTTTCTAAGGGTTGTGTTTGGTCAAGATTTTGCATTGAAAAGGTCATAACCTGGTCCATCTTATAAATGCCTAATTCAGTTTCAAAATAAGCAACCTCATTAGGGTGGTCATACTCTGTAATCATGTGTTTTAGGTGTGGTTCACTTTCTATTCTAATATGAATTGACATACCCTTCCATGGTAGCCACATGCATGAAAATTCCGATGAAAGATAACCTCCAATGGTTTCCATCCAATCCCTACTCAACAACATACCATACATTTCAAGAATGTCAGCCACATGAATATCCATGTAACTTTGGATCCTTAGATCTAATCCAATCTGTATGTGCATATTTTTCAATTCGCCTACAACATTCACTTCAGTTTTGTCCAATTGTATAACCTTTTTATGAGTTTGAATTGGGGTTAGGCCTAACTTCTTGCAAATGGAAAATTGAATAACATTACCTAAAGCCCCAAAATATAGCAAGCAGTTGTGTAAGTTCTTCCCAAAAATTCTTAAACTCAACAAAAACAGAAGTGTTCCTTCCTTTCACCTATAAAGAGTTGTGTTCATCTCAACAACAAGAATACCTTTTGGCTTCCCCTTCAATTGATCTGCCTCAACCAAAGCTTTCAAAACTACCTCACATTAAGTAGGACACTAGTTTAAAATTTTAAAGAATGACAGAGAAGTCATTTGCTTCTACATTTCTAAAATTAGATCATACTCCTTGTTATTGTTTTATTGCTATTTAGGAAAGAAGTCATAATTACCTCTATTTGGGATCTCAGATGGCCCTTTACGTGGAGGTGGATTATTTTTCACCCTTGGATTTGGGGGTATCATATTGTTGGCAAGAGGAGCAGATGCAGTGAATGGCCCTTTGTTTTGATTCCTTAGAAAATGGCCTCCCTTAGCTTGAAAAGCTTGGGTGTCATATGTATCTGTTTTTGGCTCATTTTCTCCTTGCATGGGAAACTAAAACTCATCATAAGTATCAAAAGCCATGGATATATCTAGAGACCTGTTGCTTTTTTTAGGATTGTTTTGTACTGGTTGGGAATCAACTTGGGAAATTTTAGCCATCTTTTCCATTTCTAGGCAGTTCACCTCAGAATGGGTGGTGGTATCATGTAACCTACACCAGTTAGTCATGAGGTTTAGATCTGCAATGTTTGTAGTATGTATTTTTTCTTCATTGGCCTAGTAATTATGCGAGACTCCTCCATTGTTTGTCTAGTATCCCATTGGTGATTATTGGGTCTTTGGTTATACCCTCTATTTTAGTTTTGGTAATTCTAGTTCTGGGAATTCTGGTTCTAGGAATTTTGATTCTGGAAACTTTGATTCTAAAAATTCCTTTGGTTTTGATTGTTATTTTGGTTTGGATAATTATGTTGGTCTAAATACCCTCCCTGATTTTGGTACTGGTTTTGGCTCTAAGGAAGATTTAACTTGAACTGAGCCATCTCATTGGTCACTTGAGACATGGTTTTCTTTAGAGTTTTCAACTATGTTGACAAACACACATTTCGCTCATTTTCTACAATTGTTGTAGCTTGATTGACTTGTTGCATAGTTGACATGTTTTTTGTTTTATTTTGTCCTCCTACGTAACTTTGGGGATTTTGTTGTTGTTGGGAAGAATCTAGGGTTCCACCATTAACCCTAGGTTTCCATTGGTGAGTGCATTGTTGATTGCATTCATTTGATTAGGCATTCCCAGATATCCCAAGGTAGGCAATCTCCCTCCCATACCTCCTAATTGGGAACTTATATGTTGTTGTATTTTGATGGATAGGTGGTATACTTTAGATAGTGAATTGTTGTCTAAATTAGGGTAAGTTCTCTAAATGAATAAAATAGTCAATGGATCTATGGCCTTAAGGTATGCTTGAATGTCGATATTTTTAGCAACAGTGTAAGGTGGCTACAATCACCTATACATTATCTAGAACCATGTGTTCAATAAAAGCAAGGGTTCATGGGCTTCCTTCCTAATCATGGAAAATTGATGGTATAAAATGGATGAATCAACGAAAACCCAAAATTTCTTGATGAAAGCATCTTCCAAGTTGGTCAAACTGAGAATGGATTCGGTGGGAGAGTTAAGGTACCAATTATAGGCCATATCTCACAATGAATAGGGAAACAACCTATAGGCCACATCATGGTGTGCTATCTGGCCTTGAGTGCATGCATATTTGAATTCTTGAATGTGCTCTTCTACACTTCGAGATTCCCCATGGGTGTACCTGGGAAAAAAATTCTCTGGGGTTTTGGGCATCTCATGGATACCACCCAGAATGACTCCTAGTGGTGAGGGATTCCTGGCGAAGAATGCCATTTCTAGAGATGGGTGTAGAGGCTGTAACTATGGTATTAATGGGAATACTAGTGGGGTCACTCATGGTGTTAATGGTGATGGGATTGGAGTGCTACACATTCTGGGTTGAGTAGGAGATCAGAGCTCTACCAATGGCTCTAGGTTGGGGGTAGATCTTTGAACTCGTTTAAATTTGTTTGATGAAAATGACCCAATTTGCTCCAATTTGTTCCCTCGGTCCCTCCTTCTAGTGCCAATTTTGTTGATGGTCAAAATAATACAACAAATGTTAAGTAGAATATTTCTATCCTACTTCTCTTGAAAAAGATAACAATTATTAAATCAACTATCTTCCAAGGTCTTAGTAGTTGGTTCTCAACTGTGCTGAATCACTCAGTGGTTAATATGACTGTAATGTTCAAGGGTCCTTTTCTAGTAAACATGATAAAAATTTGACCATTTCAGAATAGTCTAACAATGGGTTTTAAGTAAATAAAAAAAGATAGATCGTCATTTTTTAGAATAGAAACGTGAACAAATATTCTCCAAAATTTAGACATGCAACTTGTGTAACAAGCATTTTTAGTAAAGGCTAAACAAATAAATGGAATAACTCATGAATAATCACACAATTACACCCATTCATAGTGTTGATTTAATAAATGTACTTGTATTTCATTTCTTTTAGAATCAATTCAAAATGAACATTATCAACTTACCATAGAAACTTTTTACATCAACAAATAATAAGAAAATAACACCCATAGATAATGCAACTGATAGTTTTAAATTTGATATCTTCTATTAATTTTCACCAATTAAGAAACATTTAAGCACAACAATATCCACTGGCGTACATAAAACCATTTTCTATTAATATTATCATTAAAATAAGAAACTTTTGAAATTTAACATTTGCATCAAACTGTAAAAATGTCTAACTGTTTGCATAAAAGTTGTGAAAACAAAGTAACTAACTTAGGCAGCAAATTTGACCTCAATTTTCTAACCTTTACAATGAGGAGAATTTCTAAACTTCTAGAAAGAATTAAAACATTATCTCCTCCTTTCAAAAATCACAATTCATAACATGGACGCCCAGATCCACAAAAAGGGGATGCTTCAGTTAAGCTATAATCTTCACTTTGACAAAAACTACCGATGTGAAGAGTGGTGCCTCCTTCCTATGCTATCAAAATTGATCTAGAGTTAACTACTTGTCAAAAACTAATCTAGAGTTTGACTTCTGTTGACCAGATTCTTTAAAAAAAAAAAGAATATTCCTTCATTTCTTAGCTGCTTTAACTTGTTTGAAATACTCTTCAATGTTGCTAAAAATTGGCTCCAAGGTCTCTTCCTTGGGTCCATCAACCCATTCAACATTGAACATTGCCCTTTCAAATTCCTTAGTGGTAGCAGTATACATATCCTACAATTGTCTAATGTCCTTCACAACATCTCATATATTGAACTTGATTTCCATTAATCTATCTAGAAGAGTCCCTTCATCATTATCCCCTTCTTTTATTAACCCCTCCAAACATCTATTCCATTGATCTTTTATTTCTTGCAAGGAAGCCAATCCAAACCCTGATGTAACCTCCTTATTAGCAATTTTAGCAACAATTCCTTTAAGCACATCCATTTGATTAGATATATCTTGTTTATTTTGGAGCAAGATCCTTCTATGTTCCATGACAATCTAGTTTAAAGATTAGTATGTTCGTACACTTATCAATATAACTACAATCTTGATCCTCCAAAATAAGATACTCAATTATGTCTCCCCTGGGCAACTTGTTTAGAATCCTCAACTTTTGCATATATTCTCCATATATATCTTCCTCATTCCATAGTTTTTGAGCATATTCTTTTAGACTCTTGACTAGCTCTTGTACCTTGGTTTAACACTTATGACCCATAATGAAGAGCTCCTCTATCTCCGTCTTTAGAGTACCAACCAATTTATCCATCTGAGTTTTCCTTTTCATCTCACTCAACTCATCAACTTCCTTATGACTCATTACTACTGGTATTTTTGTTGATATCAGTTGTTTGGAAGTGGATGTGGTTAGTTCCTTTAGAAATCCTTTCATATGCCCTACCTAACCTTTGAGCTCATCCTTGGCTTGTTTGTCCTTAATTATTCTTGACTTCATTAAAGTAGCTACAATATAAATAAGGTTCATTTACTAAGTCCTTGTCTACTTGTCCAAATTGATAGTGCTAATTTGATAATATGAGGCTTGTAACCCCCTATCATCCTTTCAAACTATGGGAGTTGCAATATCTGTCACCAAGTCCCTACCATCAGTAAGCTTTGTGGAATGAATAGCTCTAGGCTTCTTCTTGGGTTTTACTTTATCCACTTCTTTTTACCATATCATCCCAGCTCACTGGTTGTGCTTGAATTTGTTTCCTTCTTTTCATATTTAAATTTAACCACATAGGAGCACTTGGAGCACTTGGTGGAGGTGTCATTTGTTGAGAATCCAGAGAATTTTTTACCACCATTTGTTGCTCAAATTTTTTTGTCTCCACTCTCCCTTGTTCTTTCAATGCTTCCTCCTTTTCTTTCAGAAACCTTTCCTATTCAATCTTCTCATTTTGAGCCTTTATCTCAAACTCCTTTTGTATAGCCTCTTCTTCATCCCTTTTTTTTTATTCAAGCTCCTTTATCTAATATTCTTCCTCTTTCTTTTTCTCTTCTTCTTCTTCACGAGCTAGATCCTTAGCAGCTTTCCTTTGAGTGCTTTCTAATATCTCTTTCTACTCTTCCTCTATTAGGACATCATTCATTTCAGCTTCATTCCAAAGGCTTCCTTCTTTAAACCCAATGTCCTGTGCTCTAACCTCTTCCTCAAAATACTCTTCATCTTCCCCTTTCTCTTCCTCATGGGATGGAGCTTCCTCAGAATCTGAAGGGGTAGGTGATTCCATTACGTCAAACATTGAGGCCCATTCTTCTCTACTTATTGTAGTTTTTGTAGGTGAAGGAACATTAGATGGACCTTCTTTATCCATTTTTATGACCAATGATGGTGCAGTAGTAGTACCTTCTTGAGTGGTTTCTATGGTTAGGTAGACTGTAAAGATCGGTTGAACTCCCAACCCTACCACTACAACAAAAGTAACCTCATATGTAGCAATAGCCTTTTGGAAAGCCTCTATGATCTTTTAAATTGTTGGGGTAGACTCCTTCACTTGTGTTGTACCCCTTTTCAATATTTTTTACTACATTGTTTCAGCTAAAGAAGTGGGCTCACTACTTGAATCATTCTTCTTTCTAGAGGCCTTAACTCTTGGCTAATTGATACAAAGGTCAATCCACTTTAGGCTCCTCTCAATAACTACTTGTGATATTTTATTTATATTTGTCTCTTCTTTCTCCATCCAATTGATGGGATCCAAATCCTTAGTAGCCACTTGATCAACTTCATACCGGGGATCAAAAATAATTCCATCATCGAAAATAGCCTTTGGTATATTTTCTTTGACCCTGAAGTCTTTCATTTGTGGAATGATTAATCTCTTGAATATTTTATTTCTTACTTCAAACTCATCCTCCAAGTTAGTCTATAAATCCTCGAGAAGTGGCTCATGAAAGGGAAATAATGAAGCATACAAACCATTCATTTTTTTCTTGATGTATGAAATTTTAAATTTAAAGATTGAATTTTTTTTGTAGTTGACTTAGCTACTATGGTAGAAGAGCAAGAAGAAAATCCCAATTGAATAGGGAATGTGTGTTAACCATCTTTGTGTTTATCTAAAAAAATTGCATTTACTTCAACTGCTTGATGAGAAAACTCCATTAAAATACACCTTTCACTACAACGCCTTGGTAGTTTGAAATGATGCTTGTTAAATCCAAACAATCTAATATAAGTGAATTTGGGGTATTGGATAAATAAACTTCCCCACTCTTCAATGAACTCCATGGCTTCCCTTGACAATCTGAAGCCAACATCTCTTATGAGTTGGTTGATGACTACATATAGAAATGCATCATTCACCCTTTTGAAATGCGTTTTGGATGCCTTAAGGTCCAGCTGATCATAATGCTCCCATACCTTTCTCTATTGTGGACCTTCTTCAAGTACTCCCACAATATACAACCCTGAAAACCTTCCCATTCGTGAAACACAATAGATTGCATAGGAAGACATGTAAAATGTCTTGGATTCCTTTACTTTTATTATATGATTATGAATATTGTGAGAGATCAACTACCACCAGTCTAAATGTTGTTGTCCATCTAGAATCATTTGGATAAATGAGAACATCCAATTCTTAAATGCATGGGAATCCTCCTTCCCAAATTCCCTAGCCATTAATGTGATGATATCCCCAATATCTTCAGAGAAATCAAATCTTTTAGGCTTAGGTGGTATTTTCTTAATTGATTTCTTTTATGTTTTGATCCACATCTTATTGATATATCTCTTATTTCCTTCTTCATCTTCTTTCCATTGTGCCAATGCATCAACTTCAAACATGGTTTTGAGGTTAGGGTGAGGAGGAGGATCAAATAGAAATATTATTATTCCTAGGGTTAAGTCTATGATTTCATTTCCCCACTTTGGCCATTGTACAACTATAGGAAATGTAGCCACATGTGCCAACCCAAAATCTGTAATCTTTTTGGCCTTTGGGGTAGCATCTTCTAAAAAAGGTATCATCATGAAATTGTTTCAATTCAATATGGCCAACCCGGGTATTAGTGATTTTCATGACCTCAGACCCAATTTTAGATGGTACTAGATTCCCTTGAAATTTATACTTCACAGTGATGGGAATTTTCTTTGGTTTTAGTTTCATGGTCTTTGTTTCCTTTGGTACCTCTTTAGCAGCAACTTCTTCCACCAAATTAAACATTTGTCAATACTTGTAACAGTGACATTCATCAGAAAAAAGAAGAAACGTGAAAGAGAAATTATTCTAAACAACTATATTAAGTCCCCATTCATTCTAGAGAATTCCCATTTATAAGTTAGGTCTATGTTTTCGAGCCTTGGGTTCAAGGTAGAACCAAGAACTTGATCATTTTAAGCTTGAAACTGAACCTTGTTGAAAGTTAGGATTGAGGAATGCTTTGAACATGATATTAATATAAAATACATACCATATTATTAGAAATCGGAATCAAGCTACAAATGAACACTTATACTCTGTAAAAAGGTGTTTCAGAAGTCGAGATCGTGTTGACACTCGACATTGGTACTCTACAAAATAGGACCAATTCAAGCTTGTATGAAGTTCTAATATTGACAAGTGGTTAGAAGTCAAAATCGAGATAAAAGTTTGAATTGGAAGATTAGTATGGGTAGAGGGTTTAGATTAGCTCTAAGATTTGATCTCAAAAGTAATGTGGGAATCAGAATCGGGTAGTCACTCAAAACTAGACCTTTTGAAATGTGAGTGGGAATGAGTTTTGCTTTGAGTTTTAATCCTGAAAAGTTGTTAGAATTTGGAATCGGGATGGTACGCAGCATGAGAACTCAATACTACATCAAGAGTTTGGTTCACCTCTAACATTCAATCCCAAAAGAAACGTGAGGATGAAAATTGGGATAAGAGTGGGCACCATGATAAACACTTCAAACCTAAACAAGTTTTGGTTCTGAAATTTGATTCTAATCAAAGGTTGAAAATTGGAGTCGGAACATCGTTAGTATTATGACCATGCAACGATACAAAAAATAAGGTTCGGTTCTGAAATCTGATCCTACAATGAATGTGGAGATCTAGATCGGAACAATTCCAAACATGAAGGAAATTGAACTAATTTTTCAACACTTTCAAACAGCCCTTCGGGATTAGGTTCAAACAATTTCAAAAACCCCTAATAAACACTAGTTTAAAACTTAACCACATTTCCCTTAATCTCGAAGATCAGATGCGAACAAGTGTAGGGTTTTGGCCTAAATTTGTAATGGTCAATAATTTAATTTTTTTTGAAATTTGAAACATAGTCGACCCAAATGGTACGAAAACCCTAGTTGGACTAGGGCATGACAAGAACAAGAAAACCCATGAAACAAGAAACAAACAACAACAAAAACAAAAATGAAGAAAACCCAAAAGAAAAGGGATGTCAATGAACTAGAAGGTTTGAGAAAAATAGAGAACAAAGGAGACAAACACATAAAAGAAAGAAATGAAAGAAAATGAAGAACTAGCAAGAAAAATGAACAAGCAAACATAGGAAAGCAAGAAAAACAAGAATACGAAAATAAGAACACCTACCTCGAGAATTGCAATGGAAAATTCGATAATCTCTAGCAAGAAATCCTCACACTCAAAAGTCCTCAACCCCACACTCTGATCTAGCTCCCTAATAAAAAATGTAATGCAACAATGAGCAAAAATTGAGATGTGGCGAGATTATAAACTAGTTTGCACATGGAAACAAATTACCATTAATGTGTGGTAATTTAGGAATCGGGGTCTAGAAATCACTTAGAAGAAGACCAATACGAAACACAAAAGGCAAGTGGAAATCAGGATCAGGGAGGAACTTGGCACCAAAACCTTACAAGTGCAAACTTCTGAGAAAGTTCCAAAATCCAAACCCGACAGACAAGAAGTAGGCCGAATGCGAGAATCAGGATTGGGATGTAACCTGGAACAATAACCTATGAAGGGTTCTTGGTTTAGGTTCCATTCCAATACCTGATTCTGAAACACACCAAGGAAAAAAAAGAGTTGGAAATCAAGGTTAGGATGAAAACTATAACTAGAACTTGCAAAGGTTCTTGGTTTCTATTTCATTCCAAAACACCAAAAAGAACACAAGGAAAAACATGGGGAGCGAGATCATACTGGAAATGGGAACTCACACTTTGGAAAGTGCAAGGTGACAGTTTTGATCCAAAACCTAACTCTAATAAAACATGGGGATCATAATCAGGGAGAAAATAGGACTCAAACCTACTCCAGGTGTCAAGTGTCAGTGGCAGTCCTAAGCTCGAACCCAACAGAACAAAAAAAAATGAGGCAATGAAAGAAAAGGACAACTCCCAAATCCAAAAAAAAAATTCCAAAGGCAAAAACAACAAAAGGGGGACCCATTTTGACCAAAAACAAAATGGGGTGGTTATGCAGGGCATAACAATACTCAGTTGGAAACTCTACATGTGAAGAAAAAATAAGATGAGGTTGAAGCAATACTTACTCAATACTTCCCCAATTGTTGACAAAGAAAAACCAACTACAAGTGTAAAAGGGTGGCAAGTATTATAGAAGACAAATGAGAGAAACTAGATTTTCAACCACTAGAAGGTGAAGATTGAAAGTTGTTATATATTGCACAAAGAAGGCCATGGAAACCAAGACAAGGTATGCCACAAGACCCTCTAAATTTTAGTACATCATTTCCAATTGGTAATCAACATTTCTCTAGTTGGAACCCCCAACCAAAAATCCCAAAACCAATGGAAAACCCTCAATAAAAATGGAGCCACCAACAACCAAATGTATGGCCACAACAAAATTTTCAAGGCTCTAATTACAAACCTTAATGGCTAGTGCAACAAAATCAATGGCAATCATTACAAAAAAAGGGTCAATAGTGGCAACACCAAAATATGAATTACCAATAGCCTTTGTTTCCTTCTCAACCACATTAGTAGGCCATCATGCCCAATCCATCAGACCCAACATCTCAACCACTAAGAGCACCACAATTATCTACCCAACCTACACCTAACCCCAATAGGAATCTTGTCCAACAAGCCTATACTAATGAGGCTATTCAATACCCCACTTATGGGGTAGAGGTGAGTGATGTCCACCTCATGTTAGGGAAAACACTAGTTGGGCCTTCATCCCATCAAATTATTGAGATGGTAGATGAGGAACCCACAACTGAAGCTTTAGACAATTCACCTTTGGAGCTTGGTTCAAATTAGGTAAACTAGATTATTTCAAGTCCATAGCCTCCTTTCCTTGAGCATTTATCCATTCTAAGACATCATACCCAAGTTGGGACAAACTTGTTGGGTCAGCTTAAGGATGTTAGTATCAAGATTCCTCTCATTCAAGGTATCAAGGATATCCCAATTTATACCAATATAGTAAGAGACATTTTTCTTAAAAATCCAAGGAGAAAGAAGGACCGTCATATAGTTCATGTCCTAGGGAACCTTGTTGGCATTATGTTAGGGAAGATAGCTATCCCTAAATATACATACCCTGGAAGTCTAGTAGTGGAAATTAAGATAAATGGGACCCTTATCAAGAACACCTTGATTGACTTAGGGGTAGCCATTAATATCATGACTAAGGAAACAATGTAGGTATTTTATTTAACTAACCTTAGACCTACACCAACTATTATATAGTTTGCAGATGGGTCAATAGTGAAACTTGAGGGGATCATTGAGGACTTAGCCATATCATTAGATTCATGGGATTATCTTGCAAATTTCATAGTGTCATAGCCAAAGGTCAACCTTGCAAGATACCCACTTATTTTAAGTAGACCATGGTTCGAAACAACTACTGCATTCATAGGTTGTAGGTCTAGGAATATGATAATATCAAATGGAATTGTGACCAAGAAATTAGTCCTCTATCCACCAAGCCAACCACAAGAAAATCTAGACAGACTATATGGCCTAACTTGGATGAAGAAGACCACTATTCCTTGTAGAATCTTATGTCTATTGAATGTACCCCTTTGTTGAAAAATCAAGATGAGGATGATATAATTGACCACATCATATAGAATAACTATAGTAGGGACCCACCACAACAAGACTACCTTTCATGTCTACAAGATCCCCTACAGAATATTATACCTACAAATTCATTAGAATAAGTATCCCAACTTTTCCATTCTATACTACCACAATAATGTGTCCCCAACATTAGTGGATTTGACCTTTCATTTGTAAAATAAGAATCCAAAACATTGGAAATCATGTCAGGTAAAATGTTGTGTCAATAATGGATTAACTGAAGAACATTAGAATTCCTTGAACACTGTGTTGCAGGCACATGCAACCGCCTTTGCATGGGACTACCATGGTATGAAGGGGTTTTATCTAGACCTGTGCATGCATAGGATCTACATAAATGATGGTTTCAAGATAATTAGATAGACCCAAAGGAGAATGAACCTTTCCTTAAGAGAAATAGTTAAAACTGAGCTACAAAAATTACTTGATGTGGGCTTCATTTACCCTAATTCTAACAATCAATGGGTTTCACCATTAGTTATTATCCCTAAGAAAGGAGGAAAATGGAGGATATGTGTGGAATATAGGGAGCTAAACACAACCACTATAAAGGATCACTTCCCACTACCTTTCATTGACCAAGTACTTGATTCCCTAGCAGGTAAAAATTACTTCTCCTTCCTAGATGGATTTAGTGGCTATAAACAAATAAAGATAGCTCCAAAGGACCAAGATTAAAGCCACATTTTCATGCCCTTGGGGAACATATGCCTATTCTATTCTTCCCTTTGGACTATGTAATTCCCTAGCCACTTTCCAAAGGGAAGTGCTAAGTATTTTCTCAAATTATGCTCATGAATCCATGAAAATCTACATGGATGACTTCACCAACTATGGGGAAACATATGAAGAAGCGCTCAGTAATCTAGAGAAGGTTTTGAAAAGGTTTCAAAAACACAATCTGTCTCTAATTCATGAGAAATGTTTTATGATGATGACTCAAGGGATTGTTCAGGGAATTTTATCTCAATTGAAGGAATTCAAGTGGATCCCAACAAGATTGAGACAATCTTTACACTTCCTATGCCACAAAAACAAAGAGATGCAAGGATATTTTTTGGGAAATGCAAGCTATTATAGGAGATTCATTTAGGACTTTAGTAAAATTGTAGCACATTTATTTGTTCTACTCACCAAGGATATAGAATTTGAATGGACTGCAAAATGTCAACACTCTTTTGAAGCACTTAAGGCAACGCTTACAGATACACCTATCTTGAGAGGGCCAAACTGGACATTACCTTTCCACATACACACTGACGCTTCTAATTTTTCTATAGTAGTATTGGGAAAAAAGGAATGTAATTAGGAGTATGCTATCTACTACATAAATAAGAAATTACAAGGAGCAAAACTTAACTACACTATCATAGAGAAAGAGATGTTGGTAGTTGTATATGCAAAATTAATAGGTTTAGGCATTGCATCATTGGTTACCCAGTCTTTATCCACACAAATTACACTGCAATAAGGTACTTTATGAACAAACCTATGGTTGGAGGTACACTATTCAAATGGATTCTCTTACTATAGGAGTTTGATATAACAATAGTGGATAAGCTTAGGAAGGCTAATGTGGTGGTAGATTTTCTATCTAGATTGCCCACACAACTAGAATAAGATATCGTGGATGAATCTTTTCTAGATGAGAATTTGTTTGATCTCAATGTACAAACACCATGGTTTTCTAATATTGCAAATTACTTAGTGGCAAGGCAGATACCATCACATTTTTCTCCTAGAGAAAAGAGACAACTGGTGCATAAAATCTTTCCATATTCTTGGGTAGCCAGTTATCTATTCTATACAGATCCATATAATAATATGAGGAGATGTATAAGAGAGGATGAGGTCTTTGATATTCTAAAAGCTTGTCATGATGAACCCTGTGGGGGTCATTTTACAGCCAAAAGGATTACACTTAGGATCCTAGAAATTGGCTACTATTAGCCAACTCTTCATAGGATTCAATAAAGTATACAAGGAGCTATGACATATTTTAGAGAATGGGAAAACCAATAAGGATAGATAAGATTCCTTTGTAGCCACAGGTGGAATTAGCACAAATTATCTAACAAAGTGGGTTCAAGTCAAGGCATTACTATTTTTAAGGGATGGAAATGTAGCTAAGTCCTTGTATGAAGACATTTTTACCAAGTATGGAGTACCTAGAGAAATTGTAACTAATCAAGGTCCTTAGTTCACTTCTGAACATATTTCTAAATTGGTTAAAGAATATAAAATAAGGCATAGAAAATCAACACATTTGTTGGAAATTGAGAGGTTGTCATTAATGTCAAAAGATAATGGAATTTTGATATTTGTTAGTATTCAGTTGCTCTAATAATAGAAGTCTATTGATCCGGTATTTTGATATGGATTACCCTATTTTGTAAGATTTGCTCAGAAGCTAATAACATGTTCTATCTTGACACCTGTTACATTCACTAACATGGTTTTAGTTGACTAGGTTTTATGGTTGGAAAGGTACAATAACTATTATGTTGGGAAGCAGTGTTATACTTATACATTGGCTCTATACGAAGGTTTTTTGGTATGGATTCTATCTCAGAAAAAATAATCACTACAAGACTTTGTACATAGGTTTGAGCCTACAAAATTCATTCTACATTGGAGTTTCATAGTGACATGTCAAGGCATTTGGAAGATATGAATGGCAATATTCTGATCTATAGACTACAGTGAGCTTTCATATAGTACACTGATATGGGAGATTCCACATTTCTCATATTTGATTATCATATTGTGCAGTGTTGAAGATAAGTAGTTTGATGCCATCTAAAGGAGAATTCAATGTGTTAACAAGTTTTTTCATTGCAAGTTTGATGGATTGCATATATGTTTGAATTTTTGGTCTAACTCTAGCCAACCTACTTATATATTAATATTGAGATGTGCTACGAATGATAAAGGGATCTATCTTAGGTCCATGTAAACTAGTTATATGCAAAGATGAATGTATATTGAGGGTATTTCCAATAGAGTTAGTTTTTTATTTGAAATAAGGTTTCTCTAATTAGGTCCACCTAATTAGTGAACATGGATATATTATATATATGTATATATTTGATTCATTTGAGAGAAGAGAAAAAAAGTGTGTGAAAAAGAAGGAAGTAAGTGCAAGATTCATGAAGACAGAGAAGGAAGTTTGAGAAATTCTATAAGATGAGAAAATAAGTGTGTTATTTATGTATTGTGATTCACCGGAACTAAACTCCAACACAAGGAAGGTGGATTCCTTATCAGTTCATACTCTTGCAAATGAGCCATACTATTTTGTATCTTGGAAATAAGCCATATCTTTTTATACTTTGGTTGTAAGCCCTTTAAGGATGGTGAGTCCTGGAAGTGATCCATTGTAATATTGTATATGCAGATATATTATATTGTGAGCTAATCCTCACCATGGTTTTTCCCATTTTGGGTTTTCCTCATAAAAATATTGGTGTTCATGTGTGTTGATGCATTTTCTTGATTCCATGTTTTCTCTTGTAAATTCAGTTAGATGTGCGATAGTGTTTAGATGGATTTTCTGTGAATGGTTTTATGAAATAATGATTCATTCCCCTCTTAGTATTCTAGATGTTCAACAATTGGTATTAAAGCATAGTTCCTCTAAAGAAGTCTAATAGCTTGGGGAAGGTCCTAAAATTTGAATATATGGAAGATAAAAAATTTCTTATTCCTCTGAAAGAGATCTCTGTTGAACAGACATAAGAAAATGAAGATTTTAAGAATAAACTAAAGGAAGTGAATGAGTGCATTAAGAAGATGACAGAAAATTACTTTGAATTTAGTAATCAATTAAAGGATGCATATGATGATATCACCAGACTGCTAGAACAATTGGAAAAGAAGAGAAAAATTAAAGATTGTCAAAAAGCTAAAATTCAAAGGAAGATGGATGAATGTGCAAAGCTTGAGCAAGAAGTGGTAATTTTGAAATTAGATCTGGAAAAGGAAAAAAGACATGAGGATAAATTCAAGACAAGCACTGCAATGCTTGATGAGTTGATTAACTTTCAGAGACCTACTATGGATAAAAGTGGTTTAGGATTTGAAGGACAAATTTTAAAGGCGAATCAACCCCCTGACATGGAGAATCAGTGCAATTATGGACAATTCAAGGATCTAAGAAGCAACGGTGGACATGCCAAAAGAACTCATTTCAGAAAACCTAATGCTCAAAGGTATCTATATTTTAATGGTGTCTATTATTCTTGCAATAAGTTTGGACATAGGGCAAAAGATTGTGAAAATAAAGAAAAAAAATAATGGAATGGATGAAAATAAGTTATCATTCTCTGATCAATGTTTTGAATGCAAAAGAATTGAACACAAAACTAAAGATTACAGAAATCAAGAATTAAATAAGATGATTTATCTATTCAAATGTTATTGTTATCACTGTAATTCATTTGGAAATAAGTCTAACCAGTGCGAATATAGATTGAATAAATTAAAATTTGGATGGAAGAATGTTGTTTGCTATAATTGTAGCAATCTAGAACATTTTTCCAAAGACTGTAGAAGCATAAACATGAGAAGTAAAAATCAGGTAAAGAGATATAAACTAGTCATTAAGTTTGATCTAGAAGAAGTTAAGAAGGAGATGGAGAGGATCTAGAGAGAGGAAGGAGAATCTAGAAAACAAGCAGAACTAGAAGCATTAGTTTTTGTGTTGTCCTCTGGTGCAAATACTTCTATAAAAAAATAATTCATACATTGGCTAAGGGGGAGTAATAATCAGAAAAAAATTAGGAAACCTCTCTTTGATATATGATGTCATATCATGACAGAAGTGCATTTATTAAGGTTACGAATTTAAGAATTCATGCAAAAGGAATTTGTAGAAACACATGTGCAAAGAATGAAAATTTACATGAATTTTGAGGTGATCTATTTTTGATCTGAAACATTTATTACAAAAGCATTCAGATGAAATAAATAAATAAAAATATGTTAAGGAAAATGCATTTGATGAAAAGCATTTGTAAAAGAGGAGAAGCATGGAGAGAAAGCTTGGAGGAACCAAAGAAATTTCATACAACAAAAAGTTTAGAATTTGGATTTGGTTGAAAAGGAAGAGGTAAGTCACTATTGCAATGTACTATTTCATTTGAATTATTGATCAAATTTTGTTGAATGCAATGAATATACCTTGAATCATAAACAATTCAGAGAGACCTGAACTAGAACTCAAAATGTACCCTATTAGAACCTTGCAACTTGATCTTTTGGGTGTTTTTTCAGATATTCCTCTTGGTGTTATACTAATGAAGATGTTGTAATATGCATTCATCAAAAATTGGAAGAATATACCTATGAAAAGGCTTGCATGTTGTGGGTTGAAGAATTAACTAAAAATGATCTTACTCTAAAACCAATAAACAATGTACTTTTGGAAATGAAATTGGATGTGTGGAACAATTTTCTAGACTTTAGTAATGAAGAAATATGTATCAGAATGGCTCTTAGCATGCTTCATGGTGAATATGTGTGGCTTGATGAATCATATATAGTATCTAGAGATGTAATTAGGGAAATTACTGGCTTATCATTCTCCAGACTGACTCTTGAATGCAATTTTGATAAGGGAAAATGTTTAATAAGGATCACACGTCCTGGAATCACTAACCCAACATATTAGTATACAATTCTAGTTATTTCATAGCTGATTCTTGGTGACAACAAGGTCTCCACTACCACAATTGATCTTGCATTGAATATGGTTGAGAACATAACAAAATATGACCTCTATGAGCTACTCTGAAAATATCCGTTGGAGAATCTAAGAGTATCAAGAAGAAGAAAGGTACATTCATATATGGTACATTAGTTTTATGTCTAATTTTCTATTTTATGAAGGAGATTCTTAGATTAGGTGTAGTTACTTGGGAGAATACCATACCAGTCTCTCATTAGATCGAGGAGCCTATGAGAAACATTGGGGACTTATATGCACAAGGAGATTCCCTTGATGCATTCTTTGGAAAGTTTCAAAGAAAAATGAATAGAAGAAGGAGAATTCCAAGAGAATTGGTTACCAAATATAAGAATGATATAAAATTTTTGGTAACCACTGATAGTTGCATTATCAAGGCATTTGAACCAAGAAATTCATGGGTACCTAAGTTTGGATATGAGATTGAGAAGGATTATGTTGTTGGTTGCATTGAATTGTTAATTAATAGCTCCCAAGACCCCAGTAGACCTAGGTTTGGAACCTACACTGAAGTAGCTAAATCTCTTGAAGAATATGAGGTAGTCTCCGATAAATCAATAACTACCACTAGAGAAAAGAGGAAAGTCACTTAGGTTCATGCTCTACTTTCTCATGTGGAACCTGCTCCAAGAAGACTTAAACAGCTAGCAAGGACACAATTTCAAGTAGCTCCTAGTGTGTTCACTAGTTCTTCATGGTCCACTAAAGAAAGAACAATGTATTAACTGATAGATTCAATGAATTAAAGAGAAATGTAGTAAGGGACATGGTCTCTAGGGTTGAAGATAAAATATTGTTGGAAATTGTAGAGAAGTGCAAGTCTACTCACAATATGGTACTTGAAAAACTCAAGGATGTTCAAGAGTGTGAGAAAGAGGTAAAGAGTCTATTTACATTTTTTTGGTCTTGGCCTGATGTAATTCAAAGTCACAAGGATGTTGAGAATACAATCAAAACCCAAATTAAGTTTGCATCTAGCACATTTGATCCTACTCTTGATTTGGATTATTAGACTTGGTACAGTTTGACAAAAATGCATGAGGGATACCTTGAATCGCATAAAGAAATAGGAGAGATGATTGAATAGTATGGGGTGCTCAGAGATTTAATCAAGATTAAGTGTACACTTGTCTATTATGTTCTTTCAGTACCTAAAAAAATTATGAAATCTAACATTACTACTAGAACTGTGGTTGAAGGAAAAGATGTCTTAATTGATCTCAATTATCTATGCAGTGCATTATCAAAGGAAAAAAGGCTTTTGGATGAGGAGAGATTCTCATGAATGAGGATATTTATCAAGCGTCAAGGAACAACCACCTCTAGTTGATCCTTTATCATCACTATTTTTGGATGTGCTCTTTAGGGGGGTATTCCAGTATGCAAAGGAACTATTAAAGCATTAAATTTCTTTTCCTTTGCCATTGATGTCAAAGGGGGAGAGAGAGATATCATGTGAAAACAAAGAGAAAATTGAAATTTTTTGTGAATAAGTTTCTTGAAAATTTGGAAAAAAGTATTTTGATGGTTTTCACATCATATGTTGTCATCAATGACAAAGGGGGAGATTATTGGAAATTGAGAGGTTGTCATTGATGCAAAAAAATAATGGAATTTTGATTTTTTTTAGTATTTAGTTGCTCTGGTAATGGAAGTCAACTAATCCAGTAATTTGATCTAGATTATCCTATTTTGTAAGATCTACTCAGAAGCTGATAACATGCTCTATCTTGACACCTGTTGCATCCACTAACATAGTTTTAGTTTACTAGATTGTATGGTTGGAAAGGTACAGTAACTAGTAGGTTGGGAAATAGTTTTATACTTATACACTGGCTTTGTATGAAGGTTTTTTGGTTCAAATTCTATCTCAGAAAAAAATCACTGCAAGACTTTGTACACAGGTTTGAGCCTACAAGATGCATTCTACATTGGAGTTTCATAATGATATGTGAAGGCATTTGGAAGATATGAAAAAAATTATTCTAATTTGTAGACTACAATGACTTTTCATACAATACACTAATGTGGGAGACTCCACATTTTCTCCTATTTGATTATCATACTGTGCAATGTTGAAGATAAGTAGTTTGATGTTGTCTAAAGGATAATTCGTGTTAACAATTTTTTTCATTGCACGTTTGATGGATTGCATATATATTTTTAGTTTTGGTCTAACTCTGGCCAACCTAATTATATATTAATATTAATATGCTAAAGGGATCTATATTAGGTCCATGCCGACTAGTTATATATGAAGATTAATGTATATTGAGGGTAATACCGATATAGTTAGTTTTTGATTTGAAATAAGGTTTCTCTAATTAGGTCAACCTAATTAGTGAACATGGATATACGTATATTTATATATGTAAGACATTTGAGAGAAGAGAGAAAAAAGTGTGTGTGTGAAAAAGAAGGAAGTGTGAGATTCATGAAGACAAAAGAGAGTGCGTGAAATTGTATAAGATGAGCAAATAGGTGTGTTATTTATGTATTGTGCTTCACCGGAACTGAACTCCAACACAAGGTGCATTCTTTATTAGTTCATACTCTTGGAATTGAGCCATACTATTTTGTATCTTGGCAGTAAACCATATATTTTTATACTCATGTTATGAGCCATTGTAATATTTTATATCCGGATATATTATATTGTGAGCTAATTCTCACCGTGGTTTTTCCCATTTTGGGTTTTCCATGTAAAAACACCAGTGATCATGTGTGTTGATGCATTGTATTGATTCCATGTTTTCTCTTGTAGATCCAATCAAATGTGTGATAGTGTTTAGATGGATTTTATGTGAATGGTTTTATGAAATACTAATTCACACCCCTCTCAATATTTTGGATGGTCAACAACCTTATCACCCCCAAGCGAATGGGTAGGTGGAGGTTCCAATACAGAGATTGAGAATATTATGACCAAAATAGTACAAATTCATAAGAAAGACTAGGCATTCAGGTCACTTGAAGTAATGTTGGCCTATAGAACAACATGGAAAATAACTATAGGTTTCACACCTTATGAGTTGGTATATGGTAAAGAAACAATTTTGGTAATAGAGTTTGAATACAAGACACTTACAACATCACTTGAACTAGATATGGAATTAATAGTAGCACAGAAGGAGAGGCTACATAATCTGAATGGTTAGATGAAATAAGAATGGAGGTCATGCATCACAAAAAGATAATCCAAAAATAGAGGACTAAATGGCATGATCAGTTTATAAAGGCTAAAGAATTCAAAGTGGGTGACTGTGATTTATTTTATGATTCTAGATATAAATATTATAAGGGTAAGCTACAATCTAGATGGTTGGAACCCTATGAAATACAATAGGTATTCCCAAATGGAGCAGTCAAATTGCAGACCATAGATGTAGTTAAATTTTCAATGTTAGTTAATGGAAATAGATTGAATATATAGAAGAAGACAACAAAGAAAGAATATTTTCTCCTTTCTCTAATTCATCACTATGGTCAAAGTAGTGGTTCTGATACAAACAATACTATCACAAGACAATAACTCAATAGCAAATACTACCAATTCTCATAGTGACTCGATAGATAAGCTACACAACTCACCTTTGGAGAGAATTTAGTTATAATTCCTAATCCCACTTCATGTGCACACACCACATAGGTGCCACAATCAAAAATCTTTTTTGAGACTGCTTCATTATGCAGTAGGTACCTATAGCATCATGAATAAAAGTTTCCTTAGTTTAGTTTGAGACTTGTTGATGAAGGTACCCACATCAATTTTTTCATACCATCCACATTCATTCCAATTTTTCCATACATATAGCCATAATCCTATCATATCACTACATGTAGTTTGATCACTCTATTCCACATCACTTGTCTCAAATTTCATGCATTTGAACTATCACTTCATATTTCATCAACCATACATATTGCATCCTTTAAATCACATGTGTTAACCTGTCATTTACTCCATCACCCATAGCAATTATCCAAGATCAAATCATAATCAAGCTACACACACTCTTCCAATAGCTTCACATGCACTGAGTTACATTCATCTAAACTGACAGGTATGCATACTATTTTTCCATAATTAACATAGATTTTCAATGCATTCAATGTCCTCACATTTAATTTTGCATGCTTTACACTCATTAATCTTATTTACATAATCAATAATCATACCCTCCATCTAGTCGCATGCATTGAAGTGAGGTCACTTCAATTTTTTAGTTGGGGAAATATAGTATATATTCCAAAATTTAATTTCTACCACCAAAAGAAAAACATAGAAACAAACACACACAAACCCTTTTTACCTTTATACCTTTCTACATCTTCAATATTTTTTTTGTCTTTTCCCTAAATGTGAAGCCAATTCAAGATGACTCAAGGTAAAATAGAGGAGGAAGGGATATAATAGTTGAACTTGCAATGGGATAAGTGTATGCAAGTATAGCACATATAGAAGGTTTGTGGGTTGTTGATTTGAATTTTCAGCTAAAATTTTTAGAGTTTGAGTAGAGTAAGGATATCCCATCATGGGATGTGATATTTTCAGAAGGGAACCATCTACACACCAACAAGTATTGGAGGATAGGTTATTCTTTCCCATTTTTACAAGATCATGATAGTTAGACTACTTTTTGAAGTTAACATAATATAATGAAGAGATGACAAGACGATTTGCAACAACACTACAACATGATGAAGCCACTGTTAGAGGATTAAGGATAGAAACTTCATAGGCTACAATTGCAATAGTATCTGGTCTACCAAGAAATGGAACTGAATTCCCTATTAGAGAAAATGCAGTAGCTGCTAGGGATGAATTTAGGGAGCTTGAATAAAATATTGACTCATCATCATAGGCCACCAAGAGATTGTCACTTCCATGGGTATGGGATTCTTTTGCTTCTTATGTTATTAAGTATATCACTTATGATGGTAGAAAATCCCTTATATATACTATACATTTTAAGCTTTTGAGTCACCTCCATCACAACAAACTATTTAATATACCCAATTCCCTCTATAATTGTTAAAAAGAATAGGGTCTGAGTATCAAAGGAAAATAAATGATTCGGCTCTATCACATTACTATTTGGTTACCCTATTAGTGAAGAGAAGTCTTAGGGTTCAAAAAAATCCTAGAGTCACCTACTGCATCTTTAAGGGAAACTCCTCTTGTTTCACCTATTCCTTCACCTACCCTTAGCGGGGAAGAACTAAAGGAGAAAAGTGTGAAAATATCACCACACACATCATCTAGTAAACCTACAACAAAAGACGTACATGAAATGCTTCTAAAATGCAAAAATACAGAAAGAAGAGAGGTGGTTCTTCTTTTGCACCTTTGACCACTCAACCAAGGCATTCACACTGCCTAAAAAGGAAGGGTTCCATGAGGGGTAGTATTCAAAAACCAAAACAAGAACAAGAATATATTGTGATAGTAGGAACTAACTCAGAGCTAAAAGACAATGTATTTGAAAATGTGCATGTTCCCACAAAAATAAATGGTACATATCCACCACCTCTAAATCAGATTTAGAGGACATTTTTGTTGCAAACAAAACCAAGAAAAGAACCCCAATTAGCCCTGATAGTGAGGGTTATGAGTACACAAGGGATAGTGATGAACAGTTTTTGAAAGATAAGGACTTGTATTTAGAAGAAAGAAATGTCAGAAATGAATTACAAGAAGCATTGGATAGGATCAAAAAATTAGAAGAACTGGTAAAAACTTACGAGAAAAGGGACAAGGAAAGGGAATTTAAAATTTAGGAGTTGGAGGAAAAATTGCATACTTATGGACATGGGTCAAAGTTAGACTTGCTTGCACAAGTAGCAATAGTTAAAGCATGAAAAAAAGAGCTTGCAATTGAGAACAAAAGACCACTAAGACTCCAACCTGTCATACAACCACATCCCTAGAATACCAACTATGCAAAGTTACTCAAGAATTTTCTTAGCAGGAGGAGAATTGGAAGAAAGAAAAAGAAACAATGATTTTGGAGCATACTAGAATACTAAAGAGTAAAGATGTTGAATTGAAAAGGCTAGCAGTCGAGGTGGAAGAAGTAGCATATAAAGTCTCCCAGATTATTAAATGCAGATCTCCAGCTAGGACATATGCTTTGTTCTTGCAGGAAAAATTCTTGAGTTATCAGTTCAATAGGTCAATTAGCAATCAGCCAGTTCTATGAGTAAAAAAATTAATTTTCTAAATGTTTTTGTTGATGCCACAGTAGAAGAACAAGATCAATTGTGTGAATACTATTTGCATAATTATGTTGTGCCTGAAGACACAAAATGGGACCCATTAATGTTTTTGGGAGATAGAAAATTAAGGGCATTAGCATCATATTTTAGGAATGAAAAGTATAGGGATGAAATCCTATAAGAGTATATGGAGACAGAGAAATCAGTGACTCTCCTAATTAGAAAGGAATCTAGAACCCCTGATGTGATCATAGAAGAATGGTTACAAATTTTGTAGCATAAAGGTGTGGGCAAGAAAATCATGAATTTGAGAATATAGGATTATAGAAGGATGCATATATTGACTGTTGGACTCATCCATCATTCTTACCATTTTGTTAGAGAAAGATGGGACATTTTAACCCCTGAGTTGCAGAGGAAAGAGCCCCACTCTATTTATAATTTTATGGCCATTCTTGAAAGAACACACAAGTACATGGATATCACTAGAGGCAAAGGACTTGAATGGGTACCACTCACATTCTAGCCACCAATACTTCTATACCTGGTTCCACACTGGACGAGAGGAGAATGAGGAATGTGAGAAAGTTGAGGTTATTAGAATGAACACACTTGCTTTCTATAGAGTATTTCATTTGAAATAGGTCAAAGGAGTGGATGTTGTTACACATCTCAAGGAAATCACTTTGCACTACAACCTCCAGCCCTAGTTAATTTTCTTAAGGACAAGCAAATGGGTAGTTGGGGGGAATGATGGGTCTAGTCATTAGATAGTTTTTTTACTCTTTTATGCAATATTATAGACATTCTTAGACACTTATCTTATACATATTCCTAAACTATGTTATCTTTTATGCTTATTATGTAAAATTGAGCTTGATTTAAAGTATATGGAAATATGGTTATGATGTGACGGTTGTTACATAATTAATATGTGAATATGTATGAATTGTAATGGATATATGTTCTTATCTATGGTTTTTAGTATTGTGTACATGTTTTATGAACTAACTCTTTGCAGCCAAGGAGCTAGAGGAGGTAGACTGTAGCCTGACTCAACTGTGAGGTGCAGCCCATAGCCAAAGGAGTTTTTAGACAACAGAGTAGGGGAGGTTCCATAATAAGCTAAGCACAACAATTATAGCATGGAGGAACTTAATGAAGATGAGTGTGGATCATTATCAATAGTTGAGGCATTGGGAATTAGTAAATTGTTCAATAGTAGATATAGATATCAAATATTTTTAGTTATTTTTTCTTCTTACATAGACAATGTTTATTTTCCAATCATGATTTCATGAATAAGATATTCCAGTAGAATATTATGTGATATTCCAAAGTTGTGCAATGAATTATTTTGAGTTATAATGATTGTGCTAATCTAAGAAGTTATATTTTAGTAAGATCAGTGGAGAGAGTCACTTGAGCAAGGGTCACTCAAGGTAAATGTCCCTCACTTCATTTTCTATGTAATTACTTTTGTTATAGCAGTTATTTCATAAATGCATGTTGTGTTAATTAGATTTCTTATGTTACATATGTAAATGGATTCATGAACCATTCTTGTTTCACATTGATGCCTTAGTTTTCTTAAGCTTGTTGTACTCCAGAGTGTAGGTTTAGTTAACAGTATCAGTTAGATTCCAACATTAATTTCTTGATAGTAATTTAGTCACAGTCTTATACTGTAGGTACTCATAGCAATAGTGCCAACATTACTTCCTTTACTTTTATGTAGTTTTATGATTTCTCAGCAAGTATAAACCCCTAAGCTAGGATGATTTAGGTAGACTTGAGTCTTTGAAAGCACATACAGTGCCAATACCATCACAAGCTTACTAGCCTTGGTCAATAATTCAATGAAGGTCTTCAAAAGGTTCAAGTGGACTGTTGAACTAGGTTTTCTCTCTGAATTGTGTCATTGACACCAAGTTTACTAGATACAAGTAGGAACTCTACACCTATTTTGTTGTGTTTGCATTCTATCTGCATAGTAGTATTTATTAAAAGTATATGTTAGGGACATTACATCTTCCCTGATTTGGAGTATCTTGGGGTACTCTCAACCATGCCAAATTAAATGACTTCATTATGTTGGTAGGGTGTTCATATGACATTTTTCAATGGATTTCATTGCCTTTCATACTTTGTAAACAACTGATTAAATATTTTTTGTAAGCACATATGTGGTTGCTTGGTTTCCTTCTGGGAAATCTACTGCAACGTACATCTTCATATCCTTCATTTAATTTTGAGCATTTATTTTTAATTGTGTTGCTCATTTTTATTTCCTTTATACTCATGCTAGCATTCAGTTTCAAATGCATCATTTCCATTTTTTGGTGCTCTCTCTCAAAAGGTGGTTGTCTTTGCAAGAGCTAGGTGTTTTGATCTCATAAAAAATGGATGTTGATTTTAGAGTGTATATTACTCCAAATTTTTGGGAGCCAAGAGACCCTTTGGCTTTCTCGAGGCATAAGGTTTGTGACACATTCTTGTTTCATTGTACCCAAGTGGAGGATGTTATTCAACATGTAATTGGCTTTGACTAGTTTTGTAAGTTCGCAATGGTTCTGTCATGTGAAATTGCCTCCATCATTGTTTCAAATATGATGGATTTAACTTGGTGCCAAAAATTGGTTTCATTTCTTGCAATTTCCTACTTGGTTCCTTCTTTGTTCTCCTTCTCATCTCTTTTGGACAATTACTACCTCTATAAAGGTTCTCCTATTGTTGGTGTATTTTTGGACTAAAATTCTATCTTTTCTAATTGGGCTCTCTCCTCATTGTTGAATTTAATGGCGTATTCTCTAGTGCGTGATAATCCCCATACCTTTTCTACTCAACTTCGAAGTCTTCAGCCTCATGTGGATAACTCCATTTGTTTCAAAGATCAATCTACATTTAATGCTTTATATTTTTAGTTCAAGCATGCCATGGTTGACCCCCACTCCACTCTTGGAGGTGGCTTCCTCTTTTGAAAGTTGTACTGATTAGTAAAATATGTATCTTTTTGGCTTTCTCCAAGGGAGACTAAATTATTTTCTCCTAAAGCTTTGTATTTGCTTTAGAAGCTTCATATATGCTCCTGAAGCTATGTATAAACTTTTTTTAATATTAATATATGATAAATGATCTACCACTTTTACCCAAAAAAGAAGAAAGGTTGCTCCCAAGGGGTGTCCATTCATTCAATGCACAAGTAGATTATCAATGAGTGATGTAGTAGTATGAAAATATGAGGAAAAAATTGAAAGGAAAAGGAGAGTCATATAGTTAATATAGGTGATTCCCCCAAGGGAGTGGTGAATTCAACAATATAAGAGAAAGGAATTATATTATGAATAAAATTAATGTATATAAAATATGTTTTTTAGATGTACGAGGTCATAACATTGATTATGAATAGGTATTAGGGAGAGAAAAATTAGACAATAAGTATGAGGGGTATAGATAAATGGGTGAGAAGGAAGGGGCAAGAGACAAAATTCCACCAACTAGTAGAATAGGATAATGCCCCTATGAAAAAGACAAGAACATAAGCTATCCACAATAGCAATTAGAAAAGTAATTAAATTCATAACATGGTGTGATAAATGTGGGTAGTCATAACAAAAGTAAAATGGGGACAATCCAATTTACTACTCCCATGGAAAAGAGAGTATGAGATCATAGGGGAAATGAAAAAAATAGCATAATATTTAGAATGGTATAGGAAATTGTAGTGCACATAAAAAAATGTTGAAGTATTAGGGAATAAATGTATGCTAAAAATGGGATACAAAGGTTATGAGGTGTGTGTAATATAAGAATAATATGGGGAAGTGACAAACATAAGGGACGCATTAAACATAAACATGAGTAGAAGAATGAATTATGGAGAGTAAACATAACATATATAGATGAGTTTTGCAATAGTAAGAGTAGGGAGTAGAGGAAAAATCCTAGAATGTGATAAGAGAGAAAAATAAAATTGATTAGGAATGGTAATAAGAATATAAAACTAGCATAAAGAGTTCATATGCATAGAAATTTGAGGAGAAAAATGTCATTTCATTCTATCACCAAATCATTGAAGTTCAAAAAGTAAGAAAGAATATAGAAATTTTATGTGAGTATTGTTTACATTTTAGGAGGCCTATGGATACTATCTTCACAAGGATTATAAAAATTTCATATATATATATATATATTGAAATAAAATATTGAATTAATTTTCATATAGTTTCTCAAGTTTGGGAGAAGAGAAAGAAGGGTCTATACTAGTGGGTAAAGCTGGATTAGCACCATTACCCAATGCAAAATCATTATTTAGTGAGGGAAAATAAGAGAATTTTTTTTGAAGAGGTTGACCATAGGTATGGGAATGAAACATGCAAAATAAGAAGAGTAAAGTCATTGAGGTTGAGTTTATGCTCACCTGGACTAGAAGTGGTGAACTCTAAAAGAACCCCAATCATCCCTAAGTAAAGATTAAGAAGAGGAAGATGAAGTTTTAAAAGAGGAAGAAGGAATTATAATGTAATAAGGAGAGGGGTCTAAAGAAGAGCCAAGAATTCAAAGGAATATAGGGAGAAATGTTATCTAGAGAAGTAATATTTTGTGGGCTTAGTAAAGAAGGTGTATTAGAGAGATGTGATTTAGGATTAACAAACATATATGATTCATTTTTTTTAAAATATTGGAAGGGATCCTTATCAACCAAAATGGTATAAGATTTACTATTATGTATAATTTTTTACAATTTATGGAGGATATGAGGGAAAATACCCATCACATAGATGCATGGTTGGCTAAGTTGAATGTTATAAGATAATTATCTAAGCATTACATGGAATAATTTTGTAAGTTCAATATATATGGGAAAATATTAATTCTTATAAAACTTTATAGAATATGTCATTATGAACATCAAATAGTTTGAGAAGATCTAGGATTGAGATTCATGTTCAATTATTCTTACTTTTGCATAGGAGTGAATTTTCACCCTTTATGAAAATTCCCCTTTTACAAATCCTCACCTTAGAAAACCAGATTCAAAGACAAAACTCCACATCAGTTGGCTAATTTCCTTCCACTTGGCATCTACATTTTGTGTCATAGAAGAATATTTTTTGGGGACACTTGCGTGACGCGTAGATGTTCATGTGATGTGCTTACGTCCCTAACGGATTTCTACATCTAAATCTAGTAGAGGCATTACACTTCCCATTGGGAATAGTTTGTAACATCCCTCTTTGATCAACCGACCCCCAAAACAGCAAATTCTCTCTCTTCTCCTTCAAATTCTTCCATTCTTCATTCAACTCATCTCTTTTTGCAATCTTCAAGCATTCACTTCATCCTTCTACACAATTTCTTATCATTTCTAGCATTCTCAACACTCCATCAACTTCGTCTAGCAAGTGTGAAGAAAACCATTGTAGCAAGGGCTTGAGGTTTTTCAACTGTAGATGTTGTTTCCTTATACTCCACTCAACAACCAACAAATATTAGCATGGTTAGTAAAATTGAGCAAACAAGAACAAGCATCCCTATGAAATATTAAAACATACTTGATGATGCCAACAAAACAATAAGAGCCAAAGCAACTAAAAAAAAGCATACAAAAGCATGTTCATACCTATCCCATAGTGGAATTGGTGCTACTTTAATGTGGAAAGCAGCCCTTTCCCAACCTCTTTTGATAAGTTCTTTATTTTGATGAGAAAATGACTTTGATGCAAAATGATCATAAAAATAAGCTAAGATGTGATGAAATGCAAATGATGATTGTGCCTATAGTGAGAATGCTAAGATTGTAGGTGCATTGTGGAGTAGAAGTGCCTTGTATTTATAGGTTGAAGGTTTGAAAAATGTAGAGATGGGAGGAATGTGGGACTAAAGAAGAGCCAATGATATTGTGAAACTTGTCACATGGTTAGTGGCAGAAGGTGGAGCACATTTTAGAGAATGTGCATGGTTAATGCATGTAGTTGAGGATTTGAGAGGTGTAAGAGAGATTAATGCACTTGTAAGAGGCATTAAATGAATATGGTTGAGGTGTTTTGGAGGAAAATGGTTTGGGCAAGAATGTCAAATAAGTGGAGTAAATGAAGGAATATTCTCAAAGGATATGCCTTGGTGAGCAAAAATAAGGTATTTAGTTAAAGAAAATTATTTTCATGTGCAAGTGGGTGGGTTAGTCAGGGGTTAAGCTTTTGACCCAGGTTGAGTCAAAAGCTAGAGAAATGAGGGATTAGTATTAGGAGTTAATTAATTTAGGATTAATTAGCTTGGATGAAATTACTTGATTTATGACATTTGATTTAAATGTTTGGGTTTATTTAAATCAAATGAGAGGATGTTAGAACATTAGGATTTTAATTAAATATATTGATTTATTTAATTAAAAGAGATGACATTAGTTAGCAAAAAGCGAATTAATCAAATAAACTTAGGTACTTCATTAATAAAAGAATTTGATGATATTTGATCGAAATCAGATGCCTAATGTTGGAATTATTTGAGTGTCTACATTTCCCCCCTCTTTGAAGCAGCGTCCTAGTTGCGTTGGTTCAAAGAATAACACCGTCGAGATCGAAATTCAAAAATTTCTTGAATTTTTTTTTTGAATGCCCCAATGTTGCCCTAGTGGAAAGTATGCTACTACACTACTCCCTTGAGAGATCAGGCAAAAATTTTGATTTTAGGGTTGATCTCACGAAAAATAGGTTCAAGATGGATGTATGGATGGTTAGACTAACAGATATATATTATGATGATGATGCAAATGAGATGTTTTAAAGATGCTTAGAATAAAAAATCTATATTATCCAAAACAACTTAAATGATGATACGATGCATGTGAGATGAATGATGCTTCCTATTATGATGATATGTATGATATATAGTATCCCGATGGTTTGTGGATGCATGATGGATGCTTTGATATTGTAATGAATGACATGATAGCATGTTAGCATGGAACAGGATAAAAGAATGAGAGGGATCAACCCTTGATTCTGAGAAGATGCAGAAGTCCAACAAGTCTATGAGTCATCGAGACTTTATTAGATATGATGATGTATTGCTTATCCAGGGATTGGGGATGTAAAGAGCATAACTTTCCTTATTTTTTATCACACACATAGATATGATTCATCAAGCTATAAAAAACCAGGATGTTGTTATACCTAGTGAGATGTACTTTGACTCAACAAATAGATACGAGTATCCATGTTCACACCCTACATACAAAACCTTGTTAGGATGTACTTCAAATATTTCAAATATCTTGGACCAAAACATAGGAAGGAAAAACCTTTCAATGCAATAGTCAACAAGACATCTAAAACACTTTCCCTACAAACCAAACAAGGTAAGCATGACCAAGTTATATTACAAGAATATCCAAAAAGCACAATAGACAAAAGATAATGATCAATGCCCCATTCCTTTCTCTCTAAATATTTTTAGATAGACATCCTTGAGAGGTCATGGAAATAGGTGAAATAAAATAAATCATAAGAAAAGATCAAGTACACAAACAAGTCAATGTTATGTTGGTCTTGCCATTGCACCAAAAGATCGACTTGTCAATGCCCGATACAAGCATCAATTAAGATCCATAGGAGGCGGTTAGACCATGTCACAAACCCAAGCATTGTGTTGCAAAGAACACCAAGGCACACACCATCTTGCAACAATCCCCCTAGCACAGGTGAGGGGTTTGAACCTATGACCATCTTTGATACTAATTATTCGTCTTGTCGTTGAACCAAAAGATCAACCTGTCAATGCCTGATACAAGCGTTATTTACGATCCATAGGAGGCGATTAAACCATGTCACAAACCCAAGCATTGTGCTACAAGGAAGACCAAGGGACACACCATCTTGCAACATGTTCTTCATGCCTCTAGCCAGCACTAAACTATAGTGAGGTATGATGTTGATGTCCATTGTAGGAAGGATGCATCCTAGAAAATGATGATATCAGATGATTTGGAGACTAAGAGGATGGTGGGCTATTGATACCAAGAGTTAACCAACTTGTTTACCTACTAACCTAGACTTGAGACCTTGACATTTGAGTTTTCACTTTCAATTTTCTTAACTTTTTTTTTATTGTTTCACCAAAGGTTAGGAGATGACGATATTTTATTATGAGAGAATGTTTATTGCGAGTGCAAGTGAGATGGGATGGATGATTTTGGGTTTTCTAAATGTTTTTGATATTTTGAAATGTTTTGAGGTTGTTTTTGGTATTTTCAAGATGTTTTATAAATGTTTTTGTTTTTGAAATTTTCAATATTTTTCTGTTTTCTAAGATTTTGACCAAGAACCTAACCTAAAGACCTATCCTAGGGGCCTCAGGGGTTGATCAAAGATTAGCCTTACCTATCTTATACACGTAGAGACCATGTAGTTGGACTGACACAAACTCATTTATTGATGAGATATGAACAAATGGATTAACGGTTTATTATGATGGACTCTTAAAGGATTGACCTAATGTGTCTCAGGGGCACATTGCTGATGGCCTTTCCTACGTTCAGAGCTCAGAGACCTGTAGTTCAACAAGATGACTCTATTTTTGACTTTTTTTTTTTGACCAATTTTTGGATTTTTGACATGTTTTGGATGTTTTTTTGGATTTTTCGGATTTTCTTAATGTTTTTGGATTTTTTGATTTTCTAAATGTTTTTGGATTTTATGATTTTAAGGAAATACTTCAAGAATATACATGAATCCAATCCAATGTAGGTATAAGAACATGCCCCCAGCATGGTGCGATTGACTACTTTGATATAGGTAGGACAAACTAACCTTAGGAATGTGCTAAGTATTACTACGAGGGAACATGATACAAACACAAGATCAAGCGATGATGTAGACGTGGATGGGTGTCAGAAGGATCAATGGAATGTGATGGATGAATGATGCAGAACAAGTCATAGAGATCATGGTGGATGGAAAGTACTTATTTACATGAGGTGCCTATTTTCCAGGTTTTCACCAAGGTACTTGCCAAAAGTGCCACTGAAGTGGTTTTCACTAGAGGATGATTTTTCTTTACTATTTTCAATCCTTTTTCTAATTTTTTTGGATTTTTTGATTTTCTTTTGGATTTTTTGGATTTATACCTTGCAAGTTTAGGCATAAAATTTTCTATTGATAGGTTCCTACAGAGGCTCACTTTCAGGTGTTGATAGTTGATATGCTCCTAATTTGTAACTTGTCATGATGATGAAGGGTCCCAACCAGTTGGGTTAAAACTTTCCCTTACTATCTAGATTTGGTACTTTTTTTTGTTTCTCTTTCAACACAAGCACTCTGATGTGAAAGGTCCAACTCCTAATCTTCTTGTTATAGCTCCTCTTGAGAAAATTCTAATAGACTTGTAGACGGTTTAAGGCATCCATGTGTCACTCATCCAATAGTTCTAGCTTGTTCAACCATGACACCAAATATTCTTCATCAATAATGATATTTTGTAATGATATTCTTAAGGATGGGAGCTCAATCTCAACGGGAAGGATGGCTTATGATCCATAGACCAAGGAGAATGGCGTTGCTCTAGTAGGCATGTAGATACTCATTCAGTAGGCCCATAAGGTAGGATTTAGCTAGAGGTGCTAGTCGCAACTAGCTTCATTAATTGTTTTCTTTAGGATTTAAAAGATGGTTTTATTTGTAGATTAAGCTTGGTCATTACCTTGGGGGTAATAGGGGGTGGAGAAGCGATGTTGGATATTGAATTTTTGGCATAGCTCTCGAACATCTTGGTTCTTGAAAGGTTTCCTATTATCCAAGATAAGGTCTTGTGGAACATCGTAGTAGCAAATTAGGTAGTTCAAGATGAATTTGGATATCCACTTCCCTATGACATAGGTCATTGGGATGGCCTCTACCCACTTTGTAAAGTACTCTATGGCAATGGTAATGAACTTGTGTCCATTGGATGAGGTGGGTGTGATTTTACCAATGAGATCGAGGCCCCATTGTGAAAAGGGCCAAGATGTAATAATCGGTTGGAGCTCTTGAGCTAATGCATGGATGAGATCCCTATGTTGTTGACATTACAAACACCTTCAGAAATATTCATGAGATTCTCTTTCCTTTGTAGGCTAGTAGTACCCAGTCCTCAATAGTTTCTTGGCCAATGTCATACCACTCAAATGTGATCCACAAATTCCATTGTGTACTTTAGTTAAAGCAGTCAAAGCTTCCTCAGGGTTAAGGCGTCACAAAAGGGTTCCTTCGATACTCCTATGGTATAGGGTGTCTCCTAAGATAATGAAACGGGATAAATTATTGAAAAATTTTCTCTTAAGGCCTGGGGTGATATAAATAGGGAGGACTCCTATTTTCAAGTAGGTGTATATGTCATGGTACCAAGGATCACCAGGACCAACAATTTCACCCATGAATTTAGACTCTAGTACCTCGATGGTTGGTATGAGAAGCTAATCTACTAAGAATTCATGTTTATGGACATTGTGTGGGATATCCATTTGTGATCCAATCATTGCCATAGCAACAACTGCTCTTTTTTTTTCCCTTCGTATTTGCTCAAATGTGATGTCAATGAAGAATTATTTGAGGCTTTCCACTAGTTTCTTGTATGGGGTCAACTTGTCATCTTTTGTTTGGTATTCATCATTTACCTGATTGATGATTAGTTGTGAGTCTCCATAGACCTTGAGTGCCATGATCTACCATTGTACTATTATTCTAATTCATATGATAAGAGCCTCATACTCTGCAATGTTGTTTGTGCAAGGAAAAGACAACTTATATGACTTGGGTATGCAATCTCCTTGTGGTGTAATGAAGATGACTCCAACTCTTGACCCATGGTGTGTGTAACACCCATCAAAATGTACTTTCCATTGATCTGCTATGCTTAGGTTAAAGATTAACTCATTAGGGAACTTTGATATTAGTGGGTTTTCTAAATAAATCGATGTATCTGCTAGTTGGTCTACAATTACATGTGCTTTAATGGCCTTCTGCTCTACATACTCAATGTTGTATTCTATTAGGATCATGACCCATTTAGTTGTTCACCCTATGAGCATTGCTTTGGAAGGTAGATACGTGAGAGGGTCTACCTTGGCAATGAGTTTTATTTGGTGAGACATAATATAGTGTATGGACTTCTATGTTGTGAAAACTGTTGCTAGGCAAGTCTTCTCGATGAATGTGTAATTTAGCTCGTGTCCCACCATGGTTCTACTAATATAGTAAATAGCTCTCTCGTTCCCATTTTCATCATGTTGAGCTAAGAGAGCACCAAGGGCTGTTGTTGTTTTTGATATATATAGGATCAATGGCTTGTTTGGAATTAGTGGCATAAGGACTGGTGGTGTCAGCAAGTACTCCTTGATTTTATTGAAAGCCTGGTCATATTTCTCATCCCATTTGTATGCTACCTCCTTGTGGAGTAGATGAGAATATGGGATAGCCTTATTTGATAACTGTGTTATAAACTAGTGAATGGATTGGAGCCTTCCATACAAACCCCTTAACTTCTTCAATGTTCTTGGTGCCTCCATATCGAGAATTGCTTTGACTTTGGTGGGATCTATCTTGATTCCCCTCATATATATAATGTACCCTTGGAGCTTGCCTGATTGTACACTAAAGACACACTTTTTTGGATTGAGCCTAACCTTGTATTCTTCTAGCCCATCAACGATAGAGCTTAGTGCCACTATGTGATCTCAATGCTTCTTTGATTTGGCTAATATGTCATTTGTGAATCATGTCATGTAAAATTAGTGTCATAGCTCTTTGATAGGTAGCTCCTACATTTTTCAACCCAAATGGCATCATGTTGCATTAGTAAGTTCCCCATGGGCAGGTGAAAGTTGTTTTGTTTTGATCATCCTTAGCTATCATAATTTGATTGTACCTTGAGAACCCATCCATTAATGATAGTATTTCATGTCCTACCATCATATCCATAATCATGTCTATATTTGGGAGAGGGAAATCATCCTTAGGACATGCTTTGTTTAGGTCTTTCAAGTCAATGAAGATGTGGAAGGCCCCAGTGGGCTTAGAGACAGGTACAAGATTTGAAACCCACTCTAGATAATCAATTAGTCGTATGAATCCAACATCAAGGAGCTTTTATAATTCAAGTTTGACCAGTAATTCTATCCGTGGTTGCATCTTTCTCAGCTTTTTTCTTACTAGTTTCACCTCTGGATAGACAGCTAGATGATGAACCACAACCTCTAGATCAAGACTGGGGCATGTCAATGTAGGTCCATGTGAAGTTTACCTTTCTTTCTCTTAGAAATGCATCTAAAAGCTCATATTCTTTGGCCAAGAGTGATTTTGCATAGAAGGTGATATGTGGTGCTTCTTCGGTTCCTAGGTTGACCAAATTGCACTTCTCTGCCAAGACTGTTGATTTTTCTTGATGAATAGCACTAAGGGGAAGATTGAATCCCTCATCATTTGGCACCTCAAAGAGGTTTTCACCATTGGATATGTCCTTTTTTTTTACTATTTTTGGGTCAAAAAGTGCCACATCATGGTTTTCACTTAAAGACCTAGATATTACTCTTAAATTTTCTATTTTGCGACTAAAGGATTCAATCGTTTCCGCATAGTATTCATGTGCGTTCAGCTCAATGTTGAACCTAGCTTTATGATCTCCACATGGTAGATTATCCTGCAATCCCATGAATTCAGAGAGAGCCTCATCATTTTTGAACGTGTCTAAGATTAGTGGTTCTCGTTGGTCATAATCAATGAGTTGGGGGTAGACAAGTTTTAGTTCATTGGTTTGGTTACTTGGCTCAAAACATAGGGTACTAATCATTAAAAGAGAGTAATATTCGAATAGCATGGGTAGGTCAATTATGGGGTCCTCATCACACACATTGGTTATATCAAAGGTATAGTTGTCTAAAGGTAAACCTATGGATACCAGTAACTAAGGAGGAGCTTTGAATTTTCTAACCAGGGCATCTTCACCACATATTCTTATCTTTGGAGGGGTACATCCAAGGCCAAGATTCTTTATACACTGCTTAGGAATAATGGGTTCTAGAAGGCCATTATCATTTTTCCCAAGCTTTTCATTTTTATTATATCCCCATCCTTGCATCAACTGTAGTCCTTTGTTGTCATTATCCATGGGAAGATTGGGTATGGGCCTTTCATCTTGATATAGCAGACTTGATATATCCCTTTCATCTACCACTTCCTAACTTAGGTCCCCCCATCTTTTGAATCTGGAAGGGTCTTATTTGAAGGTTTGAGCTAGTTTGTCAATTGGATGTGGTATCCCATGAGATCTAGGAGATTGAGGTAACTCTCCTATTACAAAGACACTCTTTTTCATTTTATAGTCTCCACACCCATTATCTTGGATAATGAATTTAATATCAGAGATGTCCAAAATGGAGGGTGTCTTTGTCTTAGAAGTGGAGGCTAGGGTAGATCTGTCTATATATGAAGAGGTGGGTTCTTCATCATTATTTGGGACTTGGGGGATCTTGTAGTACTTGGCCTCCAAATTCTTGCAATAATAAAATGGCTCTAGGTCTCCATGGACTGTGACCTGTTAATTTTGATAGGGAAACTTAACACATTGATGGAAGGTCAATGCGACAGCCTGCATTCCATGGATCCATAGGCATCCTAGGAGGATATTGTAAGGTAATTCAATATCAAGGACTTGGCATGTAGTTTCCATGATAGTTGGCCCTACTTGAATAGGGAGTTGAGTGGTGCCTTGATACACCCATTCTTGATCATCATATGCTTGGATAGTGATACCCTTACCTTTTTCAATGATGTCTTTAGAGAATCACATATTCATTATTAGCTTGAGGGTACAATATTTAAGCTTGCATCTCCATCCACCAAGACTCTCTTGACTTTATTTTTATGGTTGGGTTGGAAGATCCTATTCAGAGAATGTTAGGAGATCTAGTGTAGTGATGTGTTCGACCATAGCTTGGAACTGGTTTGCATCAAGATTAAATGAGATAGAGGATGTGGCTAATGCTTCTTCTAGAATTTTCCTATGTGCAGGTGAGATTTTGAGCAACTCCATGATGGAGATCTGGGTGGGGGTTCTTTTTAGTTGGTTCAAGACATTATAACCATTAGGAACGGATTTCAGAATAGAGGCAGGTGCCTTGAGTGGTTGTGATGGTCCTAGAATGGTAATTTTGTCACCACGTGTGGTGACTCTATAGTTGGCTCTGTCTCCCTTGATCTTGACAAACATAACCCACTCATCCAAGGATGCAACAACATGGTCATACACATGGTTCAAATTATTATACTTTTCCTTACCCTTTTTGCTTCCTTTATTGTGATCTGGCATCAGATTTCTGTATATTTTAAGATCTTGATTCCCTGTGGATTGTTCAATGTTTATGGTCCTGCCATCAATGAGATCTTTGATCAAATTTTTTAGTCTCATACAACTGGTCATCATGTGTACATTGATTTTATGAAAATTGCAAAGGTGAGTTTTGTTATACCATAGTGGTTTAATTTGAGGCTCTTGATAATTTTCATAAATGGGGATTTTAATGAGATTCTCATGTACTAATTTTTGCATGATAGATTCGATTGATTCCCCAAGTGGTGTATATTTTCGTTTGGGGGGATACTTGTTCTATGGGGGTGGTCCCCCTTGATTATTCAGGTTGTTGACAACTTGATTATTGGGTTGCTGTGATGATGTGTTGGCTTGTGTGTTATTATGGTTATTGACTTGCAGTTGTTGATATGATTGTGTGTTTTTCCTTGGGGCACTAATAATAACTTTTGTGTCAATGATACCATCGTTAGTCACATTCTTGTTCTTTACCCATGTGCAAGGTTTTTCGTAATAGCTAGTTGATGGATAGTTGTCTTGATAGGTAGGTGTCCCCCCTTGTGTAATAAGGCCTCTTTCAATTTTGAATGCCATGGGGATCAAATATTCATATGTGGTGATGCATTGCATTTTCAGATGGAAGGATAAGGTCCCTACGAGATTGGTGATGATAGTGCAAATTTTTTGTTCTTCTGGCATAGTCCACTTGCTCCTGTTGGCCTTGGATCACCATCATTGCAAGAAGGATGCAAATGTTTCCGCCTTGGCTTGTTTTAGAGTAGATAGTTCTTCTAGACTCACCTCCATGCCTATGTTCAATGAGTAGTTTTGTATGAATAAGTCCACAATTTCTTGGAACTTTTTGATTTCAGGGGGAAGACGAGAGAACCATTCCATTGTTGGGCTAGCCAAACTTCAAGGGAAAAATTTCATTAGATAAGAATCATCATATGTAACTTCCATACAATGGACATGAAATTCCCTAATCTGATCTTCAAGATTACCTGTCCCACGATATTTGTCAAACTTAGGGATTTAAAATCCTTGTGACAATGGAACCATCACAATGCTTCTGTCAAATGGATAAGGGCATAAATTCCCTTGTCTTTTTTTTGTCTTTCTGGATTGTAGGTCTAGCACTTGTTGTGAGAGAAATTTTATTTGTGTAGACACATCATTTTGTGGATCAGTCGATGGGATGAATTTTTTTTGGGGTGGTTTGATTGCCTGAGTGACAGGTGGGGTGTTGTGTGTTTATGGGAGGTGGTTGCAATTTTTTTTTTGTGACCAACACTTGTTGGTATGCTTGCAATTGTTGTTGTTCCAACAATGCTTGTTGTTGGGCTAGTAGTTGAGTTGCTTCTTGATGCACTTGGTATTGTTGCAAAGCTTGCTAGCAGGCTTGCTGATGAGCTTCCTATTATTGTGCTTGAGCTTGTTGTACTTGATATTGAGCTTACACCTAAGCTTTAGCTTGTTGAGCAGCTTATGTAGCTTGGGAAGTCTATGCAACTTGCGTAGCTTGTGTGGTTTGTGCTACTTGCATAGCTTGTGTGGCTTGTTTTTGCAATAAAGCTTGGGCTTGTGCTTGGGCAGCCTGTTGTGCTTCTTGTTGTGCAGCTTGTGCAGCTTGTGTAGCTTATTGATTTTGGAATTGTTGAGGTTCCTTTTGATAGGCTTGTTGGGCTACTTATAGCATGATGTTGTATTGATTTTCCATGTTTGGACTTCATGGTGGAGGTGGAGGATTCAGAATAGTGTGAGATGGTGTGATGATATTTTTTTGAGGTGGTTGTTGAGGTGTTGTTTGAGTGATGATAAGGGATTGTGTGGTAGGTGGTGCAGTTGATATGCTAGGTACTTGGGAGACCACGTTCTGGGGTGTTATGGATGGTGTAATGATTTATTATGTTGCTTGGATTGATGCCACCTATTATTGTAATATCAGTGGCATGTTCAGAGGATTTGGTATGTTGACTTGATTCATGATCAATGAATTTTTTTGACTTGGTTGATTTTGGATTGGTATGTTAGGTAAAGGGGGTTGCCCTAAACCAATGATTGATGTGGATGTTGATGTTAGAGGAGGTAATGATAGGAAGATTGGTGGTATGTTTCCTTGAGAAAGTGATGATGAGGCATCAAATATTCCCCCTTATCATTGTGATACCATGGGGAGAGATACTTGAGCATCAAGAGAATATGTTGTTGATGTAGCAAAGGTGGATGGATTGTTGGTGTCATGGAAAATGAGTGGAATGTATAGATGTTTTGGGTGTTGTGGGATGGTGTTTTGTAGACCCAAGATGGTGTTTGCATCTAAGTTTTGATTGTTCACAAGGAGATGTGTTTGAATATCATGAAGCAATGAACTTCCCTTGGTAACCATAGTTTGACCTAGAGCATGAGATGATGTTGGTTGTATGATGGGTTGGATGATTTTTTGGAAGGATGGTGTGAATGATACCAGCGACATATTCCCTAGAGGATTTTCCACAATAGTAATCACATCATAATCAAAAGGGAGTTTAGCCCCTTCCTTTTCTAATGCTAACATGTATTGTGAAGGATTGAGTCTCATCATTGTGTTGACAATCTTGTGGTTCTCAGGATTTTGGACAAACTCCATTGTCTCATCTTGGGACATTCCTTGATAATTGTTGGTGACATCCTTGACTTAGAAACCTCCCTCTTGAGGATTTTGAGGTATATGAGGAGGATTAAGTTGAAGTTCGATGGATATCCTAGGGTTGAATTATGTTTTAGCTTGACTCAAATCACTCGAAGTGGATGTTTCTTTGTTTGGTTCCATGTTCTTCTTATGTTGAGATCTAGTCTAGACCATAAAATTAGGATCAACTTTTAAGAATATGGGAGGTAAACCTCTAACTCCTCAGATTGGTCTAAACTTTAGGTACAAAAAATAAAATCTAGGATGTTAAGGATCAAGTGGTGGTGATGACATAAATGAAAGATGGATGATGTGAATGATTGAACTTTTAAGAAAACTTGGAGGGATACTAGACTTTAGGGATTTTTGGATTCATTGACTTTGGATTTGATTTGTATTTTGGATAATGAACTTATAAACCCCAACATGTTAGATGTTATCTTGGAATAAACTTGTCCACAAGGTGATAATTTAACTAGGTGTATGAAGAAGGATTCATCCACCCACACTTATCCAAACAAAGGTGATTGAGGATTTTACCAAAAAGTCTAGTATGAATGATTTTTCCAAGATTCTAAGAGTTGTTTGTCAGATGGGATTTGATTGATGTTTGGGGATGGGTGAAAGTGTTTATTTTGATCCTAGGTTAACCTAGAGAGACTTTTGTTTACAAGACCTTGGTATTGAAGAACATGCTATACTTCTAAGAGCTTTTTCAACCCTAAGTGAGATTCTCAAAGCATTGGAAGAGAGACGGGTTTTGAAAATAATAAAATGAGTACAAGTTTGGGTTGTCCTTTGATACATGTTTGTAAAATTTATAGACCAATATTTCCCTAACTTGATAAAGCATAGACTGGTGTTTATTGATATTTCTTCGACTAAGATGTTTGTAATGATTAATGGACTTTGGTTTTGGGACTTTGATCTTGTGGGAAATCATTTGAAAAAACACATGTGTGGGGTTCAATTTGTCTTTTCTCTTTTCTTAATGGATTCTTTTTACCACAAACACTTTCTTGCTTACCTTTTCAAACTAAATGTCTATGTCTCAATTTCTTTTCATCCCACAAGATCCATTATGTGGAAATCAATAGAATCAAGGCAATATTTCCCTAATTTTGACTTTAGAGAGAGCAAATTGAGATAAAGGCTGAAATATTTAGAAGCCTCTCAGGATGGAATCCTTAGGAACAAGCAGTAATACTTGGACTTTTTCAAAGGTAATTTCTCTTTCTAAAGGGTTTGAAATTTGATTACCTTGTTAAATGTTTGTTTTCAAGATTTGAGATTTCAAGCAATGTGTTTAACTAACTCAAATATTGCACAACCCTAGGATAGAAATGGCTATATTTTTTGAATTCCCACTTGGATTTCTCTAGCTGTGCTTATTCAGAGTGGATGATTAGAAGCTTGATCACACTGGCTCCCCTCCATGGCTCTCACTTCTATGGGTTATCCAAGCTTTGAGTTCTCATGAATCTCCCATGAAAAACTCTTCATCCCTACTAAGAATTGCAAGTATGTGGGATGGCTTTAGAATAACCATTCTTAAACCAAAAAATATGAGGGATTTTTGCTTCTATACAAATTGGTTCTTATTCAAGGTAATCAAGGACATGGCATCTTGTGAGCATCTAGCAAGCCACTGAAGGCTTTAATCAATCCTACTAGGGGCTCTTATACTTTTTACAGTAGTACCCTGTTCTGAAAGACACTGTACAACTAAGGCCTGCATACCATGAGGACTTGACAGTTTAGTCTTATCCATTTATATACTGGCCCGAGTGAAAAACCAGTTGGAGTCACTTTCGAATTGGTCTTAGGAAAGACCCTCTAAAGGTAACAAAAGTGAGGTAGGACACTTGTAGTTCAACCACCCAGTACACGTAAAGTGCAAGGAGGGAACACACACAATGTCTTTCCTCACACTAGCATGATTTGTTCAAGTTTAAACCCAAACTTGAAATAAATATTTTAGACAACCAATGTCACCAAAATTATTTTGATTCTCAAGGTCACGGTGAAGCACGAGAGAAGTGCATACACATTTGAATGACACAAATTGTAAAGAATATTACAAAACAAAGCAAACACAAGTTCATTTTAAATCCTCGAAGGCAATAATGAGTTCTTTTTAGAGTACCAAAAGACAAGTATGAAGTTTTTTATTCAATTTTAGCCTCAAAATATTAATTCTAGTGAGTTTCTAAGGTTCAATTTTAACCAATTTTGAAAAAAATCAATCACTAATTAATTTTAAACCCAAATTGATCTAGCTGGCCTAAAACAAAAAACAAAAGAAATAATTGGACACTCTAGACTATTACAACAAGCATTTAAAAATGCTCTTTCAAGTTCAATGTCCAATTCACCAACTCAAATCTGCTTGTTGTTTGATTCTCATGTGAAAGAAAACCACCGATATTTCTTGATGCCAACCTAACCTGCAAACATTACAAAGTAAAATCTTACAAATGAGATTTATTTCAAAGAATTAAAGATAATTTATCATAATGAATACACTTTCAAATAAAATGAATGCATTCAATGATAAATTTTAATGCAAGAGTTCCTCTTCCTTGAAAATTTATAAAAAGGTCTAAATCATGCATCGATAATGACTTAAATGAATGTCATTCCAAAATAAAGCTTGCTAGTATATCACACATCCTCAAGTCATAGAGCCATCAAACTGGCAACATAACCAATAGATATTGAAATTTATTAAATATAGAGACACTTAAATCTGCACTTAAATCACATTAGTTATTACATGTCAGATCTCAAACAAATGTTTCAATGATCCAATAAATTTTCCACCCAAATTTGTAAGTATAGTGCCATCAAACAAAGATTTGGACGTAAAGCATAGTATACAAAAGATTTTACTATCACAAGTACAGTGCCATAGATGTAATTCTCCAGCGCAACATTTATCCCCTTAAAAGATAATGCATCATTGTTTAATGCATACAATGTTTTCTATGTTAGCTGCAGTAAGTCGTTCATTCAGTTGATTTCATTGAATATTACAAGAAAAATAGTAATAAAGAGTTTAGTTTAGCTGTTACATCGGGCCATTAGTATCCACCACAAACTAATCGATTTCAAGCTCATCGATTTAAAGACCACAAAAATGGTACGATAAACTAATGGCATGTAGAAAAAATGAGTTTAATAACAGTCCAAAATGGTGTATAGAAGCAATAAATCAATCAATCACTAAAAAAAACTACACTTTCCTATAAATTTCTGATAAAATTGATAGCATAGCCTGATGGAAATTATCCCACCATCAAAACAAAAATGAATCATTGAAAAACTAGTAAAAACATAACTCCAAATTGATAGAATCTCATTTAGCATAGTCCATTGACAAAGCATATAGTCTCATTTAGGGCAGTGTACCAGCGTGCCAATGTGTGTAAAAAAAATTAGAAACTATATCAACACCAATATGTAGTTCAAAAGAAGTTAAAGATAATGGTAGATGATGATTTGAACAACGATATTAAATGTATGACTGGTTAACACTGGTAGGTTCACTTGAACAAAAAAGTGGAGGATGATTGGTTAACAGTGGCAGGTTCACTTGAAGAGATACGAGACAGTCTATTTTCAAGTAAAGGGGTACTAGTCATCATGACAACTAATGAGAAGAATCTTGCAAGTGCAGAGCAACATGTGGCAAATTTTCTCAACACCCTTCTGGATAGAAACACTTTAGTGATCCCTTCCTGGGACAATCACGTATCTCCAATTAATGAGGCTCTCTTAATTCCTACTCAGGTAAACTATGTTGGAAAAGCAGCAAATATCTATGAAACTAGTTATGATCTAAGGGGTAGTGCTTATGTCATCTCCAAGTATATTGGAAATACATGGTTATGGGATCATGTACGTGTTAGTGGTGGTGCATATGGATGATTCTATGATCTAGATTCATATTCAAGAGTATTCTCTTACTTGTCTTATTGAGACATGAACCTACTAAAGACTCTTGATATCTATGTTGGAACTGTCAAGTTCCTACAAGAACTAGACTTAGATGTTGATACTTTGTCAAAATTCATAATTTTCACTATAGGTGATGTTGATTCATATCAACTACCAGATGCAAAAGGATACACCGGCTTGATGTGATACTTATTGGGGGTTACAGATGAGAAAATATTTTGTTGACAAGCCTTCAAAGCATCAGTGAACAAATTACAATAGGCTGGCAGAGCAAATTAACCAAGTCAAATGTACACTTTGCAAGGTGCTCCATTTGTCATTTGAAATTAATTAAAAAAATGGGAACTCAAAAGATGTTGATAGCTTGAGATTTTATCTATAAGAGAATAAATGAGAGATGAGTTAATTGCATCCAACGATATCTTAGAAAGTACAAATTTACATCATTACATCATGTGCAACCAAGTTTAGCACTAGAATTTCAAAAAAGAACACACAAAGATAGCTACTATGACCCAAGACATTCGAACAAGAACAGTTACAACAAACAAAAGAGTATGTGATATCTTATTTTGATTGTGCAACCTTCATAGCTGGTGTGGTAGATTGCACAAAACCTCATGAGTCACCCAAATCATCTACGAGCAGGAAGACATCAATTGAAGGGTACAAAAAAATTTCTACTAGGTGCAAAAAATTTTATTCAGAGGCCTGATTCTGAGTTTTGAAGGTGTGTTTTAAACTCCCTCTAAATAAATCAAATAAATTAGTTGTACGTGGGTGCATTCATTTTCTTTCTTTTCAAAAGGCATAAAAAATAGCAACTCAACTAGGCTATAGCATTACAACAAAGGAGCCCAAATGTATAATGTTAGACAAAAAAGCAATAATTCCACTATCAAATGAACTAACACCACTATCAAACACAAATTTTATCACTGTCAATCACACCACTGCCAAATGCAATGATATTAGCACCTAAATATTAAAGATACAATGTAAGCAAATAAATGTATCGCAAGAAATACAGAGAGGTCAACTATGTGTTGAAATATAGAGAGAAATCAACAAATTTGCGTGTATTCAATAAAGCTAATATGTCAACTTATGAATTCCCTCCTTGCACCAGATGTAGATGGTGTTTCCTTATACTTCACTCAACAACAAACAAATATTATCATGGTTAGTCAAATTGAGCAAACGAAGAACAAGCATCCCTATGAAATATTAAAACATACTTGATGATGCCAACAAAACAATAAGAGCCAAAAAAACTAAATAAAATCATACAAAAGCATGTTCATACCTATCCCATAGTGGAATTGGTGCTACTTTGATGTGGAAAGTAGCCCTTTCCCAACCCCTTTTGATAAGCTCTTGATTTTGATAAGAAAATGACTTTGATGCAAAATGATCATAAAAATAAGCTAAGATGTGATGAAATGCAAATGATGATTGTGCCTATAGTGAGAATGATAAGATTGTAGGTGCATTGTGGAGTAGAAGTGCCTTGTATTTATAGGTTGAAGGTTTGAAAATTGGAGACATGGGAGGAATGTGGTGATGAGTCTAATTTATGGTTTAATTTTGGTAGAATTTATGATCTATTTGTTGAAGTTGTCGTGGACCTTAATGTTTGAAATTTGATATTTCCTCAAAACCATAGACATTGGGCCTAATTTTATTTTTACAAATCTTTAATGGCATTGACATGTTATATGGACTATCTATGTTAATTCTACATGTGGAATAATGAATGTTCTTTAAGATAGTTACATATACGCAATTATTGTGCGTACTAATATTGGCATGCAGATATGATTAGAGGCCACTAAATTGAGAAGATTCTGCCAGTTGGTCATTCACCATAACGTTCAACAAGGGAATCATTCAAAGGTCAACAAAGGTCGACGGTGAGAGATTCCTCATGCAAATCAAGTTGTAACCACCTTGTAAATTGTCTTTATTGTTTTGAGAAAATGTAGACATTACTGCTATACTAAATCTATGTTAAGACAAATATGTTTGACCAGATTCCACGCATGCATAACTAAATCTATGTTAAGACAAATATGTCTGACCAAATTCCATGCATGCATAACTACCTCTCCACTTTCTTTTCTTTCCCTAAAATGGCATCCTCCCAATTTGTGGAGTTGACCACCTTGCTTAGTTAGTAGTATAAATAAGAGCCAGATGCCCCTTCCCAAAAGGTTGCGCAATCTAATGATGTACTTGCATTCTTATTTTTCAATAATACAGTTACACTGCTCTATTGTACTAATGTTTTCGAATGAATAAAATGAATTTATTAGTCTGTGCATCTATTTTACATTAGTTTTAGAGGATACTCATCCAAGGGGTCCCACTTGGTGAGCATTCTTCCCTTTAGTTTAGTAGTAGTTTAGTTATTACTTTATGTTTAGTAATTAGTTAAGAATCTGACACTAACTATTCTTGCAGCCACTAGAATTCCATTTTGTGACTGTTCCTACAACTAAAGGAGACAGAGTAGTTTCCCGTTTGTTGCTCATATTTCCATTTTTTTCATGCATTTTAGCTTAGTATAGTTTTTGGTTGATGTTCAACATTTATATTATTCCTTTCCAAAAAATTTACTTTTAGCATTGTGTCTTTCTTAGCTATAGAATGAAAATTACTACTTTGGATTTCTAGTGCACATATTGTGCTGACCCATTGAAGAAACCCAAATTTGGACACTTGCATTTGTCCAAATTTATCCCTTTTTGTCTAATATCATCTTATTTGTATTAATTAAGTAATATTTCTATTATTTAATTAATACCCTTAATTATTTTAAATCCCTAAGGTATTTATTTAATAATTAAATACCTTACTCTTCAATCCCCCCTTTCATCAAATGAATTAAATAAATATGACATTTATTTAATTCCTCACATATCACTTTCACTTAACCCTAACCCAGCTCCTAATCTCTTCATTAGGGATGTACACATGCCTAATCCTTGATTAGGATGTGTCACACCCTCTAGCTTTTGCAAGTTGGCTTTTAATCCTCATTACCCTCTAATTATCATCTAATTATTGATTAGTTAAGCCTAATTAGTACCTTGGTCAACTCTCCCCATCCCCCAAGGAATTTTTAATTCCTTTTTATTCATCCAATATTTCTCTCTTCCCCATGTGAATTTTTAGTTCACATTTATTCCTCCTGGAATCCCCTTTTCCCATGCAAGTCTTCTAGAACCTTTGACTTGTCAAATCAAGTCACATGTGGGTAAGTACTTACCTTGTTTTAACCAAGGTACTTTCCACCTCTCTTTTTGGAACCTTGTTTTATCCACAAGATTCCCCAATCATGTGAATTTTTAATTCACTTTTATTCACCCAAGATTCTCCTCTTCCCCATGTGATCATTGAGAGGTCGCATCACTCTTATTCCAAGGTAATTTCAAAGTACTTGTCCTTCCTCCACATCATTTGTCCTTATTCCACCTCACTTATACCTCATCACATCCTTGACCACTTCACATTCCACATGTCAAGATATGAGGACTCGTGAGTCCTCAACTCACCATAGCCCTTCATCTTGGCCTTGGTGGCTTAATCTCAATCATTGAATTCTCTAGAGAATTCACATTCTTCTATAAATACCCCCCTCTTCTAATACATTTAAGAACACTTAGCCATTTTGCACCCTTATGCTACCAAATTGCTCACTCAATTTGCAAGCATTATCTTAGCCATTTAGCCAAGCCACTTAGCCACTAGAATTAGCATTACATTTTTTCCATTGTAGCATCATCAAAAATATCACATTTTTCATCTTGCATCTAGCCATCCAAGGAGCATACAAGCATTCAAAAATAAAGGGTCGACCAATGGATTTAAACAGCATAAAGAAGGTATAATCATTTGCTATTTCCTTTTATCTTATTTCTTTGTGTTATCAATTTCTTAGGCTAATCTTTGAGGTGTCCTTTGTGTTTTTCTTTATTGCATAATAGTTGTTTTGCATATTTAGAATAGGATAAATATTTAGGATCACACTCATTTCAAGTTTACATCCTTGGTTGACAAGTTAAATGCACCTTCATGATGATTGAAATGGCTATTCAGTTTATATGTCGAGTCTCTAAATCACAACTGTAAGGGATTAGTTGTTAAATCCTTATTGGAGGCCAACAATTTTCAGCATTGTGGTTGAGGATGGTGTCAAACTAGGAAGTTCTTTGGAGTCATTAATAGTTATTCTTTACCAATTCTTTGTGTGAGTTGGCTGATAGTGAGTTCATACTACATGCATAGAGGAAGGAGAAGAGATGCTTATGGGAGATTTCTTCCTAATAATACTGAACCATTCCAACTAGAAGAGCTTCCAAATCTACCAAGAAATGAAGAAGAAGTTGATCCAAACCCCTTTACTGATGCATTTCTTGATCTGACTAGTTCTGAAGCTTCCTCTAAAGACCAAAATTTGATTGAGCACCCCTTTGCTTTGGAAATCCATCAGGTAGGCAAGGGTGATGCAGATAGAAGTAGACCTAACCAACCAGCTTTTCCTTTCTCCATTGCCCATCAGAATGAAGTTAACAATCTCAAAAATATCACTCCTTTAGCCCTTCCTAAGTTTTATGGACTTGTTATAGAAAACCCTGATACTTTCTTGTTCGAGTTTGATATACTCTATAGGTGTTATGACTATACCACTAATCCTCATAGGCTTAAGCTATTTTATACCACCTTGAAAGAGGTTGTATTAAGATGGTTTATGAGCCTAGCTAGAGATACTCTGGAGACTTGGGAGGACATGAAGACAAAGTTCCTTGAGAAGTACAAGGAATATTGCAGGGGTGTTCATGGGTGTTTTTGCACCTTTTCAACACAGGAAGTGCACAAATGCACTACCTATCTTGAAAGGTAATCTCCAACAAAAAGTTGTAGAAAATTACCCCAAGGTCTCTCGGGTGCCAGGTCATCACATGCTTGGAATAAGTCAGTTGGTTTAATGTAATCTTGTTGGTAATCACAAGGAATCCTTATGTGGGTTAAACTAGAAGGGAGTTGGATCCTTGGATGGACTTCATAAGATTTCCAATATGTTGCTCTATTGCTATAAGTTCAAGACAGTAGTCTCAAAGTCCACTTTAATCTTCTGATTTGGATTTACAATGTGCAATGAACTTTTTCTAAAGCACCTATTTAAAAGAAAATTCAAAAGGGCAGGGAAGGGAGTAAGTTCCTAGACCTAAAACTACCAATGAACAATGATAATGGAGGACACTATAGTGGACAACCTTCCCAAGACAAAGTTCCACTAAACCAAATCAACTTACAGTCTCATGAAACCAGTGCAATCTTCTAAGGTCTATAGATTTTCTACCTTTCATTCACCATAAAGTATGAACAAGAGATAAAATTTAAGTGCAACATTTATATAATGTTTAGACTAGCTTTACACTCTAGTTTATCATCAATAAAAACAAAAAAGCATGAACAAGGGCATCAACATAGTAGAATTCTTCACCACCAATGAACAACATTATCTAATCTACCAAAGCAAGCTAAAACACATAGAAAAGCAAAGTAAATCTACTCAAATTCACTAACTAGGAGAACAAGAATCATGCAACATGAAGTTGGAACTCAAGAATCCTCCAAATCAATGAATTTCTATTAACATTCCAGTAGCATGTCTTTACAACAATTCAACTCTCTCTTCAAAATGAGAGGAGACCCCCTATTTATAGTGTCCAAAAAGAAAAATGAATGGCCAAGATTCAATCTCATTGTGTGCCCAAGATTCACTACAAATTAGGGTTTCACCTATCCCCAAATATTTTATAATATAAAATTACATTTTGTCTTTTATCCTATTTTGTCCTATTATGGGCAACACTATAGCTCTTTTGTCTTCTACCTGATTTCCTTTTGTTGCAACTACATTGTGAGGAACGCATCATCTATGATAGGCTTTCCTTCATTTTTCTTGATGGTGGCATACTCTACGAATTTTCCCATTAAAATATGAAGCCTATCTTTTTGAACAATATTAGATTGGAGGATTTGAAAATCAAGCTTCTTAGAACAATTAGCCACCTCCTCCCCATGCTTGGCACATTTCAGAGTGACTGCTACCATTTTTTTTGATTGAACAAACACCCTATTGGAAAAATACATGAAGAGTGGGGACAAATCATCAATTGCACCCTCTTCCATATTTTTATGAAAGTATTCTTTGATCTTTTTTGCATTCAATTCTTTAGTAGACATATCTTGATATGTCATTAACTTAATATAGTCCTCACTGTCTGTCTAATGTTCTTTTGTCCATTTGAGGTCAATCTCGATCGCATGCAACACCCTCTCCAACACCCCATTCTGATGATCAAGGGCCATTTTCCATGTCACAACTAACCAGTGATCATCCTTAATGATGCCAAATTCCTTTTCCTAGGTCCTTTCTAGTATTTTGAGGATAGCTTCAACCTTTGGGTTGGTGATTCTATAAAATTCAGCGTAGCAGAGACATACTTTTTCCATATCCTCTAATTGTTGTTGTATAAGCCTAAATTTGTTGGCCATTCGAATGGAATGCCCTATTCCCATATCACCATTGTAGATCACCCACAAGAACCATTCCACAGTGGCCTTTGTCTAATTTTTCCTTCTTTCTAGCATCTTGATGTGCTCTTTGGACAATAGTTGGGGTGGTACTGATGACGTGGTGGGGAGCACCTCAGCCGATGACCATTGTTGAATGTAAGCTATCGAAATTTTCACCTATGCTTTTAATTTCTCCTTAGATGTCTTTTCCTTATGCATTTGATGCACATTAGTGGCAACGAATCCCTAGAGATGGTAAATTTTTTGTTCTCTTGTTGCTATCCCCAAATCAATGGTAGAAATATTGTAGTTGACTCCTCCCATCACCGGAGTAGCTACCTGCACAGTCTTGGATCCTGAAGCATCCATTGCCAGGTGGGATCCCACCCTTGGCTTCTTTTCCTTCTTTGTACTTATTTGTGGTTGTGCTAGAATGTCTTCCAATCTCACCTTGAGATCCATTGGGGTCGGGGTTTTCTTTTCTAACTGCTTCTCAAGCCATTCAGGCACTTGCGATTCCCCTTTTGGTGCATATTGATCATTGTCTTCCTCATGGGTGCATTGAATTTCTATTACTTTCTCCCATGAAGCCTCCTGGTCTGTCTTTTCTTCCTCTTCTTCTTCAAAATCTTGGATGAATACTATTTCTTTTCCCAAGGATTTGGTAGTTGTATGCTCCTTGGGACTATCCTCTCCCGCAAAGGTTTTCTTTTCTTCCTCTTGTTCATGCTAATGTTCTTCATGATGCTCTACTTCTAGACTTTTCCTTGTTTCAGCCTTTTCTTCATGCTTGTCTTCTTCTTTCTCTTTTCTTTCCTTTTCTTCTTGCTCTCCTAATGGAAGCACTTCTTTGTCATGCTTGGGGCTCTTATCTTGTTCCCCAGTTGGAGGTTCAGTGTCCTCTATTTTCTCATTTGTATCCTTCTCTTCATTAAAGGGCTGACCTTTAGCTTCTTCTCTGACATCCTTGAGTTGTTGGCCAACTCTTCTTCAAGCTCTGAGTCAAAAGTTTACATAATATACTTTGTTCTTGGCTCCTCAATTTCTTCTTCAGATGATTGTACTTCCTCCTCTTCCTCCTCATGCACTACTTTATTGATCACTAGATGCTAGTATTTAGGATGCTCATGGTATTCATTTGCTTCCCTCTCTTGCCTCTCCAACTCCTTAGAGATTTTCATTGTCACCTTTGTTATGGGTGGTTCAGTTGGAGGAGGAGGGATAGGAAAGTTAGCAACAACCTGCACCAAGGTAGCTTGTACTACTGGGTTCATCAACACTCCAGATAGCTCCATTGGTATATTTTGCATATGTCGATTGAAAGCTTTTGGGAGAGAGAGAATAGGAATTGGCATTGTTGCAGTAGCTAGTGGGAGGGTTGATGATGGGGACATGGAGGAGGAAGAGATAGGAGAAGTGGTGGAGGATAGGGAATCTATGACCATTACTTGTGTTGCAGGGGAAGTAGAGGTGACCATAGCCTGAGAAGTAGGAAAAAGAGCAACAGTAGTAACAACAGTAGTAGTGGTGACTGTGAGAGTGGAGGCAGTAGGTGGGGACTTTGGTTGCTCATCCTCTGCTTCCTCTTCCTCCTGAAGTGACTCTTCTTGGATAGTCGACATTTCTGTGAAACTGCCCGACTTCTTTGATTTCTTGGAAGGCTCACCTTCTGATGCTTTCCTTGAGTACACCTTTTGTTTCGGCTAGTGCTCATCTATCTCTTTTCTTTTGTTGGATAGTGTAGTGGGAAGAGACACTGAAGTCTCTCTGGTTGGGGCAGTAGTGGCAGAGGCACTGTCAATCTCACTCTCGAGTGTATCCTCGAGCTCACCATATGTTAGGGTAACTCCTTGCAACTTCAATTGGGAAATCTATCCATCAATCTAGTGTTTTTTTCTTGCTTCAATGGGCTTCATCAAAATATTGAGGTCATTGACCTCTTCCTCTTCCCAGTCAATTAATGGAAAAGGTAGATTAGCAATGGCATCATACCTCAGATCTACTACTGTATTTCTATCTTCAATAATCTGATCTGGTACTAGAAATAGGTTCACTATTTTCATGAAGTATTCCATCATGTACATGTAATGCCTCATATGCAACTCCTTGTCATCTCTACAATTGGCCCAAAAGTCCTCCACATTATGCAAATGGGCATACTCAATCCCAACCGCCTTCTTCAACTTACCATATGGGTCCATTAGTGGTCAGGTAGTGTAAAGCTATAGGTTATATTCAACCAACTCCTTATCAGAATGCACCACACACTATGATGAGAGGAGGGCATACATTCCTTTTCCGAATGTGAGGGGATAAGGAATCCTCGCTCTACGCTTATCGCTCAGAGGGGTATGTGCACACTGTAGTTGTTAGGAGAGTTCCAACAATATTAATTGATCGTTTAGGTATGGGGAAACTTATAAGGTTTCTCTGAGAAATCATCGGCTCGGATATAGGTAAACTTGTAAAATTGAATAAACAGGAAGCCGAACTAGCAGATGTAATCATTTGCACTGTGGGTGACTTCTTTTAAAATCACCTTCGAGTAGTCTAATTATGTGCCCTATGAAGGCATCATCGACCCAGTAGTAGTCCTTCTTGAAGTTCTCTAATTGAAGTTGGGGATACCTATCATATACCTTCAATTCCCTCCCTTAAGTTTGGCTTGGGGCTACAAATAGTCCCTTGTATTAGGCACGATCGGTAAGAAAATAGACTAGGTATGATGTCATATAAAATTCTGAAGTCTTCTTCACTGACACAAATTGCTTGTGTAAGCATTGGTTGATCATTCTTTCCCAATACAATTACGTTTCTCCCTAGATTATTTCATCTACAAAGTAAAGCATCCATTCCTAAAAGAAATTTGTAGTCGAGAGGCCCATAACCCTACTCAATAAAAATACCATGTCATGGTAATCCTCATAGAAATCACTTTTGAAGAGTTCTTCGGGCACCTTGTTTGTACTGCCCCTCTTCTCCTTTAGCCAGTATTGATTAATAAGCTTCTTGCATTTGAGGGGGCCTACGTCCCATGTGGTTTTGGTGTATTTCTTCATTGTCTCTTCCCTTTCATTGAAGGTAGGGATGCGAAAGGTTTTCCCTATCAACTTGGCAGACAGATTAGCTAGTACATTACCATCCCTATCTACAATTCTTCTAGTATCTCCTTGATATGCCTCTCTACATGCCATCATGAGCTCGGGAGCAATAATATCAGGCGGGAAACCAACAGCCTTGGCCAATCCACTTCTTCTGATTCTTTTTTCATTTTCTATGGTGGGGTTGACAATAACCCTCTGCTTGAACTCATCGATATCTATATGCCCCAAGTTGGTATCTGAGATCTCTTTCCAGTCCATGGTGATCTTTGACTTAAGGGGCTCCCATTGGAATTTGTATTTCATTTGATACTTATCTTCTTTACCCCTAGGCACCTTAGCAGCATTCTTTCCCTTTTCCTTTTCTACAATTACCTCTAAAGGTCCTGCAGCTAGTTCTATATATCCTACAGACAAAGGAGAAGTAAGCACATTCAATCATAAAAACATGAGGAAGGTTAGTCACAATCTACAAAAAATGATGTAAGATCAGATAATTCATCATTCAGAGGTCCTATCATTTCTTTCGGATCATCATTATCCTTTCATTTGGGGAAGTTATGGCCATGCAAGTGCAGGGGTGTGGACTTCCCTGGGCTGGTAGCCATTCTTAAGGTAGCTGCAAAAGGGACGACAATCAAGGTACGACAACCCACATAGTTCGACCCGCGCCAAGATTTGGTCATAAGGTGGGGTCCATCGAGGAGTTCAGGAAATTTTAGCACATGGGTCAAAATCACTTCGAAGCTTTGGGCGTGTTAAGCTCATCTTTTAGGCATGCGAGTCCTAGGATTGTGGGAGCAGGAGTGGATTTGGCCATTTGAGGCTCCGTTATCTGAAACGACCTAGGCAAGGTGGTGACCCACAAGTAGCATTCTGCCATGCAAGACCCATGGCTTCGATAGACGACATCACTCTAACATTAAAGCTTAAGCCATTCAGATGAATGTGGGTCGGATGGTGTAGGAAGCTGTTGTATGTTAGTTGTTTGAAATGGTGGAGGCAAGACAGAAGTCCGCCTAAGGAGGTCCGTATAATCAGGTCCACGAGAGGCTTTGGAATTTATTGTTTGTTACCAGATAGTTAAAGGGAAACAATGGGGCCAAACCCCTCGTAGGAGGCCAATGGGGTTTAATGTTCATTTTGGAACAATGGGAGAAGGACAAAAGTCCGCAAACGGCTGCTCGCAGGAGGCAGCCCGCCTAAGGCTTGATACTTGGTTGTTTTGCATTTGGGCTCAGATAGATGGAAATTGCAAGCCCCGTGGGAGAGGGAGACAATCACCTAAGGCCATTTGGAATAGCAAACTAACCACGCCAGGCTGCACAAAAAGTCTATAATAGGGGACTTGCTTGAAGTCCAACACTTAGTCAATTTTGCTGCAAGGGAGATCAGAAGGCAACGGTGGAGTCAGAACCAGCCAGTCAGAAGGATATTTAGGTTTCGTCATTTTCAGTAGTCATTTGAATAGTGGCAAGAGGTCAATGGAAACCCACAAAGGATGGTCCACATTAAATAGGTTGTCTTTGTTTTGAGCTTGGACAAAAGTTGTGGAGGCAATGTCTGCTGGGTGGATAAATGAGTCACGAAGGTTGTTCGAAATGGAAAAGCCAGGGAAAAAATCCATGAAAGGAAGTCCACCATAGGAGAACTTCGCAATGAGTCAGGACTTAGGAATTTTGGCGTGGCTGAGCTCGATCAGCAGTCACCAAGGTGGGACCCACCCAATAGAAGGAAGGAACTAGACAACCGTTTGGAACAACAAAACACCAATAGTATCCCAAAGGCAGAAGCCTGCACTATCAAACCTGAGAATGTTAGAGGATCATTCCTTTTGGGTTCATGAATTTTGGCTAAGTCAAGGGTGAATGACAGACTAGGTGGGTCCTCCCACGAGGGAAAGCTTGATGAACGTGTCGGCTGGTTTTTAATTTTGGTGGTCTGAGGAAAATGATAGCAGTGGGCATGTTGTGGGCCCGCAGGGCATGAACACCCTTTTTCAAGAATGGTCGCGGGAGGTTCAAGTCCTGCAGGCCCCCTGCGAAGGATTTCAAAGGTTTTCTCAAAATTCGAAGACATGGGTTTTGACCACCGATGTTTGCTTTAGCTGATTTTTAAGCTTTCTTTCCAAGATTTAACAAGTTTCTACAAAAATTAAAGAAAACTCAAATTATGTCTTGTGGCAGAAGATCGACCTATAAAACCTGATGAAGATGGATGAACAAATAATGAATAAAGGCTTTGAATCAGTGAAGGAGCTTAGCGGGTGCGACAGCGGCATTGGTGGGAGGCTCTGAATGGTTTCTAGACTTGTGACAAGTGAAAATGATAACTCAAAATGTGTTATTTATAGGATTTTCATCAATTAATGCATGTCATTAATGCTAGTACGGTGGCGGCTATGGTTGGTGAGCACACATTTTGAGAAGGGTGGTAGGAAAGGCAGAGTCCACATAGCAAATGGCTCCTCAGACTTGGCCATTAGGTAGGCCAAAATGACACAGGAGGGTGCAGGTCCTACTAGGCGAGAGGATGTGCAGAGCTGACCATTTGAAATGATGAAAGCAAAGTGGCACTCTGAATAGAGTGGCCTGCATGGGAAGACCCATAGTACCCAGAGGATGGCAAGTTTAAAGCATGAAGGCAAACAGCTAGGGAAATCCCACAAAGGCTTAAGGCTTTGAAAATTTGAGGGTAGCAAAATATGGTCAACTCAATATTATTCTTCTAAGACTCATTGACCACTTAAAACTCAAAAATAGGGGGCACACAAAATGAGACAATGACAAAAGTGACCCGACACAGCAAAAAGAGAGAGAGGGTCCCTGTTCCAAATGGGGCATATGTGCTATAGGCACAACAAATGGTGACTCTGCTCGAGAATGCTCCTAAGAATTCTAAGGATAAATGCTCATTCATAATCCAAAATCTCTAGTCTCGGAGACTAGGGGCTAGTTTCCAAAAGTGAACTAGGGGACTCAAAGGAGAACAAGATCCTTTGTTGAATCAAATCATGAAAGTGTCTCCAAGGTGTGTGTAAGTAGTGAATTCATTCCTTTTCTTTGGAAACTACAACAAATGGTAGTTAATCAATCTGAACAAGCTATGAATCATCTAACTCCAAAAGTAACTTGGACATTGCTCTGCTGCCAATCAAGCATCTATAGCCCCGACGAAGTAGTCGTTGTGATCCCACGAACATTTCTCTACTGTCGTCCACGCATCCATAGCCCTAGTAGAGTTGTCCACACACCCACATGGTTGCTTGATTTTAACATTTATTTCTTTCTTTCCTTTTGATATCCTCTTGATATTATTCCTTTTGCTCAACCATGTAAGCATAAAAGGTTACAGTGGGCTTGGAACCACAATGGTCATTGAAGCAGAATTATGATTTTTTCTCATTAGGTGGTCATAACAACCGTTGCATAGCTCTTCAGAAGCAATTAATGTTTATCTTCTGTAAGATCTGAGATGACATGTGATAAGATTTAGCTAAGGGTTAGGTTTTAGGTCAAGCTTGAGTTCAAATAAGGAAACTTCCCCACGGAAGTGATCAGAGACCGATGGTTAAGAGTGGATAGTTATTTGAAGAACACTAAGAATGGGCAACAAGGAAAACCATTCATTGAGTTAAGCACAACCACTACAACAAAAATAGGGAATGTCCTCTCGGCATAGCACAACAGTTGGGAAATGAGCAAAAAAAAAGCAGCACAGAGTAGCCAAGCAAAGTGAACAAAAAGCAACCTAAACTAACCTATGTACAAGTATTTATAGGAACAGCTCAAGAGAGTTCAAGCTTGGAAATAATACTTGAGGTCTTTCCTGTTAACAGGCAACGAGACGTCTTCACCAATTAAGGTCTTGAGGCAAAAAGCAATATCACTAAGGATTTCAGCAATTTGAAAGGGGCCAAGCTAGAGCTTGTCAAAATTTTCATGTCCCCGTTTCTTCTCATGGGCCTTGTCCCAACATAGGACTCGACCAACAATCATAAAGGCCTTTACTTTGGCTCATCGATCAAACCATCTTTTGACCACGCCCTGATGTTTGGAAAAAAATTCAATGGCACGGTCACGTACTTCTAGGTGGAGCAACTCAGCTAACCGAACTTCACTTCGATTCCCATCTTCATAGAAAGTGTGGATGAATTTGAGGGTGAGGATCTTGAGGTGAATTGGGAATACAAGCTCTAGGCCATAGATGAGGTGGAATGGGGAATCACCCAAGGAAGCCTTGTGGCGTGTACGATCTGCCCAAAGGGAAAAATGAAGTTGGGTGTGTCAGTCCTTGGGATTCCTCTCAAGTAACTTCTTAATGACAGTGATCAAGTTTTTGATCATGGATTCAAGTAGGTCATTTCCCTAAGGTTAATAATTGGATGAAAATTTAAGAGAAATACCATAATCAAAGGCCCAACAGATGAATTTAAGTGAGGTGAAGGCAGGGCCATTATCATAGACTAGGGCGTATGGACAACCAAAACGATTCAAAATAAAACTCTCAAGCAAATTAATGACCACCTATGTGGTACATTGCCTACATGACATAGCTTTTGTCCATCTAGTACAATAATCAGAGGTGGTTAGAATCTACCTATGCCCTACAAATCATGGTGGGCTTATTGAACCAATGAAGTCGAGACCCCATTGCACTAATGGTCTTACCTCCAGGACTGGTTGCAACAGGACAACAACATTCCTTTCTCTGGTTGCGGCAGTCTAGAAAATGTGGCACGTGTGAACATGGCTGTGAGCATCCTTGAAAATGGCTGGCCAGTAATATTCTGCTCATACAGGGATCTGATCCATGACCAGTGCCAAATTTATCATGGAATTCTTCTAGCACTCTCATTGCTTTTTCTTTTCCAAGGCATTAGAGGTAAATGCCTTCATGATTTCTTTTGTAAAGTATGGATCCTTGTAGCATATAGTTGTTACTTTTCAATCTGAGGGATCGCTTTTGAACTCCCTATAAGCAATATGGGAACTTGTTACTAAACAAGTAATAGATAATGTCGTCATACCACTCCCCTGGAGAAACATCTTCGAGTTGATATTGTTGAACTGTAAGCTTTGGTCCTACCTCAGCTGTTACTTCAACTATCATTTGGGTGAGGGATTGTCCTCTAACCAATTTCATTGGTTGAATCTCCATGTCATATTCTTGTAGTAGGGTGACCAACTTTTCTCTTCGTTCTCCCAACTCATTTTGCATTAGCAATGTTCTCACTGTTGGGTCTAGTACAATGGAAAACACCTTATTCCATAAGAAGTAGTGTTTGAATTTCTTAACTCCCCTGACAAGGGCATATGCTTTTTTTTCAAAACTATGGTATCTCAGTTTAGCATCCTTTAAGGGAGCACTCATGAAGGAAATTAGGTGCTCATTTCCTTCGTCATCTTTCTGAATCAAAATGTTGGCACACAGATTATCTAAAGCAAATGTGTAAATATAGAAGGGCTTTAGATAATCTAGGATGACTAGCACAGGTGCTTTAACAATGGATTTCTTGATTTCCTCAAAGGCCTAATTTTCTTCTAGAGTTCACTCAATTTTGGAATCTTGCTTCAACATTGCATTGAGTAGCTTAATGATTTTGGAAAAGCCTATAATAATTTTTTTGACAAAATTTATCTTTCCGAATAAATATTTTAGCTCTTTCTTGCTCTCTAGCAGCTGAATCTTCAAAAGAGACTGAATATGCTCGTGGTCTATGGATATTCCTTGTTCTAAAATAACATGCCTGAGCAGCTTGCCTTTTGTAACCTTGAAAATACATTTCTTTGGATTAAGCGAAACCTTGAATTCTCTGCAACTTTGAAAAACTTTGCATAGATCATAAACATGATCAACTCGCCTTTTTGAGAACACTATAAGATCATCCATGATTGATGATCCTAGTTTATGGTCTAGTTTTGGGTATAATTTATGGTTTATTTGTTGAAGATATCATGGACCTTGATGTTAAGTGTTGATACATTTTATGATATTTCCTCAAAACTATTAGCATTGGGCTTAATCTTATTTCTGCAAACCTTTAATTATAATGGCATGTTATACAGACTGTCTACATTAATTTTTCATGTGGTTAATGAATGTTCCTTAAGGTGGTTACAAATATTCAATTATTGTGTGTATTAATATTTCCATGCAGATTTAATTTGAGGATGCTAAATCGAGGAAGACACCGCCAACTCGGCATACACCATAATGTCTAGCAAGGGATTCATTTAAAGGTTAAAGGAGGTCGACAGTAGGAGATTCCCCATGCAAACTAAATGTAACCACCTTGTAGTGGTCATTATTGATGTTGACAGAACATGCACGCTACTGCAATGCTAAATTTGTAGTTAGACATGCACGTCTAACCGGATTCCATGCATGTGTAACCACCACCCCACTTTCCCTATTTTCCCTAAATGGCATTCTCCCAGTTCGTCGAGTTGACTGCCCTATTTAGTTGATAGTATAAATAAGGATTTGATACTCCTCTAAAGGTTTTGTGATCTAATATTGTACTTGCATTCTTAAAGTTTTCAGCAATATAGTTATGCTACTATTTTGTACTCATGATTCCAGTCAATAAACTGAAGTTCTGAGTTTCAGCACCTAAGTTTCACATTAGTTTAGAGGATACTTACCCAAGGGGGCCCACTTGGTGAGTAATCCATCCTTTAGTTTAGTATTAGTTTAGTATTACTTTTTGTTTAGTAATTAGTTAAGAATCTGGCACAAACTATTCCTGCAACCACTAGAATTCCATTCTGTGACTGTTCTTGCAGCCACAGTATATAGAGTAGTGTCCTATTTGTTTGCTCATATTTTCATTTATGTTATGCATTTTAGCTTGGTATGGTTGTTGATTTATGGTTATCATTTATGTTATTCCTTTCGAAGCAATTTACTTTCAACATTGTGTCTTTCTTAGATGTAGAGTGAAAATGGCTACTTTGGGTTCCTAGTACACATATCGTATTGATCCATTTCAAGTTCACATCCTTGGGTTGACAAGTTAAATACACCTTCATGATGATTGAAATAGCTATTCAGGATAGATTTCCAATCTCTGAATCATGGTTGTAAAGGCCTAGTTATTAAATCATTGTAGGAGGGAGACATTTTTGGCACCTTTGTCGAGGATGGTGTCAAACTAGGAAGTTCTTTGGATTCATTGATAGTTTTCTTATTTTAGTATTTTTGAAAGTTGTTCTTAGTATACCCATCATTTAGGAAGTAATGACCCCCTTTATTCTTTACCAATTCTTTGTGTGAGTTGGCTGATAGTGAGTTGATACCACATGCATAGAGGAAGGAGAAGAGATGCTTATGGGAGATTCCTTCCTAACAATCCTGATCCATTCTAGCTAGAAGAGCTTCCAAACCTACCAAGAGAAGAAGAAGAAGATCCACACCCCTTTGTTGATGCATTCCCTGATCTGACTAGCTCTGAAGTCTCCTTTGAGGACCAAAATTAGCTTGAGAACCCCTTTTCTTTAGAACTACATCAAGCAGGCATGGGTGATGCAAATAGAAATAGAACTAACCAATCAGCTTTTCCTTTCCCCATTGCCCATAAAAATGAAGTTGATAACATCAAAAACATCCCTGCTTCAACACTCCCCAAGTTTTATGGACTTGTCACAGCAAATCCTGATACCTTTTTGTTTGATTTTGACATACTTTGCAGGAGTTATGATTATACCACCGATGCCCATAGGCTTAAACTATTTCCTACCACTCTGAAAGAATTTGCATTAAGATGGTTCATAATCCTAGGCAGAGATGTTATGGAAACTTGGGAAGACATGAAGACAAAATCCCTTGAGAAATACAAGGAGTATTGCAAGGGCAGTGACATGAGAGGAGGTGACATTTTCAGGATGCAACAAAAAGTAGATGAAAGCCTCAAGGATTATATTGAAATATTTTTGTTTTTCCTACAAAAATATCCACACCATAGACTCAATGAAGACTCACAAAATTTATTTTTCCTGAGAGAAATCAATGACAGTTGTACTGATTCCCTGGACCTGATGGGAGGAGGAGATATCTCCCAAGTTCCTTCTGAAGATATCAAGAAAATATTCCAGAACTACTCTAGGGAAGCTTCAAAGAAAGGGATAGCTTACCAATCTTCCATGGGTAAGTCATCTACTGGGAGAATTTCAAGAATGGAGATTACTCATTTACTGGAAGACTTCAAGCAAAACATTATAAACAATCTAGCTACTCAGCTAGATACACTTCAAGCCAAGAAGAAGCAAGAAGAGGCAGAGGCAATGTTGGCATATTATTTCCCCCATTACAAACAAAAGAACAAGGACTGCAGATGCAAGATGGTAGCTAATATTGAAGGAAAATAGGTTGCACTTGAGCTCAAGCCAATCTAGATTGAAGAAGATCAAGTCTACTATGTTGCACAAAGGAAGCCTTGGGCTTCAAGACAAGGTATTCCATGGATCCATTATCTTATACTAGACCATATTTTAATTCCTATTCATCTGGTAACCAATGAATGCCCCTATATCCATCCATCTATGGAGGATATCCACCATAGCCTTGGGGTAACCCTCTAAATGATTGGCTCAATCATCAAAACTCTCCACTCCAGTGGTAGCAACCTCAGTGGAATTGGAAACAATATCAAGGACATTGGAAGCCACCTCCAGGAAATTGGCAAAAAACAAATCAATGGAGAGGAGGACAACAATGGCCTACCAAGTTCCTTATGAAGATATCAAGAAAATATTCTAGAATTACTCTAGGGAAGCTTCAAAGAAAGGGAGAGCTTACCAATCTTCCATGGGTAAGTCATCTATTGGTGGAATTTCAAGAATGGAGATTACTCATTTACTGGAAGACTTCAAGCAAGACATTATAAACAATCTAGCTACTCAACTAGATACACTTCAGGCCAAGAAGAAGCAAGAAGAGGCAGAGGCAATGTTGGCATATTATTGCCCCCATTACAAACAAAAGAACAAGGATCGCAAATGCAAGATGGCAGCTAATATTGAAGGAAAATAGATTGCACTTGAGCTCAAGCCAATCTAGATTGAAGAAGATCAAGTCTACTATGTTGCACAAAGGAAGCCTTGGGCTTCAAGACAAGGTATTCCATGGATCCATTATCTTATACTGGACCATATTTTAATTCCTATTCATCTGGTAACCAATGAATGCCCCTATATCCATCCATCTATGGAGGATATCCACCATAGCCTTGGGGTAACCCTCTAAATGCTTGGCTCAATCATCAAAACTCTCCACTCCAATGGCAGCAACCTCAGTGGAATTGGAAACAATATCAAGGAAATTGGAAGCCACCTCTAGGAAATTGGTAGAAAACAAATCAATGGAGGGGAGGACAACAATGGCCTACCCAGACCACCAATTACATGTAACCACCTTCTTAGCCCTAACAACCTACTATAATGCCTCCACCTGTTAATTCAAGTTGAAATGCACCTAAACCTACTCAGCTACTAGCTCATCCCACACCCAATCCAAATAACAAAGCACAACAGCAGCCAGTATACTCTACTGATTCAAATCAATTCCCTACATATGTTGTGAGTGTAAGTGACATCCACTTACGTTCAGGAACTACTCTACCAACCCCTTCCAAGCTCATTATCACCGAGCTTCTTGTGGAAGAGGAAGAGGAACCTCTCGATGATTCCATTCAGCCAAGTGCATCTAAAAATCCTGAACCAGTCCCAACCAAGCAGATTGGATAGGAACCACCATTTCCTTAGAGATTGGAAGTTTCCAAGAAGAAGGAAGAAAAGGAAGATACAACTTTTGACATCTTAAATCAGTCAAAGCATATATGTGTCCAGATTCCTTTATTCCAGGCCATAAAGGATGTCCCAATCTATGACAAGGCAATCGAGGAAGCATGCCTCAAGAAGCCAGGCAGGAAGAAGAAATACCTCACTACAGTTCATGTGGTTGGACAACTAGCTGACATCATACTTAGAAAAGTGACTATTCCTTAGTACAATGACCCAGGTAGTCCTATGGTAGCAATCGTTATAAATGGGATTCAAATAAAGAATGCACTGATTGATTTATTTGAAACAATAAATGTAATGACCAAGGACATCTTGTAGCAACTAAATGTTGCAAGCATGAGATCTACTCCTACTGTCCTATAGCTTGCTAATAGTTCTATTGTTAAACCTAATGGTATAGTGGAGGATCATGTGGTGATTCTAGACTCCTAGGAGTATCCAACAAACTTTTTGGTTCTTACTCCTAAAGCTACACTAAGCAGGTATCCCATTATTCTTGGAAGACCATGGTTAGCAACTGCAGATACATATATTGGATGTCAATTAGGTGACATGACCATTTCAAATGGGAAGAGCACTAAAAAGTTCATTCTTTATCCTCCTGCTCAACCATCTCATGATGAGGATGATCCCCTATGGCCACATGATGGTGAAGAGGTCGAGGAAGTTAATTTTGTGGTGCAAATTATGATGTTAGGCATAAGATCCTTCATACAACTTCAAGATTACGATGAAGTATTGGCTAACATCATTCAGAATCATTGTGAAGTAGAAGAATCATCATCCTCTCATTCTATTGTTCCAGTCAAGACACTTTTTCTTGCTCTTCTTGCAGCCACCATTCCTGCAGATGTTCTTCCTATAGCCACTCTTCTTGCAGCCACTATTCCTGTAGACAAACTTCTTGTAGCAATAGGTATGACCCATACATTGCTTCCATATAAACTAAAGGTACCATGTGTTAATGAAGCAGCCATGATAGAGTTGACTACACAAGTGCAGGTGTTAGAGGGGAGATATCTGAATGTTAATAGGAAACTAAGTGAAGGAAAACAATTATTATTAAAAAACTTATTAAGGACCCACCAACATGAATTTGTGTGGGATTATCATGATATGAAGGGATCGGACCCTAAAATTTGTACACATAGAATTTACATTAGAGATGATTGCACCCTAGTGAGGTAGCCACAAGGAAGAATTAACCCTACACTGAGAGAAATTGTAAAAGGGGAACTACATAAATTGTTAGATGCAGGATTTATCTAGTCCATTTTGGATAGCCAGTGGGTGTCTCCATTAGTGATTGTGCCCAAGAAAGGATAGAAATGGTGAATTTTTGTTGATTATAGGGAACTCAATGTTGCCACCAAAAAGGACCATTTTCTTTTACCTTTCATAGATTAAGTTTTGGACTTAGTTGCAGGAAAGCAATACTTTTATTTTCTAGATGGATTCAACGGATACAACCAAATCCAAATTGCACAAGAAGACCAAGATAAGACCACCTTTACTTTTCCATGGTGGACCTATGCCTACTCAATACTCCCATTTGGCTAATGCAATGCACCTAAAAATTTTCACAGGGAAATCATTAGCATATTTTCAAACATTTCTCATGGTTGCATGGAAATTTATATGGATGATTTCACTACCTATGGTGCTGATTTCAATGAAGCATTGGAGAATCTCAGGAAATTCCTACAGACATGTGAAGATCACAATATCTCTTTAAATAGTGAAAAGTGCTTCATGATGATGTAGGAAGGTGTATTTCTTGGCCACTGCATCTCTCACAAAGGAATTCAAGTAGATCTTGCAAAGATTTTGGTGTTCATAAATCTTCCCACACCTGCAAAATAGAAGGATGTTAGAAGTTTATTGGGCCATGTAGGATATTATAGGTATTTCATCAATAATTTCAATGAAATAACAACACTATTGTATACCCTCCTCACTAAAGGTGTTGAGTTCCAGTGGACTAAATATTGTCACAAAGCATTTTTTGATTTGAAGGTAGCCTTGAATCATGCTCTTGTACTCAAAGGACCTAATTGGGAGCTTCCTTTCCACATCCATACTGATGCAATATGATTATGCAATAGGAGCAGTCTTAGGACAAAAAGAAGGAGCTATTGAAAATTCCATTTATTTTGATAGCAAAAATTTGCAAGGAGCTAAATTCAATTATACAGTGATAGAGAAAGAAATGTTGGTAGTAATCTATGCCTTGAACAAATTTAGGCATTACATAATAGGTTACCAAATAATTGTGCACACTGATCATGTAGCCATTAGGTATCTCAGGAATAAACCTCTAATCTTTGGTAGGCTGGCAAGATGGTTGTTGTTGATGCAGGAGTTTGACATAACCATTGTGGATAAACCAGGGAAGGCTAATGTTGTTGCAGATTTTCTTTCAAGGCTGACTACATCAAGGGATAATCAATCCATAGATGACTCTTTTCCTAATGAGCATCTATTCTCTATCAGTGTGCAAACACCCTAGTATGTTGGCATAGCTAATTATCTGGTCATAGGTAGAGTTCCTCTTCACTTCTCTCTGAAAGAGAGAAGGGAACTCATTGAAAAATATTTTCCTTTCTCATGGATTTTTGGATGTTTGTTTTATATTGGACCCGGCCATGTCATGAGGAGATGTGTGAGAGAAGATGAGAAGTATGGCATTTTGCATGAATACCACAATGAACCATTTGGAGGACATTTTGCAACCAAGAAGACAGTAATGAAGATTTTGAACACAGGATATTACTGACCAACACTCCACAAGGATGCAAGAAGGTATACCAGAAAATGTGCTAGATGTTAAAGAATGTGCACACAACCATATCTGATGAGATACCACTTTTCCCTTAGGTAGTAATCACTCCCTTTGACAAGTGGGGATTGGATTTTGTAGGACTCATTGACCCTCCATCAAATGGTAAGTCCTATATCCTGGTATGCACTGATTATGTAACTAAATGGGTAGAAGTTAAGGCCATGAAGCATGGAAGAGATAAAAAGGTTGCAAAATTTATTTATGAGGATATTTTCATAAGGTATGGAGTTCCACAAGAGATAGTGACTATTAAGGGGCTCAATTCACATTAACCCTTGATGCAACACTAGTCAATGAATACAACATAAGGCATAGAAATTCTACTCCTTATCACCCCTAGGCTAATGGCCAAGTTGAGGTAACCAATAGAGAAATTAAAGCTATTTTGACCAAAATAGTAGCTATCCACTGAAAGGATTGGGCAAACAGATTACCATAAGTTGTTTGGGCCTGTAGAACTACCTAGAAAACAACTACAGGCTTCATTCCATTTGAGTTGTTGTATGAAAAGACATCCATGATGCCCATTGAATTTGAACACAAGACTCTTCGAACTGTAGTGGATTTGGTGATGGATATTTCTGAGGCACAAGGAGAGAATTATGCAGCTAAATGCTTTGGATGAGATACGAAGAGCAACCCTGCATCACACAAAGGTGGTGCAAAATTAGAGAATCAAGTGGCATGATAAATTCATCAAGGATAAGAAATTAAAACCAAGAGATTGGACCTTGCTTTATGACTCAAGATATCAGGAAAATGCAAGAAAGTTGCAGACAAGGTGGATAGGACCATATGAGGTTGCTGAAGTATTCCCTAATGTTGCTATACAACTCATTACTATTGACCCAGTCAGATTTAAGTTGTTTTTCAATGGTCAACACCTAAGATTGTATCACAAGCCAACTTCCAAGGAGGAGTTCCTGCAGCCAAAGGAAGTGGACCTGGTGTCCCTCCTTCTGGCTAATTAAGGTATGTACTTGTCATAATAAAGACTTCCACTTTTGTGGGAGTCCATTTCTTCACCCATCCGCCCATCCACCCATTGATTTCCACTTTTCTCTCTCTTCCATCACTTCACTCCACCTCATTCTACCTCATCTTCCTTAATTGCTCAACTTATTTCTTTAAAAGGTGAGTGGTACTTTCTCCACAATCTTTGCAATGAATCCTCTACACATTCAGGTATGTGTGAATTAATTGCTATATCTTAATTGTCTTTAAGTGCATTCATTTAATTGATGTACATTAGTATGGACATTCACCATAGCATGCCAATATTCCCTACCCTATCAAATCATTATTCCACATGTGTGGATGCATGCCCAAATTTAGGTTGGGTGGAAGGAAAAAGATGTGAATATTTTTCCCATGTGTCGGTCCATGTTGGTCTACATCAAAATTTTTTAAATTGAGCTGATTTGAAATCTGAATGAGAGGACAGCTTGCATGTGAGAAATGACACCAACTGTTGTCGTCATTTCTCTTCATTATAGCTTTCCCTCATTACTCTTTCCTTTCCATTATTGACCCTATCATATCTCAAGTTGCATTGCAAAGAAAAGGGTAAGTTAGAAAAGGAAAATTCAATCGACATTAGAAAGTTAGCAAGTGTTGTAGGAAGGTGAATTTTATTTTCAGACGAAATTGCAGGAAGGAAACCATAGAGTGTCTGTTTCATTGAAGGCAATGGGAGATGGGTTAATTCAAAATGAACCCACAGTGCATGATGTATTACTACATGATGCACCTCGCCTAACCAAATTCAGAAACTGTGGATGGATAGACTACTTCCTAAAGGTGGATGATTTTGATGAAAACATTGCACTTGAATTCGCCCAGACATTGTCTAAAGGGAAGGCAACATTAAAAGGATTGGAGTTCATAGCAACTAAAGAAAGAATTATAGAAGTTATAGGGTTACCTTCTGTTGGAAAAAATTACCCTACTTCTAGAGATGCCAGATCAGCTAGGGCCGAATTTACAGAACCAGACGACCCTCCATTGAGCATAGATAAGTAGGGTATGAAGAGAATGTCTTTACCCGAGCCATGGAATCAGATAGTTTTTTATGTCATAAAATACATCACCTATGAAGGTCGCTAATCAAATTTGCATTTCGTGCACTTCAAGCTTTTGAACCATATGAGGCATGGAAGGAGGATGAATGTGTCGAACGTGTTATACAACCTTCTTTCAATCATTGCAGCTAAGATTTAGAAAGGTAGCGACAATTTTGTTTCCCACCATTTTCTGATTAAATTGCTAGTTGAGAAGTCTTTGCATGATGTGTCTGGAATGACCTAGGAAGAATTCATAAAAATTGATCAAATTAGACCTGACCATTTTCAACCTAGGTTTTGCCTCAACCTCATAGGTTTAGCAGAAGATTGAGCACAGTTGAAGCCACTCTTAGTGCTTCAACCTCTGGCACAGGCCCTAGTGTAAACCCTTCTACAACAAAAGAGACCATAGAAATTAGCTCTTTTGGGATAGAGCACTGAGACAAAGAAAGTTCTTCCCCTGACTCTAATGATAGATGATGATGAAATTTTTGATCAGATCCTTGAAGATTATATCCATTGCATACTAGAAAGTGGCACCAACATTGATGAGTTCGAACGGAATCCTCTAGTCCCCCACTTAGTGGTGAACATTGTCATGTGTTTGTTCTTGTACTGCACCACCACCTAGTTGTACTCAGAGTATCCATCTAGGAAGGACATCATCTATGAATAGTTGATGATTTTTAGTACTTCATCTAATGAAGGAATGGGATAGTTGTCATTTTTGAAGCTTTTTTCAGATTGTGGAAGTCCACACACAACCTAATTTCTCCATTCTTCTTTCTAACTGGGACCAAATTAGCCACCCATGTAGAATGTTGGACTGGAAAGATGAATCTAGCTGACAACAACTTTTGCACTTCCTTGTAAATTATAGGCTCTAGCAAGGCATTAATGGGTCGTTGTTGTTGTCAGAATGTTCACACGTCTGGCTTGAGGGAGATAGTGTGCATGATAATGGAGGTATCATATGTTTTCAAATCCTCATAGCTCCATGCAACTACATCATGATATTTCTGCAAGGCATCAATGATTCCTTTTCTTTCTTCAGACGTGTAGACCATACCAATGAATATATTCTTAACTTCCTCGGTTGTTTCGAGGTTGTGAGTGTCACATTGGTTGTTTAATGAATCCTTCTTTTCCTGTTGATCTTGGTCTCTAATCTGATCCAAATAAAATATTCATTCAAGCTTAACCATGCCTCAAGGGATTGTGTTTGTTTTGAGGTTGATAACCCCTTCTATATCTAATTTAGCTTCCTCAAGGTTAGCTTCATCAATTATTTCAGTTGCAAATATGTCAGAACTAGTAATAAATTCTAAGATATGCTTGTCATCATTAAACACCTAAAAAATGGGTAACATTATCAGGCACAGATGGAGTGGAAGTCAACTCAATAGTGAATCTTTTGAGGCCCAACAGTGACAATGGTTGAAGGGTGTTGGTAGCCTGAGCCAAGGCATCAGCAATATGATTCTATGATCGAGGGATCAATTTAATATTGAAGGAATCTAGGCTTTCTAAGAGATCCCAAACTATATGCCTATAGTTTGATAGTCTTCAGTCATGGCATGAATATAACTTCTTGACTTGTTTCACTACCAATTCTGAATCACCAAAGACTAGCAACATTTTGGATTTCTTCCTTAGGGCCATTAAGAGCCCATAGACTAATGCTTCATACTCTGCTACATTATTTGTGCAATAGAATTGGAGTCTATGAGTAGCAAAGTAGGTCTTACCTGTGGGACTGATGAGTTCAAATATGGCTCTGGCTCCCTGCTTGGACTTGGATCCATTGAAATGTAGCATCTAAAACCTAGAGGGTTCTTTGACTCTGGGACCGATCATGCATTCATTCTTTCTAGGTTGCACTTTTGAATCCGTCATTCCTAGATTGGGCAGGGACTCCACATGGCTAGTGGCAAGCTGCCTTATCGACAGCTCCTTTTGAGAGGTGGCTTGCCCTTTGATGTGCTCCACTGCCACCTGACACAAGTAGCACTCAAATTCTGAGTGGGAAGCATTATGAAATCTCCACCAGTTAGGTAGCAAAAGCTCCTGGAAATCCATCCTTTCCCCTAAGCTAAGATGATCTTGTATACACTTCTCCATGAAGTCTTAGAAGTCGTCTAGTAGTCCTAAGTTACCTTCTTCATAAGACTCATCATCTTCTAATTCTACCAACACTTTTGTGCTCTAGGGTACACAAGCTAAATTATCTAGAGGGCTACATAGTACCAATAAGGCCTCTTCAGCTAGCTCCTCTTCTAGAAACTTTGATTCTCCTTGATAAGCCACAGGGAAATAATTACCTAATTCTATTTCAGCAAACAACACTTCATTGATGTTGTTATATTCTATGATCATGAATTTCAAGCGAGGCTCTTGGTCAATGTAGATATGATTTGGAAGCCCTTTCCATGGAAATCACATGTGAGAGAAATCAGTCGCGGCATACCCATTCAATGCTTGGGTGAAGTCTCATCCTAGGATTATTTTGTAAGTGTTAGGAATATTTGCAACCTAGATATCAATTACCTAATGCACCCTTGGATCTGCAGTAATCTGCATAGGGATACAATTGATTTCTCCAACAATATTCACCTTAGTTTTGTCTAATTGAGTCACCTTTCTTCTGGAGGGAGTGTGGACTATCCCAAGGGCCTTGCATACAACCAAAGGCATGGCATTGGCTAATGCTCTTGAGTTGATCAAACAATTGTGAAAATTCTTCCCAAATATTCTATGTTTTATGAGGAAGGGAGGAGTTTCTATCTTTCCTTGGAATAACCCCACAGGCATGTCAGCCTAGGCTACCTAGTTCTTATCCTTCTCATTTTTCTTTTTCTTTACTTTCCCTTGACCTTGCTCTTTAGTAGGTTGTTTTCCAGTTTGCTGATTGGAAGAGACTTCTTTCTTTTTACCTATGATCTCCTGAATTACAGGCTCATGTGGGGGTTCTTAAAAAGAGACTCTCTTGGCTGGTATTTCTTATGGTACCTGTTGATGGTTTGGATGAGCACAGTAATAGTAAGCAGAATATTACTATTCTGCTCTCCTAAAAGAGAAAGAATAACGCATGGATATCTAACTCCCAAGGTCATGGTAATCAGTTCTCGACTGTGCTAATTTCACTCAATGGTTGATGTGAACTATAATGTTCAAGGGGCCTACTGGTGTTGAGCTTCTGGATTGTTCTAAGATCAAACATATACTTAAACCTACTTTAACCAGGGTTTTTAAAGAAATAGAAAAACGATAGATCAAAGCTCTAGAACTGAAGAGAATGATAATTCATCCAACTTAATCAGACTTGTTACCTTTCAAGGAATTTCTAACTAAAACTGCATAATAAAATTAACTTGTGATTAACACACAATTTCATTCATTCACAGAGCTAATTTCAACAACATATTGCAAATCACCATTTAAACAAAACATAAAATAAAATTTCATTCCTTGGAAGCTTTTCAAATCAAATGATTAACCCAAGATAAATACCACACAATATGAAGTAGATTTAAATTTGGTTGCTTCTACTATTGGTGAAACAGATAAACAACATTTACAAATCTAGCACAATCACCAGTGTACAGAAAATCCATGCCTTCGAATCATCTCCATCTACACTAAGAAAACTTGAAAGATACATCACCTCCTTCTGTTGAACTTAACTCCTACTCTATTTCTACTCTTAAGTTTCTCTACCTTCTAACCTTAGCCAAGAAGACAAAAGAAGATCCCATTACAAAGAAACAAGATGTAGTTTTGTCTCCTCTATCTTTTTCAAAAATTTCTACTGAACTGTTGTTTTTTACAAAAAGTCCCCCCAATAGTGTCATATACACAACATGCCAAGAAGAATGTGCTGGCCCCTGTTTTAGGGTTTACAAAAATATCCCGCTCCAGGAGGGTCATCCCTTAGATCTTTTTGAATAAAGTTAATGGTGCATTAAATGTTCATACCCTGCCCATGTCAGTGAAGGATCACCCTAGGGATGGCCCTTAGATCTTTTGCAACCATCGCATTAACTTTTGGCCCCTGTGTCCACCTTTGAACTACCATCAAAGTTGCCTTAAATGTCCTAGAGCATTATCATTAATGTTGATCTACCTTTGCCAGTAGACATCACAGCTATCCTTGACTCACGGTTCCTTCCCTTTCGGCTTTCTTCCTACTCTAGATCCTTCTACAAGTTGACCCCCTTAGGAAGTAGCATCTGACCTTCCTATTAGATCCCCACACCATTGTTCACCAAGCTGATCTATCGCTTTAGATCTTAGAGTAAGTCCATGTCGTTTATGCTCTGTTGATCTTCCTCACAAGAATAGTCAATCAGTCAAACTATCAATGATTCACCTTTAGCTTCCTCTGATTGGTTGAACACATACCACGTAAGCCTTCCAGGTGATCAAAAGTTATTTAGACAAAATTGCATGTCGATGAGACACTAGCCATGTCTCCCCAATGCGATTATACTTCACAGCAGCAGTCAGCATAGCATACAACTGTCAGCAAGAGTTCATAGCGAGTGGCCAGAGTTATATTAATATCCAAAATTATCGCCTAGACTATTGCTATCAGCTAGACATCATAGCAAGTCTTCAAGATCATACCAATGTGCTCCTCCGTTGGCAAAACATCCACATTTGGCAAGACATCATTCGATTGGCAGGAGGTCACAGTGGGTTCCCATCAGTCACACCAAAGATTTAAAAAAACCATTCGTCGAGACTCTTCAGTAGGCAAGACCTTCTACCAAAGACCAACCATTCGGCCAGGAGACCTACCGAAGTCATACCAAAGTCATATATTCTTGTGAACCCTTGTCAACGAAACCACCCTCAGTTAGCGAGACATCACAATGAGACTATTCCATTTCAGCGAGACTTTATCAAGTTGGTGAGACATCACAATGATCACAAATCATTTCCCTGGACTCCCTCCTGATGCAACAATCTTATGAATAACTTTTGGTGAGACCTCCATCTTTCGGTGAGACATCTCCCCAAACCACTATTCTTTCAGTGAGACTCCAGCGAGTCGACCAGACATCATGTTGAACTCAAACCCCTCAGCCAAGAGTCTTACCATTCCCAAATATCCATTCAGCAAGACCCTATCGGGTCGGCAAGACACTACACCGAGCGCACAACCTTCGGCAATACCTCCCTTTGTCGGCGAGAGATTACACCGAGCTCAAAATATTTTGGTGAGACATCACTTGGTCAACAGGACATTATAGTGAAGCCACACCCTTTCGGCAGGACTTCCACCATTCAACCAAACATCATAGCGAATGAGAGCTCCTTTCCCCAATGCTAGCCTTGTGAATAGCAGTCGGTGAGACTTCCTCCCAAGCGGTGAGATATAGGAAACTTTATAGCGACTGAAATGTCAGGGCGACCCAAGGGTTTCAAATGAATAGCACAACAGCCAGTCGACAAGACATCCAATTGGTCTCAGTGACTTTATTCTTTCAGGATTTTTGTACCAAATCTGATTGAGGCTTTCCTTCCACCTGACTTCCTTTGAGAAAAGCATCAAATGTATGATTTCACCCTGCAAAACAATGCCTCCATTAGTCCCAAAAAGCATAGAAAATACATTATTGTTCATCATTTCATCAATTTTTTTACAAAAAGAAACCCAACTCTGGCTAAGGTAGAACCAAAATCTGACAGAACAAAATACAGACCTAGGAGGAAAACAAAAGAAATCCTAGGACCCAAACAAACAACCAAAGGTGACAAAAGCAAGAGAAAAAGGGGACCCATTTTGTTCCAGAATAAAATGGCGTGGTTATGCAAGGCATAAAAGTACCTTAGAGGAGGGGATCCCATTAATCACCCCAAAGAAGGTGTGCCTAACTAAATGAACCTTAAGTAGCTCAAAAATAGACAGATTGATTTTAACCTTCTTGAATTCTTCAGCAACATACTCACCCATTTGGTCAATATCAGCTTCGAGGGATTTACCTATGGAAGAGCTAGTTGGTTGGTTTTTCATTTGGTTTAGCTATTTATTTTTGTTCAAGTATTGCATAGGCATATAGGGATAGCCTGAGTTTTTTCTAGCATTGGGATCAGGCGGGGTGCTAAAGTTATTAGGCATAATGGAAGTAGTAAACAGTCCTCCTACTTGTCTATTCCTTAAGCTAAATGGAGAGGCTCTCTAATGGAGTATTTGAACTTCACCTTCATGAGACTCTTCTTCATCTACTAGACCATTATCTACCAAATTAAAGAGCTAAGATAGAGCTTCTTCATTCTTCAGGGAGGTAGTCTCATTCCCGGGTTTTTTGCTTTCACTTTGTGGGAACGGAGCTTGATTGACTACAAACACATAAGAGTCATATGGTTCTAATGGGACTATGTCTTTGCAGCCTTCACTATCAATGGAATTTTGTACCTCCACTTGAAAGATCTCCACAGCTATGAGGAACTCAAGGAAATCTAGCTTAGAGTGTTGTTTCATTATCTGTCCTTATATTCCACATTTGGTTTTGTCTCTAGGAAGGTCTCCTTTCAAAATGCTGATTGGAGCTCTGCCCCCATTCATAATTTTTCCCTAATGAGGTACCTGCCTCATGGTTATCCCTATTGTATTAGTTGAGGTTGGCTTGAATGCTGCACTGAGAAACTTGCAGCTGTTTATTTTGGTTCTTGAGATGAGTCATTTCTATGGACATTTTCTTGATCATCTCCATCAGCTCATCTAACCAATCTTTCTCAACATTTTTTGGCTATGGTGTTTGATTCAGACAAAGACGAGTTGTGCTACCAGCTAGTTTTACTAAGCAGGCAAGAATTTAGGCCCTTGTAGATATAATGGAACTTGAGGTTGTTGTGAATAAGTCTATTGTTTATGTGGCTGCAAGTAATGAGGCATAGGAGGTGTTTGATTCATAGGTTGCCCTAGGTGAGGAACTATGGGTAGCTATGGAACTGGATGCATGAGGGGTGTCTGGTATTGTAGAGCTTGATTGAGCCCTTGAACCTGCATAGGATGAGTGACCTGCCCCAAGGAGGGTAGTTGACTAGAGATGTTTTGTTCAAAATCAGTGTTGGCTACAATTACCTTAGCATAAGCATCAACTAATCTGGCTAGTGGTGGGTTCATTCTTTTCACCAATGCTACAGTGAGGTTGTCCAAGGCAACGTAGTAAATAGGCAAGAGAATGGCATCATTGAGCACATATGGAGCTTGTAACCACAAGTATGCTTGGTGAAACTGATCGTTGAAGGAGTTGATTGGTTCATTAATCTCCCTTCGAATTTCCATGAATTACTGATATAGTTCTAAGGGGTTGATCGGAACTTTATACTTCCTTAGAAATGCATTCTTCAAGATATCCCAAGTAGTAATCAATCCCATTGGAAAGTTGATGTACCAATAGAAGGCTTCTTCTCCCAAAGAATAAGGGAAAATTCTGCATGCCATGTCTTCATGATCAGTTTGCATATCTTTTTGTGTTGTTTGAAATATTTTGATTTTCTCTTTCATTGTCCTTTGTGGATCTTACGGGTTAAACTTTGTGCAAAAGCTCTCTAGGTTCTTGGGAATGTCATGGTAAGGATCGAATAGCAATGGAGAGGGGTTGTTTCCCAGCCATGCCATGAGGGGAGGTGGGGGTGGTATTTTCTATTGAATAGGAACCTTGGGTTGAGTAGGGGCAGCAGCAACTTGGACTACACCTTGGACTTGGAAGGTGGGTCCGAGGACAACACCCCGACTGTGGGAAGTAGGTGGTTGAAATGCAGTTTGGGATGGCTGAGTGGAAGAGGTGGAAGTTGGAAAGGAAGGATGAGTATGAGGTGAATGAAAGGAGGAGGGATGTGAAGATGAAGGTGAAGTGGGTGGAATGGAGGAGGAAGAAGAGGTTGTGTCCCCTCTTTTAGTCCTTCTAGCCCTTGTAGGGGGCTGTAGTTCCTAGAATTCCCCTCTATTTCATGTTGATCTTAAAAATATTTGGAATCTTTTAGGGGAGAATGACCCCATTCGATGCAGCTTAACTCAAAAGGCCCTCCTTCTAGCCCTAGTTCTGTTGATGGCTGTTTTTGCACCTTCCCAACATAGGCAGTGCACGAATGCACTACCTTTCTTGAAAGACAATCTCCAACAACAAGTTGTTGAAAATTACCCCAAGGTCTCTTGGGTGTCAGGTCGTGACATGCTTGGAATAAGTCAGTTGGTTTAATGTGATCTTGCTAGTAATCACAAGGCAGCCTTATGTGGGTTAAACTAGAAGGGATTTGGATCCTTGGATGGAGTTCATAAGATTTCCAATATGTTTCTCTATTGCTGTAAGTTTAGGACAGCAATCTCAAACTCCACTTTAATATTCAAATTTGACTTTACAATGTGCAATGAACTTTTTCTAAAGCACCTATTTAAAATAAAAGTCAAAAGGGCAGGGAAGGGAGTAAGTTCCTAGACTTGAAACTACCAATGAACAGTGATAATAGAGGACCCTACAATGGACAACCTTCCCAAGACAAATTTCCACTAAACCAAATCAACTTATAGTCTCATGAAACCAGTGCAATCTTCTTAGGTCTACAGATTTTCAACCTTTCATTCACTAGAAAGCATGAAGAAGAGATATATTTTAAGTGCAACATTTATATAATGTTCAAACTAGCTTTACACTACAGTTTATCATCAATAAACAACAAAAAGCATGGACAAGGAAGTGCATCAACATAGCAAAATTCTTCACTACCAATGAATAGCATTATCTAATCTACCAAAGCAAGCTAAAACACATAGAACAAAAAAGTAAATATACTCAAATTCACTAACTAGGAGAACAAGAATCATGCAACATGAAGTTGGAACTCAAGAATCTGCCAAACCAATGAATTTCTATTAACATTCCAATAGCGTGTCTTTACAACAACTCAACTCTCTCTTGAAAATGAGAGGAGACCCCATATTTATAGTGTCCAAAAATCAAAATGAATCGCCAAGATTCAATCTCATTGTGTGGCAAAGATTCACTACAAATTAGGGTTTCACCTACCCCTAAATATTTTACAATATAAAATTACATTTTTTCTTTTAGCCTATTTTGTCCTCTTATGGGTAGCACTATAGCTCTTTTGTCTTCTAGATGGTTTCCTTTTACTACAGCTACACTGTGAGGAACTCATCATCTATGATAGGGTTTCCCTCACTTTTCTTGATGGTGGCATACTCTACGAATTTTCCCATTAAAATATAAAGCCTATATTTTTGAACAATCTTAGATTGAAGTATCTAAAAATGAAGCTTCTTAGAATGATTAGCCACCTCCTCCCCGTGCTTGGTACATTTCAGAGTGACTGCTATCATTAGTTCTGATTGAAAAAATGCCCTCGAGAAAAAATCCATGATGAGCGGAGACAAATCATCATTTGCACCCTCTTCCATATTATTATGGAAGTATTCTTTGATCTTTTCTACATTCAGTTCTTTGATAGACATAACATGATCTGTCATTAACTTGATATAGTCCTCGTTGTTTGTCTAATGTTCTTTTGTCCATTTGAGGTCAAGCTTAGCCTCATGCAACACCCTCTCCAATACCTCATTCTGATGATCAAGGGTCATTTTCCACGTCTCAACTAACCAATGACCATCCTTTAAGATGCCAAATTCCCTTTCCCAAGTCTTTTTTGGTATTTTGAGGATAGCTTCAACCTTTGGGTTGGTGATTCTATAAAATTCAATGTAGTGGAGACATACTTTTCCATATCCTCTAATTGTTGTTGTATAAGCCTGAATTTGTTGGCCATTTGGACAACATGCCCTATGCCCATATCACCATTATAGATCACTCGCTAGAACCATTCCTCGGTGGACTTTGTCTAATTTTTACTTCTTTCCAGCTTGTTGATGTGCTCTTTGGACAATAGTTGGGGTTGTGTTGATGACATGGTGGGGAGCTCCTCAACTGACGACCATTGTTGAATGTAAGATGTCAAATCTGCCACCTGTGCTTTTAATTCCTCCTTAGAGGTCTTGTCCTTATGCATTTGATGCACAATAGTGGCAACATATCCCTAGAGATGGTTGATTTTCTATTTTCTTGTTGTCTCAAAATCAATGGTAGAAATATTGTAGCTGACTCCTTCTCCCATCGCTGGAGTAGCTACCTACATAGTCCTAGATTCCAAAGCATCCATTGTCAGGTGGGATCTGACCCTTGGCTTCTTTTCCTTCTTTGTACTTATCTATGCTCGAGCTAGAATGGCTTCCTACCTTGCCTTTGGATCCATTGGGGTTGGGGTTTTCTTTTCTAACTATTTCTCAAGCCATTCAGGCAATTGGGATTCCCCTTTTGGTGATTTTTGATCACCTTCTTCCTCACAGGTGTGTTGAATTTACATTACATTGCCACCTAGAGTCTCCTGCTCTGTCTTTTCTTCCTCTTCTTCATCAAAATCCTGAATGAATACTATTTATTTTCCTAGGGATTCAACAGTTGTATGCTCCTTGGGACTATTCTCTCCCTCGACAGAGGTTTTCTTTTCTTCCTCTTGTTCATGCTCATGTTATTCATGATGCTCTGCTTCTAGATTTTCCTTGTTTTAACCTTTTCTTCACACTTTTCTTCTTCTTTCTCTTTTCTTTCCTTTTCTTCTTGCTCTCCTAAGGGAAGCACTTCTTCATCATGCTCAGGGCTCTTATCTTGTTCCCCAATTGGAGGTTCAATGTCCTCTATTTTCTCATTTGTATCCTTCTCTTCATCAGAGGGCTGCCCTTTAGCTTCTTCTCTGACATCCTTGAGTTGTTGGGCCAACTCTTCTTCAAGTTTCAAGTCAAAAAATTTCACAATATACTTTGTGCTTGGCTACTCCATGTCTTCTTTAGATGATTGTACTTCCTTTTCTTCCTCCTCATGTACTACTTTATCAATCACCATATGCTAATATTTAGGATGCTTATGGTAGTCATCCACTTCTTCTTCCATCTCTTTGATGGATTTCCTCTCTTGCCTCTCCAACTCCTCAAAGATTTTCATTGTTACCTCCATCATGAGTGGTTCAGTTTGAGGAGGAGGGACAAGAAGGGTAGCAACAATCTGCGCCAAGGCAGTTTTTACTATTGGGTTAATCAGCACTCTAGACAGCTCTGTTAGATTATTTTGCATATGTCGGATGAAATATTCTAGGAGCAAGAGAGTAGGCATTAGAATTCTTGTAGTAACTAGTCAGATGGTTGATGATGGATACATGGAGGAGGAAGAGAGTGGAGAAGTGGTGGAGGATGAGGAATCTATGACCATTAATTGTGTTGCGGGGGAAGTAGAGGCAAGCTGAACTGAGATGTCCACCATGGGTGGAGAAGAGGTGACCATAGCCTGAGAAGCAGGTAAAGGAGAAACAATAGTGGCAATAGTAGTAGTGATGATTATGAGAGTGGAGGCAGCAAGTGGGGACTTTGGTTGCTCATCCTTTTCTTCCTCTTCCTCATGAAGCAAGTCTTCTTGGATAGTGGGAATTTCTGTGAAACTACCTGAGTTCTTTGGTTTCTTGGAAGGCTCACCTTTCGATGCTATCCTTGTGTACACCTTTTGTTTGGGTTGGCACTCAACCATCTCTTTTCTTTTCTTGGATCATGTAGTGGGAGGAGACACTGAAGTCTCTCTAGTTGGGGCAGCAAAGGCAAAGGCACTGTCAGTCTCGCTCTCAAGTCTATCCCCGAGCTCACCATATGTTAGGGTAAGTCCCTGCAGCTTCAATTGGGAAATTTTCCCATCAATCCAATGGTTTGTTATTGCCTCAATTTTCTTCATCAGACTATCGAGTTCATTGACCTCTTCCTCTTCCTAGTTAGTTAACGGCAGTGGTAGATGGGAAACAACATCATACCTCGGATCTACTATCGTATTTTCATCTTCAACAATCTGATCCGCTATTGAAAATAGGTCCACTATTTTTACGAATTATGTCATCATGCACATTTAATGCCTCATATGCACCTCCTTGTCAAGTCTACAATTGGCCCAAAAGTCCTCCACATTATGTAAATGGGCATACTCAATCTCGACCACCTTCTTTAACTTACCATATAGTCCATTCATGGTCAGGCAGTGTAGAGCTTTATGTTATATTCAACTAAATCCTTATCTGAATGCTCTGCACACTGGGATGTGGGGAGTCCAAACATTCCTTGACTGAATGTGAGGGGATAAGGGATACCCACTCTATGCTTATCACTTAGAAGGGTATGCACATGTTGCAGTTGCTGGGAGAGTTCTAGCAATATTAACCAATTTTTTGGGTACTAAGGCAACTTATAAGGTTTCTTTGAGAAACCCTTTGCTTGGATATAGGTAAACTTGGGAAACTGAATAAACAGGAAACCGAACCGGTGGATGTAAGCCTTTGCACTATGGGTGACTCTTCTTTCAAAATAACCTTTGAGTAGTCTAATTATGTGCCCTATGAAGGCATCATTGACCCGGCAGTAGTCCTTCTTGAAGTTTCAGAATTGAAGTTAGGGATGCCTTTCATATACCTTCAATTCCCTCCCTGAAGTTTGGATTGTGGCTACAAATAGTCCCCTATATTGGGCATGATCAGCGAGCAAATAGACCAGGTATGATGCCAGATAAAATATTGAAGTTTTCTTCACCACCACAAATTGCTCGTGTCAGCATTGGCTGATCATTATTGCCTAGTAGAATTTGGTTTCTCCCCAGATTATTTCCTCTACAAAGTAAAGCATCCATTCCTGAAAGAAAGTTGTAGTCAGGATGCCCATAACCCTGCTCAATAAGGTTACCAAGTCATGGTAATCCTCATAGAAGTCACTTTTGAAGAGTTCTTGGGGCACCTTGTTTGCATTGCCCCTCTTCTCCTTTAGCTAGTATTAATTAATAAGCTTCTTGCATTTGAGGGGGTTTGCATCCCATGTGGTTTTGGAATATTCCTTCGTTGTCTCTTCCATTTAGTTGAAGGTAGGGATGTGAAAGGTTTTCCCTATCGACTATGTAGATAGATTAACTATTACATTTCCATCCCTTTATAAAATTCTTCTAGTATCTTCTTGATATGCCTCTCTGCATGCCGTCACGAGCTTGGGAGCAATAAGATCAGGCGAGAAACTGGTAGACTTGGCCAATCCACTTCTTCTGATACTTTTGGCATTTTTTGTGGTAGGGTTGACAATAACCCTTTGCTTGAACTCATCGATATCTATATGCCCCAAGTTGGTATCTAAGATCCCTTTCTAGTCTATGGTGATCTTTGACTTGGGGGGTTCCCCTTGGAATTTGTATTTCATTTTATAATTATCTTCTTTACCCCTAGGTACCTTAGTATCTTTCTTTCCCTTTTCCTTTTCTACAACCTCCTTTGAAGGTCCTGCAGCTAGTTCCATATATCCTGCAAACAAAGGAGTAGTAACCACATTCAAGCATAAAAGCATGAGGTAGTTTAGTCAAAATCTGGAAAAAATGATGTCAAATCAGATAATTCATCATTCAGAGGTCCTACCATTTCTTTTGGATCATCATTAGCTATTCATTTGGGGAAGTTATGGCCATGTAGGCCCAAGGGTGTGAACTTCCCTAGGCTGGCAACCATTTTTGAAGGTAGCTGCAAAAGGGATGGCAATCAGGGAATGACGACCCACATATTTCTACTCATGCCAAGATTTGGTCACAAGGTGGGGTCCATCGAGGAGGTCAAGAAATTTTAGCACATGGCTCAAAATCACTTCAAAGCTTCGGGCATGTTAAGCACATCTTTAAGGCATGTGGGTCCCAAGACCACATGAGCAAGAGTGGGTTTTGTCGTTTGAGGCTCCATTGTCTGAAAAGACCTAGACAAGGCGACGACCCATAAGCAGCATTCTGCCATGTGACACCCATGGCTTTGATGGATGGAATCACTCTAACATTAAAGCTTAGTCCATTCGGATGAATGCGGACTGGATGGTGTAGGAAGGTGTTGTATGTTAGTCGTCTGAAATGGCGGAGGTCTGCATCATCGGGTCCACAAGGGGATTTGCAATTTTTTGTTTCTTACCAAATAGTTAAAGGGAAATGGTGGAGCCAAACCCCGTGTAGCGGACCAAAGGGGGTCAATGTTCATTTTGGAATGGCGGGAGTAGGATGAAAGTCCACAAATGACTAATCGTAGGAGGCATCCCATCTAGGGCTTGATACTTGGTTGTTTTGCATTTGGACTTAGATAGAGATGGAAACTATGGGCCCAACGAGATGGCGAGATGGTCACTCGAAGCAATTTGGAACAACGAACTAACCACAGTGGGCCACGCATAGAATTCCACAATAGGGGACCTACTTAAAGTCTAATTTTGGTGCAAGGGAGATTGGATGGCAATGGTGGAGTCGGGAACCATCAGTCGAAAGGATGTTTAGGTTTCACCATTTTGAACAGTTGTTTCAACAACGGTGAGAGGTCAATGGAAACTCGCAAAGTATGGTCCATGTTAAATAGGTTATCTTTGTTTTGAGCTTACGCGGAAGTCATGGAGGTGGTGTCCACTAGGCAGACAAACGGGTCATGAAGGTCATTCAAAACAATGAAGCTAGGGTGGAAATTTTTGGAAGTCCACAATAGAACTCTGCAACACATTAGGACTTAGGCATTTTGGTACAGCGGAGCTCAATTGGTGGTCACTAAGGCAGGACCCACCCAATGGAAGGAAGGCACTAAACATTCATTTGGAATGGCAACACACCAACAGCATCCCAAAGGCAGAAGCCCATGCTATCAGACTCGAGAAGGTTAGAGGATCCTTCCTTTTGGGTTCATGAATTTTGGCTAAGTCAAGGATAGATGGCGGACTAGGTGGGTCCTCCCATGAGGGCAAGCCTAACAAATGCGTTGGTTGGTTTTAAATTTTGGTAGTTTGAGGAAAACGACAACGACGGGCATGTTGTGAGCCCATAGGGCATAAACGCCCTAGTTCAAGAATAGCCATAGGAGGTTCAAGTCCTGCAAGCCCCCTGCGAAGGATTTCAAAGGTTTTCTCTAGATTTGAAGACATGGGATTTGACCGCCGATGTTTGCTCTAATTGATTTTTAAGCTTTATTTCCAAGATTTAACAACTTTCTATAGAAATTAAAGAAAACTAAAAGTATGGTTTGTGGTGGAAGACCAACTTGTAAAACCCAATGAAGATGGATGAGAAAACAATGAACAAAGGCTTTGAATCAACAAAGGAGCTCGGTGGGCGTCACGGCAGCGTTGGCGAGAGCCTCTAACTAGTTTCTGGACTTTTGATAAGTGAAAATGACACCTCGAAATTTGATATTTAAAGACTTTTCATCATTTAATGCATGCCATTAATGTGGGAATGGTGGAGGTTGCGGTTGGTGAGTGCACGTTTCAAGAAAGGTGGCATGAAAGGTAGAGTCTGCATAGCAGATGGCTCGTTGGACTTGGCCGTCAGGTAGGCCAGCAATCAGAAATGGCACAAGAGGGTGTGGGTCCTGCCAAGCGAGAGGATGCGTAGGGTCGACCGTTTGAAATGGTGAAAGCAAAGCAACATTCCACATAGAGCGGTCTGCATGGGAAAACTTGTAATTCCTAGAGGACGATAACTTTAAAGCGTAAAGGAAAATAGCTAGGGAAATCCTGAAAAGGCCTAAGGCTTTGAAAATTTGAGAGTAGCAAAACTTGATCAACACAAGATGATTCTTCTAAGACTCATTGACCAATTAAGACTCAAAAATAGGGGACATGCAAAACAAGGAAAGTGATAAAGGTGACCCCATGAAGCAAAAAAAAAGAGAGGGTCCCCATTCCAAATGGGGTGTGTGTGCTATAGGCACAACAAGGGGTAGTTACATGAGAGGAGATGACATTTTCATGATGCAACAAAAGGAAGATGAGAGCTTGGATAATTACATGTCAAGGTTTCTATTTTTCTTATAGAAATCTCCACACCATACCCTCAACAAAGAATCACAAAACTTTTTTTTCTTGAGAGGAATTAATGAGAGTTGCACTGATGCCTTGGAATTGATGGTAGGAGGAGATATCACCCAAGTTCCTTGGGAAGACATCAAGAAAATATGCTAGAACTATTCTAGGGCAGCTTCAAAGAAAGGGAGAGCTTACCAATCCTCTATGGGTAAGTCATCTACTAGTGGAGTTTCAAGGATGGAGAGCACACACTTGCTCGAAGATTTCAATCAAGACATAATAAACAATCTAGCTACTCAGTTGGATACACTTTAGGCCAAGAAGAAACAAGAGGAGGCAGAGCAAATGTTGGGAGAGTATTTCCCCCATTGTAGAAAAAAAAGGACTACAGATGCAAGATGGTAGCTAATATTGAAAGTAAGCAAATTCCACCATATTTCAATCCAATCTAGATTGAAGAAGATCAAGTCTACTATGTTGCACAAAGGATGTCATAGGCTCCAATACAAGGTATACCACTAGATCCACTATCTTTTGCTAGGCCATATTTCAATTCTTATTCATCTGGAAACCAATGGCAACCCCCATATCCATCCAACTATGGAGGATATCCACCATAGCCTTGGGATAACCCTCCAAATGTTTGGCCCAATCATCAAAACTCTCCACTTCAGTGGCAGCAACCTCAGGGGAATTAGCAACATTTTCAAGGACGTGTGCAACCACCTCCAAGAAATTGGCAGTAAAAAAATCAATGGAGGGGGGACAACAATGGCCAACCTAGACAAACAATTGTGCAACCACCTTCTTAGCCCCAACAACTTGCTATAATGCCTCCTCCTATTAATCCAAGCTCAAATCCACCTAAACCTACTCAGCTACTAGCTCAACCCACACCCAATCCAAATAACAAACCACAATAGTAGCCAGTATACTCTGTTGATTAAAATCAATTCCTACATATGCTATGAGTGTGAGTGGCATCCACTTGCATTCAGGAACTACTTTACCAGGCCCTTCCACACTCATTATCACTGAGCTTCCCATGGAAGAGGAAGAGGAACCTCTGAATGATCCCATTCAGCCAAATGCACCTAAAAATCCTGAACCAATCCCAGTCAAGTAAACTGAACAAGAATCACCATTTCCTCAGAGATTGGAAGTTGCCAAGAAAATGGAAGAAAAGGAGGACACAAATTTTAACATTATAGATTAGTTAAAGCATATATGTGTCGAGATACCTCTATTTTAGGCCATAAAGGATGTTCACATATATGGAAAAGCAATCAACAAAGCATGCCTCAAGAAACCAGGCAGGAAAAAGAAAGACCCCACAACGGCTCATGTGGTGGGATAGCTAGCTAACATCATGCTTGGGAAAGTGATTGTCCCTAACTACAATGATCGAGGTAGTCCTATGGTAGGAGTTGTTATAAATAGGATCCAGATAAAGAATTCTCTAATTGATTTGGGGGTAGCAATAAATGTAATGATGAAGGACATCTTGCAACAACTAAATGTTGCAAACATGAGATCTACTCCTATTGTCCTGCAACTTGCTAATAGTTCTACTATAAAGCCTAATGGTATAGTAGAGGATCTTGTAGTAATTCTAGACTCTTGGGAGTAGCCGATAGATTTCATGATTCTTTCTCCTAAACCTACACTAGGCAGGTATCCCATTATTCTTGGAAGGCCATGGTTAGCAATTGCAGATGCTTACATTGGATGTCAGTCAAGTGACATGACCATTTCTGATGGGAAAAGCACCAAAAAATTTGTTTTTTATCCTCCTACTCAGCCTTCCCATGATGATGATAATCATGTGTTGCCACATGTTGGTGAAGAGGCTAAGGAAGTTAATTCTATGGCACAACTTATGATGTTAGGAAGAAGTCCTTTTATGTAGCTTCAAGATGAAGATGAAGTATTGGCTAACATAATCAAGAACCATTGTGAAGTAGGGGAAGCATCATCCTCCCATGCATCTAGTTCTATTGATTCAATGAAGTCACTTTTGCTCGTTCTTCTTGCAATAACATGTATGTCCCATACATTGCTACCATATTAACTCAATCTACCATGTATTAATGAAACAACTATGATAGAGTTAACTACACAAGTGCAGATGTCAAAAGGAAAATATTTGAATATTAACAACAAATTGAGTGAAGAACAATAGTTGTTATTGGAAAACTTACTGAGGACCCACTAGCATACATTTGCATGGGACTATCATGATATAAAAGGATTGGACCCTAGGATTAGACCCTAATCTTTGCACTCATAGGATATACATCAAAGAGGGTTGTGCACCAGTGAGGCAGCCACAAAGAAGAATTAGCCCTGCACTAAGAGAGATTGTAAAAGAGGAACTACATAAATTCCTAGATGCGGGATTTATCTACTCCATTTTAGATAGCCAATGGGTGTCTCCATTGGTGATTGTGCCCAAGAAAGGAGGGAAATGGAGAGTTTGTGTTGGTTACATGGAACTCAATGCTACCACCAAAAAGGACCATTTTCCCTTACCTTTCATAGATCAAGTTTTGGAATCACTTGCAGGACAGTAGTACTTTTCTTTTCTAGATGGATTTAGCGGTTACAACCAGATCCAAATTGCACCTTAGAACCAAGAGAAGACCACCTTTACCTATCCATGGGGGACCTATTCCTACTCAGTACTCCCATTTGGCTTATGCAATGCACCTGCAACTTTTCAGAGGTTAGTCATTAGCATATTTTTAGATATCTCTCTTGATTGCATGGAAATTTGCATGGATGACTTTACCACCTATGGTGCTGATTTCAATGAGGCATTCAAAAATATCAAGAGAGTCCTATAGAGATGTGAAGACCAAAATATGTCTTTAAATAGTGAAAAGTGCTTCATGATGATGCAATAAGGTGTAGTTCTTGGCCACTACACCTCTCATAAAGGAATTCAATTAGATCCTACAAAAATTGAGGTGATCACTAATCTGCCTACACTTGCAAAAAAAAAGATGTTAAGAGTTTTTTGGGCCATGCAGGCTACTATAGGAATTTCATCAAATATTTTAGAAAAATAGTAGCACCATTGTATACTCTCCTAACCAAAGATGTCGAATCTTAGTGGACTGAAGATTGTGACAAGGCATTTTTTGATTTGAAGGAAGCTTTGACTCATGCTACTGTACTCAAAGGACCTAATTGGGAGCTTCCTTTCCACATCCATACAAATGAATCAGACTATTCTATAGGATCATTCTTAGGACAGAAAGAAGGATCCATTGACAATGCCATTTATTTTGTCAGCAAAAATTTGTAGGGAGTTTAATTCAACTATATAATGACAGAAAAAGATATCTTGGCAGTGATCTATGCCCTGAAAAAATTTAGGCACTACATAATAGGCTATCAGATCTTTGTGCACACCAATCATGTAGCCATTAAATACCTCATGAATAATTCCCTAACCTCAGGTATGCTCACAAGATGGTTGTTGTTGATGCAGGATTTTGACATAACCATTGTCGATAAACCAGGGAAGGCCAATGTTGTTGCATACTTTCTTTTAAGGCTAACTACATCAAGGGACAATCAAGACATAGACGACTCTTTTCCTGATGAGCATCTATTCTCCATCAGTATCCAAACACTCTGGTATGCTAATATAGCTAATTATCTGGTCACAGGGAGAGTTCCTCCTCACTTCTCTCCAAAAGAGAGAAGGGTGCTCATTGAAAAATATTTTCCTTTTTCATGGATTACTAGATGTTTGTTTTATACTAGACCAGACCATGTCATGAGGAGATGTGTGAGGGAAGATGAGACATATGACATTTTGCATGCATGCCAAAATGAACCCTATGGAGGGAATTTTGCAGCCAAGAGGACAACATTGAAGATTTTGAACACTGAATACTATTGGCCCACAATTCACAAGGATGCAGGAAGGTATACAATAAAATGTGATAGATGCTAGAGAATGGGTTGGCCAACCAAATTTGATGAAATTCCACTTTACCCTCAAGTAGTAATCACTCCCTTTGACAAGTGGGGATTGTATTTTGTAGGACCCATTGACCCTCCATCAAATGGTAAGTCTTATATCTTATTATGTACTGATTATGTAACTAAGTGGGTAGAAGTTAAGGCCATGAAGCATGCAAGGGACAATAAGGTTGCATAATTTCTTTATGAGGAGATTTTCACAAGGTATGCAGTTCCAAGAGAGATAGTGACTAATCAAGGGGCTCAATTCACATCAACCCTTGTTGCAACATTGGTCAATGAGTACAAAATAAGACACAAGAAGTCTACTCCTTATCACCCCTAGACCAATGGCTAAGTTGAGGTGACCAACAAAGAAATTGAAGCTATTCTGACCAAAACAATAGCTATCCATAGAAAGGATTGGGAAAACAAGTTGCCAGAAGTTGTTTGGGCCTATAGAACTATCTAGAAAACAACTACAGGCTTCACTCCATTTGAGTTACTGTATGGAACGATAATTATGATGCCCATTGAATTTGAACATAAGACTCTTAGGACTGCAATATATTTTGGGATGGATATCTCTGAGGCACAAAGAGAAAGAATCATGAAGCTAAATGGTTTGGATGAGGTGAGGAGAGTGGCCTTGCATCACATAGAGGTAGTATAGAATCAGAGAATAAGGTGGCATGACAAATTCATCAAGGACAAGAAATTCCAGCCACGCGATTGGGCACTACTCTATGACTCAAGGTATCAAGATAATACAGGAAAATTATAGATAAGGTAGCTACGACCATATGAGGTTGTTGAAGTATTCGCCAATGGTGATAATCAGCTCACTACTATTCACCCAGTCAAATTTAAGTTACTTGTCAATGGTCATTTCCTTAGATTGTATCACAAGCCAACTTCGAAAGAGGAGTTCCTACAATAATTTACTCAACATGCAACACCCGAGCTTCCTACAGTCAAGGGAAGTGGACCTAGTGTCCCTCCTTCTAGCTAACTAAGATGGATCCTACCACAATACTGTGTCTCACTTTTGGGATGTGTTGATTTTTTCCTAAAATTGCTATTTTTAGAAAAACTAATGATTTAAGTCTTGAGAGGCTCCATCTAAAGGGTTTTAATTGAAATGGGGGAGATAATACCCCCTTAGATCAAACCCCCTTGGATAGAACCCCTATAGTATTAAATCATACCCACAATGGAGTCTCTTTCACAGCTATCAAAATGTTGGAAAAAAACCACTTTTTCTTTACCTTTTGAGGGACTAAATATCATTTAAAAATTATATTTTTCAAGATTGTAGCCCTTGAAACTAGTTTTCTAACAACTATAGGTTTGATATATTTTTATTTTATCATGTATTTAATTTTCATTTTTTAATAAATATAGGTTTTTCTTTGAACATCAAGCTCTTTGTTTTGCAGAGGTGGAAAAATAGTAAACCATTTTTTAAAAAATTCAAAAAATGCCCATTCCCTAGATATTGATTTCCTTGTTTCACCCAAAAAAGAAAAATTGGATTTCAATATATACACAAAAATTTAGGTTGTACGACACACACATATGTCCAAATTATAGTATCAATGACTTCAAAAATTATTTTTTTAAAAAATATGCAACAAAAAATTAAGAAAAAATATCCTTTCCCTAGATATTGATGTTGAGAATCTATATTCTAAAAAATTAGAATTTAATCCTTTATAGAGAAAAAATTATGTTGTACGACACAAACGTTACTTTATGAAAATATTGTTTTCTATCTAAAACCAGTTATTAAAGGAGATGTTGAAAGACTCGTGATTTATTTCAAAAAAATTGAAAAAAAAAAATATTTATAATCTACACACAAATTTCCACAAATCACTAGTTCACATCATCTTCAAATTCTTTGTTTTAGTTGCTATAGGTCTTAGAAGATGAAGATTCAGTTAAAAATATTGATGTAAATTTCCATCTTGGGAAAAAAGTGAGACACAGTATTGTGATTTCACCCAAGTATGTACTTGTCATAATAAAGACTTCCACTTTTGTGGAAGTCCACTTCTTCACCCATCTTTCACCCATCCGCCCATCCATCTCCACCTTTCTCTCTCTTCCATCACTTCACTTCATTCCACTTCACCTCATTCCACCTCATTTTAATTGATTGCTCAACTTATTTCTTAAAAGGCCACCGGTAATTTCTCCACAATCTTTGCAATGAATCTTCCTCGAATCCAGGTATGTGCACACCAATTGCTATCTCTTAATTATCTTTAGTGCATTCATTTAATTGTTGTGAATTAATATGGATGTTCACCATAACATGTCATTATTCCCTGTCCTTTTCAAATCATCCTTACCACCTTGCATGCGAGGACACATGCTCAAATTTAGGTTAGGCGGAAAAAGATGTGAATACTTTTCCCACATGTCAGTCCATGCTAGTCTACGTTAGCAAATTTTAAATCGAGCCAATTTGAATTTTGATCGAGATGATGACTCGTATATGTGAGGTGACACCAACTATCACCACTATTTTTCTCCATCATAACCTTCCTTTATTACTCCTTTACTACCATTATTGATCCTGTCATAATCTTAAGTTGCCAAAAGGTAAAATAGAAAGGAAAAATTTAGATGACATTGGCGTTGGAAATTTGGCAATGTTGCAGGAAGGAAAACTTTGCAGAGTGATTGTTGATTGCAGACATTGGGAGGTGGGTTAATCAGGAATGAACCCATGGTTCATGACATATTACTACAGGATGCACTTTCACGGGCCGAATTCAAAAACTATAGCTGGTTAGATTATTTCTTGAAGCTAAATGGTTTTAATGAAAACATTGCATTAGAATTTTCCCAAACATTGTCTAAGGGAAAGGCCACGATAAAAGGGATGGAAGTATTGGTGAATGAAGAAAGGATTGCAAAAGTTACAAGGTTCCCTGTCGACGGTGAAAATTATCCTGCTTCCAAAGACATCAGGTCAGCTAGGGCTGAATTTACAGAACCTAGTGACCCTCCATTGAGCGTGGACAAACAAGGTGTGAAGAGAACCTCTTTGCTCAAGCCATGGAAGAAAATAGTTGTTTATGTTATAAAATATATCACCTATGAAGGTTGCCAGTCAAATCTACATTCCATGCACTTCAAACTCTTGAATCACATGAGGCACAGGAGGAGGATGAATGTGTTGAATGTGCTATACCACCTTCTCTCAATCATGGTGGTCGAGACTCAAAAAGGTAGGGACAATTTTGTTTCCCACCATTGTTTGATCAAATTGTTAGTTGAGAAGTCTATGCATGATGTGTCTAAGATGAATTGGGAAGAATTCATAAATATTGATCAAATTAGACTAGAGAATTTGCAACCTAAGGTTTTACCTCAACCTCGTAGGTCTAGTAGGACATTGAGCATGGTTGAAGCCACTCCTACTGCTTCAACCTCTGGCGCAAGCCCTAGTGTAAACCCTCCTGCAGCAAAACAAACCATAGAGATTAGTTCTTCTGAGACAAAGCACTCAGAAAAAGAAAGTTCCTCTCCAGATTCTAATGATGATGTTCCTCTTGGGATCCTAATGAGAACTAGGGCATAGAAGAGAGAAGCAACAATAAGAAAAGGAAAAGCTAAAAAGCATCCGGTAGAAGAAGTACCCAGCTCTAAGAAGTGGAGGGCTGACACTGTTCATCCTATAGCTAAAGAAAAACGTGAAAGCTCTCCCAGGAAATCATGACCAGTTGGGCTAGCCTTTGATATGCCTCCACAGGAAAATCCTAAGCCTAGAGAAACATCATAGGGGGACACAAAAGCTCCAATGGGGTAGGTGAATGTTGAGGAAGAGGACATATTTGAGAAAGGAGCAAACATAACACTGGTAGATCTTGTTGATATTGTAGAACAAGTTGAGAATCACGGGTATGAGGAAAATCGGGAGTTCCTACAACAAGAGTTCCTACAGCATGAGCAAGAATAGGAACAAGAGGCCTTGCAGCAAAAATTGGGAGAACAATTAGTACCCCTACAGCCAAAATTGACTAATCAACTCAAATCCCTATAGTTGGTACTATATGGAGAGCAAGCATCAGTGCCAGGAAAAATGTTGGTAAGAATACATAACCCCCCTAATTTTATAGTATACATAGCAATTCTAAACTTATGGAAAGAGATACAAGGGAGGGAGGGGGAATGGAAAGAGAAGAAACACAAACTGAAGAAGGAAATTCAAAAGAGAGATGAGGAGATTGAAGAAAAGGATGCAGAAATTGCTACTTTAAAGAAGAAGGTGAGCGATATGATAGCCTTGGTACCCCAAATTTTAGAATGTAGGACCCCTCCAAGGGTTTATGCTCTACATTTGAAGGAGAAATATCTTTCTTTTAAGCTAGCAAGGATTGTCTCAAGTTTGAACCCTTCCATTGAGACTCCTACTGAATTTTTCAATGCTTATCAGATTGCTTCCACTAGGATGAAGAATTTGTTGTGTGAATTCTATTCTCATAATTATGCTATAACTCAAGACATTGATTGGAATCCATTGTTGTATGTTGGGGATGTCCAATTAAGGGCATTTATGTCTTGGGTACATAATGAGACTAGTTGGGGACAACAATACGTAGCTTAAAAGCAAATAGAATCCAACATCCCTCCACCCATCAGGGATGAATCAAGAAACCCAAAGGAAATTTACATGGATTGGCATAGAATTCTTCTCAGACCTAACTATGTTAATAGAATCATGCCTTGGATAGAAGTATTTTACAGTGAATATGAGGTGGTGGCAAAAGCAAAAGAGGAAACTATGAAGAGATACCTATCACAAAGATGGAACAACCTAACTGATGAGCCAAAACAAGTTGATCCCCACTCTATATAGAACTATGCTACAACACTTAAAAGAATTGACAGATATATATAGATTGGAAGGATAAAGGGATGATTTTCACTTCCACTAACTTTTCAACCACCCATCCTAATGTGGTTCATGCCAAATTTCTGTTATTACCACTATGATATTGTTGCAAAGAGACAGAGATGGAACATATTAGATAGACAACAAGGGTTCTATTGGGATCTTGAATCATACACAACAAGCACTAATGTAGGATAGTTGGTGGTTGCAAATTTCAGGGCATTGACTAAGTACAAGAGCAACCCTTCCCCTACTGGAGGACCAACAAAACCTTAGGTTGGAGGGAGTGATGAGTCTAGTTTATGGTTTAATTTTGGTAGAATTTATGATCTATTTAATGAAGTTGTCATGGACCTTGATGTTTGAATGTTGATATTTTCTCAAAACCATAGACATTGGGCCTAATTTTATTTCTGCAAATCTTTAATGACATTGACATGTTATATGGACTATCTATGTTAATTCTACACGTGGATTAATGAATGTTCTTTAAGATAGTTACAGATATGCAATTATTATGCATACTAATATTGTCGTGCAGATATGATTAGAGGCCACTAAATTGAGAAGATTCTGCCAGCTGGTCGTTCACCATAACGTTCAACAAGGGAATCATTCAAAGGTCAATGGAGGTCGACGGTGAGATATTCCTCATGCAAATCAAGTTGTAACCACCTTGTAAATGGTCTTTATTGTTTTTGAGCAAATGTATGTGTTACTATTGTACTAAATCGGTGTTAAGACAAATATGTCTGACCAGATTCCATGCATGCATAACTGCCTCTCCACTTTCTCTTCTTTCCCTAAAATGGCATCCTCCCAATTGGTGGAGTTGACTGCCTTTCTTAGTTAGTAGTATAAATAAGAGCTATATGTCCCTTCCCAAAAGGTTTCATGATCTGATGATTTACTTGCATTCTTAGTTTTTAGTAATACAACTACACTGCTCTATTGTATGCATGTCTTCCAATGAATAAAATGAAGTTATAATTTTGTGCATCTGAGTTTACATTACGTTTAGAGGATACTCATCCAATGGGGCATACTTGGTGAGTATTCCACCCTTTATTTTAGTATTATTTTATTTATTACTTTTTCTTCAGTAATTAGTTAAGAATCTGGCACTAATTGTTCCTAGAGCCACTAGAATTCCATTATGTGATTGTTCCTGCAGCCAAAGCAGGAAGAATAGTTTCCTATTTGTTGCTCAAATTTTTATTTTTGTCATGCATTTCAGCTTAGTATAGTTGTTGGTTGATGTTCAACATTTATGTTATTCCTTTCCAAGAAATTTACTTTCAACATTATGTATTTCTTAGTTGTAGAACAAAAATGGCTACTTTGGATTTCTAGTGCACATACTATGCTAACCCATTTCAATTTTATGTCCCTGGGTTGAAAAGTTAAATGCACCTTCATGATGATTGAAATGGCTATTTAGTTTAGATATATAGTCTCTGAATCACATTTGCAAGGGCTTAGTTTTTAAATCATTGTTGGAGGCCAACATGTGGGACTAAAGAAGATCCAATGATATTATGACACTTGTCACATGGCTAGTGGGGGAAGGTGGAGAACATTTTGGAGAATGTGAATGGTTAATGCATGTAGTTGAGGATTTGAGAGGTGTAAGAGAGATCAATGCACTTGTAAGAGGCATTAAATGAATATGGTTGAGGTTTTTTGGAGGGAAATGGTTTGGGCAAGAAAGTCAAATAAGTGGAGTAAATGAAGGAACATTCTCAAAGAATATGCCTTGGTGAGGGAAAATAAGGTATTTAGTTAATTAAAGAAAATTATTTTCATATGCAAGTGGGTGGGTTAGTCAGGGGTTAAGCTTTTGACCCAGGTTGAGTCAAAAGCTAGAGAAATGAGGGATTACTATTAGGAGTTAATTAATTTAGGATTAATTAGATTGGATGAAATTACTTGATTTATGACATTTAATTTAAATGTTTGGTTTCATTTAAATAAAATGAGAGGGATTTAGAACATTAGGATTTTAATTAAATATATTGATTTATTTAATTAAAAGAGATGACATTAGTTAGCAGAAAGTGAATTAATCAAATAAACTTAATTACTTGATTAATAGAAGAATTTGATGATATTTGATCAAAATCAAATGCCTAATGTTAGAATTATTTGAGTGTCTACAGTAGCACCTCCCTTCATCACAGTTGAGGTTGTGGTGATTGCTCAAGCTCCCTTTCTCCATCATTGGCTAGTGAGCTCTTGGTGGAGGTGGTAACATTTCACTCCTCTCTATGATTTTTTTGAATAGCTATATATTGTTTTGTAGTGTTATTTGTGTACTTCCTTTCTTTACTTCTTTATCATGCATTTCTCTATCATTGCTATTTGGATATCCATGGATGTGGAAACACCAAAATGGGGGTCTAACTGAGGTAGGCCCCTATACAGCCGCAAAAAAATTCCCCTCTTTCTTGTGTGTAGGTGGATATGCATTTGGAGCTAATTGGTGAATACACACTTTTGTGAGGTTATCTATTAAATACACGTACGACAACTGACAGGGGGGTGAATCAGTTGTCACACAAGTTCAAACTTAAAAATTTAACACTTATCAATTCTTCAACTACACTATTTTTTTATTAAATATGAGCATGAAACACAAATAATAGAAAGTAAATCAACACAATGAACACTAGATTTTTAACATGGAAAATCCAAAAAGGGGAAAACCATGGTGAGGGTTAACTCACAATATAAAGATTATAAATAGAATACAAAGGCGCACCGCCCATAAGAGGACTCACTGTCCAAATACAAAGGCTCACTACCTACAAAGGACTCATTGTCCAATAGGGAGGCTCACTGCCTACAGATACAAAAGAGAACAAAAGATCCACCACAGCAATTAAAACACATTTGCAGAATTACATAAACCTTCAACTTACTACCTTTAGCACACTAAAAATTGCTAGCACAAATCACTCACACAAACACTTCTACCTTTATGATTTGTGGCTCACTTTCATCACTTTGCATCACACTGTCATACAACTCTTCACAATTCAACTTGCTTTTATACCATTCTCAACCTTAGAAGCATTTACCAAGGTTAGCCACAAATAACCCATTACATAAATTAAAATTAGGTTAGAAACTCAAAATTCCCGCTATGGAAAGGAATAAGAGTGGACCAATAAAATTATTTGAATCTTGAATCTTCTACATTCTTCCTCAATTAAATTTTATTCTTCAAATGAAGTGTAAACACTAGGTCGGAAAAACATAATGAAAACAAAAAAGAACAATGATGCACATGCTTCCTAGCATGAAGATGACACATGGAAAGCTCAGCACACTTCATTATTCATGAGACTTCATCTCATACTTCTTTAGATACATCCGCAGTAAAACAATATACTTCATACACCGAATACCTTTCACCAGATCATTCGAACTATGCAAACCTATACTAGAATATAGAAACATGATGTCCAAATTACCAAACTTCAACCTTCTTTGCCAGAGCATAGAAAAGACCTTCACAAAACATATCCCAAATCTGCAAGATCTTAAACGAAACAATGGAGGACTGAGAAGAAAAAATATTTCTCCCAGTCCAAAAAACACTAATTCTACCAGTAGAACACACATACCGGTGGACACAACTTTGACGAATCATCTCACCAAAAATTGAAACTCAGAGTATATCATCATCAGATCACCATAATGAAAACTTCAAAATCGCACAAGCATAGGGTCAACATAGGAGAAATGTGGAGCACATATCGAAGCACAGTCTGAACACATTCATCACCCTGACTTCTCTTCTTTATTAATTTTCTCAAAATCACTTGGAAACTCATCAACACAACACATCTGCAGCCATATAAGATAGCTCCATGTACTCACAGCATCTCAGTAGCATCTCAACTATATGGGTACAATCTACAATATATTGAACAGTGTTGACATCAATGAAAACATCAATGACAACACCACCAAACTAGCCCATACTTGCAACAATCTCCCCCTTTGTCATTGATGGCAAAACATGATGTGAAAAACCATCAAAGACAAAAAAATTGCACAATACCCCAAGATAAAACCTTCTCTTCTTCTGCAACTATTTTTCACATAAATTTTTCTCCTCCTTTGACATCAATGGCAAAGAACAACTACTCACATTACTCCCTCTTAGGAGTAGACTCATCCTGCAACAATGAAAATCTTTTATACTCCCCCTACAAAGTAGACCCATCTATCAATCCAAATAAATGAAGAATTTGTGAATTTACTGGACTAATGCACCTTCATGTGCACTTAGTTAGGAGGGCCAATGACCCCCAACCTCTCCCTAAGATGGTCAAAAGTATCCTTCAGAAGAGCCTTAGTAAATATGTCTGCAATTTTTTCCTTTGTTGTCACATACTCCATTCTAACCTCATTCTCTAGCACTTTTTCTTTAGAAAACGATACTTGATAGATATGTGCTTCATTCTTGAATGAATAACCAGGTTCTTTGAAATTTTTATTGCACTTCTATTATCATAGAAAATAGAAATAGGCTCATCACATTCCACACCAATGTCTTTCAAAGTTTGCTTCATCCACAAAACTTGTGCACAACAAGATGCTACAACAATATATTCTACCTCTGCACTGGATAAAGAAACTAAGTCTTAATTTTTACTCAACCATGAAACTAATCTTCCACCAAGAAAGAAAGCACCACCATTGGTACTCTTCTGGTCATCTATGCATCCAAGCCAATCAACATCTGTATAGGAACTTAAGGTGAAATCATTACTCTTAGGGTACTATAGTCCATAATTCAGTGTTCCTTTAAGATATCTAAATATCCTTTTTACAACTATAAGATGTTCTTCTCTAGGATCTTCTTGAAATCTAGAAACTAAACAAACTGCATGCATAATATCTGGTCTGGTAGCAGTAAGGTAGAATAGTCCACTAATCATAGATTTGTATTTTCTTTGATCAGTTTTGTAGATTCATCATCCTTGCTCAATTTACATTCGATTAGCATAGGGGTACAAACCAGTTTAGAATCCTCCATACCAAACTTCTTCAACAACTCTTTTACATACTTAGATTGTGAAATAAATATCCCTTTATCAGTTTGATTCACTTTTAAACCAAGGAAGAAATTCAATTAACCAATCATAGACATATCAAATTCTTTCTACATCTCTTCAGCAAAATTTTTAAACATGCCATCATTTCCACCAAAAATGATATCATTGACATAAACAAATACAATCAACATCTTATTACCTTGCACTTTGAAGTAGATGTTGTTGTTAGCACAACCTTTGTTGAATCCTTGGTTTGTCAGGTATTTTTCCAGACTTGCATACCAAGCTTCAATCCATACAATGTTTTTTTTAATTTACAAACCATGTCTAGCTTTTAAAACAACTGAAACCCTTCAGGTTGCTCCATGTACACTTCTTCCTCAAACTCACCATTTAAAAAAGATGACTTAACATCCATCTAATATACCTTGAAGTCCTTGTGGGAAAAAAATTCCAAAAACATTCTGATAGCTTCCATTCTGGCCACCGAGGCAAATGTTTCTTCAAAATCTATACCTTCAACTTGTGAATATCCTTTGCATACTAGTCTTTCCTTATTCCTTACTACTTCTCCATTTTCATTTAGCTTATTCTGGAACACCCATTTTGAGCCAATCACTTTTTTTTTTTACAGGCCTAGGTACTATTTCCCATGTCTAATTCTTTCCTATCTGTTGCAATTCCTCTTTCATGGCTCTCATCCAAATTTCATCTTCACATGCTTCTTTTACAAATTTAGGTTCTATTTTAGAAAGTAAACAAAAATTTACCTTATCTGCAACTCTACTTCTTGTATTTACACCTCTACTCTTGTCTCCAATTATCTGATCTTCCAAATGATTCTTCTGTACATATTTAGGAGTCCTAGCAGCAAGTTCTGGTTCATTCTCTTCTTCTTCTTCCACTTGTTCTTCTTCTTCTTTCTCTTTTTCTTCCTTCTCCTTATTTTCTTCAGGTGCATGTCTACAGATAGGATGATTAGGTTCAACTTCAATTATCTCAATGGGTCTATGTATGTCTTCATCAACTTTCACATTAGCACTTTCAATAATCTTTCTCAATCTTTTGTTAAAGCATCTGTATGCCTTGCTAGTAGTAGAGTATCCAAGAAATATTCCTTCATCACATCTAGCATCAAACTTTCCAATATTTTCATCATCTCTTTTAATATATCATCTACTTCCAAATACCTTAAAGTATTTCACAGTAGGCATCTTACCAATCCATAACTCAAAAGGTGTCTTTGTGTTGTGTCTGATTTGAACTCTATTTAAGAACATAAACAACAGTATGTATCGCTTCTCTCCAATATACATATGGTACATTGGACTCTTTCAGCATAGTTCTAGCAACTTTCTACACTATCTAGTTTTTCCTTTCAACTACTACATTCTGCTGTGGGATTCTCGGAATAGAGAACTATCTTTTTATGTTGTGTTTCTCACATAATGCATTAAATTCACCAGAAGTGAATTCATCGCCTCTATCAAATCTCAAACACTTGATTTTCAAATTTACTTGATTTTCCACTCTTTCTTTGAATACCTTAAACCTATCCAAGGCCTAATTCTTTTCTCTAAGAAAAGAAACCCATGTCATTCAAGTGTAATCATCAATAAGCAACATGAAATATTTGTCACTATTCAGGCTTCCAGTCTTAGTCAGACCACAGAGATCATTATGTACTAACTCCAACATTTTGGTAATAGAATGTTTTTTTCCTTAAAGCTACATCTTGTCTACTTCCTGAGTTGACAAATTTTGCAAATAGCATTACCATGTCTTGTGATTCTAGGAAATTCTTGAACAATCTCCTTTGCACTAATCTTGACCAAGTTATCAAAGTTCACATGTCCCATTCTCTAGTGCCATAACCAAATTTCATTAATTTGAGATACAAGGAAATGACCATCAACTCCCTTCAATTGATAGATATTTCCATGAGTTCTTCCAACAGCAATCATATCTCCATTTCTGAATCCTTTTTTTATTTCACAAGTATTGTTCTAAAACACAAGTTTAAAGCCATTGCTACACATCTGACCAACACTCAAAAGGTTATGCCTCAAACCCTTCACATAATATACATCATCAGTATTGTGCACTCCATCAAAACTAATTGAACCTTTACCACAAATCTTAGCTCCTGAATCATCATCGAACATGACTAAACCACCATCATATTTTTCAAGTTAGTGAACTTACTCTTATCTCCGGTCATGTGATTTGAACATCCATTATCAATTACCCAGTAGTCTTCATCTTCTCTAGCATGAAAAGAAGTAACCAAAGTACCTTCCATTATATTGTTCTTAACCTCTGAAGCCTTCTTACTTACACATTTTCCAAAGTTAGTGGATACAAATTTATTTTCCAAAGCTAAGAATAAGCATTCACTATCATCAACCTCATTTTCAGATTCATCATCAAAAATACCTGCCTCTTCCTTAACATAGTACAACTTCTTATACTTATTATCCTTCCTATCCTTATCCTTATAATCCTTGTTCCTCTTATGTGTATCCCTATTTGCACATCTCGAAGCATAATGACCAATGTTACCACAACTAAAACATTTAAAGGGTAACATACCTTTATATTTTCCAATACCTTTCTTCAATTACCTGGTGAAGTTTTCTTCCAACTCATCATCATCACTATCTATTTCCTCAATCTTCAAAGCCTTAAATGTCATTTTTGTATTCTCTTTTTTCCTTTTCTTCTTTCTGAAACTTCCTTATCTCAAATACTTGCAAGGTGTCGAACAACTCTTCTAGAGTGTACTTCTTAGGATCATACATTTCTTCAATAACAAAGATCTTGTTGTTGTAACATTTCGGTAAAGCGATCAGGATCTTCTCAATTATATCTTCATCTGATATTTTTCCTCCTTGATTTCTAACTTCATTTTCTACTAGTTCAACTCTCTAAAGAAACTTGTAAATTCTTCACCATCTTCCATCGTTAGGTTCACAAATCTATACTTTTCTACCAGCTTCTTTGTCAATTTCACCTTTTCATTTCCTTCATACATGTCTTCCAACTTCTTCCAGACTTCATATGTAGTATCCAAATAATTAAGCTTAACTCACTCATTTTTTGATAAACCACTACAAATTGCATACTTCGCCTTCTCATTTTATTCATAAGCAGAGATCTCATCTGCATAATTAACACCACCAAAAAAAAGTGTATACTTATTCTCAACATCCTTCCAGGTCTTGAAACCAAGAGAGATAATATATCATCTCATATGTCCCTTCCAATCATTGTAGTCAGTTCCATCAAACATAGGGATCGCCAACTTATGCACCATCGGATCTTCCTTAAGCGGTTAAGCTCTACACAAGGAACCAAAAGCTCTGATACCAATTGTTAAATAGGCGGAAGAAAATTGAGAGGGGGGGTGAATCAGTCGTCACACAAGTTCAAACTTAAAACTTTATCACTTATCAATTATTCAACCACACTATTCTATTATTAAATATGAGCATGAAACACAAATAACATAAAGTAAATCAACACAATGAACAACATATTTTTTATGTGGAAAACCCAATAAGGGAAATATTATGGTAAGGGTTAAATTATAATATAAAGATTATAAACATAATACAAAGGCTCAATGACAAGGGCTCACTACCCAGAAGAGGACTCATTGTCCAAATACAAAGGCCCACTATCTACAAAGGATTCACTATCCAACAGGGAGGCTCACTACCTATAGATACAAAAGAGAACAAAAGATCCACCACAGCAATTAAAGCACATTTTCAAAATTATAGAAACCTTCAACTTATTTCCTTCAGCACACTAAAAACCACTATCAAAACTCACTCATACAAACACTTCTGCTTTTATGATTTGTGGCTCACTTTAGTCACTTTGCATCACAGTATCATACAACTCTTCACAATTCGACTTGATTTTATACCATTCTCAACCTTAGAAGCATTTACCAAGGTCGGCCACAAATGACCCATTTCATAAATTCAAATTAGGATGGAAACTTAAAATTCCCACGGTGGAAAGGAATAAGAGTGGACCAATAAATTTTTTTTATTGAATCTTCTACACGCTTCCTCAATTAAATTTTATTCTTTGAATGAAGTGTAAACACCAAGTCAACCAAACATAATGAAAACAAAAAAAAACAATGATGCACATGCTTCCTAGCATGAAGATGACACACGAACACCTCAACACGCTTCATTATTCATGAGACTTCATCTTAGACTTCTTTCGATACATCCGCAGCAAAACAATATACTTCATACACTGAATACCTTTCACTAGATCATCTGAACTATGCAAACCTATACTAGAATATAGAAACATGACTTCCAAATTACCAAACTACAACATTCTTTGATAGAGCATAGAAAATACCTTCACCAAACATATTCTAGATCCGCAAGATCTAAAATGAAATAATGGAGGACTGCGGAGAAAAAATATTTCTCCTAGTCCACAAAATACTAATTTTGTTAGTAGAAAACACGTACCAGTGGACACAAATTTCATGTATCATCTCACCAAAAATTGAAACTTAGATTATATCATCATTAGATAACCATTATGAAAAATTCAGAACTGCACAAGCATAGGATCAACATAGGAGGAATGTGGAGCACATACCGAAGCACAATTTGAACACATTCATCACTCTGACTTCTCTTCTTTATTAATTTTCTCAAAAGTACTTGGAAACTCATCAACACAACACATGTGAAGCCATATAAGATAGATCCATGTACTCACAACATCTCAGCGGCATCTCAACTATACATGTACAATTTGCAATATATTGAATAGTGTTGACATCAATGACAACATCAATGAAAACACGACTAGACAAGCCCATACTTGCAACATTATCTTCATTACCTTAGTTCTAGTCTATTTACTATATCATTTCAGTATATATTTCATTTACTTTCTCATTCTATTTTTACCATCTAGATTGAACTAGCTAGGCTATTAGTAGGTCTCTTTGGAAGTTGTACTGTGTTCACTGTTTTCTGGTTGTATGGATGCAAATGCACCCAAGAGATGCCAGTGCATTTCACTGATGTCCTAGAACTATGTTGTCATCCTCAAGTAGAGAGTTGTCTAAGGCACATAATCGACTCCAAAAATCTTGCTTGCCTAGCCCAAACTAAAGTTTGAGTCTGCAAAGTGATCAACAGACTTTATTGTCCTCATCATTCTCATCCTTCATTTGAAACACCTCTTTACAATGAGGTAAGATAGGGTAGCCTTCTACTCCTAGCTCTCTATGACCTAGGGCCTTGATGTAGCTGGTCACCCTCTCTTACATTTTTTGTGAACCTGAAGTGAACCAACATTTGTTCATTTGTTGGTGTTGACGCTCTTCCCTTGTACCTTGTGATCGTTGTGCCCCTGAGTGTTGTGAAGGTTTATGAGCATCACAACCCAGTCCACAACCTCTAGGTATATTGTTAGGAGAAGTGTACGACACCTTCTAATGGAGAGGATGAAGGTCACTATTCATGGTTTCTCTACAACCATTTTTTCCAGATTCATCATTGGTCTTGTCGTGCAGGAGCAGTTGTTGAGGGGTGAGGTAGGGGGTCTCTGATGAGACTGACCACATCCCCACTCCTCCTCCATCACCTACACTATCATCAGTTGATGATTATAAGGTCATTCACATTCCTTCAAAGTATATCTTTGTCCTTAGCAAAGGACTATATGACTTAGAGAATCACTTGGAAAAAGACCCAAAGATGGCTAGGGCCACTAGGGTTATCAACGAAATAAAATATATGGTTGGAAAAGATCGAACAGGCATAGAAATCCTAGATAATCTCTCTAGTATGACTGAAGCATGTACTCCTCCAAACAATCCTAACATTATACAAGGGGCATCTTTTGAAGATCATGAGAGACAACTAGAAATGTCGATGCCTCCCATTTTTGTGTACATGGTTGATGTTGTCCCCTCGATCAACATCCCCTCTACCTCTAAGAGATATAAAACTATCAAGGTGAATAGAGTAACCTTTGGGTTTAGCTTCACCCCTCTTATCACCTCTATTTGTGGAGGTTTTGGCGGGATGAGTAGTGGGGGATTTGGTAGAGGCAGTCACTTTGGTGGCAGAAGTGTTGCTGCCGGAGGTCATTCTAGTGGAAGCCATGGTGGTGGCTTTAGAAGCGAAGATGGCTTTGGTGGAGGCCCTATTGGTGGTGGTGGCTCTAGAAATGGTTCTGATGGTGGTCACATAGGTGGTTTTGAAAGTGGTCCCTCTGGCCTTGCAAATTCTAATGACCCTATTCTGAACACTCTTCTTCAGAATGTGGTGGCAAAGGGGACCCACAAACACATGTTTCCATCTTTAATGCCCTATGTACTAATTTCTTCCATCATGATGCATTGATGGAAAAACTATTCCCCCAATAACTTAAGGATACGACACTCGAACGGTATTGTTCCTTACCCAATAATTCCATTTTCTCATTTGATCAACTTATAAACCAATTCCTACGATAATTCCAAGCTAATATCAGATCAAAGATGACCTTTTAAGATCTTGTCCAATATAAACAAGGTGATAATGAAAAGTTTACTAATTTTATAGCATGATACCAAGCGCTCTTTTTAAAAATCTCGTATCTGCTACCTGATTATAACATGTAGAAGGTGTTCATAGGGAACTTGCAAAGACCTTGGTAGGAGAATTTTTCCCTTATGAAATACCCTTCTTTTGCACATTTGTGTGCTACATTACAGGAGTATCAACAAATGATAGTTCAGTTCGAGGGATCCTCCTTGTGCTCCTATTTAGAAGGAAATTCCATTGTATCAATCTCTGGGAAAGGTAAGGTTGTTGTGAATGTAGTAGCCGCTATGATAGATAACAACCTCAGACACAACCAAAAGTTCACAAAGCTAGCAGAATCTTATTCTTCCATCTTGATGAAGTTACTAAAGGATAAGATCATAACTTTGGATAACCCTAAGCCTCTTAAAGAACCTTTCCCTAGTTGGTACAATCTGAATACCTTCTTCCAGTACCATTGAGTTAATGTACATGATACTGAATGTTGTATGTGCCTGCATCATGAGATATAGGACCGCATCAAGGATGGTACTATTTGTCTTGATGGAAGTAAACAAAATATGAACAAATCGATGGCAAAAGTGAATGGTGAATTGTAGATATACATGGACCTATTTTTTTCACATTCCATCAACATGATTATCGATCACTCTAATTCTCCTACTCAACCTGAGGCATATGTTAACATGGTCATAGTTACTCCTACCATGCAACATATGCCTAACTCTCCATACATGACATTCACGTCGCATGATTTACCCTTAAATAACAATCCCTCTATTCTCTACATTCTTGCTCACCTTAATGGAAACATTTTGATAGGAGTCCTAGTTGACCCTGCAAGTTGAGTGAATGGCATTACATAAGAGACATTGTGGCTTAATTCATTACATAGAAAAGAGTGTGAAGAAAAAAAATCTACCATCTGCACACATAATGGCCTTTGTCTAAAGTTGTACAGATCAATAACTATGTCTATCCTAGTAGGACCTAGGGCTGTAGACACAGTCTTCTATATTATCCTAGAGTTGGATCTGTTCAAGATGAAGTTAGGAAAACCTTGGCTAGTTTCCATGAATGGAATCACCTCTGTTATCCACAAATATTTAAAGTTCTCCCATGAAGGGTTGTGCATGTAGTGCATGACACTAGATACCAACCTTTAGTATCCCATGGGGGATATTCATTAGACCACTTTTGGCCCGCCCCGATCAGTCTGCTCCCTCCAAGAGAGGACCCACTTTATAAAAACTATGTGAAGTATAAGACCAAGGACAAGGGACAGTCGAAATTGGCTCTTTCGATGGTACAACAATCAACTTCCCTCTTCTTGAAAGGGAAAAGAGAAGCTACCCCATCCTCAAGATGGCTCTCCTCTTCTTTCTAGAGAAATTTTTTGGATGAATATGCCTAGTTTTTATCTGTTGATTATGATGATACCACCTTGGCATAGACCTAAGGTCAGGATATTAGACCTCCCTAATAAACTATCTGGACCTTGGCACTCTTTGTATGGTAGAGGGAAATTTCCTCATGGGGAATTCTCCATGTATCGGGCTTCGTGGCCTCCCACCACTTTTTCTCCCAAGGTGGTAAATGGGAAGAGGCTCGCTGCCAAGGCATTAGAGCTAACTCCCCCCACTATTTCTCAACCCGCTCTTCTTGCTCCCATCTAGAATCCTATCCCACAAATAGAAATAGTTTTGGAGGACACTCCCATAGCTAAGAAAGAGCTTTTTATTCCTTTGCAACCCTAGCCTCTAACTCAAAGAGTCATAGAAACTGCCTTGCACACGAGCGCAAGCACTAGCGCAAGGCTCTTACGACTGAGCAAGCTGCCTTATAGAGGAAAGAAGAGGAGACAACTACCCCTATATAATGGCATACACCAGACTTCAAGATCCTTATGTTTTGAATGACAATACAGCTCTAGGAGTCTATTACGAAGCATTGGATAGCCTGACAACAACCTTCCTGAAATGGAGACCCAATCCTAACTGATACCTACACAGAAGTTGTTAAGCTTAGCACAGATCTGAGGTAACATATAACTGGGTTGTTGCCTTCTTTAGGACCAGTTGCACATCCTGGTCAAGTTCAAGCAATAAATCAGGCACTTGCAAATCATACTCCAATCATGAATCCTGTACCTCAATTACCTATGGTGCCACATCCTGGTCTCCCCATGAGCCAAGTCTCTCCTATGATGAATTTTCCCCAATAGCAAGTTAATCAGCCTATGTATCAGTCACAGCCAAATAGTTTTCCTGTTTATCTACAAAATTCGGAGGTATTACATCAGTCTATAGGATCTGCTACAATGCTTGTTCCTCCTCAAAGTAACCCAAGCCAGCTTCCTTATCGAGATCCAAATAGGGAGAGGATTGAAAAAATGGCTGAACAGATAAAGAAGTTGAATCTGGAGGTGACCTACCTAAGGAATCAAAATAGTCAACTGCAGGCTGCCCAGAAGAGTATGCAATCCAATCAGAACGGAGAGTTTTCACAAGGGCAAAATTTTGACAGAGGACAGCGTAATGAGAGAGGACTCCACAATGACAAAGGATACAATCAGGATAGGGGTTACAATAATGACAGAGGCTATAATAATGATATGAGATAGAACTTTGATAGAGGTCAAGGTAGTGGATCTAGATTTGATAAGAGGCAATCACAAGGGTAGGGAAAAACTTGGAATACAGGACCCAATAATGGAGGAATTCCAACCCCATTGGATCAACCAGTTAATCAAATTGTCAACTAGTCTACAAATCAACCAGTCAATCAAGAGAAGCCTCCTAGTGGTGTATATCTGGCTGAGGTAGCCTTATTAGGATGGTGTAGGCTTCATAAGACAAGTCAGCATTCAGAATTAGAATGTCCAGAGTTCCAAACGGCTGCTTCTATTTTTCAATATGAGGTAGAGAATAATGCAAATGGACAAGAGATTGTTCCCTCCAGTCCTTATGACTCTCCTGTGCTGGTCTTGAACCATGCTCCTTTCCTAGTGAGTAAGGAGAATGCACCTGAGGAGGAATCTGATTCTCAAGAAGGGGAAATAGATCAAATTTGTAATGGGGATGGAGTTGCTCAGCTATTCAATGAAGAAGCAATGAATGATAATGGCCCCCTTGATCAGGAGGAGGCTTATGTTGAAGAAGTACAGATGTTCCAAAGGCAAGGATTGAGAGATATGCCTCATAGGCGTCCACAGGCTGGAGGACCTTTCACCACTTCTATTCCTCCTAACAACTTCAGTACCCCTCCAGATCCTAATGCTAGCAATAATCCATCTTATCCACATGTTTCCAAGTAGTATCTTTCGAAGGAAAGACAGGTTCAAACTGACCAATAAAAGGAAAAGGTTATTCAAGCAAGCAAGGATAAGGTAGAGGAACCTTCTAAGGACGTCTCCACCGATATGAGTGAGGAGCAGATGGCCACATATATTGTTGAGGAGTTCAAGAAATTCAAGGTAAATCTTTCAGCATTTGAGTTATTAAGGTTCCCTCCCATTAGGAAGGCAGTTTTAGGCACTTATGATGCACATCCTATGTCCTTGGACAAACCTTCTAATGAGCATAATAGCAAGACTTCTAGTTTTCAGTCTATGAAGACACAAAATCAGGCCCATGATCAGACTAACCTTCCCCCTGGAGATAAAGGAAAAGAAAAGGACAAGACTCAAGTAGTTCAAGTTGATACTCAGCCAACTTTGTTCCAAGGGAAGGCAGAAACTCCACCATTTCTGATTTTTGTGCGTATATTTGGTAAGAATTTACATAATTGTTTACTAGATTCTGGTGCTTCCACCAATGTGATGCCATTTGGAGTTTGTAGAGCTTTAGGAATTACACCTGCTAATTCTCAGAAGAAGGTGACTCAGTTGGATAGAACTAAAGTAAATGTGGTAGGAGATTTAAACACGATTCACATGCAGGTAGCTTCAGACCCAAGGATTCAACAAGTTATCAATATTCAGGTAGCTGATATTCCTGATGCATACGGTTTGATTCTAGGAAGGGATTTTACTAAGGCTTTGAATGGTTATGTGTCCACTAACCACTCGTACATGTGGCTTCCATGGAAAGGAGTGCCTAACCAGATCAGAATTAAGAGAGAGCCAAGAAGGAAATACATGATCACAGAATACCAAAAGACTTCAACAGAAGTTCTGATATCAGAAGTTGGAATGGGAAATTACATATTATCAACTCAGTATGAGGAGTCAAACTCAGAGGAAGTATTGATGCTACATATGATGCCTACTGATGATGGAACAGAACTCAGCCCTGTTACTATTTTAACAGAATCAGTTGAGGAAGAAAAGGAACTTGAAAACAATCAGATCAGTCTATTGGACAGTTTTCAGAAATTCATCACATAGTGTGTTGACAATCAGGTTTGCCTAGGTAGAAGGACAAGCTTTGAAGAATTACTCTTACCTAACTGGTGTAGAGTTCATAATGCTTCCCATTCAGAGTTGGAGTGTTGTTTATGCCAAACAGCAGTAGAACAAGTATAGAAATGCATGAATCCAACCCTGGTAGTTCAAACAGATATACAAGATCCTCAGAAAGACTGTCAAGAGAAGAAGTTCGTGTCATCTAAAAAACCACCCAGCAATATTAAGCCAAAGGATGTGAAGAAGAAGATTGTAGCTACTAAGTGTTGGACACTTCGATTTGATGGATCCAAGTCCAAGCATGGAGCTGGGGTCGGGTTTAAATTGATTATTCCAAAAGGTAAGAATTTCTTTGTAGCCCATAGGCTCCAATTTCACTGTACCAACAACGTAGTAGAGTATGAAGTGTTAATTCATGGACTTCTTATGGAACTTAAGAAAAAGGTCAAGATTCTACAAGTTTTCGGTGATTCAGAATTAGTCAAACAAGTGAGAAAGCAATATTCATGCCACGATAGGAGAATGACTAATTACAGGCATAGAGTGTGGGACCTCATTGAGGGATTTGATGCCTTCAATATTCAATTGATACCGCGGTAGAAGAATCAAACAGCTGATTCTCTAGCTCAGGCAGCGAGCACTTTGTAGCCCTTATCTTTGTCAGGATTGAAGAAATTCACTATGGAATTGACTCCTATGCCATCAGTTCTGGACAACGTTACCAACTTTTAGGTGTTTGAGGATGATAAGCATATTCTAGATTTTATCACAAATACAGACGTCTTTGCTTCCCAAATCATCGATGAGACAGAGCTCCAGGAAGCAGAACTGGATTTGGAGGGTGTGATAAATCTAAAATCAAATACTATTCCAAGGGGAATGGTATAGTTGGAAAGAATTTTTGATATGGATAAGATCAAAGATCAGGAACAAGAGTCGAAGGAAGAGTCGATTAGTGGACAATGTGACACTCACAATTTAGGAACTAAGGATAACGTTAAGAATATTTTCATTGGCAAGGTATGTACTCTAGAAGAAGGACAAGGAATAATTGCAGCATTGTGTAGCTTTCCTGATATAGTAGCCTGGAGTTATGAGGACTTGAAAACTTATGATACATCAATCATAACCCATACTATCCCTTTGAAGCCAGATGCCAAGCCCTTTAGACAGAGGCAGAGACCAATTAATGCGTTATTGGAACCAATCATACAAAAAGAAGTTCAAAAACTATTATCTGCCAGAATCATATTTCCTATCAGACATTCAACATGGGTGGCTAACCTGGTTCCAGTGAAGAAAAAGAATGGAGAAATCCGACTCTATATTGATTTCAGGAATTTGAACAGATCTTCAGAAAAGGATAACTATCCAGTCCCTTCACTGGATGAAGTGCTTCAAGTGGTTAATGGATCCCAAATGATGTCCTTTTTGGATGGTTATTCAGGGTACAATCAAGTGATGGTCCAGTATGAGGACAGGCACAAGACTGCCTTCACAACTAAATGGGGTACCTTTGCTTATAGGAGAATTCCATTTGGACTCATTAATGCAGGGGCTACATTTCAAAGGGCCATGGATATTGCCTTCAAGAATATCATAGGCAAGTGCATCATCATTTATATGGACGACCTAACTGTTTTTTCAAAGAACAGAGGGGATCACATCTCAGACTTACAGAAAGTATTTCAAAAGTGCAGAGAGTTTGGGATATCCCTGAATCCTAAAAAGTGTATTTTGGGAGTAACAGAAGGAAAGCTGTTAGGACATGTCATATCAGAAAAAGGAATTGCTATAGATCCAGAAAGAGTGGAGGCCATATTGAAGATTCAGCTGCCTGCAAGCAAGAAGGAGATGAAGTCCTTCTTTGGTAAGGTTAACTTCGTCCCAAAATTCATTATTGGATTTGCTGAAATTGTGAAACCATTAAATACAATGTTGAAACAAGATGCCTAGATCAAATGGACTGCAGAAGTGAAGGAAGCCTTTGCAGAAATCAAAAGAGCCATTGTTGACGCTCTAGTATTGGTAAGTCCTAATTACAGCAAGCCCTTTTATATCTATTCATTTGCTTTAGATCATTCATGTGCTGGAATGTTAACTCAAAAGTCTGATGAGGGAAATGAGCATCCTATTGCTTTTATGAGTGCACCGCTAAAAAATGTCGAGTTGAAATATCCAAGTGTGGAAAAGCAGGTGTACGCCCTGGTTAGAGTAGTAAAGAAATTCAGGCATTATATCCTTAGAAATAAGGTGTATGCAATTGTTCCAGACTCTGCAGTTAAGTTACTCTTGATGCAGAATGAATTGGGGGAATGTAGAGCTAAATGGGTGACCATGCTACAAGAGTATGACGTTGAGATCTAGCCCATGAAGCTGGTAAGGGGGCAAGGACTCACTTAGACTATGGCTGAGATAGGCCCTGAGTTGTCTGTTCAGAATTATAATATTGAAGAGGTTTCCCTGGATGGTTGGTATGATGACCTAGTGTATTATCTGCTGAATCAACGACCTCCAGGTCATCTTAATGTTGTTTAGAGGAGAGCTCTATGGTTAAAGATTGATGGTTTCATGTTGAAAGGAGCTGTTCTATATAAGAAAAATTATGAAGGCATTTATTTGAGGTGCCTTGGGAAATAGGAAGCTGAGAGAGTGATGAATGAATTTCACAAGAAATATGGTACTGGTCATGGCTCTGCAATTGCTACAGCAAATCAGATTTTGAGGGCAGGTTACTACTAGCCCACATTGTTCAAGGTTGTTCATCATCATGTACGGACCTGTCACACTTGCCAGACTGCAGCAACGAGGGAAAGGTATGCAGCGCTTCCACTCCAACCGGTCACTGAGGTAAGACCTTTTGCTCAGTGGGGTATGGATTTCATAGGTCCCATCAACCCACCATCTTCTATAGGACACAAGTACATTCTCACTATTAATGATTATTGCACAAGATGGACTAAAGCTTTTGCTTGTAGGCAATGTACATCAGATGTGGTGATTTATTTTTTAGAGTCTGCTATTCTTAATTGATTCGGATGTCCTCTTGTTGTTGTCTATGACAATGGTCCTGCCTTTGCATCTTTGAAATTCTCAAATTGGGCTTTTGATCATGGCATTATTGTAAAATTTGCATCTAACTATTATCCCCAGGGTAATGGCTTAGCAGAATCCTCTAATAAGAACCTATTGACTGTTATCTATAAGCTATTAGAGAGGAACCCAAAAGACTGGCACACCCAGCTTCGGTTTGCCCTTTGGGCAGATCGTACCAAACTTAAGTCATCCATTGGAACATCTCCTTATCACTTAGTATATGGTCTAGAGCTAGTATTCCCCATTCAACTCAAGATCCCAAATTTGCAATTTATAAATCAGTTTTATGATGAAGGGGACAGAAGGGAGGCTAGGTTGACAGAACTACTGCATCTTGAGGAGAAACAAGATAATGCCCTTGAGAATTTTTCTAAACATCAGGGGGTAGTTAAGAGATGGTTTGATAGGAGGGCTAAAGTCAAAGCCTTCAGGATTTCTGACCTTGTCTTATACTAGGATAAACCTCATGATCAGAAAGGGAACCATGGGAAGTTTGATAAATTGTGGCTTGGCCCATATCAGATTACTGAAATACTTGGAGATAATGCCTTCCGTTTGAAGACTCTCATGGGAGAAGATATCCCACTGCCTGTCAATGGGCAGTATTTGAAACATTATTTCCAGTCCTGAGCTATTTGTAGCTCCCTGCTCTATATATAGTTAGTTTAGGTTTCTTTCTGTTGTTTTGTTTGGTTAAAGTAGGTTTCCTTTTTGGTTTGTTGGTTTGCTTTTGTTTGTTTTCTTTGGTTTGCGTTGCTTTTGCTCTTGGTTCCTTCTCTTTTGGGGATCTTTGGGGTGCATCTATATGACAATGGTGACAAAGTAGGTTCGATGTTCTTAGTATTTCCTTTACAAACTTTAATCATCCTTCTAGGACACCATGGTATGAACTCTCTACCCAATGTCATTTATCCTTATGCTAAGGCAAAGGGCTTTCTAGTCAGTTTAATAGGAATATATTGGGGTCTCATATTTTCAATTATTAATATACTTGCAGTGGAAAAAGGTCCTTATAAAGTCTGAACAGGTGAAACATCCTTTTTTGTTCTAGTGCCACTGTGGTTCTCAGCCCTAAGTGTGGACTTCACTGTCCATAGGTTGAATAAAATGAGTGAACAAGAAAAGAAATATCAAAAAAAAAAAAGAGAGAAAAAGGAGAAAATCAAAAGGTTTGAATTCAACTTATCAGGGGGATCTGAATATCTCTACCGGGGCTATGGACGCCTGGCTGGCAGTAGAGCTATGTTCAGGAAGATCATAGCGATAACCTCGTCGGGGCTATGGATGCCTGACTGGCAGTGAGGCTCTATCCAGGTCACTTTTAGAGTATGAATCTTTACGTAGCTTGTTCATACCAAGTTTGGTTCCTGGTGCGACTAAGGGTAGGTAATGAATGCATATGCACACATTTTGACCCTGGTATAGGAAACTTTGAGTGACTAGGAGCTTCTTTGTTTTGGCATTGAGGTGGTGGTCAGGCATTTGAGTTGAAACCATAAGTTCTGGGTTCTTGATTCCAGTTTGTCATCGAAATGCTCAGGAGCATTTCCCCAGCAGAGTCGCCATTTGTTGTGCAGTTTTTGCACACATGCCCCACTTGGAGTGGGGACCCTCTTTTTGAATGTCTTTTGACCTTTGGTTTTGTTGGATTTATCTTTTGAGGTCTTGACATGTTGATCTTGCTAGCTTTGACCTTGCCTTAAGGCTGGAATTGATTGAAATTGGGTTTTAAGCAAAATTTGAATTTTCATCTAACTCTGAGATTTTCCAGCTCTGGCGGATTTTCTCGGGCCCTGGTTCTTTGTCCGTTTCTGGCTGGATTCTCCGAATCTGGGTTTCTGTTTGAATCTGGAATTTTCTAGTTCTGGCAAATTTTCTCGGTCTGCGCCAAAATCTCAAACTCCGTTATTTCCCAGCTTCTGCATTTCTGCGAAATTCGTGTCCATCCAGATTTCCGTGTATCTTAGGACTTTCTGAAATTCTATTTTGGGCTCGGGTTTCCAAATTTTTTAGATGCGTCTTGTCGCTCATTAATGACCAAGGTACCTTTGCTCAGAGGTGTAAATGGGTGGATTTAAAATCTTTTAGGTGTCATTTGAGCTTCATTATTCATTTGCTTGCTGTCTAAGCGTCTGAGTGCATTCTCTATCCGAGCTTTGAGAATTGATTTGGATTGCTTATGTGTGGATTGATTGGAGCGCTGCTGGTTAAAGTTTTCGTTGCTTGGGCGTGCTTGTTTCGTGGTTTCTTCCTCGAGCCCGAATTTCATCCGCATTGATCCATGGTAGGTTGTCATTGGCCCTTTTCATTTGTTTGCATGATGATTGAGTGTTTCTGCACTGAATGATGATAATTTTGGGTCGGCCATTGTTTGATTATGATTTCGTATTTATAGAGTTAGGGTTTGACCCATTTCTTTGTGAAACCACATTACCCGTGCCTTGCGAGCATTGTATTTGCCTATTAAGATAACGGATTTGTGATCATTTGCCAATCTTGCCCTTGTATTGCGCTAACCCCACCCTGTGAGGATTCGGAGTGCCTTAGACTACTCTTTATCAATGATATTTTAAACCACGAGCTTGCTGGTTTTAATGGCAGGAGGTTTTTTCGCCAAAATTAGGGCATCATCATTTCACCATGTGGATTTGTCATTTGAGAGCTTTGGGGGTTGAAATCCTTTGCATTCTGAGTTTTGTTGGTTAGCGTCGATTTCTGAACCATTAGAATCCAAGTAGAGAAGATTGCATGATTGTTTGATTTATGGTTTGCGTGTCACCGATCGTCGGGTTCCCGTGGTGTCCGCGGAATTTCTGCGCACTTGGATTTTCCCAGTTTAGCCTAATTCTGCGGAGTGGAGTAATTTCTGAAACATTTTCAAACTGTCCGTGAAAATCTGTCCCATCTGGATTTTTTCGGATTTCCTGTCTAGCTTTATCCCTTTTGATTTTTCGATGATAGGACTAATGGAACAAGTGTTGAATGCTTATTTCTTGTTGTCAATAAATAAATATCATGATAATCTAACGATCTTTTGACTGAATTAATGATTTATTTGACTAATGGTGCTGACAACGAGAATCCGTTTGGGTCGGATTTCCCCGAAATTCTGCCCCGACTGGATTTTCCTGGTTTGCATGATTTTCCCGGACTGCCTTATTTCTCTGGATCTTCAAGGATTAGCAGTTTGTGATGGATTTTAATTATTTTATATGATTTTAGGCTAACCTTTTGGATTGGAATATGCATGATAACTGGTACTTATGATGATTTTTTGTGGGTGCAGGCCGAATCAAGCAAGGCTGCTGCCAGAAAATCTAAGGGTGGCATGGAGGGGTCATCCATTTCTGAGGCAGAACGATTAAGATTGGATATCAAGAATCAGCTTCCTGAGAGCAGGTTATCCTCCGTATGGTCCGAGGTGTCTGACACCAATGTTGGAGCTTGGAGGTATAAAGAATTTAAGCAAAGGACAGCTGAGAAGGATCTGTCAGCTTTGAGGCAAGGGATGATGAAATCCGGACTTGTGCATGTGGCTGGGTTCCCTCCGGCAATTCAATGTTATGAGCTGATTCTTGAGTGTGCTCAACAGTACGATTTTGATACACAAAGGGTGGTCAGTATTGAGGCAAGGGTCTTGGCTAATTTCAGTCTCGTCTCCATTGCTCAGGCCTTTGACATGCCTGACCTACCTTCAGTGTGTGCTTTGAACATAGACACGGCTAAAACATACTATGAGAATGAGCCAGTCAAGGCTCAACAGATAATCAATTCATGGTTAGATAAACCAAAGTCCCACCATTCTAAATTGCCTAAGCAATTGCACAGAGTTAAGTTCAGGTCGGATGTTTATGATGCCATAAAATTTTTGAGCAGAGTAGCTGGTTTGAAGACTGTCAGGGTGCTAGAGAGCTGGATGGTCCACGTGATCACCAAGGTTGAGCAAGGAACTAACTATCACTGGGCAGGGCTTATTAGTGCTGAAATTGACAAACAGCTGAGGAATGTCCTGGAGACTAAAAGATTTACCATGTCCTCCTATGTCATGTACGTGCTTGCCAGATTCTACCCATACAAGGGTTTGAATCCACAAGGGACATTTGGACAGGACATAATCTACGAGATTTATCTAGAACTACATCTAGGACACAAGGACTATAGAAGGGCTAATGATGCATTCACAATGCATATTACTCGGATGTTACAGAATGCTGAGCATATGAGATTGTCAGATGAAGCCAAGGGGCTGATAAAGAATTATGGGGCCTGGTTCATCTAATTTCCCACCTTCACTTACTTTAGAATTGATGGATGCCCGGTCACTCCATATAGGTTACCTCGCTATCCTACTGATCACATTGTTTTGTTGGAGGTTGTGAGGCAGATTTGTGAGTTTGATGTCATTGTGAAGAAGGAAAAGCATAAGATAGGCTTTGGTGGGGATTTTCCCCTTGGAATTGGTGTGGTAGAGGTGTGCCCCTCTATTCAATCAGCACATACGGTGGGAGATGAGTTAGCAGCATATGGTTTCTCCTTCCACTCCAAAAGGATGAATTTTGATATCACAGGGGAGGTGCAGAAGAAGGCCACGAGGGAGTACCGGCATAAAGATGACCTAGAGGATTATTGGGCCAACATCAAAGAAGATCTTGAGGCCAGAAAGAAGAGGTACTCCAGACTCCCTGTGGAGGCGATTAGGCAATATAACGTCAAGTTGATCCCAGACCAACTGGAGGATGATGGAAACCTGGTGCAAGACCACGCCTATGAAGCTATAAAAGACAGGCCAGTCGAAGATATCAACTGGAATGAGGATGAGGTCATAGAGTTAGAGGACCTAATGGCCCCCATTATGAAATTTACCTCCTCCTGGTTGAAACATAAGGTTTGGAAGCTGGAGAGTGAGAAGGTACCTTGTACCTTCAATTTGATGGGAAACCTCAATCCCATGTCTACTTCAGAGGAATCTGGGGAGGATGACCCCAAAGGGAAAATGGTAAAGAGCTCTCCTTTCAAGATCAAGATTAGAGGCCCCAAGGAAAGTGAGCCCGAAACAAAAAGGAAGCCAAAAGGAAAGAGGAGATCGAAGACTTTGATGATTAGTACGTCTTCTGATGAGGAAGAGTCAAAAAAAGTAGAAGAGGAAGATGTTCCTCCACCACCGAAGAAGGCAAGAACAACAAGGGCTATAAAGAAGAAGAGTCAAGATACATCAAAGGATGAGCCTCCTATTGTCGATGTGGAGAGTTCAGGAGGTGAGAAAGCAAAAGTTTACACAAGGAAATCCAAGACTCCCTCTCCAAAGGACACTGTGCCAAAGGCAGATCCTCCACCAAAATCACCAACTGCAGAGCCATCCAAGGTTGTTTCTCCCCCATCAAGTGCACCTAAAGAAGAAATCCTGGAGGAGCATGAAACTAGCGGAGGGGCAGAGCCATTCAAGGAGGGAACACTCTTCGATGAGGTAGAAGAGCTCAAGGCAGAAGAGGTTGAGAAGCATCCTTCCCCTCTGGTGATGTATGAGGACTCTCCGGAGAATGGCAGAGGTAACGGATCCCCTGAGCAGAAAGAAGACATCCCTGTAAGAACCCCATCACCGATGCAGGAGGTGGAGCTTGAAGAAATTGATCAAAGTGAGCAACTCCCTGAGAAGGAGGAGGATAAAATAACCATAGAGGGAGAAGGGAAAATGATAGAACAGCCGGAAGAAGCAAGAATAGAAGAAATCAGGGTAGAGCCTGCAGCCCCAGACTGGCTTGAAAGGGAGATTGCAAGGAAGAAGCAGGTGGTAGTTGAGGACACTCCCTTGGACTGGGATGAAATGCTATCTAAAATTGGTAAGGGGAAGAAAAAGAAGGCAGCCAAAGTAGTTTCAAAGGTGGAAAGAGATGAAGCAAATAACAGGGTCATCCATATTGCCACCCCTGCTGCAGACAAGACTAGAGAAGAAGTCACCAGGCATGACTATAATGTGTAGACTATCAACCTTGGACCAGTCTCCATGGAATAGGACATAGAGGAATATGAAGGGTCTAGTGCAGTGATCATTGGCAGGTTGAAGAAGGAGACCCAGACCAAGCATGAGCTAAAGAAAGAAAATGAAAGACTAAGGAAATGCTTGGAGGAGGTGATGAAACCCTTGTAGTCTCTCCACCCGTCTTCTTCAATTACTCCTGGCTTCTTACCCAAAGAAACTATTTTTGAGATTGAGAAAATGAAAGTTGCAGCTCAAATTGCAGTAGATTGGCTGAAGGATGTACAAACAAGGGGAGATGATACAATCGAGGACATCCTGTCAGTTGGGAAAGATGCAGTCCTTGCCAAGGAATTGTTAGAGCATGTGCTATCACGGGACAAGGAGGACATTGACCTCTTGTTACAGAAATCCAAGGTCATCCTAGGGCATGGCAAAGATCAATTGCTTGCGGATGGAATCCTTCCTTCCTCCAGATTGGATGAACCCTGGGAATGGTTTGAGGCTCTGCAGATTAGGCAAAAGGCTATAAAGAAGATCCAGAAAAAGAAGAAATCAATTGATGGTGATCTTACTGCAGTGTATGATGGATGCATTGCCTTCTTTGAGGTCATGACTGGCAAGAGAAAGATTGCTCCCAAATATCTGAGTCTGGAACAGTTGAAAGAGTGGTGGCATGAGGTTTATGCCCCAGATTCTCAAGGAGTTATAACAAGCCACCAGTTAGATGATGCAGCCACATATCTGGCAATGATGGACAAATATAGGGCCAACAAGGAGGATTGGGATAAGATTGTTGACCAATCAAAAGATGAGATTGATTCTATTAAATGTCAGCTTAAGGTATTTCCTTTGCCATCTGTCGTCGAGTTGGATGGAACATTTTTGAGGGTCCAAGGGTCATCGGTTCAGAGAAAGGATAAGGGAAGTGGCAGTTAATGCCTATTTTGAGATTTGTGCTTCCCTATTATCATAGGGCATGCATTGGACCATACTACATTGGGGACTGTGTCAAGGCCAACCTTGATGGTGGATGGCATTTAATGTGTGCCTTGGTTCAATTTTTCCTGGGCCGACTTGTTTTTGGGCGGCTATTCTTATTTTGTAAATGTTTGGCTGGGCCGACATGTCTTGAGATTTGCTATAAATGGGCATTCTTGCCTCATTGTAAAAGGTTAGCTAGAAAGTAGTAGAGATTAGTAAAAGCAGAGAAGAGCTAGAGTATTTTTTAATAGGAGTAGTTCTCAATTTCTTGAAGCAAATATTGTATCAGAACAGTTGAATTGTTGCAACATTCTAGTGATATAATACAACAGATGGCATTGTGGTTTATCTGGTGAAATCTCTTGTGTTATTTTATCTTGCATGGTTCTTATTGTTCTATCTTTCAAAATTGCTTGAAGATTTAGGGTTTAGTGTTCATAATTAGATTAGTTTTAGTTTGATGAATGATGTTTATGATTTCATATTTGGAATGTTTGTAGCTATCTCTAGTCTATACTCCCAGTAACTATCTAATTGTAGTAGGCTGGTGAAGTCAACCTGGACCATATATATTTAGTGTGCTTAAGTTCAATTGTAGATGAATGTCTATGATTTGAAAATCTGTGTACCTCAGAAGATTGCACTGTTCTTGTAAGATTGCATTGTGGGTTGATCAAGAACTGGTTATTTGAGATAGGTCCATTCTAGATATATGACACTTGCATTGTTCATTCTAGGAATAGTTTAGATTTTATCAAATCCTTGCACCCTTATCTTTTGCTATTTCTTTATTATCTGGTTAGATTTAGGATTCGAGATCATCATATTGCAAAATCTGATAAATTGAAACATACAGTCTGCTTGTAGTAAGGTCCCTTTGTGATTACCAGCATTTTCACATAATTATCTGAGTTGTTTATGCATTGTCATGACCTGACACCCGAGAGACCTTGGGGTGATTTTTAGTGATTTATTATTGAGAATAACCTTTCAAGAGAGATAGAATATTGCATTTTGTCTGAGTTGTTGCTGTGCAGAAAACACCATCAACAGGAGGCATCTTCTTTATCTTTAGATTAGATGTGTGTGTGTGTTGTGATGTGTTCCCCCATGATCATGTTATGTGTTCCTAGATGACCCTTTCCACCCTTGTTGGTGCTTGGATACAGGAGTGGTTTTTGTTTCGTAAACCTTCTTCTATTTGTATCATTATTCTTCCATGTTTGTCATTCATTTTTGGTAAATTGGGGACGATGCAAAGTGTTGGGGGCATTTATGCTTCCCTTTCATGTTGAGCCAATTTTTTTATTTTTACTTTGTCTTCTCATGCATGCTTCACATGGTCTAATATAGTAGGGGGTTGATGAAAATTCATTTTATATACTATAATTATACTTATATATATATATATATATATATATATATTTATGAGCAGTTCTAACCCTAAAATATTAGATCACCCCTATGCCCTTAGTTCATGATGTATTTGTCTCTTTTAGCTTTTCTTTTATCTTTATTTCATCTTTTCTTGAGTTTTCCCTTTCATGTGTGACAATTCCATTTTTATACCAATTCAATTTTTAGAAAATACATTTGTTGCCAAACGAATCTTTTCTCAAGAATCTTTGTAAACATTTTCAAAGAATCGCATTCCCGAATGAAAACCCTAACAGAACATGTTTCCTTCATCATGGGTTCACAAAGAAATAACTGGAGACCTTTTCCTTTGATGAGGGAGCATCTTCGACCTTCCCCTCACAAAGGGGAATTTTCTTCCTTTTGAATTCCTTGATGAAGTGAACATCTTCCGAAAGGATTCCTTGATGATGAATCAATTTGAGAAAGAAACATCTCTTCCACACTTTCAAACAGTGCATCCCTTGAGTGGACCCCTTTCTTCACACTAGGTTCCTAAGGGATCCATTTGAAAGCTTTCCTATCTATCGACAGTGTGCGTGACTATCTGCTTACTTTCCTGTGTGGCTACTTTTAGACATGTTCTATCTATGGGTAGACATGTCAATTTAAAAGTGCACCTATGAAGCCACTTTCTGACTCTACGAAGTCCCCTTCCTTGGGTTTCCTCCATGTGAGAGATCTTGGGGGATACCTCCATGTAGGTCTACAGGCCTATGGGGTGCTTCTTCTGAGCTTCCTGCATGAGAGAGATCTTGGGGATCGCTCCCCTATAGGTTTGTGGACCTATAGGTTACTTTTTCTGAGGTTTTCTTCATGTAAGAGATCTTGGAGAACACCTTCCCTATAGGTTTGTAGGCCAGTAGGGCACTTTCTTTGGGTTTCCTTCATGTGAGAGATCTTGGAGGACACCTTCCTTACAGGTCTGTAGGCTTGTAGGGTGCTATCTTTAGGTTTCCTTCATGTGAGGGATCTTGGAGGACACCTTCTCTACAAGTTTGTGAGCCTGTAGGGTGCTTTCTTCGGGTTTCCTTCATGTGAGATATCTTGGAGGACACCTTTCATGTAGGTCTACAGACCTATGAGGTGCTTACTTCTTGAGGGTTCCTTCATGTGAGATATCTTGGGGTTCGCCTCCTTATAGGTCTCCAGGCCTATAAGATTCTTTCATTCTAAAACTTCATAGTTCTATGAGGCTATGGAGTTCTTTTCCTGCCCTATACTTTTGAGCTCGCCAAATTGCAGTCTACTTCCTCGATATTTCAGGTTTAAATTTATAACCCTATTCACTCTTCGATCTACTTTACCAAAGAACTCATTAGTAGTTATTCTCGCTAAAGTGAGGGAAAAATGTAAAGGAGAGAATTAGAAGCCCTTATGCAAAATCCCATTTTACACATCCTCACCTTAGAAAACCAAATCCAAAGGTGAAATTCCACATTAGTTGGCTAATTTCCTTCAACTTGGCATCTATCTATTATGTCAATAGAATAAAATTTTCCAGGGATGCCTGTGTGACGTGTAGGCATTTGTATGGCATGCTTACAACCCTGGAAAATTTCTACATCTGAAGCTAGCAAAGGCATTATACTTCCCATTGGGAATGGTTTGTAACGTCCCTCTTCACCAATCGACCCTGAAAATGATAGATTCTCTCTTCTCATTCAAATTCTTCCATTCTTCATTCAACTCATCTCTTTTTGCAATCTTCAAGCATTCACTTCATCCTTCTACATAGTTTCTTGGCATTTCCAACATTCTCAACACTCCATTGGAGCAACAACACTCCATAAACTCCATCAAGCAAGTGTGAAGCAAGCCATTGCAACAGGGGCTTGAGGTTTTGCAACACCTCCCTTCATTGCAGTTGAGGCTGTGGTGATTGTTCAAGATCTATTTCTCTAGCATTGGCTAGTGAGCTCTTGGTGGAGGTGTTAATGTTTCAATCCTCTCCTTCACAATCTGGTTGAGAAGTTACATACTATTTTATAGTGTTATTCGTGTACTTCCTTTCTTTACTTCTTTATCATACATTTCTCTATCATTGCTATTTGGTTGTCCGTGGAGTTAGAAACACCAAAATGTGGGTCTCACTGAGGTAGGCCCCTATACAACCCCAACAAATTTCCCCTCTTTCTTATGTGTAGGTGGACATGCATTTGGAGCTAACTAGAAAATATACACTTTTGTGAGGTTATCTTTGTCACCTTAGTTCTAGTCTATTTACTTTATCATTTCAGTATATATTTTGTGTACTTTCTCTTTCTATTTTTACCATCTAGATTGAACTAGCGAGGCTATTAGTAGGTATTTTTGGCAGTTGTATTGTGTTCACTATTTTCTAGCCATACAAATTCCAACACGCCTGAGAGACGCTAGCGCACTGCGTTGACGTCCCAGAACTGTATTGCCATCCTTGGATAGAGAGTTTTCTGAGGCACATAGTCAACTCCAAAAAGCTAGCTCACCTAGCCCAAACTAAAGTTTGGGTCTACAAAGTGATCGAAGGACTTTATAGTCCTCATCATTTTCATCCTTCATTTTAAACACCCCTTTAGAGTGAGGTAAGTTAGGGCAGCCTTTCGCTCCTGGCTCTCCATGACCTGGGTCCTTGACATGGTTGGTCCTCCTCTCTTACAACTTTATTCTTTAATCTTGTATTGGAACTTGGGAATAAGCAAAGGAGGCCCTTGAATGGGGATTGTATTATCTTGATGTAATGAAATAGTTATGATACTTGATTTTTATGGTAGTTATTTGATTTTTTGGATAATCCATATAACCAATAATAGACACATAGGAATGAGGGGATTTTTATAATGAATATCATTAGCACAGTTTTCTAACCTTAGTTATGCTATGAAAAAGGTTTACCATACTCAAGAAAAGAGTATTAATATATCCCCTTAAAATGTTTGTTGGGAAATGTATATGTGTGTCCTACTTCAATAGTTCTATTACCAATGGGATCTTTCACATGATCCTTTAGCTTCTTGAACAATTTGTATAATTTCACTACTAACTATATAAATGTGGTATTTGATGCTTTGGGAAGATGTAGGAACCATTTTAATGCTTTCCTCCCTAGGCTTCATGGAATAGCCTAATTAGGTAAATATAAATCTAAGAAACCCATTGGAATTCCTTGTATTTTTTAAACTTGGATATAGCAAAATAAGGAGGAAAGAGGATTTGTGGCATTCATCTACCAAAGGCATAAGATAATAACTCAAATTTCCATGTTTTACTTTTATTTTTGGCTCTATCTTGTAGGTATTCTATAACTTAATTCATATCTTTCCACTCCAAGTCAAATGGTGTACCCTAAAGTGACATTAATGGGGTAATAAAGTTGAGTGTATTGAATTGTGAAGGTTAAGGTGATGTAGGAATTGCATGTGAGGTATAGTTTTCTAATTTTTAGATATAATTTGTAGATGGTCAATCAATATTTTATTTTTATTTTGATTTTGAGGGTCATTTTTTGTTTCTTTTCCTTTTTTAAATTTTTTTTAGGGTCATGTTCATTAATTTCACTCAATTTTTATTTTCTTCAATAGGATTGCCAATGTCATGTTCATGATTGGAGGCTCTTGGCTTATCATGTTATTCAATATCTCAAGGTTCTACTTTGGGTAATATTAACTCCTTATTCTATATGCAACACAATAATTTCATCTTGGTGTTGGAATATATAACATTATATTCAATCTTGCTCATTGTTATTCAAGCCATTATTCTCATTATTGGACTTATTTAAGCTCGCAAGGCTCTCATCATCATAATTATCAAGGATATTTTCAAGATCAATTTGAAAATAGTGTACATCATCATAAATAAAATTTTAAATAAAATAAATCTCCTCATTAAAGTTCAAATTTATTTTATCTTCATGTCTTCTTATAGGTATGACTCTTTTTTCAATATGGTTTGAAATTGGTTTCACACAAGTGGGGAGTCAAGAAAGACAAAAAAATCAACTATGTTAGCTAGGTGGGTTGTAGAGCCAACTCTAATGCCTAATTAACTTGGTGAACTGGGTATGCACATGGCTCAAAGGACCTAAATATCTCTAACTAAGTAGTTCATCATTCATAACAAGGATGCATTAGGGAGGTGTAAACTTTAGATAGTGCTAGAAAAATATATGCATTCATATATTTTGGATCCTATATCGATTGAGTATTAGAAAATAAACATATGCAAATATAGTAAGAACTTGAAATCAGAATAAACTGCCAATCCACAAAATAGGGGAAAAGAATACAACTAACTATCTTCTACTACAGGTACCTAATGCTTAAGATTGTAACTATTAACCATTAAACTATAGTGTCCTAAATTAACTAATCCTCTGGAGTATGAAATAGAACATTCATCTATAGAATATAATTCATGAATTATAACACATTCATTCATTATCATATAACTGAAAACTACCAATTGAATTCACAATGCATCATCTAATTTAACAACTAAAATTAAAGTGGTTTAGCAGTACCTCAAGTGGCCCTTTCTTGATTTTTTGTTTCCACAAGATTTTTCAAATAGTCACTTACTCAACAAATCATAGTATCAAATCAATTCTCCTTTATTGCATTCTAAACACAACTATTACACAAAATCTAACAAGAAATTTGTTAAATATATTTGTTCAATAACATACATTTTATGTTCATGATATTGTTTCTACTACTAGTGCTACTAGATATTCTCAAAAGAGGATCCTACTATATAGGGTCTATGAGGGATCCCCATTATTCATGAACTAAAAACAAACTATAAAACAAATGCCAGCTCTTCCTCAAGAATAGGAAGAGGACTGAGTTTTGAAATAGACAATAATACCTACTTGAAATAGGAGTAGACAAATAAGACATAGATTCCATGTCCAACAAACTTAATCATTCATAACAAAAAGTGCTCAATAGAACAATTGTCATAAATCAGTCATGTTGAAATTAGACTCCTCCTATTTGTCTTATTGGCAAATAGGTGACTTGTAGACTAACCAATAAATGATCACCTTTGTTTTCCTTTGAAAGTGTTGTGCCATAGTCAATTGACTCCTTATTTGAAACGATTTACAGTCCTTAAGTTGCAAGTTGAGAAGTTCATTGTTGTGGGTTGATAAGTATCCTTGCTACAAATTTTAGTCTTATCTTCTAAGGAATTCTCATGATCAACTATCATAAATTAAACAAAAATCCTACTAAACTTCATAGACATTCATGAATTCATATATACACATATCAACATAACATGTTTCCATTTCCAAATGCTTAAAACTGCTTAAAAGTATATGAAAGACATAAAAGGTCTTGGTAATGTCTTAAAGCTTAGCAAAAATAAATTATAAAAATGTATAAAACAATAATGGGAAACTAGCCAATTATCAAGCCCATTAGGTGTGTTTGGATTGTGAGCCCACTAATAAATCAAAGGTATGTGGTGAGTAACTTCCTAGGGCTAAGTACTTATTAGTGAATCACAAGTTACAGATTATCAATGGCTTTATTGATATATCTAAAAGTATGTAAGGCCTAATTCTATAATACAATGGTGCTTTATAAGGCGTAAATATTGGTGGGATGGAACCATCGCACTTTACAATGTTCTAAAAACCACAAACACTTAGCCAATAATGATAAATCCTCCAAGGAATTGATATAGCCCAGTAGAACATGGATTTTGGCTATTTTTTGGTGACAAAGTCCAAGGTGATAGACCTATACAAAAAGAAAAATAAACCATAATTTTTTTTATTTTTAATATCATATGAGAGCAAGAGGAAAGGGCATACATAATGAGCCTTAACTAGCATAAGTAATTGGTTTTTAATTTTATCCCCAAGATCTCACACAATGAAAGAGGAGACCATACATAACACTAATCACATAATCATGCACATACAAAGGAAAATATATATTCATTCAATTATTGATTTTTAAAAGAGTAAACTTGATTGAAACCAAATTTTTGACTCTTGATATTGCACACAAGAATTGGTAGTTTGATTATTCTAGGTCTTAGACATATGACAATGGTTTTAATCAAATACATAAACACAATCCCTACAAAGTTAATAATTCTATTTATAAAAAAAATGAGGTTACCAATAGGTTCCTTGTGATTTTTAATCAATTTAAAAAATGGCATAATCCGACTCATGCAAAAGTTATACTTATCATAAAAATATAAAAAAATGGGATTCAAATTAAAACATCTAATACCTAGAACAAAAATTGGGAGAACTACCTAGTTCATATTGAAGTGCTCGAAGCTATCTTCCAATGCATATATAATGTGAAAATTTGATACTATATGTAAATTTTTATTATATTAAAATATAGATTCTATAAGAAAGTGAATAGATGTCACTAATACATTTGACTGCAAAATACGACGAAACTGTCCGACAAAATATGTAAAATTCGATGTTCGTCAGGTGCTTGTAAAATTTGATGTGTAATTTCCAATTGTTTCGAAAGTTTATCCCCGACGTCCGTCGAAATATCGACGAACCTGGTGTTTGTCGAAATGTCGGCTATTATTTTCGTCGAATGTTCGACAAACATGAAAAATTAAAAAAATCAAATTGTGGCCGACATAAAGAAAAGTGAGTTCGCGCCTGATGTATTGCGACAGTGTTTTGCTCTACTTGAGACAGTTTGTGGAGAACTACGGACGATTTTCCTGGGAAAAATCAGAAAAAATTCAAGAAGATATCACCAGGTTGAGGATAGTCATTGTCTTTTTGCAGAATTCAGTAAGTCAGATTTGTAGTTCCAGGTTTGAAAATCATATTTTAAAGCAATATCTCATCAGATTTCATTTGTAGAGGTTTTGAGAATTTCATGTCCAGATTTTGTTGTGTGGAATCACCATAAGATCACAACGGAGGAACAGATTCTTGTGAATGTAATTATGTGATCCATAACTGTATTGGTCATTTGGCACAGTTGTGCTATAACAAATACAGGATGCATTCATGTGTGACCCAAGTTTAATGTGGCTATTTTGTGATAGAAATGGAGGCACTCATTTAATGTAGTTAATTCAGGTTGTATAATGTAGGTGTCAATAATCATCATTGGGTGCATTCAGGTTGTCTCAAGTTTAACAGGATAGGATGTAATTATAGCATGATCGAAGAGTGATTACCTCTTGCTGCAATAAAGAGCCTATAACTCTGGTTGATATGCAGAGTGGTTGTGTTATATCAATTATGTAGTGCATTCAAGCACAACCCATGTTTAATGGGCTATTCTAGAGAGTGATCAAGATTTTCTAAACCTTATGAATGTTACTTGACATATATGTGCATAATCTGAAATTCCTTCAGAGGCTTTTGAAGTATCAATGTATCCTATATAGGGTTTAGAATGATTTCTTTTAATTAAAAAAATAAATAAATGATGTATTTCCCTGTAATTAGATAATGTGGAGATCTCCTAAATCTGCCCCAGCACACTATCCTCTTTGGCACTGTATTCATTACTCCAGCTACTAGGTTTTTGCATGTGACATCTTTAATATCTTCATGGTGGCTTTTAAATAGATCTCAGTCTTTGCTTTAATCCTTTTCATGGTAACCCTTGAGTTCCATAATCCACCTTCAATCTCTTCTAAGAACGGTCTTAAGCTAGACTGCATAGTATGCATATAAAGCAAGTCCTTCATACCTGCCATTGTTTCAAACCACCACTCACTGCCTTGCTGAAAATGTTGCCTCCATAAGCACAATAGCATGTTTTAATATCATGGTTGCCAATGATTGACCATTAAACTCACCACTTTCATCATGAAGATACAATGAAATTTTTGTCTTCAAACTCAAGGCATTATGGAAGATAACATTGTGAATTGTTTGTTGTGTACGATTTGATTTTCTTGCACATTTACTGCTTTGCTAACTTCCTTTAAGACTGGGTATTGCACCCTTAGCTGCAATCTCAAATAGCTCACTCACTATCACTTGAAGATTCTTTTCATGAGCATCCTTCTATGAAATCAAACTATGCCTATAGGCGCCTACTTACTCTGAGGGGATCATTGTTTCATGAGTATTGTGGTTAAGATCCTTCAACCTTATTGACACTACTTCCCGCAGTCCACAAGGTATTGATTCACTATTTTTCCCATCTTTGGTGAGTCTCAGCTCTTGCTCAAACATGCACCAATCCACTACCTCCCATTATACAATATTAATGGCTAAGAAGAAACAGTGAACCTATGATTACTCTGTTACTTCCTTTGGACAGTCATTCACGATTGCATTTGCTTGTCTAACACTACCAAAAGCATTTGAAAAACCATTAAGGTCGGTAGGGGTAAGGAAACTCACTGTTAAAATCTCCACTTTACCATGCAAGGTTTGAGCTTTATTATCTTGTCAATGCTTAGCCTCTTTTTGACTGTCACATCTCAAGTGACTGTCATTCTTCTTACCATAGATTGCATTTGCAAATGTCGATGAAAGCTACATAGTGTGCTTGTTGTGGCTACAATCTTTAGATTGCAAGATTTTGTTATTACCTACGTGTCTCGAAATCTTTTACGGTATTGGAACCTCACTAATCCGCTATAGTTATTGTTTATGTTTCTATGGAGGCCTAGGGTTTGTATCCTAATCATGCTCTTACCAATGCTTCTGTTGTTTTTTATTAGGGCTGTCTCAATGTTGAGGGCCCTAGGGATAAGCTCGTCATAAGAAGTGACACATTGCATCTTTAACTAAAAGGATAAATCCGTATTGACATTAGCTATGATGATTACGACTCATTGCTCCATAGGAATGGGTCACTTGCTCTTACTAGCGCTTTCGCTTCACCTCCATTGTTGTAGGAATTTTGTGATCCAAGTTCAACCAATGCGATTGTAGGAATATGCCGATTGGAAATGTGTGACCGAGAATTTAATAAGTTTGGAATTAGCATTTTAAAGTGTTTTTTGGGGTCATTAACTTCAGACTATCTTCTCTTTTGCAGGGGTGGTTGCATGCCAAATGTTTTTGGTGTAAAATATCCGAATTATTAGATTTTGTTACCTATCTATGAATAAAAATTATTGGAGTTGAGTTTGATATTTTTTGAAGATCTAAATAGTCAAGCTTAGCAAAAGAAAAAATCATAATGAGATACTATTTGTCGAACAAAATGAAAGAGACACTTAGATTGTGGGCTAGATTAGCGAAAAGAAGGGTGATGGGAAATGTTATTGTCCTTGCAATAGTACAGGAGCTTAAAACGAACGTTTTAATCCTGCTTAATTTGAGAAACATTGTGGCGTATGGTCACGTTGAAGGGCATGATTATATAAGTCCGATGGTGGTGTTCATTATATGTGTTTATATTGATTGAATTTGTAAATGTTTATATTGTTTTTAACATTTTATATATATATATATAATCATGATCATGATCATGGTTTATTTGTGTCTTATCGGTAATATAAGGTGGGAAGCCTAAGTGAGATGATATGGTTATCCTGACCCGAGGAGAATGTGGTTTTGCAAGCGGATGAACATGGAGCTGTGAATATCAAAGATGAAGTGAATGATCCTATGGAAGAAGATGATCATGCGCCAGAAAACACAGTTGAAGATGATGGTACTAATACATTGATCCATGCCACATTTAGTGGCAGAGCTGATCATGATGATGAAGATGACTTTGATGATGTTCATGATTTGCCTGTACTTGACAAGGCATACGAGCCCCTATATGAAGGCTCTGAAACAACTCTTCTCTCTGCTGTATTGTTCTTTGTTGAAATTTAAAGGTTATGAATGCTTTATCAAACATAGCAATCTCCTTGGATGTTAAGGTATGTCATAAATGTCATCTTTTTCATCTATTTTAATTGTCATTAGTTCATCACTAGTAAATAAAGGATAGAAATATGTACCATTAATATTCTTTATATGAACAAATTATTTTTTGTTGTAGATTGATTGGTGAATTTTTTTTACCACCATCAAATATTTTACCTCGATCATACCGAGATTTATGTGCCATTATGAAAGATATCGGAATGGAGTATCAAGCAATAGATGCATGTCTGAATGATCATATTATATATCATAAACAACAGGAATTTGCAACAGAATGCCCGGAATGTCATATCATTAGATATCAAACAGATCAAGTAACAAAAAAGGTGCCTCGCAAGGTTCTTCATTATATTCCCATTATTCCACGTATGCAACGATTATTTAGGTCTGCTTAAGCAATTGATGGATTACCGTACGCGGAATAGAAGTGGAGATGACATTCTTCAAATTCTTGCGAATGGTTCTACATTTAGGGACATGGAGGAAAAATGGCCACACTTTAAAGAAGAACCTCGTAATCTCAAGCTTTCATTTGGAGCGAATAGTGTCAATCCATTTGGAGAGTTGAGATCTATTTACTCGATTAATGCTTTGTTTTGTTATCAACAATAACATTCCTCCATGGATGTCCAATAAAGGGGGCTTGCTTTATAGTGTCAATGATTGTTCGGTGTTGTTTTACATCAATTTTCTTTAACATTAGTAGCATCTCATTTGTCTTATTTGTTGCATAATGACTTATATTTTCATTCAATAGTCATGTACATTGAATTTATATATATTGCAATAAGATGGTTATAATAATTATGTAATGTTTATGTTCATTCAACTATGTAAGTAGCAAGTTAAAGACATGAATGTATATATTGAGCCTCTTATCGACAAGTTACTAAAGCTATCGAATGGCGTCACTATGTATGGCGTCTCTAGACCAATAGGACAAAGACAATTGCAATTCCATGCAATGCTTGTATGGACAATTCATGATGCCCCAGGGCTAACACATTTTTGTGGTATGTTATAACGTTCAGCTGCACTTTAACAATATTTAATTTGATGAAGTAGATATCATGAATGTTTTTAAAATAATCTATTCATTATATATAATTATAAAAATTGACATATTTAATTCAATTATATATCATCTTGCAGGTCTTTAAACAAAGGAAAAATTTGCATGTCAATTTGTGGTCCAAAGATGAAATCTCGTCGTTATAGAAGTTTAGAGCGAGGTGTTTGATATAGGCGCTGCCTCCATAGAAATCATAAGTATCGAACTACTGAAAACATATTTTCAATAGGAAAGAGGAGACTACATCAAAACCACGAAGAATGTCACCTCACCTATGGAAGTTGGAATATAATAGAATCAATCGTCAAGGTTATACATCGGATGAAATTGTTTATCTATCATATATGATATGTTTTGAATTTATATTTTTATATTGTGTTGTGTTTACTCATGTTGTAATTGACAATGATTGTCGTTGTTAATTTGTTTAACTTATATGCTTTGTGAAGGTCGTCAAGGCATGAATGGCCGGCTTCCACAGGGACTTAAAAGTTATCCCAGACAATTTAGTAGGTTGCCCTACTATGAGCAGCTACAAATTGTGCATTTGTTTGATACAATGCATATTGGAAAGAATATAACAGAAACGTTATGGAAAATGTGGATGGAAGGCATGACAAAGAAAAAATTGTAAAATTTGTAGTGACATTGAGGGAAGCCAATCATGCAATGAAAAATGTCATTGAATTGAATAGTGATGGAGACCAAATTAATATAAAGTGCCTTCCTTGGTTATTAACGAAGTGACAAAGCAATGCTATGAAAGAAGTCATACGAAAAATTCAATTTCTCATAGGATTTGCTACGAACATAAACAATATCATAACAAAGAAAGGTGAATTTGGGTGAGGGATGAGAACGCATGATTGACATACCTTCATTAAGATAATTATT